>OX637795.1:4192795-4792795 GCA_951802425.1 Clavaria fumosa | reverse complement strand
CAACATCTACAAGCCTCCCGACGACCCTCTACAACCTCACGAGCCCTTCTACATACTTCCAGAACCCGCTGTCTCCTTCCGGAAGCCTCTCCAACCTCCCCCGCGCTCACATGACACTCGCGACCACCATGCTGTACTCGCGACACTTCCTACTACTTCACTCTACATGTATACTCCGCCCGGACCCACTAATCTTACGCACAACATGTCGTTGCATGTCTACTTCCACCAGCACATGACTTGGCACAGCACCCCTGGCGCTACCACCAGCGCCAATACGATAACAGCGTTATGGCCATTACCTGCGTTACATGCATTACCCATGTGACTTCCCACCCAAAGTCACCTGCGTCACCTGTGTCACTAACGTCACCCATGTGACCACTCTTATGACCTCGCAACCTTAACACTCAAATGCACCACCAATGGTCAGCTTTATTATTACTTCAAATATGCATCCCTTCTTCTTCTCAGTCGCCTATAACTACGTTACTTATGATCCGAGAATCCCTCCGTAGTTACAGCAACATATATACTTATTTAACTAGGTCGCGACCCATGACAGGTCATCTTCGCGACCTTACCTATGCATACCTAACCCCTCGTGACCTTAGTAGAGCATGCACCTAGTCACTTTATGACTAAACATACCCCGTACTACTATAGTCTCATCACCTGGCAACTTCTGTACTTTTCCTTTTCTATTATACTCTCTGTACGTATGTATATAAGGTCTTGCATGTACTTATGGTACTCTAGACTTGATATTGATGCACATTGGTTTAAGCTTGAGGCTATTATGCCCTTTGAGCTTGGAACCACCACGATTGATAGGTCTTGTCTCACTTGGTGACCTCAAGATTGCCAAGACACTCCTGCTTCACTCTGATTCATCCTCTGTGCTTGTATAAACTCACGCGCCTAAGTATTCTCTTCATTTCGTCTTGGTACTGATCTTTTGAACCCTACAGGTTCTCCCGTCGGTTGGCAAAGTTATTGCCTTCACCGACACACTTCCTAACCTCGTCACAACTACCCGTGACCCTCCTAGCATTGTCCTTTTTCCTTCACCTCGTCTTTTCCTCTCTTACGCCTCGTCGGTCAATCTCTCGACCTTCTCAGCATTATCAGTTTCTCCCACCTCGTCTATTCCTTTCTTCATGCTTCGTCGGTCGACTTCGCAACCCTTTCAGCATTACTCATTTCTCTCCTCGTCAATTTCCTACTTTACACTTCATCTACCAACTTCGTGACTTTCCAAACAATGTCTTCTCTTTCTATACTTGTCTTCCTTCGCTCTTACATCTTCTCAGATGTCTTCGCGACCTTCCGGGACTGAGCATTCTCGACTGTGCTCAACAGTTGATTGGTCTTAGCGAGTTTCCAGCATAGGTCACCAACAAGTCAATCTCTGGCACTACTATTGAGACAAGACAGGCCCTAACAAATTGCTGCTATGGCATATTCCAACCTGTCTGTCTCTATGACAGTGGGGTTTTCTGGGTCGTAATGTGCAAGGACCAGAGCAGATGTACATACCGACTTCAAGTGGTCAAATGCCGCTTGGCAATCCGTTGTCCAGTCAAAGCAGAGCCCTTTCTGCATGAGGTTATTGAATGGTTGGGTTATTCTCAAGTAGCCATGGATGAATCGTTGGTAGAAATTCATGAAACCTAAGAAGGACTGTGTTTCTTTAACATTAGTAGGCGATGGCCAGTTTAAGATGGCATCAATTTTTGTTGAGTCCATAGAAATTCCACTAGGAGAAACAATAAAACCCAAATATTCCATGGAATCAAGGTGGAAACTCGATTTCATTGGGTTTTCATGAAGTTGATTGTCGTGGAGCCGCTGTAGAACGCAGCAGATGTGACCCTCATGCACCATCGTGTTGTCGGAATAAATTAAAATATCATCAAGATAGACAACCACGAAGGAGTTGACCATGTTGGCGAAGATGTCGTTCATGAACCGCTGGAACATTGCCAGAGCATTGGTTAGCCCAAATGGCATCACCAAGTACTCAAAGGCACTGTATTGGGTGCGGAAGGCAGTTTTCCACTTGTCACCGTCCTTGATGCAGATGTTGTTGTATCCAGCATGGAGGTTGATTTTTGAGTAGATCCATGCACCCCATAAGCAGTTGAGCATATTGTTTATTAGTGGGATTGGGTAGCGGTTTTTGATCATCACCCTGTTTAAACCTCGGTAGTCAACACAAAGACAGAGTGAACTGTCCTTCTTTTTTGCAAATACAACGGGGGCTCCCGTGGGGGATTCAGAAGGGTGGATAAATCCCTTCTGGAGCATGTCATCAATATAGTCATGCAAAACCTTTAATTCCAGCTCAGACATGTTATACAGCAGACCCCAAGGGGCTTTGGTGTCTGGTTCAAGTTGTATCGCATGATCGTAAGTTCGGTGGGGTGGAAGGGTGCAGGCCTCTTCCTTGGAGAAGACATTGGTAAAGTCTGCGTATTGAGGTGGTAGGTTTGCCCTTGCTTCTGGGGGTTCAGAATTGATTAGTGCAGCATTAGCTTGGAGCGAGTCTTCAGGTGCAGGGAAAAAATGATAAACAGCATGCAGAATTATATCCTCACCCACTAGATGGTTGGTGAAGTGGGCGGGATCCAAAATTCGAATTTCGATAGGTGCTGGTTTGGGCAACAGGGCAGCAGAATTTTCCTGTGACCCTGTTCTGTGTAAATTCGTGTTGGGTAAAGTTTTATCAGCAGCAACAACAGTGGGAAAAGGTGGCAAAGGCTCCTCGGGTAGGTTTGCCCAGTCCCATGTGGTGGAGTTCAAAGTTCCCGACATAGCAGAATTGCTATCAGGCGCGGTGGGGTTCAACTCTGACAGTGGATTTCCAGTGGTCCCCGTGGGTAGTCCTGGGCTCAGTGTTGACCAGTCCTTAGGAGCGAGCTCCTTCAGGACCCTGAGTTCATCAGTGGTTGGGTCATGAGACCCTGCAGGCCTTGCTGCATCGGTGGCCACAGTGGGCAAGGGCTTCATCATCAGCGGTCAGGTATCGGAATTGTGGAATTGTATCGAGAGGGTTGGTCAATCGATGTCTGGGTTGTGTTTCCAAAGCCATGACAGTCCAAGTATGACCTTCACATCCGAATGGAGTTGGGTAACATAGAAATGTTCAGTGTGCATTGTGCTGTCCTCAAAGCAGAATTGTTGGTCGGTCACTTGGGTGATCAGTCCTGCGATGGACCTGTCAAATAGCCTAAGTTGTATAGGGTGGGTTAGTGTTGAATGGAATTTCAAAGGTGTAAAGTTGGGCAAAACGAAACATTCGGTAGCTCCACAATCTACAAGTGTGGGTACAGGGGTATTGCTAATTTGCAGAATAACAACAGAAATCAAAAAGGCAGCAGAAGAAATAGATGACAGAACCGTGTATAAGGGGAGTTCATCCATGGTACAGGTATCAGTATTGGTATCTATGGCAATATCGCAACTCAAGAATCTCCCTACATGCCTTGAGATGCTGGAGCATTTCCCAACTTGTCACTGGCCAAGGGCTCAGCTGCGGTCATGGTAAATGTGAGGGTGGCACGGGCAGCAGACTTGCAGTTAGCGGGGATCAACAGGCATGTATTTGAGAAATGCCCTTGACCCATGCAATATAAGCAAAGTCCAGCGGCCCGGTGGAGAATGGTCTGCAAGGTGTGGATTTCTCCATCTTTCCCTCCTTCGGCTTCGTTACAGGGGTTGAGGCAGGTTTGGCCAGAGCGGATGTCATGATGGGGTTGGTTACTGGAGTGGGCGCAGGGCGGTTCGAGGATTGGTTGTTGGTGGGTTTCACATTGCGGTCTTTCATCGGGTTTGACAAATTTCCGCACGATGAGTCACCGGGTCACTTTCTGTATTGGACAGATGTCGGAAAGCGGCCTTGTTCTTCCTCACATTGCCAGTACTGCTGCTCGAAGGCCAAAGCTTGTTGACGGAGTCCGGTGAACTCCTGCTCTCGACTCGTGTATTGAAACTGGTCTTTGATGCAGTTGGTGAGCCCCTGGTAAAAGGCCTTGGCGAGCACGGTGTCATTGTATCCAGTGTAGGGTGCGTGCGAATTGAAGGTGACGATGTATTCTGTGATGCGGGAATTGTTGGGCATCTTCAAATTATGCAACACGCTCTTCGAAGTCATATGTGGGGGGGGGGTTTCTGAATACCAGAAATAATTCCATGGTGAAGTTATCCCAATTGTCCAACATTGTGGGGGGCGGTTGCTGGACAAGGTATGGCATCCACCAGGTATTCGCTTGATCTCGGAGATACGATGTGGCGAATAGAACATGATCCCGATCAGTAGCGAATTTCCGTGGCTTCCCCAGAAACCATGTAATGCACTGCAAGATGAACATTGTTAGCCATGCTGGGTCCTTACCTGTGAAGACATCGGGCTCCTTGAGTTTGGGGCCGTCGTCTCCAGGTGCCAGGTAGTAGATGTAGTATGGCAGACTGGTGGGCGGATTTTCGATGGGTACCACAGGAGGTACCGCCAGTGGAATTCCTTGCGGAATCCCTGGAATCTCGAAAGGTCGTGGCAGCAACTGTGGCAGGAGGCTTGGGGTTGGCAGCAGCAGACATCGTGACCCTCATGCTGAGGATGGTGGGTTGACACTGGGTATCGGAAAAGGAAGCACTGGTAGCACTCCAGAGTAGTTAGTTGTGAGTAGGGATAGTGGGGGTAGTACTGGTGTAAGTGTATTTCTCAACACAAGAGCAGGGACTGAGGGTCGAGGTAGTGGAGTAGGGCTTGGAGGCATTGTGGGTGGAGCGGGAGGATACAGGGTTACTGGGACCAAGGGGTTGGAGCTCCCTGAGGAAACCAAACCTGGTCCGAGCATCATCCCTAACGAAGCGGACACAGAGGCCGGGGTCTGGGGACCCGAAGGTTGTTGGTCGGGTGACCACCCTGCAAGTCCTAAACTGACTCCACTTGTTTCCCAAGTTTCCTGATGTCAGCTGAACAATGGCGAAGCATGCGGAGTATGTTGGAATTTCGACCCACGCATGGTATTGCTGATTGTCGATTTGGGACAGCAGTCGGGCGGCGGAATTACATTGGGAGTAGTCGTGGTGTGTGCGGGTGTGTCGGGCGGCCCATAGTGGGGTGTGTTGGGTTGTGACACCTGCCTGATATGTAAACCTACCAAATTCTCCTTAATTTAGAGTCCTTAAATGGTATGTTAGGATTACTAGTTAAGGAGCTATGTTGAATCTTTCCAAATGTAGTAGATATGCAAATTTGAGTATAAATAGCTGACAGAACCTCACGTTGCAGGCATCATTACATACCCACTTATCGATTACACCATCCCCCAAGAGGATTAAGCCTATGTCTAGCCCAGCAAGGAGCTAAGGACAAATTTAGTTAAACTAAGGACTAAATCTAGTTGAACTAAATCTAGTAATTGCTGACTAAGGACTTAGTCTGGTCAAGTGATCTGGGTACCCAAGGGTACCCAGGCTTTGATTGAGCCGCCCTATGCCGACTCCCTCGGTGTGGTAAGTATTGAGCAAGTTACAGATATCTTGGTATAGGGTACAAGCTGTTCTACTGTACAATGTACCAGTGTATTCATCAGAGTAAGTAGTGAATAGCTAGCCAAGTACTGAGAATTAGGTGGAGGTTTATAGAGGTAGAATGGTCTACAAGACCAGGAGAATCCCATGAACTCTGTAGCTTGTTTTTCCCGTGTCTGGTTAGCTGCATATTTACTGATCTATTTTGACCTATTTTGACCTATCTACATTGATTTGGCTTAAGCGTACAATACCTATGGAGTGGTCAGTCATTGAGCCATAGTATCAACCTGTGGAGTGATACCAGGTTGAGGCAGACTATGGGGGTCAATGGCTAAGCCCATGGGATGTTGTGACTTAGGTTACTAACTAATAATAATATCTGCCCAAAGCAATGCCTTGCTAGCAGTGTTGGTTTCAATACTGTTAGCAGGAAGGTATGGAACTGGAGGGTCTACTAGTCCTGTAGGCCAACTGCATAAGGAATTGAGGACCTGTCTGAGTCATCCTGATTCTCAGTGACTCATTTCTGACTGCACCCAGTACCAGATCCATAACAGATGTGCAATGGGGTTCAGGTGGTAGGTATGCATAAGGTGTGTTAGGGAAGGGCATTGCAAGTACAGCCTGGTGGTTGTGAGTGTCATGTAAGAGCAGGGAAGGTCGGAGAGGCTTCTGGAAGGGGACTGCAGGTTCCAGAAGTGTGTAAAGGGGCTCGCAAGGTTGTAGAAGGCTGTTGGGAGGTTCATAAGTGTCAGTAGAGTCTGCTTGGGTAAGGGAAAATGAATGGGTCCTGACAGGCCACTCACATATATATACTGTGTCACAACTGTACAGAGGGGTGGATCCCTCTACATAGAACTACTAGCTCAATATACCATTGAGTCCAGTTCATTTGAGGGATAGAAGTATTACACCTGTGAAGGACAAGGGACCATCACAGTCATAAGAAAAGAAGCCTGAACCCCACTCTCAGTCACCTTCACCCCTCACCTTCACCTTCATGAACACTCTTACTCACCCTCACCCACCCCATTTACTCTGTCACTCTCACAATCATCTTCACTCTCACCCTGGCTCACACTGTCAGGATCCGTTACGTAAGCCGCCGTCACTGAATCCACAACGTGCTAGGGACTAGTTACGAGGGCCGAGTATGGGACCACGTGACCCTCCGCGACCTTTGGAGTCACCTGCGACCATGCGCCGACACCTATGAGCTCCCGATAAGCGCCGCCACGTGCCCACGCCCACGTTCCTCGACCTTTTCCCACACTTTGCAATTTGTGATGGAGGCAGATCAGCAATAATCCCTCTGACAGCTCCCATCAAGTAATCTACCCTAATCGGGACTAATCCAGGCCCCTCCACGGCCAGCCAAGCCCATGCTAAGCATTTCTCTTGTCATTTTCCCCTTATCCGTCCCTTGCCGCTACCTTCTGTATTTGGTATCCCCTTTTCCCTATACTGCCTCCCCTATTCTGCGCGACTCAGTGCGCGTAGCCTCATTCCCCTTTTTATGACTCATCCCCTACACAGCCCCCTTTCCCCAGTATATATAGTACCTTTGTAATGTGTGTAGTTCCCTACATTGAAATCAAGCTTCTTTCCCCTTCTTGCTTCTGTGAGGGACTCGGACTGACACAATTTCAACGTCCACCCCTTGCTACCTCAACCCTGTCAACCCCCGGTTGGCCTAGCTTTCTCCCTACCCCCTGCCCGTCGTGTGCAACAGAACGACAAGAGAGTCATCCTGGCGTACCCGACGCGTAACGAAGACATAATGGACGAGTGGCTCATCACGGTCCTAGATTTTGGTGAGGACAAATATTGGGCCCGATACTTTGACACCCGCATAAGAACAGAGTTCTACCTGGACACCCCGATGGAATCTGACGTATCGGAGATGGAAGCTGCAGTACTGAGACCGCGAGAGCTACGCCCCTTCAAACTGTGGATTATTGAGGAGGAGAGATGACTTGCCCCCTGTTTCGCAAGGTTGTACGCACAGGAACAGAGTCGACGAGAAGAGAGATTGAGAGAGGCACTGAGAGCTGCCCTACCAGATTCCGCGACCTCAGGCATGAGATCGCCCGTACACAGCACTATTGACATTAACCTCGACGACCTCGAGGACTACGTGAACAGCGACAATGACGAGTCGATGAACGAACCCATGCACATTTCCGTGGCGATCCAGACAGAGCTTAGCCTCATCGGAATCGAACAATTCCTCATCCATGAGTACCGACCCCTCGCCTTCATCTGTCGTCCCATCAACCCCATCCCCCCCAGCACCACCAGTTCATACTGAGCCCCCCGTAGACTTCGTGAGTTTAGACGAGCGCCTAGCCCAGCCAGCACCGTCGCCACCACCACCACCACAATCACCTGCGACTCCAGAACTGGAACCGCGACCCCAACCCACGAGTCCATTGCCGCCAGAACCCTCGCCGCCGCCCTTGCCCGCACCCGAAATGGCAGACACTGTCCCCGCAGCCCCAATGCCGAGGCTGGACCTAGCCATTCCATCTTTTGATGGAAATAAGAAGAATTTCCAGACCTTCCTCAGGTCCCTCCGACTACAGTTCCCGGGAAACCAGGGGCTCTATGCCAGTGATCTGAACAAGATCCTGTTTGCGCTGAGTAAGATTACAGGAGAAGGATTTGCAGCAGAATGGGCGAACATGCGAGGTGATGAGATCCTAAATGCTGGAGTAGCTGGGACTTGGGAAGATTTCATCCTGGATCTGCATAGGGCCTTCGATGACCCTAACATCATGGCGACCGCCCTAAATGACATCGCCAAGTTGAAACAGGGAGCGCTAGAAGCTGCGGAGTTTTTCGCTCTATTCGAGACGTTGATGCGCAAGGCAGAGTTAGACCCGGTTGACAACTCGGATGTGTTAATCCACTGGTTGGAGATGAACCTCAACCGGAGGCTGACCACGCGGGTCTACAATGTCAACCCCATGCCAGTCACCTACGCCCAGTGGAAGCAACTGGTCGAAATGTTGGATGCCCAACAGAGGAGGCTCGATGCCATTATATGCGAGCAAAACGCCAGCCGCCCCGCCCCTACCCAATTCCAGCAGTCGCAACCACTCCCTACGCCCCTGCGCTACCCGAACCCGAACCCACCGCGACCCGTGCCTCGCTTCCCCTCTGTTCCGCAGCAGCAGCAATGCACCCCTGCTCCGCAGATCATGCCCCGTCCCGCTGGTGCCAGTGACAGGATGATCGTGGACCAGACGCGGGCTCCTGCGGCTGAACGTCGATGCTTCCGCTGTGGCCAGGTGGGTCACATCGCCCGAAACTGCCACCTCCCGGACTCACAACCCTATGTCCCGAGGCCGCAGGTTTGTGCGATGGTCCCTGGCCCAGTAGAGGTGGAAGAATACGAGAACGAACTCACGCTACTCCGCGACAGGCTCGCGATATATGAGAGAGAGAGACAGATGGCTGGTGCCCTGCAGGCCCAGCAACAACAACAACAGCTCCCGCCGGCTCCCACCCAGGAGCAGGGTTTTGGAGAAGAGACGCAGTGAGTCCGAACTCGCGTCTCTGTAATAGTACAAGCAACGTTCCCACCCCCACCCCTGTACCCGTAGCAAGTATACCCAAATACACAATCTTGCAACAGAGACATGCTCGGAGCACAAACGAACTTGAGGACAACAGAACGACAAAAGTCGCGGAAGAGAAACCAAAGAGGCAGAAGAGAGAGTTGACTTTACTGGCGCACTTTGAAACTCTGACTACGGCTGAATGGGGAGGTGTTAAGGTCCTGATCGACTCAGGATGTACCAATTGTTTTATGGACCTGGCCTGGTGTAAGGAACTTGGACTGGAACCCGTCCCGCTACAAAACCCGATCAAAGTGTACAATGTGGATGGCTCAGCAAACAAGAACGGACCAATCCGCTACGGCATCGACCTCCTGCTAACGATAGGGGACCACCAGGAATGAATACACTTCTTGCTCGGAGCTGCCAAATCGCACAAGATCATCTTGGGGCATGACTGGCTGTCCAAACACAACCCCAAGATCAATTGGCCACTAGGCAAGGTTTCCTTCACGCACTGCCCCACAAGTTGCCACTTTGACCCACATCTCACAAGCCCTTGGGCCTATCCTAAAGGCAGTATATGGGACAATGCACTACAGACGACCATAGACATTCGCTTTTCGGACTCTGGAGATATGCCCGACTGGCCGTTGCTATATCCAACGGTCTTTAGTGAAGCAAAATGGGATGAGTTACCCAAACCGTGACCTGATTTTGACATCAAGATCGAGTTCCGCAAGGACCCAGGGCACTTATCCTCCAAACTGTACTCGCTGACTAGGGAGGAAATGACAGAAATGAATAGGTGGATCGACGAGCAGCTGGCTTCAGGAAGGATAAGGCCCTCCAAATCCCCCTATGCCAGCCCGTTCTTTTTCAAGCGAGAAAAAGACAAGCTCCGGCCCATCATCGATTACTCATGCCTCAACTCGTTTTTGATTAAGGATAAGTTTCCATTGCCGTGCATCTGTGATTGTGTAGACAATCTGCGAGGAGCCAGGATCTTTTCCAAGATTGACGCGAAGGGAGGGTTTCCATCGATGAGGCTGTGGGAAGGACACCAGGAGAGATGCGCCTTCTTGACATCGCGAGGTTTGTTCGAACCCATGGTAATGTGGTTTGGGCTCCAGAATGCTCCCACGACCTTCCAGAGATTTATGAACCATATCTTGAGAGAAGAAATTGCCGGCGGACATGTACTCGCGTATATCGATGACGTCATTATCTTCGCGGACGACCTTGCGACCCACCGTTTCTGGATGGACCGAGTCCTGCAGAGGTTCCGCGACAATGGACTGTGCCTCCAACTGAGCAAGTGTGAGTTTGAGAAGACAGAGGTATTCTACCTAGGGCTCAGGCTCTCGCACAACCGACTCGAGCACGACCTGGCCAAGGCGGAAGCAATCCGAAACTGGCCAGAGCCCCGAAATGTCAAGGAACTCCAATGTTTCCTGGGAATGGTCAACCACCTGCGGAGGTTCATCCCTAATCTGTCCTCGCGAGCCAAACCCCTGTTTAAGCTCACTGGTAACGTCCCCTGGTGCTGGCAGAGTGAACAGGTCACAGCTTTCCTGGACATGAAAAGAGCGCTCGTTTCAGCTCCGGTCCTTGCTCTACCCCAGGATACAGGCAGGTGGAAAGTAGAAACAGACGCTAGTAACCTCACGACAGGTGGAGTTCTTTCCCAGCAGCAGCCCGATGGGACCTGGAGACCAGTCAACTACATCTCCGAGGCTCTCACAGCGGCCAAAAAGAATTATGACGTCTATGACAAGGAGCTCCTCGCAGTTATCAGAGCGTTGAGAGAGTGGAGAGCATATCTCATAGGAGTGGATGAAACCTTCGAGATATGGACCGACCATGCAAACTTGCAATACTTCAGAAAGCCCCAAAAACTGAAGCCATGACAAATACGCTGGTATGGAGAACTCCAGAACTTCGACTTCGTGATCAAGTATTGGACCAGTAAAAGCAACACCAAAGCCGATACCCTCTTGCGAAGACCCGACTACGGGGAGACCGCTGAAGAAGATGCTCCCGTCCAGATGTTCCCCCCTGATGTGGATGTACGCACTGGCTTCACATCTGAAATGGAGACGCTCCTCCAGAAGAGGAGCGCAGAACACGTCACCAAGCCCATGGAAATCGATGACAGCTGGACGCGAGACCGTTTGGGATTGTGGTGGAGAAGTGGCACTGTATGGATACCCCCGGCAGTCCGCGAGGTGGTACTCAACTATGAACATGACCTTCCCATTGGGGACACCTCGGGATTAAGAAGATGAAGGCCGCGATGCTCAAAGCCTACTGGTGGCCTGAGATGGTAAAAGATGTGGAGAAGTATGTGTCTGGATGCGAAGGCTGTCAGAGAACCAAACCTGACCGAACCAAGCGTGCCGCGCCCCTACACCCACACCCAGTCCAGAACGGTCCATGGTGGGCGATCAGCTGGGACATAGTAGGGCCGCTGCCACAGTCCCGTGGCTTCGACTCCATCCTTGTGATTGTCAACAAATTCACCAAGCGCACGCTCATCAAAGCAATCGGTTTTGACTTAACAAGTTTGGGAGCAGCTAGGATCCTCCATGACCGTGTATTCCGGAACCACAGAATCCCCCAGAAGGTCGTCAGCGATCGTGGCCCACAGTTCATCTCTCGATTCATGAAGGAGTTCTACTGGATGATTGGGATAAAGGCTAATCTGAGCACTGCCTTCCATCCCCAAACTGACGGACAAATGGAACGGGTGAATCAGGAGATTGAAACCTACCTGCGGGAATATGTCGACCATCTCCAGGATGATTGGGTGGAGTGGTTGAGCACAGCGGAATTTGCGCTGAATAACCGGGAACATTCCGCGACAGGCTACATGCCCTTCTTCCTGGACTACGGCCGACACCCCTGGAATGGAGGTATACACCCGCGGACAGAGGTGAACCCAGCTGCTGATGAGTGGATGGCGAAGTTGGAAGAGTCGCGATGTGCTGCCAAAGAAGCCATGGAGAAAGCTGTGCTGGCAATGAAGAAAAGCTACGACAGCAGAAAGCGACCCAGTCGCAAGTATGGGAAGGGAGACTTAGTTTGGCTCAACACGCGAAACTTGAAAATGGACTGCCCAACCAAGAAACTTGACAACAAATGGGCTGGGCCTTTTGCCATCGTCGAGAAAGTAGGACCAGCAGGGTATCGCCTCAAGCTACCTCCTGCTTGGCGCATTCACGATGTATTCAACGAGCTCCTCCTAACCCCATTCGTTCCCCCTACTTTTGCCTCCCAAGCCTGACCTCCTCTGCCTCCTCCAACCATTGATGACGACCACTTAGAGTATGAGGTCGAAGAGATCCTGGATGTGAAGAAAGTAGGACAAGGAGTGAAATACCTGGTAAAGTGGCTAGGCTACCCGATTGAAGAAAACACCTGGGAACCCTGCCAAAACCTTACCAACACTGCAATTCTTCTCTGCGACTTCTTCCTCAAGCACCCGGACAAGGCACGATTGGCCGGTCGAGACGCCCAGCCTTGAGGAGGGGGCAATGTCAGGATCCATTACATAAGCCGCCGTCACTGAATCCACAATGTGCTAGGGACTAGTTACGAGGGCCGAGTATGGGACCACATGACCCTCTGCGACCTTTGGAGTCGCCTGCGACCATGCGCCGACACCTATGAGCTCCCGATAAGCGCTGCCACGTGCCCATGCCCACGTTCCTCGACCTTTTCCCACACTTTGCAATTTGTGATGGAGGCAGATCAGCAATAATCCCTCTGACAGCTCCCATCAAGTAATCTACCCTAATCGGGACTAATCCAGGCCCCTCCATGGCCAGCCAAGCTAGTGTTGCCGCAGCTAGACTAGTCACGAGCCAGCTAGACCAGCTGCAGCTCGTGACTACTCTAGCTGGTCTCAATTTGTCTTAGCTGTAGTCATAGCTGCAGCTGGTGAGTTTAGCTGACTATAGTCATGGCTTAGCTGCCAACTCTTATATTATAATTATGTGTTCATTCTCACTGCTGTAATGCCCTGGTGGTCATGACACTGTGGTACTGCCACTTTGACTAATAATGCAATGCCACTACTATCACCAGTTACAACCACTGTCACTGTCAGTTTATAAGCTGGTTCATATGCAACAAGTCTAAGAATGATAAAGTCAGCACAGCAGGGATAAAAAGGTGAGTTACAACATGGCTAACAAGATAATAGAGCATTTAACAGTGAAATATTTGAAAGATAAAGTGCTATTCTCAACTTATTTCCTTGAAACTTTACATCAAACCTAGCCATAGCTTAGCTGCAGCTATCAGCTATGGAAATATCAATAGCCATAGTCATAGCTGCTTTGTAGCCATAGCTGATTGCCAGCTAGGCTACAGCTACAATCAGCTAAGGCTATGGCTATTAGTCAGCTACTAGTCATAGCTGTGGCAACACTAAGCCAAGCCCATGCTAAGCATTTCTCTTGTCATTTTCCCCTTATCCATCCCTTGCTGCTACCTTCTGTATTTGGTATCCCCTTTTCCCTATACTGCCTCCCCTATTCTGCGCAACTCAGTGCACGTAGCCTCATTCCCCTTTTTATGACTCATCCCCTACACAGCCCCCTTTCCCCAGTATATATAGTACCTTTGTAATGTGTGTAGTTCCCTACGTTGAAATCGAGCTTCTTTCCCCTTCTCAC
Source organism: Clavaria fumosa (assembly GCA_951802425.1). Classification (NCBI taxonomy): domain Eukaryota; kingdom Fungi; phylum Basidiomycota; class Agaricomycetes; order Agaricales; family Clavariaceae; genus Clavaria; species Clavaria fumosa. The sequence goes on along the minus strand of OX637795.1, from coordinate 4,779,009 downwards.
TTCTGTGAGGGACTTGGACTGACACATACTTCTGCTTCATCTGCACACCCACTCTACCCTTTACATTAAATCATGTAAATTCATATAAATATTACTGAGGATACTGCTCATAGGTATGCATCTACTCACAAAGTCTGATGAAAATATATGAAGTGTTTGCTGAGATATAGCCAATGTGCCAAGCTCATTTAATATCAAGAATAATGGGGATCTTTGGAACAGATGGAAAGTGGGATATGGTTTCCATACAAAAGATGATGCCAAAAATGGGAACTAGGCATATGAATATTTTGGTGATTATTGGAAATTATTTAACAGAAGTTGGCCAATGCTGCATTGGCCAAGTGTTGTGGGTAAGGGTCAGCAGAAAGTGGAGCATTGGCCACTTGGTAGTGAATGGTATGGGGGGTTAGAGGGGGTATAGGGAAAGGGTGTGGGTGCTTTACATAAGTGTTTTAGTGTCCAGGTCCAAAGATCCCAGGAAAATGAGTTTTTTGGGCATTTTCAGGGGATCTTTGAAAGTAGAAGCTTAGGGGATCAGGTAAGTGGCCATAAATCATTGATATACTATAGAGAATGTCTCCTCAAAGTTTCATAGGCCTCCCATGCCTACGTATTGTACAATATGCTATTCTTTGTAATGATACACTAGGAAGAGGCCAAAATGAAAACCAGGGGATCTTTTGAAGTAGCAAGTGGGGTGAGACATGGTCCATACAAAAGTTGTATTGTTTTACCTATAGAACATGTCTACAAAGTTCCTATAACACATTTTGCAGTTTTTTATTTTGTGGCCAAACTTGCATTGGCCATTTGTTTTACAGCTAGGGTCTTGGCAAAGTGGCCTATTGGCCAGAATCTATAAGCGGTTCAAAAATCCTGAAAATATTCCTGGGGTTAGGGCACCTATTTGACACTAGGTTCCAGGCGTTTTGAGTGTGGTATACCTTATGCTTCCAAAGATCCCAGGTTCCGAAACTACAGTGGCCAGCTGTGGCCAGATGTTAGAGAAGGGTCAGCAGAAAGTGGAGCATTGGCCACTTGGTAGTGAATGGTATGGGGGGTTAGAGGGGGTATAGGGAAAGGGTGTGGGTGCTTTACATAAGTGTTTTAGTGTCCAGGTCCAAAGATCCCAGGAAAATGAGTTTTTTGGGCATTTTCAGGGGATCTTTGAAAGTAGAAGCTTAGGGGATCAGGTAAGTGGCCATAAATCATTGATATACTATAGAGAATGTCTCCTCAAAGTTTCATAGGCCTCCCATGCCTACGTATTGTACAATATGCTATTCTTTGTAATGATACACTAGGAAGAGGCCAAAATGAAAACCAGGGGATCTTTTGAAGTAGCAAGTGGGGTGAGACATGGTCCATACAAAAGTTGTATTGTTTTACCTATAGAACATGTCTACAAAGTTCCTATAACACATTTTGCAGTTTTTTATTTTGTGGCCAAACTTGCATTGGCCATTTGTTTTACAGCTAGGGTCTTGGCAAAGTGGCCTATTGGCCAGAATCTATAAGCGGTTCAAAAATCCTGAAAATATTCCTGGGGTTAGGGCACCTATTTGACACTAGGTTCCAGGTGTTTTGAGTGTGGTATACCTTATGCTTCCAAAGATCCCAGGTTCCGAAACTACAGTGGCCAGCTGTGGCCAGATGTTAGAGAAGGGTCAGCAGAAAGTGGAGCATTGGCCACTTGGTAGTGAATGGTATGGGGGGTTAGAGGGGGTATAGGGAAAGGGTGTGGGTGCTTTACATAAGTGTTTTAGTGTCCAGGTCCAAAGATCCCAGGAAAATGAGTTTTTTGGGCATTTTCAGGGGATCTTTGAAAGTAGAAGCTTAGGGGATCAGGTAAGTGGCCATAAATCATTGATATACTATAGAGAATGTCTCCTCAAAGTTTCATAGGCCTCCCATGCCTACGTATTGTACAATATGCTATTCTTTGTAATGATACACTAGGAAGAGGCCAAAATGAAAACCAGGGGATCTTTTGAAGTAGCAAGTGGGGTGAGACATGGTCCATACAAAAGTTGTATTGTTTTACCTATAGAACATGTCTACAAAGTTCCTATAACACATTTTGCAGTTTTTTATTTTGTGGCCAAACTTGCATTGGCCATTTGTTTTACAGCTAGGATTCTCCAGGATCATCTTGTAAGTGCCATCCGGAAGCTCGTATCGGGTTTCCAGGCCCTTAATCACTACATCGTTCACAAATGGAATGGTTACATGCGTAATTTCGTCCTGCAGGATATGCATGATGTCTCCATGCATAATTTGCGTCGCATTGGTGTATCCCATCAGGATGCAAGTGAGTCATTTGGCTCCGAGAGGGGTTTGAAACATGGTAAGGTCTCGGCTTCATTCGTCGAGAGACTGCTGATCGAAGGAGACGAATAAGTCGAGTGATCCATAGCATCCACATCCGGCAAATGATTCCGCAAAAACCTCCATTATCGGGGGAACTGCAGAGTTGCCGATGGTGACTTTGTTCAACAGCTGGAGGTTATGAACAAGTTGGAGGGACTTTCCATCTTTCTTTAATACACAGAACCATTGAGACTGATAAGAGGAATTGGATTCTTCGTAGACTCCGGCCGCTATCTTTTCTCAGATAACTTTGAGGACTTCATTGTAGATGCCGGGAGGGATCAGTATATTTTTGAAGACCCAAGGAACATGATCGACTGTCGGGATGATAATTGGATTGAAGTATTTTGCATCAAATCATCCTTTTTCGGTCTCCTTCCAAGTGAAGGCATCTTCCTGGATTTTAACAAGATAGTGAACAAGTTTTTCTTCTTCTGGCCATAAAAATCCAGTGGGGTTTGCGTTATGCACATCTTTCTGGTCCTGAGTATATCGGTGACTGGGTGTGAAATTGGGGGGGTGTGTTGGAAGAATGGGTATGTCAGCTAGGGGTCCGGATGCCGGCATCGAACAATCCGGAATTTTTCGGGTACTGTCGCTCTGATTGGATTGACACAATTTGCCACCTTCTTATATTTCTTTCCTAAGTAAACTGGTAAAACGGCTTCCATGGATGGGAAATCCATTTCGGAAGTATTTTTGGGCAAGGGGTATACCATATTCGGATGCATCGGTTCACATCTGATAATGACCGGGGGATCAAAGGAATCAAGGGAAATGTCTGAGACTCTGATACAAGGAAGGGAGTCAAAAGGGGCTAGATTTACAAAGGAAGACAATGAGGAATTCTGAATGGAAGCAGAGAAGATGGCTGGAGTCTCGTATTTGGGTATAGTTTCCATGTCCGCATTGATCGGAAGTGAGTCTGGGGGATTGTGGATATTCGGGGCTCCAGCCATCAAAAATCTGGATACTGTTTCTTGTTTTTCAAGGTTTTCCGGACAGGGATTCGCTCTTTTGTTGGCACTATGATTCGTTCTCCGGTGTTTGGATTGTTAAGAATGAGATCCTGAGCCCCATGGGGATGGTCGATTGTCTGAGAGCCGGTTAGCATAAAAAACAGTCGTCCAACGAGAACCTCGCAGGGCAGCGTGTCTGCTACTTGCATTTGAACATGGAACATGCATGGACTGATCTGCAAAGGAAAATTTTTGATAAGTCTGAGTGTCAGAGCAATGGTGCCGTGAGAGGATTCCATATGAATAATGTGCTCAGAGTGTAATGGATTGCCAAGTTTCTCCCAAACGTCTTGCCGCATTGCTACAATTGAGCTTCCCTGGTTGAGAAGACACTCCATGGCAATCTGTCCATCTAATATGCCTTCAACAGTGTGGAGCGGAGCAGCATCGACTGCCACGACGAGATCGGAGGTGTCCGGGGCCGTAACATTTGTGTAGAGGGTATCCTGTATGGCGGAAGCAGTGACCGGGACATGGCGGGTGGTAACCATATCTTTCATCTTTTTGCGGATATCTCTGGAAATGGCAAGTAGTTCACGGGGTGTGATGCCAACCGGGATGTCGAGTGCGTGGTCGAAAACTTGTTGAATGGTTACAGTGTTTTCGATCGGAGCTTGGTAATGATACTGGACATCAGGTCATTCGGTTCTTTCTGGCTTCGATGGATGAGTTACCTGAGTCGGTGTAATGACAACGGCGGGCGGAGGAGGTAACCTAGATGGCTGTGGATCGTTATTCCTATGTGCAGGCGCTTTCCTTTTGCCCTTATCTGTTTTCTGGGCTACATCGTTTGCGAAAATGCGAACCATATTCTCTAGCGCAATTTCCTCGTTATTGTCCTCGTCCGGTTCGTCTTCCACATCTGGAGGATTACCAGATAGTCCGGTCGGCTGTGCTTCAAATACCGTGGTAGTTGCCGGTTGCATGTTCTGGGACTGATAAGTAGTGTAGTACTTGTTGAAGTGCTCGGATAGGTTGTTTCCTATGATAGTGCCTGGCAAGTATCATCCGGAAGGGAGGCAAATCCTGCCTTTGGTGTTCTGTATACACTTGCCGGACTTGATGTATTCGAGGGCTTTCAGACAGGCATTAACGAAATGACCTGGTTCCGAACAGAAGTTACATGTTCGATTTGTAGGGGCATTTGTGGTCTGAGGGGCGGAGCGTTTTGCCAGTTCGAGAGATTGAGCTGATAGAATTGATTCGAGGCAGGCCATTGTGGAAGCAAATGTTGCTAGGGCCGCGGACATGTCAAGCTCTTCCTTCTTGATTACTGGTTTTGTTTCCCTCCCGGGGGCTGTGGATGCAAAATGGAGGGGTCCGGAGAATTGTTCGGTCGTCACGGAATGCGGGAATGTCGAGGAAAGTAGGAATTCAGCTGCGGCATGAACCTTGTTCATCGGGTATGGGTCCTCCGGATGGTGATCAGGTAGTATAATAGCAAGCCGGCTCTCGATCCTGCGCCTTGTGTGATCCCCAAATCCAAGGATGTATAGCCAGTTCCTATCATTTGTACTCATACGCTGTGAGCTGATCAAATGCGAGGTGATCTGAAGAAAGTCCCAGTAATACTCTCTGTGTTCTGTGCACATGTAAACTCCTTTTTGGGCTGAGTCTGTTATAAAATGGTCCAGATCAGTGACAGAAAATAAACAGCTGCCATCGGAGCCTGGATAAAGATGTCAAATGGCTGCTTTGAAGGTATCCCAGGTCCATTCCGGGTGCAGTTCAGGTGTGAGAGTCTCCCAAAGGAGACACGTATCAGTGTCGAGGTAATGCTTCGTGTACTGAATTAAGTTGGCCTCCGGAGCGTCTGGATTGATGCCGGTTAGTACGATGTCAATGTCTTCGAAGTACCAGTTGAGGTGCGTCAGTACTCCATCAAGCGGGAGCCCCGTGAGTGCCACGGAGTGGATATCTCAGTTGATTGGCCATTTGTATTGGTGCGTGGGGTGGTAAGTGAACTTCATCCAGTAAATTCTGAGGTGTTTGTGGTGGGAACTGAAGAATGTTTGGTTTGAGGGGAAGTGGTGTAAGTGGTTCTTCAGTGGTTCGTGGTGATGTGGTGATGGGAGATGCAAAACTCGTATGGGAGTATACAATAGATGAGATACTAGGTATGTTCGATGGAAGTAGATGAGCAGTTTCAATTACTTCTCCCGCAGATTCGGTATGTGATGGTTCCGGAGTCGGATTCGGGTTTCGCGCTCTCAGGCGTTCGGAGCGTCGAGGCTGGGAAGCCGATCAGCCTCTGGGGATCCTCGAAGAATGTAGCGAAGGCGTTGTTGTGACCCCCTCATGGTGGGCTCCAAAATTGTAGTAGGCTGGTCTGGTGTTGGCTGCAAACAAGTGTTCATGGCCTGGTTCTTCAGGGGGTCTTGTAACACGTCAGAAACACTAAACAGAACCTCTGAGGATATAGAGGATGAATGCAAAAGGGTTCAAAGAATGAAAATATATGCTGTCCAAAGTATCCGGTATCGGATCCAATAGAGTCCAATGTTCGGATTGAAGGTTCGAGGGGCCGGTGATGATGAAGGCCAGCAGAACAACAGGTACAACAAAGGATGAGCTTGCTGAAAGTCACAACAAGAGGATGACGGTCCAAATGCTTGTTTTTCATCGAGTCCGGTGCATACTGAAGTACATTTTCCTAAGTACAGCAAATCCAGTTCTACAGAAATCTCCGGAGGTTACAGAGGAGAATGCGGTATTGTGTACAGAGTCATATGGAGGTCATAAATCATAAAGGAGTCATGCAGTTCGGAGGAATGAAGTGTCTGATGATCGGCATACCTGCAGACTGCTCGTGAAATGAAGGAAAATGTATGGCGTACAGCAAAGGAGCGCTGGGAACAATGGACGAGGTGCTACAGAGGGTTTAAGACATTGAAATCAACAGACATCTGAAAGGGAACACAATATGAAATTTACAGCATGGTATATATGAAATAAATGAAGGAAAATGAAATAGTGATTATCTCGAGTGCTGACCATGCTGTGGTGATGAAATAGAAAGGTGGGGGCAGTGTGTGTGAGCAGCAGGCTGTGATCGCCACAAGGGATTCGAGACCGAGGAGTCCGATATCCAGGACTTGTCAGATGTGCCAGACGTTATCGGACAGTATCGGATCCTTATCAGAGGTGAATGACTTGAATCCCAGAGTGTTCGGATAGTTGATATCTGCTGTGTTTCCGTAGTCAGACCATATATTATCCTTACACCGACCGCATCTATGCCACCGCCTCCCTTCCACCCAATTATTCTGCATGGAAGAGGAAGGCCCTTGCCATCAACCTAATGCTTGAACATCGCGACGCCATGCACCCCGCCCAGCAAGTCATCTTTGCCAAGCCACCCAACTGCCCGGCTCTGCGACCTTCTGCACCTGCCCAACATGACCTGAATGCCATGCAGGTCAACCAGATCCTCTCGCATGGCAATTGTTACAATTGCCAGCAGCCCGGCCACCTCATGCACAATTGCCCGCTCCCCCGCAAGCCCCCCTGAGTTCCCTGAATCGATGTCCATGCCAACAACACCTCGACCGTGACCATCAATGAGCTTGAGGCCCTGGTGGCCCAGCTCTGCGACACCATTGAGGTGAAGGACAAGGAGCTCGGGGTGCTGAAAGAGGCGAAGGTGGATTTTCCCACAGGCGAGGAGTGAAGGAAGCAGCCTCCCTGCCTAAGTCCCCCCCTTGTACTAGTACTACACCAATGATATCTTCTGATTCGCATCCTGAACTGCTTCTAAGGACAACAAGATAATGGGCCGACAAGCGACAGGCCAACTTGAATTCAAAGTACAGATCTCCCCCCCCCGCCTTCCCCACCAGAGCCGCACTGGGAAAGGTGCTCATCGACAGTGGGAGTACCACTTTGGTCATGGACCACAATTTCACCAAACGAAACCAATTCCCATTGGAACGACTCCCTTCCCCAATGATCACAAGGAATGCGGATGGCACAGCAAACTCGCGAGGACCTATTACGCACTCAACAAAGGTCGCAGTCGAGTTTGGCCTCAATCACCATGAGGTCATCGAATGCTACCTTGGTGACTACCCCAACTTCGACCTTGTGCTGGGCGATGATTGGCTCCGGAAGCACAACCCTGTCTTTGATGGGAGAACTCATTCCATCGAATTCCGACACTGCCGCGACCTTCCCTGCAGTGCTGCGGTGCGTGTCATTGCTAACGACTCGCCAGACTGGCTGATGCTCTTCCCACAGGTATTTGGGGAAGAGTTCTACAATGTTTTACCCCTACACCACCCTGGAGTCGACATCAACATCCAGCTAGAGGGCAGCACCCGCCCCTACAGGTCCCAAATCTACCCCACTCCTCCTGCCTACCAAGCCGAACTTTGGAAGTGGCTGGACGAATCTACCCTGGACAGTCGCCATGGGCTAGCCCACTCTTCTTCAAGAACGAAGGAGACAAGCTCTGCCTGGTAGTCGACTACAAATGGTTGAATGAAGTCACAGTCAAGAACACCTACCCCTCATCCGAAACATCTACAACCGCCTGCAGAAGTTCCAGTTCTATACAAAAATCGACATCCAGATCAGATTCAACAACATCCGGGTGTTGGAGGAGAGTGAAAGGTTGTTGGCCTTCATATGCAAATACAGACAATTTCTCTGCCGAGTCATGCCCTTTGGAGTGACTAATGCCCCCATGATTTTCCAGGCCTTTATGGATAGGATCCTAGGAGCTTTGACAGCCACCAGCCAAGTTTTCGTTTACATCGACAACATCCTCATCTGCTCCGATACTCGTGAAGAACTCCACGACCTTACGGCGTGAGTTTTCCAGGTCCTCCAAGAGAATCACTTGACTGTCAAACCCACGAAATGCGAGTTCGAATGAACGGAAGTGACTTTCCTCAGAAATAAGATCTGACAAGGGACCATTGAGAAAAGCGAGAAGAGATGCTCCGTGATCAATAACTGGCTGGTCCCGAAGTCCGTGAAGGATGCACGGAGGTACACGGCCCTCGGAAGCTACTACCAACGATACATCCCAAACTACGCCAAAATTGCTGGCCCCCTCCATGCCTGCACCGGCAAAGGTGAATTTAATTTAACGGATGTCGCACTAAAGTCATTCCATGATATCCAGGATGTGATACAGAACTCAGTCCAGGTCGCAATCCCACAAGACAGAATGCCCTGGAAGATTGAGATGGATGCCAGTGAGATCACGACATCGGCTATCCTGTACCAACAACAGGATGGAGTATGGAGAATGGTGGACTGCCTTTTGACAAAACTCTGGGACGCCCAGCTAAACTACAATGTCTACAATTTGGAACTCCTCACGGTAATATGAGCCCTCAAGGAATGGCAACACTACCTCCTTGGCCAGGATTTTGAGGTCCATACCAACCACAAGAACCTCTCGTATTTCCGGAAACCAAACCTGCTCAATGGACATCAAAATAGATGGAGACAGTACCTGTCGCTCTTCCGATTCAAGATCATCCCTCACTCCAGAAAGTCGAATGCCACCACTGATGCCTTATCCCATCACCCCGATTATGATGACCATCCCCCTTGCCCTGCCCAGGTCTTGTTACCAGACCATTTCTTCTGAGCTAACAAGACCCGGTCCCTGATGGAGAAGCTAAAAGTCGAACAGGCTCTCAGAACCCCACCAGAAGAAGCAGAGAAAGACACAGAAGGATATTTCCAGGTACAGGAGAAGCTCTGGGTACCACCGTCACTCGTTAAGGACATCCTCAACCTCCACCACTCAGCTCGGACCTCCGTACATCTGGGAATTTCCAAAACCCAGGTCGCAATCACAAAATACTGGTACTGGCCCACACTCAAGAAGGACACCCATGCCTATGTCATTGCCTGCGATGTCTGCCCAAGAATAAAACCTCAATGTGGTTGAAAACCGGCACCCCTCCACCTGCTCCCAGCCCCCTCGTGACCTTGGCAAGTCATTGGCTGGGACTTAATTGGCCCTGTCTCAGAGTCCGCAGGTTACGACATGATCCTAGTGATCAAGGACTATCTAACAAAAACAATTGTCCTTGTTCTGACTGTCCAGGAACTCACATCAGAAGGAGTGGCCTTGATCCTCCTTGAGAAGATCTATGCCTATTACAGACTCCCAGAAAAGGTAGTATCTGACCGAGGAGGACAGTTCATTTCCAAGTTTATGCATGAGGTCTACAACAAACTAGGTATCAAGTCTGCCGCCTCCACTGCCTACCACCCCCAGACGGATGGACTGGTAGAATGAGCTAACCAGGAAGTGGGAGTAGTCCTTCGAGCGCTAACCAAGGAGGACCAAGCCGACTGGGCTGCTGTCCTCCCCCTGGCCCAGTTCACCCTTAACTCACAGCCTGTTTGTGACTCGGACATCACTCCCTTCTCGGCCCTCCATGGTTTTGACCCCTCCCCAATTCCTGGATTCCCTGTTGGTTCCAATGTACCTGCTGCAGACGATTTTCTCGCCAGGATCTGTGACCAACTCCACAAGATTCTGCGTAAAGGTCACAAGATCGATTCCACGACCTACAACAGCCACTTGCAGGAACCGGAAGTTTATGGAAAAGGGAGCCTGGTGTACTTGGACTCACAAAACCTTCCTCTCAAACTCCCCTCCAAGAAGCTTGGTCCGAAGTTCGTCGGTCCCTTCCTGGTGGAGGAGAAAGTAGGGACGTCAGCATACTGCCTTATCCTTCCCCTGAGCTGGCGAATTCACCCAGTCTTCAATGAGACCCTACTCAAACCCTTTCAAGGAGACCCGTCTTCCATCCATCCGCAACCCAAGCTCGTAGCAGGAGGAGAGCAATATGATGTTGAGCGGGTCCTAGCAAAGAGGAAGCAGAGAGGAAAGGTCCAGTACCTGGTGAGATGGGTTGGTTACCCTCCAGAGGAAGATACATGGGAGCCCCTGGAGAACCTCGTGGATGCGAAGGAGGCCATCGCAGAGTTTGTTCAGGAGAACAAATCTTAGGAAGGGGAATATGCCACAGCGACATCACGTGACCATCAAAGGTCACAGGCATGTGACCCACAAGAGCCATGGACACATGACTGGTGTAGTAGGCTGAATGGGTGTTGGCTGCAACTAGGTGTTCTTGGCCAGGTTCTTCAGGGGGTCTTGTTACACAACAGGGACACTAAACAGAACCTTGGAGGATATAGAGGTTGAGTGTAAGAAATTTAGAAAGTGAGAATATATGTTTGTCCGAAGTGTCTGGTGCAGGGTCCGATAGAATGCGATGTCCGGATCGAAGGTTCGAGGGGCCGGCAGTGACAAAGGCCAGCAAATCGAGAGATACGACAAAGGGTGAGTCTTTTTTAATGTCAAAGTAAGATGATGACAGTCGGAAAAACTGCCTTTCCATAGAGTCCGGTACGTACTTATATACATTTTTCTGAGTACAGCAAATCCAGTTCTACAGAAATGTCTGGAGGCTACAGAAGGCAATGCGACATCATGTATAAGGTCATATAGGGGTCTTAATTCATAAAGGAATCATGTGGTTCAGAGGAATGAAATGTCCAATAACTAGCAAATGTCCGGACCACTCATAAACTGAAGGAAAGTGTGGCTGGTACAGCAAAGGGGTACTAGGAACAATGGGCAAAGTACTGCAAAAAGGGCTGAAACATTTAAATGATTGAATGGTTGAAAGGGATCACAATATGAAATTTACAGCATGGTATATGAAATAAGGGAATGGGAATGGAATAGTGAGTATGTTGAGCGCTGACCATGCTGGAGTGATGAAATAGAAAGGCATGGGCAGTGTGTGTGACCTGCAGGCTGTGATTGTCATGGGGGATTGGAGACCGGAGAGTCGGATATTGGATATTTATCAGACATTATCAGATGGTGTCGGATTGTTATCGGATCGTATCAGATGCAATTGCCTTGGATCCCAGAATATCCAGATAGTCGGTATCTGTGATGTTTCCTTGTCTAAACTGCATATTATCCTTACACTGGTAAGTCACGAGAACTCACGTGACTGAAACCGACAGTACGGCCCAAATACATGATGGCACATCAAGCAGGATGCCATCACCCTGTCAATGGTCTGACACCTGACATCGCCCATCAAGTGACTATACCCTTCGCGACCTTGTTCTCTCCCGCGCTCCCCTCTTACCACTATCCCGTCCCCCTGATGCCCTTATTGCCCTCCCCATGCTGGCTTCCAATCCCCTTGGCGCCCTTGTCCACTCTCGACCCTTGTCCTGTCTCCCCGCCGACCGACACTTCCCTTCTCAGGACCACAGCAACCTCGCAACCGTCACCCGGATACCTTTGTTCCCTCCCAACTGTCCCTTCCACTACATATCTTCTCCCTACTACCTTGTAAGTAATTGTTCCTATAGTTCTGGACTTCAGTATATATACCAGTAGATATGTGGCATGTATTCCTTAGACTTTGATATTCTCAGACATCGCCTCTTTCTACCTCCTCGTTGAGCCTTTACATCAGCTATCCACATGATTTCCACGACCTTGTCACAACCTCACCATGACCTTTGAGCTCCAGATTTAGGATCGACTGTGACACTTACATTTAAGTTGTGTGAGACCAAGTCAGATATAATACTAACATCTGCCTGTCCACCCTAGCCCCATGTCTTAACCCAGCTAGCCTGGACCCTTGATTTCAAACTGTGACACATTGTCACAGCTCAGCCCCTATCATCCTCTTTTCTTTACCCTGCCCACAGTGTGTAACAGAACTGTGCGAAATTTTTTCTGTGTGTAAATACACATGACCAGACCTGGAGGACAACCTCTGTGACCCCTCCCAGTGAATTGTGTAGTGTACAGGGCAAGAAAGGCCCTCTACATAGTCCTTCTAGTAAGGTAGGGTGTGAGCATACTCCAGCAACCCCACGTGATGTGACAACTTCGTGACTGCCTGGCATGCCAAAGTGTTATGGATCTGGTACTGGATGCAAATGGAAATGAGTCACTGAGAGTCAGGATGACTCAGACAGCTCCACAATTCCCTTTACAGTCTAGCCTACAGGACTAGTAGGCTAGCCAATTCCACACCTTCCTGCTAAATATACTGAAGCCAATACATTCAGCAGGGCATTGCTTTGGGCAAGATATTATTAATTAGTAACCTAGTAGCCATGACTTATAGCTTTAGCTATTGACCCTCATGGATTTGCCTTAACCTAGTGGTAACCCACAGGTCAGCACCATGCCTCAATAACTGACCAGTCTATAAGTATTAGCTACTTGGCCAATTCAATATGATGAGGTCTCAGAATGAATGTTGAATAACTAGTTAACCAGGCACCAGAGAATTAGGGTAAAGGAACCATAAGATTTCCCTGGTTAATTAGAGCATCCTAGCTCTGCAAACCATCCCTTGATTCTCACTGGTTCTCTAGTTATTCACTAAACATACCTTTGTATGAATAGATTAACTCTATGTACAGTACAATGGCCTTGTACACACAATTAAATATTCATAAGTAAATGAATACCCGACTAATCGAGCGGAGCTTCCGCTTTCCAATTGACGTGAAGTCTGGCTATCTATCGATACCATAATTGCCCAATCAGACTAAGTCCTTAACTGGCAATAACTTGATTTAGTATAATCAGATTTACATCCTCAATTATACTAGATAGGTTATAGCTGCTGAACTAGCCTAGCTATGGCTTAGGTCTTCTTTGGAGAGCGTCACTCAATGTGTGGGTAGTAGGATGCGATGTGGAACGCGAGATTCCACCGCGTACTTATACTGCAATTCGACTACTTTCTATTTACAGTAAATAATGAATAGCTCAATAACTACTGAATATAAAAAGTAGTTATTATATTCATAATTGAGGATAAATGGGAGGTTATATCCTTAAAGGAATTCATAATAATAACTTGTTTCCTTAACAAGTTATTTTACTTCGAAGATTTGACATATTCTAAAAATATTCATAATGAGTCATAATGACTCAATCTTACCGGTCCAACGCCTGGAGAATGTGGGGAATCACCCCACAATCGTCTACAATCGTTTTCGCGACTTTTCGCCGCTCGATCGCGACCTTAGTCCGCTTTTACTGCTCCCAATTCCACTTATCCTATCCTAGGATAATGAATTGATACTAATAATAGATCTCTTATACTCCATTTGGCCTTACCCTAACCCTACCAAGGCCTAGCCCACTTCCTAAGTCACGGGACAATGAGGGGAGGGCACAGGACCTCTTGCAAAGGTCATTGCGAGATCATCCCAGAGGAGCATGGCTAAATATAGCAATGTGGGCGCTGATGGTGGCGCTACCCGTCAGCGCCGACCCTAATCGGGTTGCCGTGGGAATGCCCTGGGCCACGGCAGCCTCCGATCACCCGATCGGGGCCCGATCATGATCGTCTGGCCCCCCACAATGCAGTACAGTCGACACCCTCTTATCCCATACCCCTCAGTCATGGCTCCAGGCTATGGGTTATGAGGGAGTATGGCATTCCAGGGTGTTCAGAAAATATATCCCAAAATTCTGAAAAATTTTGTATTGTGTTCTGTAGCATTTCTAGGACTATTTGTGAGTAAAGTAGTCTGTGACATGAGTAGAAGCCATAGAGCGAAACTCCTCCAAACACATTTGACAGTTAGAAGCCAAAACTGCCTCTAGCTGATGTGCAAGGGGGTCATCTATGCTGTCAATGTACCTGCTGATAATTGATGCTGCCTGATGTACTTCATGATATGTTGGGTGAGCTTCAATGGCTACATCACCATCTTCATCTCCACCATTAGTCAGCCCCACTTCCTGTGCTTTTCATGCATCCAGCACAGCCTTGCAGATTTCTTTATCTGTTGTCTTGTCCATAACCTGTGACTCCATAGTTTGGCCAAGATTTGAGTATCAAAAATTTTATTTAGGTGGTTGTGGTGTTTGTGGCACTCACACTAAATGTACCAATAATAATAATAATAATAATAATAAAAAAATGTATGGGTTTTACCCCAGAGAGGCTATGGGTTATGGGGTATCAGAGAGTATGGGTTATGGGTTGGGATTCCCTGCATACCAACTTGGTAACTCAAAAATCCTATGGGGTATGGGAGAGTATGGGTTATCAGGGGTATGGGATAAGAGGGTGTTGACTGTACTTGCAAGATCAGCACCCCTTGAGGTGCCCAAGTGTATCTTCCCTCCTAGCTATCCAATTGCCTTGAAACTTGGTACGCGGCTTCCCCTAGTGCCTCCCTACACCTTTGTGTACTCACGTCTCCTCGCGGTAACCCGCTCCCTCCGCTATTTTAACTTCACTGAGATTGGAAGCTCATTCACAGTAGTAATGTAAATCTTCGAGCCTCCACATGAGGTGAGCAATCTGATGCATTATTTAGGCTAATTACCATTAGTTGGTTATGCATGGAAGACAGTGTAGTAGGCTGTGCAGGTGTTGGCTGCAAATAGATGTTCATGGCCAGGTTCTTCAGGGGTCTTATTACACAATGGGAACACTAGACAGAACCTTGGAGGATGTAGAGGTTGAGTGCAAAAAGTTCAGAGAATGAAAATATACACTGTCTGGAGTATCCAGTATCAGATCTGATAGAGTCTGATGTTCGGATTGAAGGTTCAAGGGGCTGGCAATGACGAAGGCCAGCGGAACAATAAGTATGATGAGGGGTGAGCTTGCTAAAGATCACAGCACAATGTGGACATTCAAAAAGCTGAATTTCCATAGAGTCCAGTACATACTTATGTACATTTTTTCTAAGTACAGCAAATCCGATCCTATGGAAATCTCCAGAAGCTACAGAAGGCAATGCAATATTGTATACAAGGTCATATAGGGGTCTTAATTCATAAAAGAGTCATGCAGTTCGGAGGGATGAAATGTCTGATGACTAGCATATGTCTGGACCGCTCGTAAAATGAAGGAAAGTGAGGCTGGTACAGCAAAGGGGTGCTAGGAACAATGGGCAAAGCACTGCAAAGGGTTTGAAGTGTTTCAATGATTGGAGGGTTGAAAGGGATCACAACATGAAATTTACAGCATGGTATATGAAATAAAGGAAGGGGAATGGAATAGTGAGTATGTCGAGCACTGACCATGCTGGAGTGATGAAATAGGGAGGTGTGGGCAGTGTGTATGACCTGTGGGCTGTGATCATCATGGGGGATAGGAGACTGGAGAGTCTGATGTCGGATAAGTATTAGACGTTTTTCGGATGTTATCGGACGGTGTCGGATCATTATCAGATCATATCGGATGCAATTGCCTTGGATCCCGAAATATCTGGATAGTCGATATCTGTTAAGTTTCCTTGTTTAAACTGCGTATTATCCTTACATTCTCTTGGGGGCTGAGAATGCAACCACCCTCGGTTGCAACCAAACAAGGCCAAATAACCGTTTGTTGATCATAAAGTACGCATTGTGTGGGTGCACATAGGTCCAAACACGCACTTGTGCTTTCTTCAACACATCAACAATTCAAAAATGGAAAACTTCAACTCTCTTGTATTCCGAAATGTGGTCCAGGCGATGATGGAGGCACAGGCCATGGTGCTGGGTGAGGAATTGCCGGAGCGGGGGCAGGACAGTGAGTATGCGGAATGGG
The DNA here is from genome assembly GCA_951802425.1 of Clavaria fumosa. Classification (NCBI taxonomy): domain Eukaryota; kingdom Fungi; phylum Basidiomycota; class Agaricomycetes; order Agaricales; family Clavariaceae; genus Clavaria; species Clavaria fumosa. Next base: position 4,763,027 of record OX637795.1, on the reverse strand, counting down.
TGCAGATGTACGGGGGTGATGCGGTACGTGATGTTTCTTTGTTTCCTTTTCACATCGCACTGACAGGTTTTAGGATGATTTTCTTGCCGGCTATGTTGCGACAATTGACGATGACGTAGAAGTGGACGAGGGACTCGTCCTCGTTGCGCGAAGGCTCAAGAAATGGCGAAAACTCCATGGGGACGAGTGGATCGCCAAGCGGGCGAGGAAACAGGAGGAGGCCGAAGCTGAACAGGAACGTGCAGACGAGGAGAGGGCGGCCGCTAAGAGGGCCGCAGCGGAGGCGGAGGCGAAAAGGGTGGAGGCGGCGAGGGCTGCCAAGAAGAGGGCGCGACTCGCCTGGGTGCGTCGGATGGTTGGGAGCGAGGATGACGAAGAAGGGGGAGAGGGGGTTGCAGCAGCAGCAGCAACAACAGCAACAGCTACGCCGGTCGCCGATGCAGCAGCTGTGACCATGACTGTGACCGATCTGATGGTCGTTGTGGAGCCGGGCATGAGCGAAGAAATGGATCCGATGGCGGGTGCCATGAGCAAGGCGGGGGCTGACGAGGGCGATCAAGATGGCGTCCGGACGATATGGGGGACCGATGGGGTGTGTCATGAAGGCGGGGGTGACCAGTGCGAGGATCGGGGGGTGCTGTGTAGTGGTTGAGGTGCCCCCTGTTCTGGAGCATCGGGTTGGCACGCGGATGACTGCGATGCCTCACCATATGTCGGGATGGGGCGATATTGGAAAACGGGCAACGGAGGGTCGGAGTGGGGGTGGACATCGAGCTCCGGGCTGCACAGCAGCCGGTTTGCGAGGAGTGCGCCCGGAAGCGGCGCATGTGTTATGGAGTGGAAGGGGTGGCATGCCGGTGGTGCTGGACGTATAAGGTGTCGTGTAGTTTGTCGGCTGTGCGAGGTAAGTGATAATGGTAACTTTCTGTGGTGGGATAAATAATAGGTGAGTTTTCAGGGATGAAGTTGGAGAAGGCACCGGTGTCTGGGGTAGAAGGTAAGTTGAGGAATTACCAGATCCGTCTTGGCTAACGTGGCAGAGTAGGTCCAAAGGCGGTGGAGGTGAGCGGCAGCAAGAGGCCGAGGCGAGGTGCAACGCGGGCACTGGTTCACGAGGAGATGATGCCAGAGGAGGAGGAGGAGGAAAGATCGAGGATGAGGAGAGCGTGAAGGTGGTGGAGCCACCGGCAAAGTGGAAGAAGGCAGAGGCAGGTCCCAGCTGGAAGGGAAAGGAGCAGGAGACAGAGCCAGGGGTGTCTGGACGGAAGGTGCTGGAGATGATGGAAAGGGGGGCTGATCAGGTGAAGGCTGGAGCTGAGCTGCTCCGGATGCTTCTCCTTGGTGAGCCCTTAATGGTATAAATGTTTTGTTTTTATCTGTGTTTTTTTTCTTCTTTTTCAATATGGTACTATTATGTGTAAGAAAAGTGAGTGAGGAATGTGAAGGGAGATATAAAGGTAAAATGGAATGTCGGGTATAAAGTTTGGACTTGTCCGATTTTTTTTTTTTGCTGTTCTGGCCAAAGAAAACGATGAGAAAAATAAGGGATACATTGGAGAAAATGCTTAATGGCGAGGCCGAAGTTTTTGGGTTGCTCCGGAGCATTGCGGATGAGTTTCTGGAGTGTCAGTATTGATGGCTTCATTGTTGGATTCATTGGATAGTTCGGCAGCTTGGCTTTCTCCATCTTCAGTATTGATGGAGTTATGTGAGGCCTCATATATTTGATAGCATGTGTTGTCCTCATTTATCTCTGTCGTTTGGTCGATGATAGATGTGACTGGAATCAATGTTTGTGATCATGGATAGTAGGGAATGATGCGGAAAGCTGCATAGTGGATCTTTGAGACAGTGCTGTCAAGTTCCAAGAGAATATATGCGCCATATTGAGTTCAGTGAACAACAATCATCAGTCCAAAGAATTGTGGTTTTGTCTTCCGATTTAGTTCCATTTCTATGGCCGAGTTGCGGATCAATACCAGCGATCCAGGTTTGAAATCATAGTTGATAATGGAGTTCCGGTGTGTGTCGATGAACTGCTTGACGGATTGTTTTCGGGCAGCGAGTACTTTATCAGTGATCATCACTAGATCTTCTTCTTGTTTTTGTAGTTGGCAGGCTCAAAGGGTTATCAGTTCCACAGTAGTCATCAGAGCGTCAGCAGTTGGAATTAGATATGTTGCTTCAGATATGTCAAAAGGGAAAAGTGGTTCAATGCCATGTGCGATAAAAAATGGAGAGTGACTGGTGGATCGTTGGATAGTGGTTCATTCAGCCCAAATGACTGAGGGTAAAACATCTGGCTATTTCGATTTGTCTCTGTCTGCTGCTTTGATTAACAACTCATGGACCGACCGGTGGGCACGTTCAATGATGCCGTTAGCACAGGAATTATATCCGGAGATATGGATGTGACAGATTCCATACCATTTCTTGAGGAAATCAAGGGCCTTGATGAATGGGGTGCCATTATCCATAATGATTTCTTCTACTGCTCCCCATCGGCACAGTATATCTTCAAATATGAAGGTTCCAAGAAGTTGGGCAGTCTCATTTCGTAGCAGTCTTGCTTCTGGATACACAGATAATGAACATTGGGCATGGACAAGAAGTCGAAAACCGTGAGCTCTGGGTAGGAACATGGTGTCAATGTGCGCTCGACAGAAAAGACTGGCCGGGGTGGCGACCATCAGTGGAATAAAAATCTTCTGGATTTGTTGAGTCTGGCATTGGTGACAAGTTTGGACAAACCATTTTACGTCTTGATCCAACACTGGCCACCAGAACTGATTTAAGATACGCATCCAGATAACGTAAATGCCTTTGTGGCCAAGTGAATCATGTGCCTCAGTGATAATTGCAAGCCACTTGTGGTCCAGAGGTACTACCTGGTGGCATCTGTTAGGTTGGCGATGCCATAGCTTGTCATCAAGGATGAAGAACTCAGATGTGGAACGGACTAATCGTCGGAACTGGTTTGCATCGAGGCCAGGGGGACAGATTGGGTTGTGGAGGAAAGATTCGATTTTGCGGAGTTGGTCGTTTCTTTTGTTTGCCGCATCGGACTGAGGGATAGGAATGGTGGAAGATTGTTTAGATGCCAGTGAATCATCGGATGGATCCGTCGAATTGAGTAGCATTGATCCTGTGAAGCTTGGAAGCCAGTATGAGCAATACCAGGGGGGTGCACCTCGGATGGGTAGTAAGATTCCGGTGCTCGATTCATGTGTTCCATGGTGAACATGTAGCTCCGATCAATCCACTCTTCATGATCTTTGGACTCGGTGTCTTCCTCACCATCTCCAGCATGTCGGCGTGATAATCTGTCAGCTCCGGTGTGTTTATCTGCAGGGATGTGAACAAGGTTGAAATCGAAAAGTAGTATACCAGCAATCCATCGATTCATGGCAGTGTTTGGTTGAATGTCCAGGTTGTTTAGCATACCCTTAATAAATTTGGCATCCATTTCGATGGTGAATTTCGGAAGGCCGACAAGGTAGATTCGGTACGACTGAAGGGTGCAAAACAGTCCGTATAACTCAATTTTTGTTTGAGAGTATCAGGCCTTGCATTTGTTCCAGGTTATCAAACCAAACCTAGATGGGTACCAGATTCCATCATCTCTGATTTGAAATAGCGCAAAGCCAACAGCAATGTTGGACAAATCAACGGCCATGATCACAGGCCATCCAGAGCGGTAATCGATCAGTTGGATGGTGGATGAGTTGATTATTGTGTCTTTAAGTTGGTCCATCGAATTTTGTTCTTCTTCTTCGAACCTGAATGGAACGTCTTTGCGAGTTAGATGGACAAGAGGTCAGGCAAGTATGGCATAGTTTTTAATGAATATCTGGAGCAGTCCGCAAACACCTAAAAGCGATCAGACATCAGTGAGTGTTTCGCATGGAGGCCAGTCTCGGATGCATTGAACATTGGAAGTGTCAAGAACTCGCCCTTCATAGGTGCACGTGTGTCTGGTAATGATTGTTTTGGGGGTGCAAATTGTTGTTTTCTTGCCATTAAAGGTTCCTCTGACTATCTTGACTCATTGGAGCACCCTGTTAACATTATTCAAATGCTCCCAAACGAACTGCTGTATTTGCAGATTCTCTGGGATCGTCTCATAAGTGCCATCTGGAAGCTCGTATCGGGTTTCCGGGCCCTTAATTGCTACATCGTCTACAAATGGGATGGTTACATGTGGAATTTCATCTTGCAGGATATGGGTGACATCTCCGTGCATAATCTGTGTCACATTGGTGTATCCCATCAGGACGCAAGTGAGCCGTTTGGCTCCAAGAGGTGTTTGAAATGTGGTAAGGTCACAGCTTCACTCATCGAGAGACCGTTGATTGGAGGAGACAAATAGATCGAGTGTTCTGTAGCATCCGCATCTGGCAAATGATTCCACAAAAACCTCCATTATCAGGGGAATTGCAGAGTCGCTGATAGTGACTTATTCAATGGCTGTAAGTTGTGTACAAGTCGAAGAGACTTTCCGTCTTTCTTTAACATGCAAAACCACTGGGACCGATAAGAAGAGTTGGACTCTTCGTAGACTCCAGCTGCTATCTTGTCTTGGATAACCTTCAGGACTTCATTGTAGATGCTGGGAGGAATCAGTATATTTTTGAAGATCCAAGGAACATGTTCAACTGTTGGGATGATAATCGGATCGAAGTATTTTGCGTCGAATCATCCTTTTTCAGTCTCTGTCCAAGCAAAGGCATCTTCCTGGGCTTTAATAAGATAGTGAACGAGTTTTTCTTCCTCCAGCCATAAAAATCCGGTGGGGTTTGCATCATGCACTTGTTTCCGGTCTTGAGTATATCGGAGACCAGGGGTGAAATTGGGGGGGTGTGTTGGAAGTGTTGGTATATCGGCTAGTGGGTCTGGATGCTGGCATCGGACAATCTGGAATTCTTCGGGAACTGTTGCTTTGATCGGATTGACACGGTTCATTACCTTCTTATATTTCTTTCCTAGGTAAACTGGCAGAATGGTGTCCATAGATGGGAAATTCATTTCAGAGGTATTGTTGTACAGGGGATATGTGATATTCGGATGTGTCGGTTCACATTTGATAGTGACTGGGGGATCAACGGAATCAAGAGAAATGTCCGAGACACTGATACAAGGAATGGGATCGAGAGGGGCTAGATTTACAAAAGAAGATGATGAGGAATTCTGAACAGAAGTGGAAAAGATGGCTGGAGTCTCATATTTGGGTATAGGTTCCATGTCCATGTCAGGACCCATTCATTTTTCCTTGCCCAAGCTGACTTCACCCACATCCACGAGCTTCCCGACGACCCTCTACAACCTCGTGAGTCCCTCTACACACTTCCGGGACCCACTGTCTCCTTCCGGAAGCCTCTCCAACCTCCCCTGCACTCACACAACACTTGCGACCACCATGCTGTACTCGCGATGCTTCCTACTACTTCACCCTTTACCCGGACCCACCAATCCTATGTGCGACACACCAATACGCATCTACTTCCACCAGCACATGACTTGCCATGCGGCACCCCCAGCACTACCACTACCAGTGCCAATATGTTACCAGCATTACGACTGTTACTTGTGTTACCAACGTTACCCATGTGACTACCCACCCATAGGTCACCTGTGTCACTAGCATCACCCACATGATCGCTCTTATGATCTTGTGACCTTAACACTCAAACGCACCACCAATGGTCAGCTGTATGTACACTTCAAATATGCATCCCTTCTTCTCCTCAGTCATCTATAATTACATTACTTATGATCCGAGAATCCCTCCGTAGTTATAGCGATGTATATACTTATTTAACTAGGTCATGACCCGTGACAGGTCATCTTCGCGACCTTACCTATGCATACCTAACCCCTCGCGACCTTAGTAGAACACGCACCTAGTCACTTTATGACTAAACATACCCCGTACTACTATAGTCTTGTCGCCTGGTGACCTCTGTACTTTCCCTTTTTCATTATACTCTCTGTATGCACGTATATAAGTCTCGCATGTACTTCTCATACTGTAGACTTGATATTGACGCACATTGGTTTAAGCTTGAGGCTATTACGCCCTTTGAGCTTGGAACCATTGCGATTGATAGGTCTTGTCTCTCTTGGTGACCACAAGATCGCCAAGACACACTCTACTCTGTTCTAACTCACCCTCTGCGCTCGTACAACTTGCACAATCTAAGTATTCTTTATTATTCTTCTTGGTACTGATCTTGGAACCCTACAGGTTCACCCATCAGTTGGCAAAGTCATCGCCTTCACTGACACATTTCTCAACACTGTCGTGACCACCGCAACCCTTCCAACATTGTCTATTTCTTTCACCTCATCTTTTTCCTTCTCTACACTTCGTCGGTCGACCTCGCGACCTTCTCAGCATTATCACTTTCTCCCACCTCGTCTATTCCTTTCTTCACGCTTCGTCAGTCGACTTCGCGACCCTCTCAGCGTCACCCATTTCCCCCCTCCTCATTAATTACCTCCTTTATGCTTCGTTTACCGACTTTGCGACCTTCCCAACGATGTCTTCCTCCTCTATACTTGTCTTTCTTTGCTCTTACATCTTCTCAGATGTCTTCGCAACCTTCCGGGACCGAGCATTCTCGACTGTGCTCAACAGTTGATTGGTCTTAGCGAGTTTCCAGCATAGGTCACCAACAAGTCAATCTCCAACACTACTATCAAGATGGGACAGGCCCTAACAGTCTGCATTGATCAGAGGTGAGTCCGTGGGTTTGCGGATATTCGAGGCTCCAGCCATCAAAAATCTGGATGTGGTTTCTTATTCTTCGAGGTTTTACAGATTGGGATTCACTCTTTCGTTGGCACTATGATTCGCTCTCCGGTGTTTGGATTGTTTAGAATGAGGTCCTGGGCCCTGTGGGGATGGTCGATTGTCTGAGAGCCGGTTAGCATAAAGAACAGTCGTCTGATGAGAACCTTGCAAGGCAGCATGTCTGCCACTTGCATTTGAACATGGAACGTGCACAGACCAATCTGTAAAGGGAAATTCTTGATAAGTCCAAGTGTCGGAGCAATGGTGCTGTGAGAGGATTCCATATGAATAACATGCTTGGAGTGTATTGGATTGCCAAGCTTCTCCCAAATGTCTTGCCGCATTGCTACAATCAAACTTCCTTGGTCGAGAAGGCACTCTGCGGCGATTCGACCATCCAATATGCCTTCTATGATGCAGAGCGGAGCAGCATCGACTGCTACAACGAGATCAGAGGTGTCTGGGGCCGTAATGTTTGTGTAGAGCGTATCCTGTATGATGGAAGTGGTGACCGGAATGTGGCAGGCAGTAACCATATCCTTCATCTTTTTACAGATGTCTCCAGAAATGGCGAGTAATTCACAGGGTGTCACATGGACCGGAATGTCGAGTGTGCGATTGAAAACTTGTTGAACGGTTACTGGATTTTCTATCAGGGCTTGGTAATGATACTGGATGTCGGATTGTTCAATTCTTTCCGGCTTCGATGGGCACATGACCAGAGGCGGGGTAATGACAATGGTGGGCGGAGGAGGTAACCTAGATGGCTGTGGATCGTTATTCCGGGGTGCAGGTGCTTTCCTTTTGCCCTTGTCTGTTTGCTTTGCCACATTGTTTGCAAAGGTGCAAGCCATATTTTCTAGGGCAATCCTCTCGCTATCTTCCTCATCCGAATCATCTTCCATATCTGCAGGATCACCAGATGATCTGGTTGGCTGTGCTTCAAATACCATGGTAGTTGCCAGCTGCGTATTCTGGGATTGGTAGGTAGCGTAATACTTGTCAAAGTGCTCTGATAGGTTGTTCCCCACAATAGTACCTGGCAAGTATCGTCCAGAAGGAAGGCAAATCCTGCCTTTGGTGTTCCGCATACATTTACCAGACTTGATGTATTCAAGGGCCTTCGGACAGGCACTAACAAAATGACCTAGTTCTGAACAGAAGTTACACGTCCGATTTGTAGGGGAATTTGTGGTCTGAGGAGCGGAATGTTTTGCTGGTTTGAGAGACTGTGCTGATAAAATTGATTCCAGGCAAGCCATTGTAGAGGCAAATGTCGCAAAGGCCTGACACTATCATGACCTCCATGCAACCCTTCGTGACCCCTGTGCAACCTTTTGCAGCCTCTGCGCAACCTTGCATGACCTTTTGCAACCCATTGCAACCTGCCGCAACCTTCTCATGATGTTTGTGCGATGCTCCTGTGTCCCTGGATGTGGCTGGGAACCAAGGTCAGGCTCCCAGTGTCAAGAGGCAGTGTTTCTGATGGGACTGGAGCCATCTCCCCTGCTGAACCCAATCACAATGTACAATGTGGATGGGTCACAGAACAGAGAGGGCAAAATCTGGTTTGGAATTGAGGTGCTGGTGATGATTGGTGACCACCAAGAATGGATCCATTTCCTCCTGGGAAAGGTCCAGTCCCACTGGGTCATAACCCATGACAGTGGAGATGAACTATTGGGTGGATGAGCAGCTGGCTTCTGGGTGAATCTGACCTTCAAAATCCCCATATGCTAGCCCTTTCTTCTTTAAACACAAGAAGGACAAACTACAGCTGATTGTCAACTACTCGAGACTGAATCCACACTTGATCAAGGACAAGTACTCCCTCCCCCTCATCTGAGACACAGTGGATGTGTTAAAGGGGGCAACTATCTATTCCAAGATAGATGCAAAGGGAGGCTTCCCCTTGATGCAGGTTTGGCCAGAGCACCAACACTGCTGTGCTTTCCTAACACCTTGTGGACTCTTTGAACCAGCAGTAGTGTCATTTGGGCTGCAAAATGCTCCAGCCACCTTCCAATGCTTCATGAACCACATGCTGTATGAGGAGATCACTGGAGGACATGTCTGGGCCTATGTCAATGATGTTATTGTGTTCACAGAGGACTTGGCAATGCATCAGCATTGGATGGATTGGGTCTTGTGGAAGTTTGGAGAGAATGGGCTGTGTCTCAGGCTCAGTAAGTGTGAGTTTGAGAAGAGTGAGGTTATCTTCCTTGGGATGAAGATCTCCCACTATAGAAATCTAGGGTTACTGTGTTAGCTCAGTCAAATAGTGGACTGTATGTATTTGTTGTAGTACCTAGGGTTACTGCATTCTACCCTAGGCCGTCAGTACAGTTGTAATACGAAGTAAAAAGAGATAGACTCACAGCTCAGTCAAATAGTAGACTGAGCTGTGGCACTGCTACATCGCAACCAAATAAACATACGCATTATGTAATCTGTCCGGATGATTACCAATACCCCCTCTCAAACAGGCAGAAGTGCGAGTTCCCGAATGAATGTTTCGAAGGCAGGCCACGGGAGTGGCTTTGTAAAGCCGTCGGCGACATTTTCACTCGTTGGGACGTATTCTACTTGGATAGTTCCTTGCTCGACTGCCTCGCGAACGAAATGATGTCGGATGTCGATGTGTTTGGTGCGTGCGTGGAATTTATTGTTCTTTGTTATTGCGATCATTGACATGTTGTCCAACCACAACATCATCGCTCCCGGTTCACGTGCTCCCACCTCGGCCAGGAAACTCCTTATCCAGAATATCTCCCTCGCAGCTACTGCCGCTGCGACGTATTCCGCCTCGGTGCTGGATTGCGCAACTAGCGTCTGTCTCTTCGACGACCAACTAACAGCACCTCGCCTGATTCGCATAACGAACCCAGAAATCGAGTGTCGGTCCGGCTGAGACGCCCAGTCGGCGTCAGAAAAGACTTCAGGGCGTGTGCCCTTTCCCCCCAGAGTGAGCCAGAGGTTTCTCGTTGTGAACAAGTAGCTTATCACTCGCTTCATAGCCTCCCAGTGCGCTTGCGCTGGGTTTATCGTGAACTGTGACAGCAGACCTACAGCTAGTTGCACGTCGGGTCGCGATATTACAGCTGGCCAGAGGACCCCGCTGCACGCTTCCTGATAAGGTGCGTTGATCGGGTTCACAGGGCACTGATCTTTTGACAGCATTACCCCTGGGTCCATGGGAATGTGGACTGCATGTCCGTTCTGTAGTCCAAACCGCTTCGCTAGCACCTCAAGGTACGCCCATTGGTTCAGCGCTATTGTGCGCGTGGCCCTGTCTCGTTTGACCTCGAATCCCAGGAGCCATGACAACTCGCCTTGATCGGTTATTTCAAATGACTTTTGCAATTCAGTTTTCACCTGGTCGACAGCTGACCATGTGCTCCCCATCATGACCATGTCATCCGTGGAAACGGTAACATGTACGCTTTGTTCGTCTTGTGTTCTGATGAATGCTGATTGGTCCAGTTTGGACACATTGAAGCCAAGGGATATAAAGGTAGAGGCCATCATTCGATACCACATTCGCCCTGATTGTTTTAGCCCATATAGGCCCTTTCGCAGCCTGCAGACTTTGCGCGTCGCGTTCTCGAGCAGTACTCCATGCGGCAGCTCCATGTAGACCTCTTCCTCAAGGTCAGCATTCAGATAAGCACCAACGACATCGAGCTGATCTATTTCCCAGTCACGTTGCGCAGCCAGCACGAGGAAGATGCGGATGGATGCGATCTTCGCCGCTGCGGCGAACGTTTCGTTATAGTTCGTACCTTTGGTCTGCCTATGGCCTCCTGCGACGACTCGAGCCTTATATTTTAGGATTTCGCTGTTAGGGCCCAGCTTTAGCCTGAAGACGTAGCCGCATGGGATAACTGGTTTGTCCGGTGGGCAGTCGACGATATCCCAGGTGCGTGCACAGCTTAACTGGTCTAACTCTATCTGATAAGCTTTGTCCCATTGGTTTGCGTCAGGGCCAGCGAGCGCTTGAGCGATAGTGCGCGGTTCTACGCCGATAGAGCCGGCATGAAGAGCGAACATTGGCAGGTGGTTAGCTGCATCAAGGTGAGTAGCATTAGCGGCTGTCCCTTTCGGTGCGTAACCTGCCAAAGTTTTGTAGAATCCTGGCTGGGGGCGTGTGCGGCGAGGAAGTAAATCGTCATTGCAGGCAGGGATCTCTGGGGGATCAAGCGGTACGTGCTGTTGTTGATCTTCATTCAGAGGATCATGCTGATATTCATCAAGCATGGTGCTCTCGTGATTCGAATCGTCTAGGTTTAGACGGGTGATCAAGCGGTACGTGCTGTTGTTGATCTTCATTCAGAGGATCATGCTGATATTCATCAAGCATGGTGCTCTCGTGATTCGAATCGTCTAGGTTTAGACGGGTGTCAATCGATTCAGATTGGGAGGTGGAATGCTGACTGAGCGTATTTGTCCTCCCCTCAGGCAGTAGTTCACCTGTCCACATGATGGGGTCAGTATCCTCTTTTAGATTGAATACCACCTCTCGCTCGATTCTGATTTGCCTTTTATCAGGAAAGTAAATTCTATATCCTGTACTCGTTGAGTCGATGCCAATAAAATGGCCCATGCGTGCTCGACGATCGAGCTTGCCTGCGTCAATGATCTTCACCCAGGCTGGAGTGCCGAAGGGTACTAACTTAGATAAGTTTGGATGGTTGGCATAGCAGGCGTAAAAAGGTGTTTCGCCTTCGAGAGCGCGGGTAGGCGACCTATTCTTTATCCAAGCTGCGTGCTTCATGGCTTCACCCCATAGAAACTTCGGAAGCTTGGAATCGATGAGCATCGCTCTCGTGAGTTCCGCCTTGGTTCTGTTCCAATGTTCGACAGCTCCGACTTGCTCGTGGGTGTCATGGGTGGTGAGTTCTCGCTTCGTACCTTTCTCGGCAAGATGGGCTGAGAATACGTCGCTGTTGAATTCGCCGCCATGATCAGAACAGAGAAATTTTATCTTTGTATTGTCGTGAGTATTGATTTGAGCCTCCAAACGTTTGTAGGCACCAAAAGCATCTGACTTTTTGTGCAGGAGGGATATTTCAGTCCAGTGAGTCGCATCATCGACGAAGTCGACGGTGTATCGGCTGCTGCCAATTGTTTCGACAGAGGCTGGACCCCATACATCAGCATGAATGCGCTCCCCATAAGATTTCGCTCGGTTAGTTGCTTTATCAGGGAAAGGCAGCCGGTGCGGCTTGGCCTGAGTGCATGCATCGCAGAAAACTGGGTCGGATGAGGTGTCTATCGCCATTCTGAGTATTTTGCCTGTGGATATGGCATGTTTAACTGCAGCATAGTTTATGTGGCCCAGAGCACGGTGTGCCTCAAAAAGCGTAAGTGTTTTTTGATTCTTGGCCAGGTGAGCTTCTAAAGGCAATGATTGTATGCGATATAGGCCGCCTAACTTAGGGATCTGGGCAAGTATCTTCCCGTTTGTGTCCTTTATCTGGCAAAGGTTATCTGTGAACTTAGCAGCATAGCCGGCATCATCCAGTTTCCCAATAGAGACTAGCATAAATGCCATGCAAGGTGCGTGCACAACGTTTCTCAGTCATAACGTGCTTACACTCTGGCCATTTTGGGTTTGTAGGATGATATCGCCACGACCAATGGCTTTCAATTCGCGTCCATCGGTGGTGGTGATTGCTGTTGGGCTAGTAGGCGAGTAGCTTATGAACATGGATCTATCCGGACAGAAGTGCGCAGTAGTGCCGCTGTCAAGAATAATGTCTCGCAATTTTGGCATTGGGTATGCGGCTGCAGCAGCTTCGTGCTGGTCCCCAAGGCAAGTAAACGCGAGGTACTCGTCGTCATGCTCTTGCCTTTTGGTTGACACAGCTGCAGTGTTAGCCTTGTCCTTTTCCTTTTTCTTTTGCCATGGAGCCTGGCCTTGTTTAGCTCCGCCATCAGCGTACATCAGGAAACCTGAGCAAAACTTTTTTGAGCTTGTGCGAGCTTGCACGAGCTCGTACGAGCTCGCACAAGCTCAAAAAGCCAAAAAAGCAAAAAAGCAAAAAAGTGACCTAGATTTGGTCAAAAGCCACAGTTGGTCAAATTTCAAAAAAAGTAAAAAAGTTGAAAAAAGTTGAAAAAGTTTGAAAAGGCTTACAAATCTAGCACATCAGCAGTTGTTAAAAAAGAAAACTTTTTTGCTTTTTTGCTTTTTCACTTGAGAAAGTAAAAAAGTAAAAAAGTTTTTGTACAATTTCCTGATGTAGCAGTTTTCTGCCTTATGATTCGTACATTTGCAGTTTGTACACAGCATTTTTGTGCTTGAATTGTCTGACTTTCCTTTGCATCATCTAGTCTTTTTGACATGGAGGGCTGTGTCGCTGGATTTCGAGGCAAGATCTGCGATTTCATGTTGTCTTGCTTCCTCAAGGATGATGCGCATAAGGTCATTTGGGGAGATTTCCATAAATGACAAGCTTGCAGCGTGAGTGATTGAGTGGAGAAGACTGCGATAGCTGGGTGGCAAGGAGGTGAGTATCATGGTCGCGAAGTCATCGTCCATGACTGATGTGCCTATGCCTTCGAGTTCATCTCGAATTTTTATCATCGTGTTCAGATGGGCTTTGACATCTCCGTCTTCGGGACAGATCATAGATTGTAACCTGCGACATGTGTCTACTTTGTGAAGCTGACTCTTTCGTGTAGCGTCAGTCCGGATTGCCTTCCACATGTCAGATGCGGATAAGGATTTGATGGCTGTAGTGAGGCGTGGGGATACCGTAGTAAGTAATATGTGCTAGGCACTATATTCCTTTTGCTTGTATTCATCAAATTTTTGTTCCTTTTCTTCAAGGTCTTCGTCAGTAGCTTTTATCCCTGGAGCTTTCATAGAGATTCCAGCCTCTTCAGGGTAAGCAACTGGTTTTCATGCAGTTCCGTCACAGTGTCTTATCAATCCTCTCGCGCCCATAGCAGTGCGGGCTTTCGACTCGTAGTTGGCCCAGTTCGCTCCATCATCGCGGAGTCGAGGAACACCTATGGCATTGGAAGAGGTATTGGCAGTCGTGATGTCGTTTTGCGCGATGAATCTCATAATCTATAGAAATCTAGGGTTACTGCGTTAGCTCAGTCAAATAGTGGACTGTATGTATTTGTTGTAGTACCTAGGGTTACTGCGTTCTACCCTAGGCCATCAGTACAGTTGTAATACGAAGTAAAAAGAGATAGACTCACAGCTCAGTCAAATAGTGGACTGAGCTGTGGCACTGCTACGTCGCAACCAAATAAACATACACATTATGTAATCTGTCCGGATGATTACCAATACCCACAACCATCTGGAACACGATCCCATTAAAGGTGTGGTGATCTGTAACTGGCCATAACCAAGGAATGTGAAAGAGGTGCAGAGATTTGGGGGTATGCTGAACTACCTCTGCTGCCACATCCTGAACCTCTCTGCTTGAGCAAAACCCTTATTCTGGCTGACTGGGAAGTCCCATGGAAATGGGGAGCAGAGGAGGAGGCAGCATTCCAGGACATGCATTTGGTGCTTGTTTCAGCCCCAGTCCTAGCTCTGCCCCAGGATAAAGGGAGATGGAAGGTAGAGACAGATGCTAGCAACCTGGTGACCAGCAGAGTCCTTTCACAGTTGCAGACAGACAGGACCTGGAGAGTGGTAGACTACATCTCCAAGGCCCTCACTGCAGCTGAAAAGAACTATGATCCCTCAGAAGCTATGGCTCTCCTTCATGGGGGAGAAAGGAGAGGTTCTCCCTGGGGACCTGAAGTCCCACATAGACACAAGCATGTACATGCACTATTTTATGGAAGAAATAAGGGCAGGTAAAATCACCATCCTTGGTGTTGACTGAGAAAGGGATACACCCCTTTCATTGGTGTGCAAGGTGGCCATTTGGCACACCATAATGGTGAGTGTGCCATCATGGGTGCATATGCAGTGCCCATTCTTGGCTATGGCTGTTGTGCTCTTTGCCTGGAAATGGGCATATGTGCAAGCTATTAAGGGAAGGCCTCTTCCCCTACACTGTTCTAGAAGCTGGAACATGAAGATAACACTGATGGTCATGCAAATGATTGAGGCATTTGTGACTGTGGAGTCTCTGTTGAAGAAACAGAGACCTGGGATGAGTTTGTATTCACATGGGCACAGGAGTATGTGTGGAAGGGGCCAGCCCCTTTGGATGATGATATCCAGCTGGCACTGGTAGAATGGGAGAAGCCTCCCATGCCACCCCAGACATATGCACTGCTAGAGTGCATAGGGTGGAACACAAGCCCTTACCACTTCCACATGGGAGAGCAGACTGGGGATGAGTGGAAGGGCAATGTGCCCATGGGATCCTACCTATCATGTGGAACCCCCTGGGCTTGCCTACCTCTCAAAAATGGAAAAAGAAAGTGGCCAGGCCCTTGGCCACTAAGCAGACAAAGAAGCCTGTCAAGTCATCACCTGACTGGAGCAATGATGAAGGTGAGGTGTCATGCAATGATGAGCAGGGCTCAGACTAGACATCTGAGCCCCCTGCCTACCCCATGGGACGAGACAGTCAGCCTCAGCGGACAGGGTGCCATCCGTCTCCACAGCTCTTCTCTCCAAAGGAGAGAAGAGTGCAATCTGTCAGAAGGCGTTCATCCAAGCGCAGCTCCTCCACACACGGGAACTAGTCTCCTTGTTCACATAATTCAACTACATCTTGCATCCCGCACGGGCCGACTCCTAATCCCACCACGCCAGGGCAGTAAGCATTTCTATTTAGACATGCGAATGAGCAGCGGCATTGATGTATAGCTCTGGGCAGATGCTCCTGGACAATCTTACGAATACCTTGACAGCGCCAGGGCTGGTGTGCACAGGAAGTTTGGCAATCACGGCCTTCTCCACCTTGACGTCATTGGCACCACTGTTCTTGACTGAATGTATGCGCCCTTGTGAGGATCAACAATGACATGATCACAATGACATAATCTTGTCATGACTACGGTCGCTGCCTTCAAATGGGGGTGGACTCCGGTTTTGGCCTGAGGGCAAGCGGTAGCGAAGTATGCGCCCCGGGAAGCAAGAATGAAGTTGAGGTTGAGGCCTCTTTGGCGGTACTACGAGGGCAAAATCGTATGTCAGGGCTATTCTAATTTTCGTCCGACACGTGGACTTTAAATTACCTTTTCGCGGATGTGTATAATCTCTTGCAAAGGGTCGCAACTCCCATGCTCGGCAGATCCAACAGTGGCTACGACGGCGTAGATGGCCTGTTGATTTTGTAGAGTCTTCGAGACGACTTTTCATGTCAATGCGGGCAGAATCATCGGTCCCCAGAAAGGACAGCCGACCCAATTCCCGTGATAGCTGCTAAATATCAAGGAAGAATCCATTCAAAAGAGAGAGGGAGGGAGAGAGATAGTCGATCACACAAGCACTCTTTTCCTAAGAGTAATGTGCAACGCTTACAATAAATGAGGAGGTTGCATGCTGCAATCGTTCTCTAGTATATGTTTGCCAACGTTGTAGACGAAATGGCGTAGCAATTAAGTCTTCAAGAATGACGGCGAGACCCCATGGACGGTAGAAAGGTAACTAGAAATGTCGAACATATCGAAGACACATGTTCAGGGACATGTATCATGATGTGGTCGAGAACCTTACCTCCCGCGGTTTCGATATGTAAATGGGCACGCGAGCCGTTGGATAGAGCCGCGCATCGTTGGATATGAGACGCGATTGTGCTGATGAATGAATCGCTTGTTGGTGCACTCTAGACGAGAAGTCCCTGTGCTTAGCATATCACCGGCGACAGAGCTGGCCTAAAGTTACGGTTACTCCGGGTCCGTTCTCAGAGGCCATTCTCGCAGCCAGATGTGGACTGACGGTGTTTTCGAATCTCCACAGACACTCTGTCTGGACGCGCCCACGTCTGGGCTTGCCTCCGGCATGCCGTTTGATATGACTACACAGGAGAGTTAGGATTCCTTACTGTAAGCGCAAGTCTGGGACGCGTTGCGCACATCGTGTCTGCATCAGAATCTGGACCTGTGCTCACTGGCTTGAGATAGAACGTGTCACAAGTGGAAGAGCGGACAAGGGTAGTGGCTACGATGGTCTTCCAGACGGAGGTATTGGCACCAAATATCTGGTAAACGCGAAAGTGCTTGAAGACAACCGCCACCATGGCTTAGCTCAGCTACCGACTGCGATCCATGTGCACATCGCCAAACAGCCTCGGGTCAGAAATTCTATGGCACGTATCAGGCGCAGCCTGATACAACCGCATTCAGAGTCAAATCAAGGTGCTCAATGATGGCAGTTTCCGTTCAGATGGCTGCAGGCTACACGAGCTTCGCCACATGGGCATCAACCAGCATGGGGGAACGCAAAAAGCGAGGATGGGGAGATAAGTGAGTACCTGAAAGGGTCTTCCTTTCATTCGTTCCTTGTTGTGGTATTCGACCATTCTTTTCACATCAGGCGAATCTTGGACATGGCTGCGACGATCAAATCCACGTTCGAACCCGTCGTCCAAATGAGGCTTTTCCTCGCTCGCAGATCGACAAGTCCTGCAGCAAGATGGCGGCCTGCTGCAGACGTGTGTCAACGGCACAACTCTCGCCCTCGTGTGTGCCGGTGCCGGTATCCCCGTCCTGGACTTCGTCTGCGCCGTCACCGCGGGGCTCCACGCGACATGTCCCCTCTTGGATCTGACACTCTTCAAGGAGAATGACGTCCCGAACCCGACCGTCACCATCATGCCTCGCACGAACAAAGTGACCCTCGTTACGATGGATACCAGGCTGCACCTCGACCAGTTCGAGGAGGTGTTTCGGAGGGCGTACGAGGCTGGAAAAGTGATACACTGGCAGATGAAAGAAGCGGTATTGAAGAAGACGGGGAATCTGGTGGACGCGATAGGCTCCCGTGGCTCCTCTGTCCCGATGGATATCGTAGTTGGAGACGAAATGGAAGAATTTAGAACTTAGATAACGGCGCTCATAAAACTCGCCCCACCCTACAATTTGAGAGGTCCCTGTAGCTGCTGTTACTGTGAGAGTGGCGATGGCAACAGCATTAATACTTCAGACGTTGATATGTGATGTTGGGAAACTGGGACACGCACACCACAAAGCGGTCAGGTGCAAAGCCAGCTTCGTCCCTTGCCTAATCGCCCTTCATGAAGAGCATGGTTCTCATACAAAACCTTGTCACACAGGAGTGTGTGCGAATCGAGCGTCTAAGGAGGCGCATCACGCATCATGACTCACATAACATGTGACGCATACTGCGCAGCTCCACGTCAGTAAGGCGAGGAAAGCAATCAATTCACAACTAGACACGGTTGTAATTTGTTAAAAGCATTTGAGTATGAAACCATACATCAAAGAGGGTTGCCCGATCATCTTCCAGGGCGCAGCTCTCTTTCAGCGCACTTTGGAGCCAGTTGTTAATGGTCACCACGACTCGGGAGTCACAAGTATGGATGTCGAGTGCTGGTGGCTCAGTAGGAATGATAGTTGGGTTAGCTGGGTCTGGGTTTTGCAGGACGAACTCGAAGATTATCAGACTAGCACAGAAAATGCTTACTGTAACAGAACACACTTACTGTGAAACGAAAAGTTGGATCCAAGGGTAGTAAATCCGTATCTGATGTGGCACGGAGGAAAAGGCGAGCTCGAATGAGATTGTCATTCCTTTCAGCATCATGAATGTCTGCTGAGATGTGAGTCTCTCTTAGAGTGCAAGGATGACCCTTGCCATGGAGCCAACGAACAAGTCGAAATTGAAAAAGGGTTTTGAGTAGACGGTCCCGCTCTTCCTGAGAGCCATCTTTGGTGATGAAGTGGAGCCGTTCAACAATATCACCAATATTCTGGATGCGTCTGTTACTCATGGCTGCCCAAAGCTCCAAACAATGTCGTGGCTTATCCGGGGGATGCATTGTCTAGAGGCAAGAGGTCAAATAGACTGCGAGGATTGAAAAGATTGGAATAACCTGGATAAAAGAAGTCCATTCGAAGTCTAAGTCAAAACCATTTCGAAAAGCCTCATACTCTGAGAAATGCCAGATGTCATTTTGCCCCAACAGAACCGCAGTAACCAAGGCTTGTGTCGTGGCATCATGAAATTCTTGAGTTCGCTCCGTGGTAAAAGGCGACAACTTGATAGATGTCACATGACTTTGTGATGAAGAGGTGTCAGCGGGCTCACATCGTGAATGTTGAGGTGATTAACTAGTAGCTGGCGGACTGAATTGTTGTAGTCATTCGCAGCGATGGTATCAGTTTTTCTGAATCTAAACCAAGGCTCCAATTCTTGGGCAGACCGAGGGTCAAACTCCCGAATGTATGCAAGGTCGTCTGGGATTCCTTCTTTTCCACAGGTGACCGCAAGAAACAGCCATGGGGTGACGGGGTCTGGGGTGACACCTAGAATGAGGGTGTGGAGTGCACACCAGAAACCTGCCGCCCAAAATAATCTTTGACGTGGAGAGGCAGCCATCGGTAAGAAAACTGGATGGTAAAAGTCACCTCGCGCTCCAAAGATGCTGGCTTTCTGCACAAGGATTCCCACGCCTGCTCTCAGGATGGCACGTAGAGGTCCATGCCCAATAGCTCCGGGGCCAGATGAACGGATCCTACGAAGTGTCAAATGGGATGTGACGGAGTAAGGACTGGTGTGACGCACAATTCAAAGGCATGATACGGCTGAATAAAGGCACATAGAGGCTGGATATCACAGATGACCCCATGGGGAGGCACAAATCGTTGGCGTGAGTGTGAGTGAGGATAGTGGAATTCAAGGAGCTGAAGTAACGCCTTAGCAATAGCCTCTGGGGTCGGGCCAATGGCTCTCAGCCCATCACTAAACTCCGCACTGCGAGAGAGGGAAAAGACACTGTCTTGCCACGCGGAGATAGTAGAATATGATGCTCTTGAAACAGTCCATATTGTACGAGCCAACCTGCTACATAAATCAGAATGGAAAAGAAAAAGAATAATCAGAGCATCCTGACCGTTCTGGTCCACCCACAGAAGTAGCTGCTGGGCGTGGTGGGCCCGACGGTGCCACAGGGGCCTCTTCTTCCGTTGCTGGATCTTCTACAGAGATCTCATTGAAGTCATTTGAGGAGCTCCGGTCACGATGCTCAGAGAAGCTCAGCGGCACCTGAGAAGTGAGAAATGCGCATGAGAAACGCTGTGATTTGTACTCACAGGAGCTGGCTGTGAATGGATACTGCGGCTACCAACAGCCGATGTTCCTTCTGAAGCACATAGTTCAGTCGGATATTCTAGTATACAACGGGATACTGGACACTGCAAATCCCCTGTATATAACGGGGTACCGGATTCCGCCAGAGATATCTGATTTTCTAGTAATATATGTGGCCGGCGGAGGATATCCTTGCCAGGATAACCATGGGTTCAGCGAATTAAATAGGATATTCTTGACCGGATAACCTCAGGTCCAGCAAAATTGGATAGGGTATCCGTGACTGGATTGAATCCAGGCCACCAAATTAAATAGGATATCCTTAACTGGATTGAATCCAAGCAACCATAATAAATAGGATATCCATGACTGAAGAAAATCCAGGCCACCAAATTAAATGGAATATCCTTGATTGGATTGAATCAGGGATACCATAATAAATAGGATATCCTTGACAGGTTTGAATCCAAGCCAGCAAATTACATAGGATATCCTTGACTGGTTTAAATCCAAGCCACCAATTTAAATAGGTTATCCTTGACTGGTTTCAATCCAAGGTACCAAATTAAATAGGATATCATTGACTGGTGTGAATCCAATCCACCAAATTAAATAGGATATCCTTGACTGGTTTGAATCCAAGCCACCAAATTAAATAGGATATCCTTAATTAGTTTGAATCCAAGCCAACAAATTAAATAGGATATCCTTAACTAGTTTGAATCCAAGCCAACAAATTAAATAGGATATCCTTGACTGGTTTGAATCCAAGCCACCAAATTAAATAGGATATCCTTGGCTGGTTTGAATTGAAGCCACCAAATTAAATAGGATATCCTTATCTAGTTTGAATCCAAGCCAACAAATTAAATAGGATATCCTTGACTGGTTTGAATCCAAGCCACCAAATTAAATAGTATATCCTTAATTGGATTGAATCAAGACTACCACATTAAATAGGATATCCTTGACTGGTTTGAATCAAGGCTACCAAATGAAATAGGATATCCTTGACTGGTTTGAATTGAAGCCACCAAATTAAATAGGATATCCTTAACTAGTTTGAATCCAAGCCAACAAATTAAATGGGATATCCTTGACTGGTTTGAATCCAATCCACCAAATTAAATAGGATATCCTTGACTGGTGTGAATCCAGGCCACCAAATTAAATAGGATATCCTTGACTGGTTTGAATCAAGGCCACCACATTACATAGGATATTTTGCATCTCTGGCAACTGTCATGTGATTCACTTTATGTACGTGGTTACTGTCCACAATATTTCCATGTACTTCATTGATAAGTAGCATATTTCAAGTCGCAGTTCCCACTTTGACTCTTTTTGCACCTATCACTGCCTCTTTTCCTTGGTCTCTTCCTCTCCTTAGTGATTTATTCCTGTGCTTTGTTAATAGTTGTAATCACAATTATTTGAGATAGACTCACAGGCCTCGAGCCAATGGAATCAGTTTGAAAACAGCTGAAATTTCTCGTACCATTGTGGTCCAGTCGACCTTGTCGTCGTCTTTCAGCGTCAATCCCCACGTCTTCATTCCTACCATAACCATCGCAATACCTGCGAGCCCTGCCCCACACCAGTCAGTCAGGATGAGCGCATCTGCATCGCGCAGAACTCCATGTGGCATTATTTGTTGCCACCAGTTGGCCATGTCGTCTGCAATCCCCGAAAAGTCTTGTGTGTCATCCCAGTTACGAGCTTGGCGTGCTTGACTCCAGTTCCTGAGTGATTCAGGAACTGCAACCTGTCGATTCTCCAATTTTAATGGAGTCCCTCCAAGGCTCCCCAAAGCTGTCTCAGCGGCAATCCATGCCTCACATAACGCATACCAATCATTGCCAAGGCTTTGTACGTCATGGTGACCCAGACCCATATCCTGTGATGCCCGTTGGATCAAAGATGGAAGGCTGCTGAGCTTAAATGGTCGAGGCTTCAGAGTCCGCATAACACCCTGAGAGGTTTGCAATGCGTTGGCTTCCAGTCTAAATTTTCATTTAGACTTAAAAGAGACAGAACAAATAAATTCTTACATTTTAACACTAGCAGACAAGTAAGCAGCAGCTTGGGTCATTGCATCCCACAGTGGAAGCTCAGCATTGAGACAATATCCTGGTGTATTTGGCGCAATAGAGTCAGGCTCAGTGAAAAGGATTTCGCTGAGTTGTTTGAGTCCGAGTCCTAGGCCGAGCAATATCCTTTCGATGAACCCAGGTGGTGCCACTGAGTTTGGCAAAGAGCCTCTCCAAGACGATGCCCTGATCCAATCAGAAAAGGCAACAGCACTGTCCGGATGTTCAAGGTCTGAAGAGAAAAATTCCTTCGGTAGCCATTCGTTGTCAAATGTCCAGCAGGCGAAGGTTGCTGGGATGAGACGGCTGGTGGTTCCTGGACGCTGCCACAGACTCAGATACTGACCCTCAAAAGACAAATAAACATACTGCATATTGGAGAAGCTTGAGTGCATGGACATAGTCTTGTTGATTTGTTAGTTTCTTCAGGTATGCAAGACGGTTGACGGCTGTTGCTGGAGAGCCTGGGGCAGGCTCGAATCCAACTACTTTCTTGCCCTTGTCAACTGTCAGCGCTCTCTCAGACAGCGCGTCTGTCCCCTTTGCCTCCGGCTCTGCGTCCTTGTCAGCGGCGTCTGGACCATCATCTAACACTTCGTTTCCCACATCTGAATCCATACCCAACCTGATGAATGTCAAAGGCCTCAGGCCTTGCTGCTGTTTCGTGTACCAGTAAGAATACAAGGCAATTGCCTCAGTCTTGGGCATGTATGAAGGATCTTGAAGGCGGCTGTCTGGCGGAATGCCATCCTTTACAAATTCTTCAGGACTGGCAGCGATTCTTTTCCATGGAACAAGTGCAGTTTGCTTTTGAACCACTGAAAATGATATAAGTCATGATTCAGAAGTGAGAAAAAAATCTTACAGTAGACAGCCTTCACAAATTCACGAATCACGTCCTTCAAAGAAGGAAGTGAGACGTCAAGTGGGAGTTTCCCAAGGAGGGGGTAGCCAGCATCGTCGTAGTTCAGCTTCCCCCAAGATCTGTCGTCTTCTTGATAATTATCTGGATGATAATTAATACCAGACAACTTAGTGAAATAAACTACTTACTATTTCCCAAAGACGCATTGTATCTGCACCAGCTGGGCCAAATTTTCCCAGTTTTCCAATCCACACATGCCTTGGTGAATTTTTGCCCTTTGTTGCTCGTTTCGAACCTTAGACATAGATTAGCATGGAGAGACAGCAGACAAAGCAAAAATTACTTTGAGCAAATCGCCTGACCCTCCTCATCCTCAAATGACGTGAGCATGAAGACATGTACCCCCATCTTGCGGTACACATCGTCCATGAATTGTGTGACAACTTTATATAAGTCTTTCTCGGCCATCCTAAACAGGAATGAGAAGGGGAGAATGTCACAGATATAAAATACTCACTCCCTCTGCAGATCGTGAGGCCATGCACCTGAATTCCAAGCATGTGCTTGGTCCGTACATTGTTTCCTGTCCGCTTCGGAAAGGCCATTCAACACTTTCGTGAGTGCTGGCTGATATGCCGCAAATGGTGTCCGGCCCTCCTCAACCAACCTCGTTACTTCCTGCTGCACTTCCTCTTGATAAACTCGTCCAACTACTCGTCTCAGGTTCCATTTACGCCCCCACACCGACCTCTCATTATTCTTATCTTCCCCCTCAACATCATCATCACTCCCATTGTTGCCATCACCTTGGCCATTTCCATCATCAGCATCATCTCGACTGCGAGACATTGGGTGACCCCCTGATACTCGTTTGGCTCTCGCATTTTTGAACCATGTTTGAACAGCCTACTGAGTTTTTAGTCCAAAAAAATGTAATTACTTGTCAATTTACCTTTGAGAGATCCAGAGGCAGCTCAGGCAGCCGTTTTCCCTTGGAAACCCGTTGCTGATGAGCCTCCCGCAACTGCTGCACAGTAGTTCTGATGCGATCTGACCGCTCCTTACCCTTTGTGGCAAGCCACATTGGGAAGGCATTTTCTAGGATAGGAATATAGAGATCGATAGCCCAAGGCATGCCTGACTTAGCTTTGAGGCAGGGAGGCAGGAGGCAGAGGTGGAAATATTTTAAACGAACGATCACGTGACCGTTGGATCCCCGCGCGACACGGTCACATGGTCTGACCACGTTGCATAATCCAGTGCTCGTATTTAAATATTGAGGGAGAAATTAGAAATTTCATCTTGGACAATCTACCCAAATTAAATCTGTGATCATTTTGTCTCACTAAAACTAAGCTTCAAAATGCCTGTGTAAGCCTGCAACTTCGTCACAACCTTTGGGTCAGTGGTGGGAGGTCACAACATTTACAAACAACCCCGTGTTGGCAGGGATTGCCCCCATATCATGTGCAACGTGGTCAGACCATGTGACCGTGGGAGGTCACAACATTCACAAACAACCCCGTGTTTGGCAGGGATTGCCCCCATATCATGTGCAACGTAGTCAGACCATGTGACCGTGTCGCGCGGGGATCCAACGGTCACGTGATCATTCGTTTAAAATATTTCCAACTCCGACCGCTTCGACGCTCATCTCTTTCTCCTTAACCACTACTACCGTCTTCTTTCCTCGAACTCGTCGACTCTCTTGACTCACAGGTACGTATTTTATTTTATCTTTTATGTAGCCTTAGTAGACGGTGGCCTTAGTAGACAAATGACCAGATGCATACGGTCATTTGTCTACTAAGGCTACCTTAGATACATAAACATCTCTTTTGCAGTCTTTTGGTCTGGGGGTAGGGAGTGAGCGCCTCGGTGCGCTCACTCCCAAGACCCTCGGTGGTCTTTTTCGATCTGGGGGCAGGGGGTGAGCGCCTCGGTGCGCTCACTCCCAAGACCCTCGGTGGTCTTTTTCGATCTGGGGGCAGGGAGTGAGCGCCTCGGTGTGCTCACTCCCAAGACCCTCGGTGGTCTTTTTCGATGGTCTTTTTCGATCTGGGGGCAGGGGGTGAGCGCCTCGGTGCGCTCACTCCCAAGACCCTTGGTGGTCTTTTTCGATCTGTGGGCAGGGAGTGAGCGCCTCAGTGCGCTCACTCCCAAGACCCTCGGTGGTCTTTTTCGATCTGTGGGCAGGGAGTGAGCGCCTCGGTGCGCTCACTCCCAAGACCCTCGGTGGTCTTTTTCGATGGTCTTTTTCGATCTGGGGGCAGGGGGTGAGCGCCTCGGTGCGCTCACTCCCAAGACCCTCGGTGGTCTTGATGATCTGGGGCAGGGCTGGGCGCCTCGGCGCATGCCACAGACCTTCGGCAGTCTTGAAGATCTAGGGCCGCAGGCACTTTGGTGCGTTTCCATTTCCCATTTTACTCATATTGACACTCTCTATCCTTCTGGCAAAGCGTGTCTTGACACATGGGTCTTCGCACCCGACACTTGTATTTGTTGGGAATGTGGGTGTTTCGTGCGTTTCCATTTACTGTTTTACTGACATTGACACTGACTATCCCTCCAGCACAATCACGTCCTCGACACATCCCGACTCACTGGTCTTCACACCCGACACACGGGTCTTCGCACCTGACACTTGTCTGGAGCAGGGAATGTGGGTGTTTCATGTGTTTCCATTTACTATTTTACTGACATTGACACTGACTATCCCTCCAGCACAATCACGTCTTCGACACATCCCGACTCACCGGTCTTCACACCAAACATCCGCTGACAAGTCGTCCTTTTTTTGTCTTTTGTGCGCTGTAGCAGTAGTTATTCATGTCGTAGTAGGGGAGGGGTAGCGGGGATATTCAATGCCGGCCACATTGAGTATCCTTTCTGCCCTGACCATATACTTTTTTCATGTGACTTGTAATAATTACTTGTAATTTGTCGAACTCTCATACCCGTTATAAGGCGAGATTCTGCTCCTACGTGTAAGTCACGTGACCACCGAGTGGCTGAGCGGCTAAGCACTTTGACCTCGAACCGTCACAATGCCAAGAACGAAACAATCGGCATCCAGGTCAACTGGTGCTCCATGTGTGAGAGTGACCCTTCACCCGTCTGCCATCAAACAAAATGCGCAGCCTATCGCTCAACCGATTGGAATTAGGGTGAGTCCTCGACTCTTCTGTCGATTTGATCGAGCTGATCAAGGGACACAGACAGGTGACAGAGCCCCAAATGATGAAGTCAGACTACTTAACTCCATCTAATATAGTACTGACCTTTTGCAGTGGTGCTGCAGCTGCGGCGATGGCGGAAATCTCTTGGACTGCGATTTTTGTGAGCGAGCCGTGTGCAGCAAATGCCTCGATCTTTCCGGAGGCTCCAAGCTCATCAAAGAGCCCGACGTCAATTTTTTTTGCATGGGCTGTCATTTAGGCTCAGAGAATCGAGCTGAGCCCTTCTATGTAAGTACTGATCTTTATCAACACAAATTTATTGACACAGAATGTTGTATTACAGCCTCTCTACCGCAACGGCGAGCCCATCAAAAGTGTCATTGGGCATATCAAGCCCACGACACTAAGGGGCAATTACGCACGGCAAAACACGAACTCGTTGGCCATCGTCAACATTCGACTGTGCACGATCCCAACCCAAGGCGATCCATACATTTCCGTCGCCAACACCTTGGCCGGCTGGTTCGCCAGCATATCTGAAAGAAGGATGTTATTTACCAAAGAGGTAGTCTTGGATATTGATGCGGCGAATCCAAGATCATTGGCCAAGCATCAGAGAGTTCTCAAGGATATCATCAAAAGCTTTCAACAGTGAGTCCGTTTTATTACGATTGAACGCAGCTGATTGCTCCAAACAGATTTGGAGTCCGGAGGCTCGTCGTATTCCTGTTTACCCACGCCAATCCCGAGAATGGTGACCTCCATTGTGCTAATAACTCAGGAATCCAAGTTGAAAGCGTAAGCTCATCCATACCATCAAATGGTCGCTTACTGATGTAGTCTACCTTTTCAAAAGTTTCTGGCTCAAATTTTTGGGCAAGATCTCCTTCAGTTTGCACAGGAAGTACATTCACTTCTTGTCCTCGAGGTTTGTGGCGGAGTTTGGGAGAACGTGGCGTCATGCAAAGCAGTGACGGATTTTGCTCAAAGGTATGTCTTGGCCCCACCCCTGCTTCCAATGCTGATGATGCCCAGTGCATATTTCAATCACGTCATTGGCTTTGGCCAAGCCAATTTCTTTCCCCATCTAGCTATTCCATTCCTCACAAAACTTATCATCAAAAATTTCATCGAATGTTTCTCGATCCTCCGAATTCTGCCAGATCTTCTCAAGGAGGAGGAGGGTCTTGGTGCCCACACCTCCATCCTTCTTTTGTCTCACAGATTCGCCTTGGAATACATATGGGTTCACCACCAACTCCGCCCATTTGGTGATGCCGTCGCCCTCCAGTGCCCGAAGTGTTACGCAATTCGGACCCTCACATTCAAGCTACTGGACAGCAAATCGGGCAGTTACCAGGCAAGCTGTCCTTGTGGTTGGGCCGACAAGAAACCCTCTGGCTTGGGTGACGCAACCTTGCCAAAGGGCCCGACGGGATGGGCCACTCGCCTGTTGTACGGAACTCCGGCCATTGTGGATGGTATATGGAAGTTGCCACGTTTGATGTATAATATTGTCTGAGCCATGTACAAGTTTGTCTTGTTTGCCTCCATGCTACCCATGTCTACCTACGAAATTCCAATGCTACCCGTGTCTACCTACACAATTCCAAGATCACCTTCAGTGAAAACAAGATAGGCCATCGCTTCGCTCTGGCAGTTTTCTATTTATCCAGCAGTTTTCTAATAATCTGAAGTCCTGTATTATATACATTACATTAGTAGTGCTATGTTCACCACTACGTAGGCAGATTAGGAGGTCACATCATCTTTGGGGAAGGAGGACGCAGGCATGCTCTATGTAAAAAACGCAGCGTCTCATGTTACGAAAGACACACTACATCACGAAATGGACTACAACATGGCATTAGGCAACAACTGAACGACCTCCGAACAGTACGGGACGTTGAACACATGAAACGGCAGACAATATGGAACAGGATGAAAACAGCCTGCGCCGCACCTACCTCACACACGAACTCCGACTTGCACAGTCAGCACCAAGGATGACATGCAGGAGTACACAAACACAAACATGAACACACAAAATCATGTGACTGATCACATGTTGAGATGTTGAGAGCACATCATGTGACACTGACAGTATTCTGAATGTCACTCAAGATGCGGTCAGTCATTGGGAAAGAAGGACGAGCAGTAGAGAGAACATACACAATAAAAAAGCTCTCAAGGGGGAGGAAGGTCAGGAAAAAAGATCAGCAGATCACTCATAACACTAGAGCAGGTTCTCAATCCCCATCTCAACCTAAAAAACGAGCAAGGGAGCCCAGCCATCTGTATGAAAATTTGGATTTTGGGAAGGACGACATACTGCCTGGACAGGAAAGTTCAGATTCAAATTCAAAAAGGCCAAGAAAGGGGAAGGTAGTTGAATTAATTCTGACCAATTTTGATTTACATTGACATTCTGCAGACACAAAATGATTTCCTTCAAGAATGGAAGGACAATGCATGCAATCTGCATCTCTCTGAATTAATGGAGTTTGAAGCTCCTCCTGAAAACCAGAACTGCATGCTCTGTCACAAACCCTTGGCTTTATACCGGTGTTTTGACTGTTTGTACAGCACCCAACTCGTCTGCCTTGATTGCTGTCTTCTGCAACATCAACGCCATCCATTCCATCAAATCAAAAAATGGACAGGAACATTTTTTGACAGGAGCGACCTTGGAGATATGGGGCTTTCCATCAATCTTGGCCATGGCGGCAATTTGTGCCCTGGATACCATGCTGAACTTCCTCACACTGTGATTGATGAACGAAGAATCTGGGATGGGGATGAGTCTGATGATGATGAGTCTCTGGAAGAACTGCTGCCAGGGGTGGACAGCTTTCAACAGACTCATGGAATAACATTCATAACCAGCTCTGGTGTTTTCAAGCGTCCAGTGAAATGGTGCATCTGTCCAAATGCACCATCTAATCATCTCCAGCTGCTTCGGATGCGCTTTTTCCCTGCCAGTCTTCAGAGGCCCTCAACTGCATTCACATTTGATGTCCTCAAGTTGTTTCATATCGATGTTATGGAGTGCAAAACTGCTGCATGAAGCTTCTACTCAAAGCTGCAGAGAATGACTAATAGTGGATTTCCCTCTTCGATCCCAGTAAGTAGCAAAACCTCCTGATTAGATACAACAT
The DNA here is from genome assembly GCA_951802425.1 of Clavaria fumosa. Taxonomy (NCBI): domain Eukaryota; kingdom Fungi; phylum Basidiomycota; class Agaricomycetes; order Agaricales; family Clavariaceae; genus Clavaria; species Clavaria fumosa. The sequence goes on along the minus strand of OX637795.1, from coordinate 4,733,741 downwards.
CCTAACCCCAAAGGTTTTCAGGATCGTTACCGTGAACTCATGAGGGTCTCAAGACAGTGGAGGCATCTGGAAATGCTTAAGAGGGCAGGATTTGCACATCATCCTGAGCAAGAGCAGACACCTGGTGACCTTGCACTTTTTTGCCCTACCTGCCCTCAACCTGGAATAAATGTGGCAGTTGAAGAGGTGAAAGAATCCATGAATCCGTAAGTTCATTAAATTTTTTTCCAAATGCAGAAATTGATTAAAAATTACAGTAGCATTTATCACCGATCTATCGTAGCTGATGGAAATTTTAAACTGGAGCATGTGAAGTCGAAATGCTCTGAGGGTGATGTCTCCTTAAGTGATGGAAGAGGTTTTATGGTCCAGGATAAACCCTACCAAGCTCACATTGCTGCATCTGTCGAAGTAAAACAGGTGACCCTTCAAGTTGGACACCATTCAGGATATTTGTTGACAACATTCTATAGAAACCAAGATGTCACAATCATCGAGCAATTACCCAGGTGAACGGTCACAGTGGACGAAAACGAGATCACCTACGAGCAACTGGAGGCGGAGTATGTGCTTGTGCACGTCATGGATGCTTTTATCCACACAGCTTCGTTGATTTTCAGAAGGGAGAGAGGTAAGACTTATAATCTTCAAGGTGTCTGGGCTAAGTTTTGTTTTTTCAGGCAGGCAAACATTGATTATTCACTTTGCCAAGCCCTTCAGAGAGTAAATGTCATCAAGAAGGTGCTTTTTGTCTATGACATAGGATGTGAATGGGGAAGACACTTTCGGGACCGAGTTGAAGCAAGCAAATACCTGCATCTCGATGATGGCCTGAAGATTATCACAACAGTAGGGAAATTTCACTTGGGAGCACATATCAAGGAGTGCTTTGCACTTTTCTCCTTGAACTTTGTTCAAGGTGTGGGGCAATTGGATGGCGAGATTTTGGAAAGTCTCTGGTCAACCCTTGGCAAAGCAGCCAGCCATACCAGAGGAATGTCTCAAGCTCATCGACAGGAGGTTCTCGACAACCACATGAATGATTCTAACTGGAAGAAGATGATCAAAGCATGTAAGTATGTGTTCTTATGGTCATAGATATTTTTTTGATGTGTTTAAAACAAAGCACATTCAATCCTTACGAAGTGGAAGAATGCGCAACAGCAACAGGCAGAAACTAAATCAGCTCTGGATGAATTGACAGCTAGAATCAGCCATACATGGGTATCAGAGTGGAGGCAATTGGAGGAAAGAGCAATGACTGAGCGAGGAGATTTGCTCAGAATATATGATGTTGCAAAAACAAATGGTCGGCCATTTCTTACCCCTTTTTGCTTTTGATTGAAGTGCTTTGAAGCCCCTAGCTGTGCAGAAATTGAACTAGAGCTATCACAGAAGGAACGGAACACAGGTGATTTATCTGGTGGTGCCAGTCTTCTAGCTTTAGGCATACAGTTGGAAAATGAACAGTAAGTTCTCATTATGACGTGTATTTCTTTGCGATTTACATTCACATACCACTAGAGCATCATTAGCAGCATATACAAAGACACTGAGAAAACCTTCAACATCCCAGCGAAGAGAGCTTGAGGAGAAAAGAAGGCGCCTTCAAATCAGGATTACAAAATATGAGAAATGCTGGTCTGACTCGACTCTCTTCATGGGCAAGGCTATTGACTTGGGAGAAAACCATCTATTGTACCAGGAGAATGAAAGCGAGATCGAGGACAATGATCTGGGCACAGCTGATGAGTGGGAGGATGACAGCAATGGGCTTCACCCCGAGGCGATGACTATATTCCTTCCATCAAACATGGGTGGCGAGAATCACATGGAAAGTGGTTTGGAAGACATGGCTGCATGTGAAGCAAAACTCCGGGTTGGACAAATGAATGATGCCCTTGAAAAACTTAGGATTGCCTTGGGGGAGAAGTCTCTTATATTCAGAGAAAAGGTGGGCTCATTGATCATTTTAATACCAGCACTGAGATATCAATTGTTCAGGTCCAGAAGTGCAAGAGTCAACAACTTGCTACCAGAGCTTGGAGTCAAGTGCACTCCATGGAGTCACGGGTACAGCAGGCAGTCAGGGAATATAAAAGGGCTCGAGCTGCAGCCCAGAGACTGGGGTCCCTGGATCCAAAGTATCAGGACATCTCAAAAGATGACTTGAAAATGCCTGGGGACGTGATCGAAGAAAACAGGATTGGTCAGCGATCAGAGAAACTATCCTGGTTGTGGAGGTTGGATAGTGGGATGAACAAAGGAGAATGCAGTGAGAGAATGAAGGAATGTGAGTGGATGGTGTGGTATGTCATGAATGAAAAATTGACAAATGATTAGTCTACAGAGTGGTTTGGTTGAGAGCAAGTGCAAGGTTCAATCGCTGGGATGAGGAAGTCACTTTGCTTCAGCAGGAAATGAAGTGGACAGCCGCATTTTTCAAGCACAAGAAAGATCAATGGGAGCAAATAGCAATGAATGAAAGAAATGTAAGGAGTGGGCTGGCATGTTATGCTCACAAGCAGGAGGTGGTATGGGAAAGATTTGAAGGACATGCAAGGAAGATTTTTAGAAGTAGTTGTCAACTGGAGCCAATCTAATGAGCCTTCTTCATAGTGCAGTTGATAGGTCTACTGTGAAGTGCAGGAATATCTCTGCTGGACTGGTGTCATACAGGACATGGATATCCAAATATCTCCAATGATATCCTATTTAATGTAGTGGCTTGGATTCAAACCAGTCACGGATATCCTATTGACTTTGGCAGCTTGGATTACAACCGTTCAAGGATATCCTATTTAATTTGGTGGTCTGGATTGAAACTAGTCAAGGATATCCTATTTATTTTGGTAGCCGTGATTCAAACTAGGCAAGGATATCCTATTTATTTTGGTAGCCTAGATTTGAACTAGTCAAGGATATCCTATTTATTTTGGTAGCCTGGATTCAAACTAGTCAAGGATATCCCATTTATTTTGGTACCTTGATTCAAACTAGGCAAGGATATCCTATTTATTTTGGTAGCCTTGATTCAAACTAGGCAAGGATATCCTATTTACTTTCGTAGCCTTGATTCAAACTAGGCAAGGATATCCTATTTATTATGGTAGCCTTGATTCAAACTAGTCAAGGATATCCTATTTATTTTGGTAGCCTTGGTTCAAACTAGGCAAGGATATCCTATTTACTTTGGTAGCCTAGATTGGAACTAGTCAAGGATATCCTATTTATTTTGGTAGCCTGGATTCAAACTAATCAAGGATATCCCATTTATTTTGGTAGCCTTGATTCAAACTAGGCAAGGATATCCTATTTACTTTCATAGCCTTGATTCAAACTAGTCAAGGATATCCCATTTATTTTGGTAGCCTTGATTCAAACTAGGCAAGGATATCCTATCTATTTTGGTAGCCTTGATTCAAACTAGGCAAGGATATCCTATTTATTATGGTAGCCTTGATTCAAACTAGGCAAGGATATCTTATTTATTTTGGTACCTTGATTCAAACTAGGCAAGGATATCCTATTTACTTTGGTAGCCTAGATTGGAACTAGTCAAGGATATCCTATTTATTTTGGTAGCCTGGATTCAAACTAATCAAGGATATCCCATTTATTTTGGTAGCCTTGATTCAAACTAGGCAAGGATATCCTATTTACTTTGGTAGCCTTGATTCAAACCAGTCACGGATATCCTATTGACTTTGGCGGCTTGGATTACAACCAGTCAAGGATATCCTATTTACTTTGGTAGCCTAGATTGAAACTAGTCAAGGATATCCTATTTATTTTGGTAGCCTTGGTTCAAACTAGGCAAGGATATCATATTTACTTTGGTAGCCTAGATTGGAACTAGTCAAGGATATCCTATTTATTTTGGTAGCCTGGATTCAAACTAATCAAGGATATCCCATTTATTTTGGTAGCCTTGATTCAAACTAGGTAAGGATATCCTATTTACTTTGGTAGCCTGGATTCAAACTAATCAAGGATATCCTGTTTACTTTGGTAGCCTAGATTGGAACTAGTCAAGGATATCCTATTTATTTTGGTAGCCTTGATTCAAACTAGGCAAGGATATCCTATTTACTTTCGTAGCCTGGATTCAAACTAATCAAGGATATCCCATTTATTTTGGTAGCCTTGATTCAAACTAGGTAAGGATATCCTATTTACTTTGGTAGCCTGGATTCAAACTAATCAAGGATATCCTGTTTACTTTGGTAGCCTAGATTGGAACTAGTCAAGGATATCCTATTTATTTTGGTAGCCTTGATTCAAACTAGGCAAGGATATCCTATTTACTTTCGTAGCCTTGATTCAAACTAGTCAAGGATATCCCATTTATTTTGGTAGCCTTGATTCAAACTAGGCAAGGATATCCTATCTATTTTGGTAGCCTTGATTCAAACTAGGCAAGGATATCCTATTTATTATGGTAGCCTTGATTCAAACTAGGCAAGGATATCTTATTTATTTTGGTACCTTGATTCAAACTAGGCAAGGATATCCTATTTACTTTGGTAGCCTAGATTGGAACTAGTCAAGGATATCCTATTTATTTTGGTAGCCTGGATTCAAACTAATCAAGGATATCCCATTTATTTTGGTAGCCTTGATTCAAACTAGGCAAGGATATCCTATTTACTTTGGTAGCCTTGATTCAAACTAGTCAAGGATATCCCATTTATTTTGGTAGCCTTGATTCAAACTGGGCAAGGATATCCTATCTATTTTGGTAGCCTTGATTCAAACTAGGCAAGGATATCCTATTTATTATGGTAGCCTTGATTCAAACTAGGCAAGGATATCTTATTTATTTTGGTACCTTGATTCAAACTAGGCAAGGATATCCTATTTACTTTGGTAGCCTAGATTGGAACTAGTCAAGGATATCCTATTTATTTTGGTAGCCTGGATTCAAACTAATCAAGGATATCCCATTTATTTTGGTAGCCTTGATTCAAACTAGGTAAGGATATCCTATTTACTTTGGTAGCCTGGATTCAAACTAATCAAGGATATCCTGTTTACTTTGGTAGCCTAGATTGGAACTAGTCAAGGATATCCTATTTATTTTGGTAGCCTGGATTCAAACTAATCAAGGATATCCTATTTACTTTGGTAGCCTGGATTGGAACTAGTCAAGGATATCCTATTTATTTTGGTAGCCTTGATTCAAACTAGGCAAGGATATCCTATTTATTATGGTAGCCTTGATTCAAACTAGGCAAGGATATCCTATTTATTATGGTAGCCTTGATTCAAACTAGGCAAGGATATCCTATTTATTTTGGTAGCCTAGATTGGAACTAGTCAAGGATATCCTATTTATTTTGGTAGCCTGGATTCAAACTAGTCAAGGATATCCCATTTACTTTGGTAGCCTTGATTCAAACTAGGCAAGGATATCCTATTTACTTTGGTAGCCTAGATTGGAACTAGTCAAGAATATCCTATTTATTTTGGTAGCCTGGATTCAAACTAGTCAAGGATATCCTATTTATTTTGGTAGCCTTGATTCAAACTAGGCAAGGATATCCTATTTATTTTGGTAGCCTAGATTGGAACTAGTCAAGGATATCCTATTTATTTTGGTAGCCTTGATTCAAACTAGGCAAGGATATCCTATTTATTTTGGTAGCCTGGATTCAAACTAATCAAGGATATCCCATTTATTTTGGTAGCCTTGATTCAAACTATGCAAGGATATCCTATTTACTTTGGTAGCCTGGATTGGAACTAGTCAAGGATATCCTATTTATTTTGGTAGCCTTGATTCAAACTAGTCAAGGATATCCCATTTATTTTGGTAGCCTGGATTCAAACTAGTCAAGGATATCCTATTTATTTTGGTAGCCTGGATTCAAACTAGGCAAGGATATCCTATTTATTTTGGTAGCCTTGATTCAAACTAGGCAAGGATATCCTATTTACTTTGGTAGCCTAGATTGGAACTAGTCAAGAATATCCTATTTATTTTGGTAGCCTGGATTCAAACTAGTCAAGGATATCCCATTTATTTTGGTACCTTGATTCAAACTAGGCAAGGATATCCTATTTACTTTGGTAGCCTAGATTGGAACTAGTCAAGAATATCCTATTTATTTTGGTAGCCTGGATTCAAACTAGTCAAGGATATCCCATTTATTTTGGTAGCCTTGATTCAAACTAGGCAAGGATATCCTATTTACTTTGGTAGCCTAGATTGGAACTAGTCAAGAATATCCCATTTATTTTGGTAGCCTAGATTGGAACTAGTCAAGGATATCCTATTTACTTTGGTACTGTATTCAAACTAGTCAAGGATATCCCATTTATTTTGGTAGCCTGGATTCAAACTAGTCAAGGATATCCCATTTATTTTGGTAGCCTGGATTCAAACTAGGCAAGGATATCCTATTTATTTTGGTAGCCTTGATTCAAACTAGGCAAGGATATCCTATTTATTATGGTAGCCTTGATTCAAACTAGTCAAGGATATCCTATTTATTTTGGTAGCCGTGATTCAAACTAGGCAAGGATATCCTATTTATTTTGGTAGCCTAGATTTGAACTAGTCAAGGATATCCTATTTATTTTGGTAGCCTGGATTCAAACTAGTCAAGGATATCCTATTTATTTTGGTAGCCTTGATTCAAACTAGGCAAGGATATCCTATTTATTTTGGTAGCCTAGATTGGAACTAGTCAAGGATATCCTATTTATTTTGGTAGCCTTGATTCAAACTAGGCAAGGATATCCTATTTACTAGTCAAGGATATCCTATTTATTTTGGTAGCCTGGATTCAAACTAATCAAGGATATCCCATTTATTTTGGTAGCCTTGATTCAAACTAGGCAAGGATATCCTATTTACTTTGGTAGCCTGGATTGGAACTAGTCAAGGATATCCTATTTATTTTGGTAGCCTTGATTCAAACTAGTCAAGGATATCCCATTTATTTTGGTAGCCTGGATTCAAACTAGTCAAGGATATCCTATTTATTTTGGTAGCCTGGATTCAAACTAGGCAAGGATATCCTATTTATTTTGGTAGCCTTGATTCAAACTAGGCAAGGATATCCTATTTACTTTGGTAGCCTAGATTGGAACTAGTCAAGAATATCCTATTTATTTTGGTAGCCTGGATTCAAACTAGTCAAGGATATCCCATTTATTTTGGTACCTTGATTCAAACTAGGCAAGGATATCCTATTTACTTTGGTAGCCTAGATTGGAACTAGTCAAGAATATCCTATTTATTTTGGTAGCCTGGATTCAAACTAGTCAAGGATATCCCATTTATTTTGGTAGCCTTGATTCAAACTAGGCAAGGATATCCTATTTACTTTGGTAGCCTAGATTGGAACTAGTCAAGAATATCCCATTTATTTTGGTAGCCTAGATTGGAACTAGTCAAGGATATCCTATTTACTTTGGTACTGTATTCAAACTAGTCAAGGATATCCCATTTATTTTGGTAGCCTGGATTCAAACTAGTCAAGGATATCCCATTTATTTTGGTAGCCTGGATTCAAACTAGGCAAGGATATCCTATTTATTTTGGTAGCCTTGAGTCAAACTAGGCAAGGATATCCTATTTATTATGGTAGCCTTGATTCAAACTAGTCAAGGATATCCTATTTATTTTGGTAGCCGTGATTCAAACTAGGCAAGGATATCCTATTTATTTTGGTAGCCTAGATTTGAACTAGTCAAGGATATCCTATTTATTTTGGTAGCCTGGATTCAAACTAGTCAAGGATATCCCATTTATTTTGGTACCTTGATTCAAACTAGGCAAGGATATCCTATTTACTTTGGTAGCCTAGATTGGAACTAGTCAAGAATATCCTATTTATTTTGGTAGCCTGGATTCAAACTAGTCAAGGATATCCCATTTATTTTGGTACCTTCATTCAAACTAGGCAAGGATATCCTATTTACTTTGGTAGCCTAGATTGGAACTAGTCAAGAATATCCTATTTATTTTGGTAGCCTGGATTCAAACTAGTCAAGGATATCCCATTTATTTTGGTAGCCTTGATTCAAACTAGGCAAGGATATCCTATTTATTTTGGTAGCCTGGATTCAAACTAGTCAAGGATATCCCATTTACTTTGGTAGCCTTGATTCAAACTAGGCAAGGATATCCTATTTACTTTGGTAGCCTAGATTGGAACTAGTCAAGAATATCCTATTTATTTTGGTAGCCTGGATTCAAACTAGTCAAGGATATCCTATTTATTTTGGTAGCCTTGATTCAAACTAGGCAAGGATATCCTATTTATTTTGGTAGCCTAGATTGGAACTAGTCAAGGATATCCTATTTATTTTGGTAGCCTTGATTCAAACTAGGCAAGGATATCCTATTTATTTTGGTAGCCTGGATTCAAACTAATCAAGGATATCCCATTTATTTTGGTAGCCTTGATTCAAACTAGGCAAGGATATCCTATTTACTTTGGTAGCCTGGATTGGAACTAGTCAAGGATATCCTATTTATTTTGGTAGCCTGGATTCAAACTAGGCAAGGATATCCTATTTATTTTGGTAGCCTTGATTCAAACTAGGCAAGGATATCCTATTTACTTTGGTAGCCTAGATTGGAACTAGTCAAGAATATCCTATTTATTTTGGTAGCCTGGATTCAAACTAGTCAAGGATATCCCATTTATTTTGGTACCTTGATTCAAACTAGGCAAGGATATCCTATTTACTTTGGTAGCCTAGATTGGAACTAGTCAAGAATATCCTATTTATTTTGGTAGCCTGGATTCAAACTAGTCAAGGATATCCCATTTATTTTGGTAGCCTTGATTCAAACTAGGCAAGGATATCCTATTTACTTTGGTAGCCTAGATTGGAACTAGTCAAGAATATCCCATTTATTTTGGTAGCCTAGATTGGAACTAGTCAAGGATATCCTATTTACTTTGGTACTGTATTCAAACTAGTCAAGGATATCCCATTTATTTTGGTAGCCTGGATTCAAACTAGTCAAGGATATCCCATTTATTTTGGTAGCCTGGATTCAAACTAGGCAAGGATATCCTATTTATTTTGGTAGCCTTGAGTCAAACTAGGCAAGGATATCCTATTTATTATGGTAGCCTTGATTCAAACTAGTCAAGGATATCCTATTTATTTTGGTAGCCGTGATTCAAACTAGGCAAGGATATCCTATTTATTTTGGTAGCCTAGATTTGAACTAGTCAAGGATATCCTATTTATTTTGGTAGCCTGGATTCAAACTAGTCAAGGATATCCCATTTATTTTGGTACCTTGATTCAAACTAGGCAAGGATATCCTATTTACTTTGGTAGCCTAGATTGGAACTAGTCAAGAATATCCTATTTATTTTGGTAGCCTGGATTCAAACTAGTCAAGGATATCCCATTTATTTTGGTACCTTGATTCAAACTAGGCAAGGATATCCTATTTACTTTGGTAGCCTAGATTGGAACTAGTCAAGAATATCCTATTTATTTTGGTAGCCTGGATTCAAACTAGTCAAGGATATCCCATTTATTTTGGTAGCCTTGATTCAAACTAGGCAAGGATATCCTATTTACTTTGGTAGCCTAGATTGGAACTAGTCAAGAATATCCCATTTATTTTGGTAGCCTAGATTGGAACTAGTCAAGGATATCCTATTTACTTTGGTACTGGATTCAAACTAGTCAAGGATATCCCATTTATTTTGGTAGCCTGGATTCAAACTAGTCAAGGATATCCTATTTATTTTGGTAGCCTTGATTCAAACTAGGCAAGGATATCCTATTTATTATGGTAGCCTTGATTCAAACTAGTCAAGGATATCCTATTTATTTTGGTAGCCGTGATTCAAACTAGGCAAGGATATCCTATTTATTTTGGTAGCCTAGATTGGAACTAGTCAAGGATATCCTATTTATTTTGGTAGCCTGGATTCAAACTAGTCAAGGATATCCCATTTATTTTGGTACCTTGATTCAAACTAGGCACGGATATCCTATTTACTTTGGTAGCCTAGATTGGAACTAGTCAAGAATATCCTATTTATTTTGGTAGCCTGGATTCAAACTAGTCAAGGATATCCCATTTATTTTGGTAGCCTTGATTCAAACTAGGCAAGGATATCCTATTTACTTTGGTAGCCTAGATTGGAACTAGTCAAGAATATCCCATTTATTTTGGTAGCCTAGATTGGAACTAGTCAAGGATATCCTATTTACTTTGGTACTGGATTCAAACTAGTCAAGGATATCCCATTTATTTTGGTAGCCTGGATTCAAACTAGGCAAGGATATCCTATTTATTTTGGTAGCCTAGATTGGAACTAGTCAAGGATATCCTATTTATTTTGGTAGCCTGGATTCAAACTAGTCAAGGATATCCCATTTATTTTGGTAGCCTTGATTCAAACTAGGCAAGGATATCCTATTTACTTTGGTAGCCTAGATTGGAACTAGTCAAGAATATCCCATTTATTTTGGTAGCCTGGATCCAAACTAGTCAAGGATATCCTATTTACTTTGGTACTGGATTCAAACTAGTCAAGGATATCCCATTTATTTTGGTAGCCTGGATTCAAACTAGGCAAGGATATCCTATTTATTTTGGTAGCCTTGATTCAAACTAGGCAAGGATATCCTATTTATTATGGTAGCCTTGATTCAAACTAGTCAAGGATATCCTATTTATTTTGGTAGCCGTGATTCAAACTAGGCAAGGATATCCTATTTATTTTGGTAGCCTAGATTGGAACTAGTCAAGGATATCCTATTTATTTTGGTAGCCTGGATTCAAACTAGTCAAGGATATCCTATTTACTTTGGTACTGGATTCAAACTAGTCAAGGATATCCCATTTATTTTGGTAGCCTGGATTCAAACTAGGCAAGGATATCCTATTTATTTTGGTAGCCTTGATTCAAACTAGGCAAGGATATCCTATTTATTATGGTAGCCTTGATTCAAACTAGTCAAGGATATCCTATTTATTTTGGTAGCCGTGATTCAAACTAGGCAAGGATATCCTATTTATTTTGGTAGCCTAGATTTGAACTAGTCAAGGATATCCTATTTATTTTGGTAGCCTGGATTCAAACTAGTCAAGGATATCCCATTTATTTTGGTACCTTGATTCAAACTAGGCAAGGATATCCTATTTACTTTGGTAGCCTAGATTGGAACTAGTCAAGAATATCCTATTTATTTTGGTAGCCTGGATTCAAACTAGTCAAGGATATCCCATTTATTTTGGTACCTTGATTCAAACTAGGCAAGGATATCCTATTTACTTTGGTAGCCTAGATTGGAACTAGTCAAGAATATCCCATTTATTTTGGTAGCCTAGATTGGAACTAGTCAAGGATATCCTATTTATTTTGGTACCTTGATTCAAACTAGGCAAGGATATCCTATTTACTTTGGTAGCCTAGATTGGAACTAGTCAAGAATATCCTATTTATTTTGGTAGCCTGGATTCAAACTAGTCAAGGATATCCCATTTATTTTGGTACCTTGATTCAAACTAGGCAAGGATATCCTATTTACTTTGGTAGCCTAGATTGGAACTAGTCAAGAATATCCTATTTATTTTGGTAGCCTGGATTCAAACTAGTCAAGGATATCCTATTTACTTTGGTACTGGATTCAAACTAGGCAAGGATATCCTATTTATTTTGGTAGCCTTGATTCAAACTAGGCAAGGATATCCTATTTATTATGGTAGCCTTGATTCAAACTAGTCAAGGATATCCTATTTATTTTGGTAGCCATGATTCAAACTAGGCAAGGATATCCTATTTATTTTGGTAGCCTAGATTTGAACTAGTCAAGGATATCCCATTTATTTTGGTACCTTGATTCAAACTAGGCAAGGATATCCTATTTACTTTGGTAGCCTAGATTGGAACTAGTCAAGAATATCCTATTTATTTTGGTAGCCTTGATTCAAACTAGGCAAGGATATCCTATTTACTTTGGTAGCCTAGATTGGAACTAGTCAAGAATATCCTATTTATTTTGGTAGCCTGGATTCAAACTAGTCAAGGATATCCCATTTATTTTGGTAGCCTTGATTCAAACTAGGCAAGGATATCCTATTTACTTTGGTAGCCTAGATTGGAACTAGTCAAGAATATCCCATTTATTTTGGTAGCCTAGATTGGAACTAGTCAAGGATATCCTATTTACTTTGGTACTGTATTCAAACTAGTCAAGGATATCCCATTTATTTTGGTAGCCTGGATTCAAACTAGTCAAGGATATCCTATTTATTTTGGTAGCCTGGATTCAAACTAGGCAAGGATATCCTATTTATTTTGGTAGCCTTGATTCAAACTAGGCAAGGATATCCTATTTACTTTGGTAGCCTAGATTGGAACTAGTCAAGAATATCCTATTTATTTTGGTAGCCTGGATTCAAACTAGTCAAGGATATCCCATTTATTTTGGTACCTTGATTCAAACTAGGCAAGGATATCCTATTTACTTTGGTAGCCTAGATTGGAACTAGTCAAGAATATCCTATTTATTTTGGTAGCCTGGATTCAAACTAGTCAAGGATATCCCATTTATTTTGGTACCTTGATTCAAACTAGGCAAGGATATCCTATTTACTTTGGTAGCCTGGATTGGAACTAGTCAAGGATATCCTATTTATTTTGGTAGCCTGGATTCAAACTAGGCAAGGATATCCTATTTATTTTGGTAGCCTTGATTCAAACTAGGCAAGGATATCCTATTTACTTTGGTAGCCTAGATTGGAACTAGTCAAGAATATCCTATTTATTTTGGTAGCCTGGATTCAAACTAGTCAAGGATATCCCATTTATTTTGGTACCTTGATTCAAACTAGGCAAGGATATCCTATTTACTTTGGTAGCCTAGATTGGAACTAGTCAAGAATATCCTATTTATTTTGGTAGCCTGGATTCAAACTAGTCAAGGATATCCTATTTACTTTGGTACTGGATTCAAACTAGGCAAGGATATCCTATTTATTTTGGTAGCCTTGATTCAAACTAGGCAAGGATATCCTATTTATTATGGTAGCCTTGATTCAAACTAGTCAAGGATATCCTATTTATTTTGGTAGCCATGATTCAAACTAGGCAAGGATATCCTATTTATTTTGGTAGCCTAGATTTGAACTAGTCAAGGATATCCCATTTATTTTGGTACCTTGATTCAAACTAGGCAAGGATATCCTATTTACTTTGGTAGCCTAGATTGGAACTAGTCAAGAATATCCTATTTACTTTGGTACTGGATTCAGACTAGTCAAGGATATCCTATTTATTTTGGTAGCCTTGATTCAAACTAGGCAAGGATATCCTATTTACTTTGGTAGCCTAGATTGGAACTAGTCAAGAATATCCCATTTATTTTGGTAGCCTGGATCCAAACTAGTCAAGGATATCCTATTTCCTTTGGTAGCCTAGATTGGAACTAGTCAAGGATATCCTATTTACTTTGGTACTGGATTCAGACTAGTCAAGGATATCCCATTTAACTTGGTGGCCTGGATTTTCTTCAGTCATGGATATCCTATTTATTCTGGTTGCTTGGATTCAATCCAGTTAAGGATATCCTATTTAATTTGGTGGCCTGGATTCAATCCAGTCACGGATACCCTATCCAATTTTGCTGGACCTGAGGTTATCCGGTCAAGAATATCCTATTTAATTCGCTGAACCCATGGTTATCCTGGCAAGGATATCCTCCACCGGCCACATATATTACTAGAAAATCAGATATCTCTGGCGGAATCCGGTACCCCGTTATATACAGGGGATTTGCAGTGTCCGGTATCCCGTTGTATACTGGAATATCTGACTGAACTATGTGTCTGAAGACGTCTATGGGTAAATGATTTCATGAATTGATTAAGGCTAAAGGCAGGTCATATTGGACTAACCGGCAGACAAGTGTCAATGCAAAGACCTTCCATATTGGTTGAAGTCGGTGAAGAACGCTGTAAAGTTTTCCAAACCCGCCACGGAAAACACGCATGGGGGGTTTCTTCCCCAGGCAGAGGCCCCTTCAAATTTTGGAAGCGGGGGGCTGGAAATTGATATGAGTAGTGAGCATTTGTTACAGTAACAGAGAGAGGACACACCAAAAAAAAGGAGGGGCCTGTGATCATCGTCGCGCGGGTTGGTTACTTTACTTGAGAGTTGCAACAGCGCTGATAAAGTGAAAGTAGATGCGGCAAGTCCAGCATCCTTGAAAATCCGGCGATCCCCTTGCTGGGATGTTCGTGGCGCAATCAACATCATTGGGGAGTCGAAGAAACTGCCAGCTGAGACGGAGCTGTCGGAGTGAGCAATGATAATTTTGTTATTTGTCAGGGAATGGAGAATCTGATTGTTTGCTTCCTTCCACAGATCCGTCACGTTGCGCAAAGAGAGGGTGCAGGTGAGATTTTGCGCATCCAAAACCTTGAGCACTTGCATAATCTCTTCCAAAGTGAAACGGTAGGTATGTGACTCGCCACAGTCATCTGACAACTGAGAAGACAGTAAATAAAGGCTATCTTGAGGAATGAAAGTACCAACGGTGAACGGTAATAAGACAGCTAGGAAATCCGTACTTGTGGCAGGCCCGGACTGGTTGGGATGATTATTGTGGTTTCCTCTCCGCCCTCCACCCCTGAAAGTGCCTCGCGATCCCCTGTGCATGCGCGCAATTGATTCACTCCTCCTCCTTACCACATCTGAGGACGAGGGATTTGGACTGAAAATGAAAGCAGATATGGGTTGCGAGGGTGCCCGGGAACGTGCAGAGGGAAGTCCCGCCGCTTGGCGGGGCACGTGCGTGGAGACGTCCGCTGTTACAACAGTGGAACGAGCCGGTGCGCTGTGAACCATCAGTAATGAGCAAAAGACCAAGGGCACGAGAAGCATCAGAGTACTGACAGCATCGGTCCATGAGAAATCCATGAGGAAGCGCAAATGCAAGTCATGTTTGTGCTCCAAGTTTCGCGCTCATTTCTCTGCCCATGACAGTCAGTGGAACCTCATTTCGCTGTTGCTAGAAACGCACTGGGTAGAACCCGCCGCACATACTCCGTGCACACCCGCCTTTATTATTTGAGAATTCGTTGGCACACAACATGATATGTTGCCACCATACGTGAGTGCAAACGCAACGGTCTGCAGCACTGCGGGGTGTCTATACCATCCAGTACTGATTAGTCGTGAAATCAAGGATTTATTTCAGAGCCGGCACACACTAGATGAAATTCATGTGTTGAAAACGCTCCGCATTCACATTCAGCTGCTTGGCACTGTCCTCGTGCTTGAAGAGTCGGCATGGCAAGACACGAGAGCACAAGACACGAGAGCACAAAGACAGGTTCACAAAGAATGTCCTCGCACAGGACCTCGTGCAACGGCCATTTCTCAGCTCGGCCCTCAACCCAGCCCTCAGCTCAGCTCCCAGCTCGGCTCTCAGCTTGGTTCTCAACCCTGTTCCCAAGCTGGGAAAATAGCAACCGATAGTGGCATATTGTATTGTGAGAGATCGAAGCATTCAAGTTCTGATGTACTAAGATGTACTAAGACTTATAATTCGCACTAAGAACCGCAATGACGTCACCTTTATCCGTTGAAGATGCGCGACCATGCCTTGTCTGCTAGCCATTTCGATTCCTTGATAGCCAGTAAGCTTGGACAGGCCCAAATCAGAAATCAATTGTTCGCACCAACTCTCCAATTGGAGTCTCAGAGGCTTGAGCTGCTTGACGGGGTGGTACCACCTTCTAGAACATCAGAAATGCGCATCCTCACTATATAAAGGCTTGTTGGTTCCTTTTGGTACAGGGTACGGACAATGGCTAGCCCCTCAAGCCGCCGCTCGATTCGCCAACGTGTGGCACGGGTTCGCAATGACGAGTTTGACATCTTGCCGCTTACTGGCCGGGATTCTCACTCACCTCGCCCTCCCCCGATGTCTCCCACCTCTCGGGTTCTCCATACCCCACATCCTCGAGGTACCAACAACCGAAGGCAGCAGACGACCACCGCTCCTACGTCTTCCTCCGTTATTCAAGGTTCGTTACTTGAAAGTGCTATGTCTCTGGTGATAATGATTTGGCCCCCAAGAATTCTCGCCCGAAACTCATGGTACGGTAGACGATCCAACGGGTCAGGGTGAGGTTGATAGTGTTGCTAGTAAGTCATGGTTCATTGAGGAGTACTACTTCTGACCATTTGCTTAGGCTTCTCTTCACCAAACCTGTCGAGCACTGAATTAGAAGCAGCGATGCCACCTATCAATTACACAGAACCTACTTTCAAGGAAACGCTTCAACGTTTGTGTGCCATTGATGACCCGCCAACACCCCAACCAGCGATACCGCTCCTCTTAGAGACGCCGACTTCATCACCATCGAGCCCATCATCGAATCTGTACTTGCTGCCAGGCAGCCCACAGCAGCGCACACAGACGCTGCCTGCTGACCAACTGAGCCAAGTATATCCAGCATCGCTGCTTATTGGTTTGCGCCACGATGTAAAGAGCCTCAGACGGACGTTCCTCGAAACACAGCTCCTCCTAGAATGCAAACCGATGATCAGCGCGATCCTCCGACAAATCCTCGAACGGCGCTATTCCCAGGTTTCACTCATCCTTGGAAAGTGGTCCCATAATCTGACCACATATGTTGCGACCTCTCGGCTCCCCATCGATATCGAAGATTCACAGTATGACCATTATCGAACACACTTTAGATACATCAGCACCCTCGAGGCAGCACTGCGCGACGATCAGGGACCAGGTGAAGAGAAGCAGATTAGCCCTGCGCCGGAGTCAGAAGAGAGGACACGCTTTTGCATGCGAATAGAAATAGATCCGGCCCTTCCTCTCTTCGTTCTCTACATCCAAGAGGTATGTAAGTTTCGTTTGACCTGACGTCCAACACTCATTGTGCGAAAGGATTCACAAACCCATGACCCGGCCCGTGTTTCAAATGCACCCCCACAAGTCATGGATCCCGTCCGCAGCAGCCACAATGAACCTGCGGGGACACGACTCAATTATCTTCACACAACCTATCCGGAACTGGCAGCCATTCTAGAAGGACTCAAGAACCCTTTTTACGGGAAGGGCTACGTGCATGGTGTGCACTATCGAATTTTTACGAGGATCAAAGGAAATCATCATGTGACTCAAAAGGAGATCATTGGCTTCCTCGGACATCAAGTACATTCTTGGCGGAATATTAAATCACGGTGTCAGAGAGCAATTGCAACCTATCAGCACTGGACAAGCACGTGTTACGCGGCGACCGTCTACCATCTCAACAGGAATGCGACCGGAACGTTTTAAAAGCCATCTTCACAGGCTCCGAGTCGGAGATCCACCTGCTGCCAGTGTCAGAATCCGGTTCAGACAGCACGTCAGATCATGGTAATGACAATGTTGATCAAATACTAGCAGCTAAGTTGGCATCAGCACAACTTTTAAAAATTGTTGAGCGTTTTCAGAAGTGGACGGCGAAGGAAAATTGAGGTTTGAAATTTATAATACATTCGTTCTGTACATACATGTGCAAGTCTTGAATACTAGTACATCATCCGGTGGGCCGAAGACGGACACCAGGACGCGAGTGAGACCGTGCACGACGATGGCAGACCCGTCAGCTTGCCCGTGCTCGGCGAGGTCGATGCCCATGGGCGAAGCTCATATTGCCTGCGGCCATCTGAACAGAAACTGCTGTCAGAGCACCTCGATTCTGAATGCAGTTGTATCAGGCGCAGCCTGATACGTCCCATAAAATTTCTGACCAGAGGCTGTTTGGCGACGTGCACATGGATTGCAGTCGGTTGCTGAGCTAAGCCATGGTGGCGGTTGTCTTCAAGCACTTTCGCATTTACCAGATATTTGGTGCCAATACCTCCATCGGGAAGACCATCGTAGCCACTGCCCTTGTCCGCTCTTCCGCTTGTGACACGTTCTATCTCAAGCCAGTGAGCACAGGTACAGGTCCAGATTCTGATGCAGACAAGATGTGCGCAACGCGTCCCAGACTTGCGCTTACTGTCATTTGCACGTGACTTGTCGCCGCGGCAAAAAATGCACTTCATTAAAAAGTCCCAAACTTTTGGAGGCTATATCTCAGTAAATACTCAACATGTTGACTAGAAATTGAATATCTGAGACCCTCAACTTTGTATTTAGATGCAGCCAGATTTATAGGCTCTAATGTTTAGATTTGCAAAATTTGAATTTTCAGGTCATGTCACTGCAATACAGTGGTTGCGCAACCCCAATTGGTGTGTATGCGACCAACACCAACACCTCCACGTACGTCGCAACACACTGCGCCTGCGCAAGGGCACCAGGAGGGCCAGGACCGGAGGGTGTGCAGATGCGAGGAGCGCACAGATGCTGTGCATCTCCCCCTCCCCACTATCACCACAGCTGGGTTCACACCACCCTTAGCCTACGGCAACATGGTATCTTGATTCATCCCTCCGCGATCTCTATTATCCCAACATCCACAGTACTAGTCAGGACAAAGAAACAAGGGGAAAGAAGATGGGAGCCAGCTTATCTCGTCTGCTCTGCAGCATGCGCCTTCTGCTCAAGTCGATCAAGCACTACGATGCCGTCGCCACGCAGCTCACACTTTCCCCTGGACTGCCCAGTGCCATGCCCACGCACTCATTCTGGATGCACCCGCCCGCAGAGGGTGTCACAACGCATCGCTCACCGCTCCCTGCGCACACGGATGTCGTCATCGTTGGCAGCGGCATCAGTGTCGCGCGAGCGTTGTTGATGCGCGCTGATGCTGCCAAGAAGACTGGCATAGAGAATGGCGGTGAAAAAGTAGGGTGCTCCGAGGCCTTGCGCATTGTCATGCTCGAGGCGCGTGAAGCGTGTTCGGGCGCGACAGGGCGGTTCGTGTTCCCACCTCCCTAGTCTCGCATCGAATTGATCCAATGAGCCATAGTTTGCATGCAGCGGAGACGAGGCAAGAACGCAACTCGCACACGTCCAACGGTCAGCACTAAACTGTAAATATTCAACGTTATTCAACGTTCACCTGCTGGCTGGCACCGCGAGGACTGCCAATAACAGCCGTTGCTCGCCACTCAACGGTTGCAATTCAAGTTGTTGGGTTCGAAACCTTCTATCATGTCGAAGGGGCCTTTCCGTCGTCAGGTTACTTCGTTTTACCGCTAACTCTTGGTTGACCTCCGCCTATCGCATTCGCATGTCGCAAAGCCCGTTCACCAGCTTAAATCTGCTTCACCCGCCTCCTGTCCCCACAGCTGGCCTACCCAGCGCTACTCAGTTCCAGTTTGCGCTCTTTGGTCAAGAGATTCTAACCAATCCTCCAAACGACCCAATAATCTCACCCCGCGCTGCACGGCCAAGGACAAATTCAACCGCATTCCAACCGCCCGCGCACAAGCATGCCCACCACCTCCACTCCATCCCTCCTCGAGAGAAGTCCACCCGTACTCCTATAATTGACTATATGGTTTGGGTCCACGGTCGTACTCGCTTCGCTCAAGCTCAGGCCGAACTTGGCATGACTGATCGCACAGGTGGTCCCACCTCCAAGAACTATGCTCATGCGCAACGCCCGGAGAACTTTGAAGAAGATGAAGAGGTGCCCAGTGACGGGGAAGAAGTCACGGTTCTGAGGGCTAGGCTCGGCCCTTTCGGCGACCTCTGCGGAAGTGAAGAAGATGTGAGGACTCGTAAGCGAGACCTGAATCTTGTAAGGAGTCTTAGACTGCGTTCAGAGGGGATGTAGAAGGTTGTCACGTCGATGTTGGACCAGCTGCCAGCTGTTCATCCCAACCACGATGACTATCTTATGTCTGCAACGACCTCCTCAGGATTGAAGCCTCATTCGGACTCCTCACATCCACATACGTTGCCAAATGGTGGCCGCCTTCGTCTTGCCCTGAGCGCCGTCATAAACGACTTATTCGCTTGGCAGGCTCCTGTATCCCATCAACACCAGGCACCCGGTTCCGTTTCTGTCACGTCGGACTCTTTACCCTCTGAGTCCCCAGAGCTTTCTTCAGCGTCAATCTCGCTTGATGCGACTCAGCGAGTTGTCGTTCCACCTTCTCTTGTTCCCCTGTCGCACATATCCGGTATTTCGAGTACCGTGAACCCCCCTCCTGATTACTTGCAATCATACATCCCGGTATGTTCTCTGCCCATCCCCGGAAGAATAACCGCACGGCGCTGAAGGCAAAGCAGTACACTTCCTTCCTGCCCACTCCATCAGCGCATGCTCGCGCTCTGTACGCAGGTGGCGCAGACCCCCGTCTTTCCTCTCATTCTCAGCTTTGTCCGTGCCATCTACGGGTGGGGTGCGACATGTGTGCCGACGCGAAGTCTAACCTCCCCGGGAGAACATCCTTCTCGCTAAACGCCACTACCGAAGCCCGCCGCCGCGGTACGTGCATCAGCGGGTGGCTCGACAGCCCGGGTGTCGGAAGCGGCCTTGCACGGCCCGCCACAGGCGAGAGCGTCCTCCGGAGGAGGCCCGCAGCAGCCGACGCAACGGGCGGCGGCGGCAGTGACAATGGGGCCGGGTGCACGCTCGCGGGGCTCCTCCCGCGCTTCGTGCGCCTAAGCGCGCTGGTTTCGGCTGAGCTCGCGAGCGAGGCACGCGAAGCGGAGCTCGGCGAGCAGCACGAGTGGGCGGAGCCCGACGAAGACCGCATGACGAGGGGCTTGGCGGCCTCTGGGGCTGGTCCTGCGTTGCGGATGAGCGCGCGATGCAGGGTTGGGGCGCTGCCCGTCCTCCGACCAACACGGGAGTGGTATATGCTCCTTGCGGGCCTGGCCACGCGGGCCGTGCTGGAGGGGTATGCTACGTGCCGATGGAAGGGCACTGCGCCATTGGAGTGCTTGTTGCTGCTTGGCCAAGGAGTGAACGACGTGCCTGGTGAGAAGAAGGGGGAAGGGAGAGCGGGGGATATGCGCGAGTGCGAGATCGAGATCGAGGACGAGTTCGCATGGTTCGACCCGGACGAGACGCCGAGCCTTCAAGAGGCGACGCGTATCCTATTCCCCTCGCTGGGCACGTGCAAGAGTATGGCAGCGCCAAGCAAGGAAGGGCCGGAGGCAGAGTTTGAGGCAGAGATGCGAGAACGGCTGCGAAGGGTTTGTCTCAGACACATGAATTCGCGAACACGCCCGCCCCCGCCGTGTCACTGACGAAATGATCTGTAATTCTTTGGCATAGACATATTTTCATAGAGACATTGTGTGAGTAAATTGAATAAACAGTGATGGGCTGGCTTCTCATTCAGACAACTGCATCCTGAACTTTCCTGCCTTCACAAGGTCAACGTCTTCCTCAGCATACTGAATGAGCAAGTCAGCTGTTCCTTTACCAATACCAAGCCAATCAGAAAGCTTCTCCACTGATATACGGTTACCTGTGAGCTGGTGGATGCGACGATACCCTTCATTGTTGAATTTTTGAGCATACGCAGAGAAATTTTCTCCAGAGCGAGAAGGATGTTGGTCACAATATGAGAGCCACGGTAAAATTTTTGGGTATTCGACAAGGGTGGTGGGAACCGGATTAGAAATAGGTGTGGCGAGATTCTCACCAGGGGGAGGGGGTGTTTGATAGAGGGGTGGCATCATAAATGGAGGATAAAACATGTAAGGGAAGGGCATAGGCTGTGATTGAGAAGGCAAATTGGTGCCTGATTGCAAAGGCAAATTGGTGCGTGATTGTGAACGAGGTTCGTTCCCATACAGGTTGATTTCGCTAGGTTTTTCTGTTGTCAAGTACTTCTCTGGCTCCCTTGCCTTCACAGAATGAGTATATAGATTATTTGAATAATTAGAAACATACATGGAGTGTTGCCCAATAGTTGAGATTCGTTTCCGTGATTGGATAACACGCTCTTTGAACCGGATCTTTCCAGCACAATGCTTGTTTGTCAGGAAGGCTATGGACTGGACATGCAAACGCTTCTGTGATAGCTCGTCGAGATGTCAGTAGTTTCACTGGGCTGTTGAAATTATCAATGTCAAGTGGATTGCATATCTCGAGGACTCACTTTACTCTCACTCTTTGAAGTCTTTGAAGTCTGAGAGTCCTTCGAAAATACTTGAACCGTTACTGGCTTCATCATGCGAGTCGAGCGGTGTCCATTGGCAAGAATCCGTGGAACGATAAGTGGTCGGAGTAAGGCAATCAACGTGTCCAGATGTCGCTGAGAAAAGAGATCACATGGCAGATCCCTTTTGCCATCAGTGCTGAGATGATAAAGCAGACGGAGCGACGAGGGATAAATGTTGAGATGTTCGGCAATCGTTTGCTGAAGCTCGTACCACGTGATTGTCGAAGAGACGATCTCGCGGGTTCTCGTTGCTCCATCTGTGATCTCTATCGTGAATTTTCAGATGCTAATTTTCATATTATTACTATAATAGGAATCCGTAAACCCGGCAAACCATGGGTACGGTGCATGGTCTGGCTGAGGGTACAAAATTAGGACACCACACCCATAACCCTGGAACCCTTGAGCCAAAACCCACAGATAAACCCAGACCCATGGATTTCCCTAGTTGGAGAGCACCAGGAGCAGATCCATTTCCTGCTGGGAAAGACCCAGTCCCACATGGTGATTCTTGGGCATGACTGGTTAAAGTGACATAACCCAGAGATCGACTGGGTCAAGGCTGAAGTAAAGCTTACTCACTGCCCCAGCCCCAGCTCCTCCCCACCCCACTGCCACCCAACCCCTGCGAAAGCCCCTGCCCCCCCAAAGGTGAGTACCCTGGCCTCAGCCAGTATTCCAGACACTCACTTCTCCAACTCTGGCCCCACCCCCAATTGGTCCCACCTCTACCCCACTGTCTTTAGTCAAGTGAAGTGGGATGAGCTCCCCCATGCTGGCCTGGACTTTGATATTAAAATTGAGTTCAAAAAGGACCCTGGGCACCTCTTCTCCAAGCTGTACTCACTAACCTGGAGAGAGATGGTGGAGATGAACCACTGGGTGGATGAGCAGTTGGCCTCTGGACATATCCAACCTTTGAAGTCCCCATATGCCAGCCCCTTCTTCTTCAAACATGAGAAGGACAAGCTGTGACCAATCAACAACTACTCAGGGTTGAATGCTTACTTGATCAAGGACAAATACCCCTCCCCCTCATCTGGGACACAGTGGATGTGCTTAAGGGAGCATCTATCTATTCCAAGATAGATGCAAAGGGAGGTTTCCCCTTGATGCAGGTTTGGCCAGAGCACCAACACTGCTGTGCTTTCTTGACACCTTGCAGACTCTTCGAACCAGCAGTTAGCTGAATGACAGTGAAGCATGTGGCTTTCATCAGAATTATGAATCACATGTGGGATTGCCAATTGTCAGTTCAGAGGGATCATCAGGTGGCAGAATTGAGTTGGGAGCACTCATTGAGTGTGAGAATGTGTCAGGTGGCCCATAACTGAGTGTGTTGGGTCATGACAACAACTCAGCTCACTGAGAATTTTGGTCCCTATGATGCAGTCCAAGAGGCAGAGTTCAAACTCAATGCCTCTGGATGTGTGAGGACCAGAAGTTGATGAAATACATGATTTGGTTCAATAGATTTGCTGCTATGGTCCATTGGGATGAGTATGCATTGCAGCAGCAGTTCTACAAAGGACTGGCAAGCTGCATCAAAGATGAATTGGCATGCATAAACCACATGGATATGCTCTGGACTCTGTGAGTAGGCTAGCATGATTGATGGTCATTATTGGGCTGCAGCAGGAGATCTCTCAGGACTCTGCCAAGGCTCTGACTCCCAATCACAATAAAAAAGAGGCTTTGGATAATACCAAGCCTTCTAACCCACCTGACACTAATACAAAGTCTGGTAAACCATCAGATAAGCATCTGGCAAACTCCAGTTCAAACCCTGGGATCTAAAACTGCCAGAAACCCCAGCAGCTCTGGTAACTCTGGTGATTCCAAAAGGCCCCATCTTGAGGGCAAACTGGGTGCAGATGGAAAACTGACCCCAGAGGAACACCAAAGGCATTTTGACAACAACCTCTCCCTCTTCTGTGGCACAGCAGGCCATAAGGCCAATGAGTGCCAGAAACAGACCTGGCAGGCCAATGCCAATGCTGCCTGAGTCACCTCTGACAGAGATGACTCTACCCCAAACAATGACTAAGCAGCCTGTGGAGCACAGCATGACTCTTCAGCTGCTCCAACTCTGATCATGCTAAATTATACCCAATACCCTTTCTTTTCATCACTCTCTCTATACCTGTTTCCTCTCCATCTCTTTTGTCTCCTTTTTGAGTGCTATTAGACTCCAGCACTGAACTCTGTTTCATTGATACCAAGTTTGTCTCTTGACTCCATCTCCAAACAAAAAACTCCAGTGACCCCCCAGGAGGTCATTTTTATAAATGAGACCACCTCTGTCTGGGTCACTGAACCACCACTGTCTGGGTCACTGAACCACCTCTGTCTGGGTCACTGAGGCAGTCCAGCTCTCCATTCAACTCTCTGCCATGGGTCCAACTGATGTCTTGCTTGTTGTTACCAATCTTGACCCCTCTTGTGATGTGATCTTGGGAATGTCCAACACAATCTGCTGGTTGATTGGACTACAGGTCACATAACACCCAGACCATCTACTAATGAGGAAAAAACTCTGAAATCTGTTCCAAAGGGCACACTGGCCAGCACCTTTCACCCTGTCCCTCCATCTATCTCTGATCCATGTGTCTCAGTTTTATCATCATCTGCAGCAATTCTGAACCAAGCCCAGACTCTGACTCTGACTCCAACTCCAATGTTGATGATTCTCTCAGCCTCTGTCCTTACTGGGGAACCAAAAGTTTCCTTTGTGAATGCTGCTGTGTTCACCAGGGCTTGTAGACTTTGTGGGTCTCAAACCTTTGGTATGACATTGTCAAGTGAATTGGCCTTGGCAGCCTCTGCTTTGTTCAACATTTGGGAATGGCCAGGAAAGGATAGATATGGTGGGCATCCAGATGACAGGTGTTGTCATGGTCCTAACAAGGTTAATGGTGAAGGGGTTAACAGAGCAGAATGGAGATGTATTATTGGAGTCCAATCAGAGTCCAATATCGGAGAAACAGAGTAGTAAGTAGAGAAGAAGGAGACTTATGGGACTGCAGCCTCAACATATGTGTTGTGCCACCACATATATACCTTGTCCCTATTTATCAAACAGAAAACAATGCCAGAAAGAAATCAAACAGAGAAGTCAAACTCCAAGAATATCAGAGTCAGCCGGAATTGATTGGAGTTGGTCGGAGTTAGTCAGATGATGTGGAGGACATCGAGGACAATGAGGATGAAAGCTCAGAGATGTTTTTAGGATCAAGAGATGTTAATATTCAAACTGAGGAGCAGGGAGATACAGGTGGAAGCTTATACTGCAAGGACAGAGTAAAGGAGTAATGTGAAACAATGTACATATCAAATTACTAGGAGAGTTTCACCACATGTGCCTGTGCAATTTTTATGGAACAAAGGAACAACAACAAAAAAGCAACTCCCATGGGTCAAGGGTATCCTCTCAATGGTAAACAGGATGAGGGGATGGAGGGAGAAGGTTCTAGAATGAAGTCTGAACAGTCCGAAGGCTGGCAGAGTAAAGTCCGATGGAGGTGTGGAATGGAGCACACAGAGTTACAGTGGAGCAGATCGGAGTTGGTACGGAGCTCGGAGTCCAGGGCGGGGATCATGCTTATGCAAGCGGATGGGGTCATAACAGTATCCTCCTCTTAGGGTCGAACCCCTGAGACCCTGTGGCTCAACTCTGCGTGAACATGTGTTGTCCATAACGAGTTAGCATCGGAGTTTTGTGGCACTTTGATCGGAGTCCGAAATTTTTTTTGGGGGTTAAAACAACCATGTGCAATGCACTCCGCTTTTCTCTTCCTTAACTCATCACTATCACCACTTGCCCCTAACACGGGCAATCTTTCTTTTAAAAACTTATCATGTCCAACGCACAATTGACGCCCGGAGCTGGGCCCAGCCGCCCCTCCCGCCCTTGTCCACGACCCGTAGTCGCCGTCCCCACGCAACCTCGCATGGAGGACGAGGACCCCGAGATCACAGCCCTCACAAAAAGGATCAATGCGTTGAGGGAGAAAAAGGCAAGGGAGGAAGAGGAGTGGCAGAGGCAGGAGGAAGAGGAGCAGAAAGCAAGGGAGGTGGCAGATAAGGTGTGGCGGGAGGAGCTGGAGAGGGCAAAGGCGGTGGAGGCAAAGTGGAGGGCAGCAGAGGTGGCACAGGAGCAAGGGGTAGGGAGGAAGCGATCTCCGACACCGGAGATGGAGGCAGATCATGCGGAGTGTGCGCAATGTCATAGGTTGGGGGTGGCCTGTGTGTGGCCGAGTGGGGGGCAGGGGACGGCCTGCAATGCCTGTGCAGGGGCGAAGCAGAAGTGCAGAGGTGGAGAGGTGGAGAGGCCGGAGTGGAAAAAGGCAAAGGGGACGCAGACCAAGCGGTCCACAGAGTCAGAGGAGGATAGGGTGGAGATGTGGGTGCTGCGGGGCCGGCGGGCGGAGGAGGAGGAGTTAAATTTGATGCGGGCCACGCATAACGTGGTCCTGAGGGGGGTGGTCACGATAGAGAAGTGGAGGATGGAGGTGGCAGCAGAGCGGAAGGCCATGGCAGAGGATCGGAAGATCCTCTGTGGGATTTTGGAGAAGTGGGGGAGGAGGATGGAGGTGGTGGAGAAGGCGGAGGCAGCAGAGGAGGTGAGGAAGAAGAAGGCAGAGAAGGTGGAGGTAGAGGACATGGTGGTGGAGGTGATGGGGAAGGAGAAGGGAAAGGCGAAGGAAGAGGTGGAGGTGGAGAAAGAGGCGGAGGAAGAGGCAGAGGCGGTAGTGGAGTCTGGGCTTAAGAGCCTGAAGGAGTTTTACAAGCATTGCCCGGCTTGCCCCCCTCCACCTAAAAAAATAAAAATATATATCTATGTTGTATTTATTGTTTTTCTTTTTATTGTTTTCTTTTTTATAATTTTTATTGTTTTTTATCCTTGAACTTGAGTGAAAAGTAAGCGGAGTGAAAGAAAAATAAGTAAGACAAGATGGAGAAGATGAAGAGAGATTCAGAGTCAGACTTGGGAGAAAATAAAAAGTTCAGAGTTTTCAGAGAAAAGGAATAAGAAGAAAGGAGGTTTTTCAGAGTTTTTGGAGTTTTTGGAGAAAGGAACAGAGAGAGAGACGGAGAGACGGAGAGATGGAAATACAGATTTTTTTTTTTTAATGATTCAGAGAAGACGGAGAAAAGAGACGGAGTTGTATAGAATGGAAAATGTACGTAAATAGAAGCATAAGAGAAATTTTGGGGTATTGGAGTGAATGGAGAAAAGTCTAGAGGGTATTGAGAGGTCCAGGCTTGTTCGGATAAGCTTGGTGGAAATCTGAAACGGCCTTGGAGGCATGAACAAGTTTGGTAGCGGGGAGCCAGGATGTTTCCTCATCAGTTCCTTCATATCTGGACCACCACACCAGGTATAGGAGTTTGCAGGTGTGGCGTTTGTCAATCTTGGAGTTGAGCACTTCAGAGATTTTGTGCTCTAGGTCTCCGTCAATCTCTACCAGAGGAGGCGGGGAGATGGTACAATTTGGAATTGTATTCGGAGTGACTGGCTCCAGCATGGAAATGTGAAAGATGGGGTGGACAGCTTGCATGGCCTCGGGGAGTTGGAGTACAAAGGAGTATGAACTGGCCTCTCCGATGATTTCGAAGGGTCCAAGGAACTTGTCAGAGAGTTTTTTGGAGGGTCTGGTTGTACGGAAAAACTTCGCCTTAATGTAGACTTGGTTTCCAACCTTAAACTCCAGTGCTGGAGTCTGACAGTTGTCCGCTGGGCCCTGATAGCGACTCTGCACTTCAGTGATTTGGGTATGGAGTTCTTGGTGCAGCTGATCCAAGTCTACAGTGAGTTCTCAGGCATGGACCGAAGTTACTTCACATTCGGGGAATACCAACATATTCAGGTGGTAGCCCTTGTTCGTGAAGAATGGAGAAACCCCAGTGGTGGCACTCAGGGCATTGTTGTAGGCAAACTCGGCCAGGGGAAGGAGCTGTGACCAGTTGTCCTGCTGGTAATTGCAGTAACAACAGAGGTACTGTTCCAATGTCTGGTTAGTCCACTCCATCTGTCTGTCGCCCTCCAGATGATATCTGGAGGTGAAGTGTAAAGTCATGTCCAGGACTTTACCCAATGAGCAAAAAAAAGGGAAATGAACTTGGAGCCATGATCGGAGGTGACATGTGACAGAACTCCATGTTTCGAGAAGACGTGGAATATGAATAGACAGGCCAACTCTGCGGAGTTCACTTCGTTGGTCGTCGGGATGAAGATCCCCTGCTTTGTAAACCTATCAACAACCACCAATATTGCAGTAAAACCGGAGCTCTCAGGGAGTTGCTTGATGAAATCCATTGAAATGGAATTCCACGGTTTCTTGGGTATGGGCAGCTGCTTGAGCATTCCATATGGCTTATGCCAAGGGGCTTTCGCCCTACCACAAGTCGTACAAGATTTGCAAAAGTCCGATACAAATCCTTGGAGTTTCGGCCAGGTATAATCCCTGAAGACCAAGGCCATAGTCTTGGTCTGACTGAAATGTCCGGCAAGTGGGTGATCATGTCTCACACATAAAACATGGAGTCAGAGGTCATTGATGTCCAGTACATAAATCCATCCATGCTCGCAGAGAAGTCCGTCGTCATCCATGGACCACTTAGGGTCTGCAGAGTTCGAGCGGAGGTCTTCTAGGATCAGGACAATCACAGGATCGAGCAAGAGTCCAGACCAGATGTCCTCTCGGAGTTGATGATCATCAATCACAAATGACGTGCAGAGTGCAGGTATGTAAAGTGACAAAGCTCGGAGAGACAATATCAATTGTTCACTGGAGAACATCGGCCGGAGGTTTTGCAGATTGATGCGGGCATAGTCGCTATCCCCCTCTTTGGGATAGACATCCCAACATCTAGTCAATGCATTGGGTTTCATTCTGAGGTGCCCAGGGCAGAATCGGATCATGAAATTGAACTGGGAAAGGAACTCCGACCACCTGGCTTGATGCCGGGTGAGCAGGTGGACCGTGGAGAAGTACTAGAGGTTCTTATGGTCAGTAACAATGTCGACCAGAGTTTCAGAACCTTCGAGATAGTGCCTCCAAGCAGTAAACACCTCAAATATAACGAGGAGTTCCTTATCGTGGGTGTCATAGTTCAGTTTGGAGATGCCTAGGGTGTGGGAATGAAAAGCGATAGGATGGACTTCACTGTCGGAGGTGACCATAGAGAGTATCACAGCGACAGCGTAGTCTGAGGCGTCCGTTTCGACTATCAGCGGAGCTCCAGGAATGAAGTGCGAGAGGATTGGAGCTGTGGAGAATGTGGTTTTCAGATAGTCAAATGCAGACTGGCAATTGCTGGACCAATGCCACTCGATGTTTTTATGCGTCAAGCAGTTCATCGGAGTGACGATCTTGGAATAGCCATGGATGAAATGGTGGTAGAAATTGGCAAACCTGAGGAAGGACTGGACATCCTTGACCTTCCACAGGATCAGCCAATCCTGTATAGTTTTCACTTTAGCTGTGTCCATAGAAAGTCCGGACGGAGATAAAACAAATCCAAGATACTCCATGGTTTCAGCATGAAATTCACACTTAGCTGGGTTCAAGAAGAGACTGTTCTTCCGGAGCCTTTGGAGTACCTCTTGGACATGCTCAACATGTTGTTTCAGATCCTCAGAGTAAATAAGGATGTCGTCAAGATAGACAACCATGAATGTGTCGAGGAGGTCGGAGAATATGTCATTCATAAAGTGCTGGAATGTGGCAGGCGCGTTTGTGAGCCCAAAGGGCATCACACACCATTCAAAGGATCCATATCAGGTGCAGAATGCGGTCTTCCATCCATCACCTTCAGCAATACAGACCAGGTGATATGCATGTCAGAGGTCAAGTTTTGAGTAGATTCGGGCTTTTCCTGGAACATCAAGAAGATCTTTAGTCAGTGGAAGCAGATATCAGTCTTTTTTGGTCAATTTATTGAGACCACGGAAATCAATGCATAATCAGAGGGTTCCATTCTTCTTCCAGACAAAGAGCACAGGTGCTCCATGTGGAGAATGGCTTGGATGGATAAATCCAATATGGAGGTGCTCATTCAGAAACTTGCAGAGTTCGCTGAGTTCAGACTGTGACAGAGAGTAGACTGCACCTGGTGGAGGGGATTGGCCATCCAGCAGGTTGATCTTTAGATCATACAGTCGATGTGGAGCAAGGGTGTCTGCCTTCGTTTTACTGAAGACATCTGGAAAGTCCCTGTACTCCTCTGGAACAGAGAGGAGATCCTGGGGGGTGGTGTTGGGAATGTTGAACAAAGTGGAGGCTGTGCACACGGACTTGCTCGACAATGTCATGCCAAAGACTTGGGACCCATGAAGTCCACAAGCTGTGACGAATGTGGCAGCATTCACAAAAGAAACCTTGGGTGTCTCCTGGAGAGACAGAGTAGACAGAAAGGTCAGAGACAGAGTCAAAGACAGAGACAGAAGCAGAGATGGAGATGGAGTCTGGGTCTGGTTCGGAGTCACTGCAGACGACATTTGAACTGGAGTGCACAGAGTGGAGACAGACAGAGGGACAGAGGTGGACAGAGGGACAGAGTGGAGAGTGCTGGCTGGTGCACCCTCTGGATCAGATTTCAGAGTTTTTCCTCTTTCATAGATGGTCTGGGCTTTATCTGGCCAGTAGTCCAGTCAACCAGCAGGTTGTTTTGGAACAGCCAATTCATTCCCAAGATCACATCACTAGAGCAGTAACTACACACAAGACATTGGTCAGATTCATGGCGGAGAGCCGAATGGATAACCAGACCGCTTCAGTAACCCATACAGAGGTGGTCCCATTAATAAAAACGACCTCCTGAGGGGTCACCAGAGTTTTTGGAAGACGGAAACAAGAAGCAAACTTGGCATCAATGAAACAAAGTTCAGCACCAGAGTCTATCATTGCTTTGAACGGAAAAGGAATAGAAGGAGAGGAGGCAAAAAGGGAAAGAGAACGATGAAAGGAAAGGGTATTGAGTATAGGTTTAGTATGATCAGAGTCAGAGCAGCTGGAGAGTCGTACTGTGCTCTCTGGGCTGCTCAATCTTTTTTTGGCATGGAGTCATCTCCATTGGAGGTGATTCATGCAGCGCTGGCACTGGCCCACAAGGTCCGCTTATGACAATCATTGGCTTTGTGGCCTGCTATTCCACAGAAGAGGCACAGATTATTATCAAAACACCATTGGCATTCCTCTGGAGTCAGTTTTCCATCCTGACCCAGATGGGCCTTCTTTGTATCACTGGAGCTACCGGAGTTAGTGGAGCCCTCAGCGGCCTTTGGAATGGAGTTCCCAGAAGTCGAACCAGAGTTCACTGGACGCTTTTCCAAGGGTTTCTCAGACTTGGTATTAACGCTGGAAGTGTTCAGGGACTTGGGACTATCTGAAGTCTCTTTTTTGATGGTGTTGTTAGGCATCAGAGCCTTAACAGAGTCCCAAGAGATCTCCTGCTGCTGAGCCCAATAATGGCCATCGATCACACTGGCTTGCTTGTGGAGTCTGCAGAGTGTGTCCACGCAGTTAATGTGGGCCAGTTTGTCCTTGATGTGGCTGGCAAGTCCTTTGTAGAACTGCTGCTGCAATGTGTACCCATCCCAATGGACAATGGATGCGAATCTGTTGAACGAAATGGTGTATTTCATCAACTTCTGGTCCTCGCGCATCCAGAGGTGTTCGAGTTCGAACTCTGCCTTGCAGATTGCATTGTAGTAGGTATTACGTGTATTTGCTGCAACTGCTTGATTACAGTCAAGTTCTTCAGGGGGGGTCTGACCCAACACCTAAAACAGTGAGTGCAACCTTGGAGGATGTGGAGGATGAGTTAAATGAGTTGATAGGACGAGAGTACACGATGTCCAAAGTGTCTGATAGACTCTGATATCAGTCCAATATTGGATCTGATGTTGAGCAAGAGAGTAGTCGAAGATATGAAGGGCTGGCAATGATGAAGGCCAGCGGAACGATGTGTACAACGGAGGATGAGCCTAACAGAGGTCACACAAGATGTGGGCAATGAGAATAAGCTGCTTTTTGTAGAGTCCAATATGTTCTTAAGTACATTTTTGTAATTACAAATGCTCCGGATTGTACCAGATGATCTGGAGGTCATGGGGAATGAGGGAAGGTCATAGGTAAGATCATGTGGAGTTCATAGGTCATAGAAGAAACGGCATAGTATGTAGAAATGAAGAGTCCGAATTAATTGGTCATTGGGAATGCTGGTAGGAAAGAAGAGAAGGCATAATCAAGTATAGTACATACACAGATCAGCGTAGATAAAACACTTTTGAGTGTAGAAATGTTTACAAATTCAGAGGAACACATGATATGAAATTTACAGCATTTAAGGATAAAACAGGGGAGAGTACATGAAACATCGGTCACAAGGAGCACTAAGCAGAGTAAAGTAATGAAATTGGAGTATATGGGCGCCATGGATCACCTGTATAATGTGGCAGCAGCGAGGAATTTGATTTAACGAGGGTCTGATATCGGATAGTTATCGGATGAGTATTGGGCTTTACAGACAGTCATCGGAGGGCATTGGATGGTGTCAGATGGTGGTCGGTTCGCGTCAGATACAAGGCGGGTGTGTGCTGAGTTCTTCGGATGGTAGGTATCCATCATGTTTCTGTGCTGGAGCTGTATGTTATCCTTACATTCTCCTGGGGGCTGAAAATGCGACTGTCCTCACACTGCAAGACCAGAACCTGGTGAAAATCACCATATGAAACACCCTGAGAAGTGGTGAATAGCAATGGTTTCCTAGGTGAAAATCACCAGGACTTGTTGATAATCACATCTTTATTGGGTACATGAAATGGGTGATTTTCACCACTTATATGACCGAATTCACCCACTGTTCTCTGGGCGAATAATACTACAATTCAAGTGTATTTTAAACTCATCTATAATAGGTGAATTTCACTCTATCACAAGTGCCTTTTAAACTGATCTAATAGGTGAATTTCATGTTGGTTTTTATGTCATCTTAGCCATAATCTTAGTTGTTTTTCACTCTCTTTCTCTGCAAGAAATTGCACAAAATTAATTTGTTGATGATATCTTGAAACTGTATTGGTTGATAATCAGGTACATCAAATGGGTTATTTTTCAGCACATATATGACCAAATTCACCTGCTTCTCTCCAGGTAAATGTCACTGCTATCAAGCACATTTTAACCTGATATTTGAGGTGGCTTCTACATACTTTTAGTGATTTTAACTATGTCTCCAGGTATTTTTTTAGCCTCTAAATTATGCACTCAATGGGAGTTGAACTCAAGTGCTCATGGAATTGGACTTAACCCATAACTGCTATGTTACCCATTACACTACAGTCCCCATCTAGACAATAAGATTTTGTGGCTTAATGTCACTCACATTGAGAGATGTATCACTCAATATCCTCCAGTTTAATATCACTTAGATTGAGGGGTGTATTGTATCACTCAAAGTCCTCCAGTTTAATCACTCAAATTAAAAGGTGTATTATATCACTGAGTATCCTTCAGTTTAATATCACTCAAATTCATGGGGTGTATTGTATCACTCAATATCCTCCAGCTTAATATCACTCAAATTGAAGGTGTTTTGTATCACTCAATATCCTTCAGTTTAATATCACCCAAATCAAGGGGTGTATTGTATCACTCAATATCCTCCAACTTAATATCACTCAAATTAAGGGGGCCTATTGTATCACTCAATATTCTCCAGTTTAATATCACTCAGATTGATGGATGTGTTGTACCACTCAATATCCTCCAGCTTAATGTCACCCAAATCAAGGAGGTGTATTGTATCACTCATTGTCCTTTACTTCAATATCACTCAATATCCTCCAGCTTAATATCACTCAAATTGAAGGTGTTTTGTATCACTCAATATCCTTCAGTTTAATATCACCCAAATCAAGGGGTGTATTGTATCACTCAATATCCTCCAGCTTAATATCACTCAAATTAAGGGGGCTATTGTATCACTCAATATTCCCCAGTTTAATATCACTCAAATTGATGGGTGTGTTGTATCACTCAATATCCTCCAGCTCAATATCCCTTAATTCCAAATCACCCATCACCTGTTTTTTGGGTGAAAGTCTTAAATCATCTGTCCAGATGGTGATATTAACCTGCTATTGGGTCCATAGTGTCAGTTGCAACCAAATGAGGCCAAACATCGCTTGTTGATTGTGTGGCATGTTGCATGAGTTGCCTAAGTCCAAACACACTTGTTTTCTAACCACCACAATGACCAAACCATCAACATGAATGACTTCGACACTACAATTTTGCAAAACGCAGTGCAGGCGATGGTGGAGGCATGAACTATGGTGCCAGGAGATTCACTGCCAGAACAGGGGCAGGATGCGGAGTACGTGGAGTGGGTGGAGATGTATGGGGGTGATGCAGTGTGTAACCGGGTTTCTTATTTATCATGTTTTACTGACACAGTTTTCCAGGATGATTTCCTCACCAGTTACGTGGCCACAATTGAGGAGGATGTGGATATCGACGAGGGGTTAGTCCCCATTGCGCATAGGTTAAAAAAATGGCACAAGTTATGTGGCGAGGAGTGGGCCGCAGAGCGGGCCAAACGTCATGAGGAGGCCAAGGCTGCAAGACGCATGGAGGAGGAGAGGGTTGCCATGGAGAGGGCGACAGCAGAAGCGGAGGTGGCGGAGAGGCGGACCGAGGAGGCTAGGGCGGCAGAGAAGAGGGCGCGAGTTGCCCATGTGCGCCGGATCATCGACAGCGAAGATGAGGAGGGTGATGAGGTGACAGTGGTGGGGGTAGCAGCAGCAGCAACAACAGCAGCAGCAGCGATGACAGCAGCAGAGCCGGTGGAAGAGGAACCGATGGGTGCGGATGAATTGTCCATGCCAGACATCGTCGAGATCAAGGTGGACGGGATGGTCAAGAATGCGAAATCGGCCGTGGATGCGGAGGAAGCATCGGGGAATGGTCATCGGACCGTTTGGGGGACCAACAGGGTAACTCCCATTGGTACAATTGAGGCGGGGTCCGTGAATGCGGCGGCTGGGGGGCGCGGTGTGGTCGTTGAAGTGCCCGTGCTGGAGGCTCGGGTCAGGGGGCAGATGATGGCGACACCGGTGTGGGTGAAGATCGCGAGGTGGAAGGACGCAGAACGGGGGTGAGGCAGGAGGACCGGAGTGGGAGCAGCGGTGAGGTCTCGGGCTGTGCGTCAGCCCGATGATAAGGTAAGTTGTTAATTTATCTGATCAATTCTTAGCTGATTTATCCATAGGAGCATGAGCCAGGATGTGACGCTTGCATTTGGAAGGGACATGAGTGTTACGGGTTGGAGGGGGTGGCCTGCTGGTGGTGCAGGGTGTATAAGGTTTCGTGCAGCATATCGGCTGCTCAAGGTAAGTGGAAAATTCCTTGTTTCTGTGAACAAGAGAAAAACTGAAGGTTGGAATTTTTTTAGGTGTGAAACCAGAGAAAGGAGTGGGGTCCGGAGACAAGGGTGAGTCGGATGAACTGTCGGTCATGTATCGGCTAATGGCGCATAGCAGGTGCGGGGGTGGCGGAGGCACCGGGCAGTAAGCGGCCGCGATGGGTGGTGGTGCACGTGCCAGTGCACAACCAAACAACTACAGATGAGGAAGGGGAGGACAAACTCGAGGCTGAGGAGAGCGTGGAGGTGGTAGAAGAGCCACTGGCGAAGCGGAGGAGGTCGGAGATGGGGCCGGGGCCAAGTCAGAAGGGGAAGGAGAGGGAACTGGCATCAGGGTCCAAGGGCAGGGAGGCTCTTGGACGGGCATTAACAATGATGGAGCGAGGCTCCGACCAAGTGAAGGTGGGAGCAGAGCTGGTGAGGGTGGGTGTGGAGCTGCTCTGGGTGCTGCTCCTCGAGTAGCTGTCCACTCCTGTAAATATATATATATATATTGTATATGTTTGAATATGTGTCAGAAATGTGGCGGACAGTGAACGAAAAGTAAGGGAACTCAAGAATTGGAGATTGAAAACGCTGTGTGGAAGATTTGGACTTGTCCGATTTTTTTTTTTTTTTGGGCGAAGTTAGAATCGGCGAATGAAGGATGGATAATAAGTTAGAATAGGTAAAAGGCATTCAATTGTTTGTCTGTAGCTTTCGGACTATTCCAGGATGTTGCAAAGGTGTGTCGGATGTATCAGATTCGTTGGCAGTGTGGTTGGAATTGTCAGATTGTGCATCAAAGTGAACGGAGTGTTCTGAGTGTGTGATGAATTTGTCATTAACTTGTTCAGCATTGGGGTCATTATTGGATACTTCGTGGTGAAGTTCGGGTGGGGTGTCGTCTGTATGCTCATCCGTAGGTTCGATAATTACAGTGACCGGAATTGATGTATGTGTTCGAGGATAGTAGGGAATAATTCGAAAAGCGGCATATCTGATTTTTGAAACCGATCCATCCAGTTCTGATAAAATATATGTGCCATGCAAAGATCGGCAGACAACGATCATCGGTCTGAAAAATCAAGGCTTGGTCTTCTGGTTCAGTTCCATTTTGACAGCTGAATTTCGAATAAGAACAAGTGATCTGGGTTTGAAGTCAAAGTCGAAGATGGCATTCTGGTGGGCATCAATAAATTGCTTAACAGATTGCTTTTGGGCATGGAGAACCTTGTCAGAGATCAGTGCGAGGTCTTCCTCTCGTTTCTGCAGTTGATGGGTGCGAAGTGCGATAAGTTCCGGCGTTGTCATCGGGGCATTGGCAGTGGGAATCATGTATGTAATCTCAGCTATATCAAATGGGAGAAGAGGCTCAACTCCATGAGCAATGTAGAAGGGGGAGAAACTGGTGGAACATTGGATGGTGACTCGTTCGGCCCATATTATGGATGGAAGAACATCGGGCCATTTCGATTTGTCACCATTTGCCAATTTGATGAGTGATTCATGGACGGAGCAGTGAGTGCATTTGATGACACCATTGGCACGAGAGTTGTATCCGGATATGCGAATGTTGTGTATTCCATACTGTTCTTGCAGTAGGTCGAGGGCTTTGACAAACAGTGCCCTGTTGTCAGTGATAATTTCTTCAATGGCTCCCCATCGGCAGAGGATATCTTCGAATATGAATGATCTGATGAGTCGGGCAGTTTTGTTTCGGAGCGGTCTGGCTTCTGGGTAAGCAGAAAGTGAGCATTGGGTGTGAACGAGGAGTCGGAATCTGCAGGCTCTGGGTAAAAACATGGTGTCAATATGGACACATCGAAAAAGCGCAGCGGGGGTGGCAACTGTCGGAGGGATGAATATTTTGCAAATTTGTTGCATTTGGCACTGGTGGCATGTTCGTACAAACCACTTCACATCCTGGTCTAGCATCGGCCACCAGAATCAGGTCAGAAGGCATGAGCAAATAACATAAACTCCCTTATGTCCCAGTGAATCATGCACTTCCGTTATAAGAGCGAGTCGTTTGTCATCCGGAGGAACGATTTGATGATGTCCATTGGGTTGGTGGCGCCAGAGTTTGTTGTTGAGTATAAAGAAATCGGATGCAGATCGGACCAAGCGTTGGAATTCTGTAGTGTCCATGTCCGATGATTGAATAGGGTTGCGGAGGAATGCTTCGGTGTTGTGGAGGCGCTGCTGGTGTTTGATGGCCGCATCGGATTGGGGAATAGTCATGATGGTGGGCTTGTTAGAAGGGGATTCATTCAATTCCATCGAATTGAGTAGCATCGATCCTGTGTAAATGTTGAAGCAGGGGTAGGCGACTTGGGGTTGATTGGTGTCGGATAAATGGTGCGATTCCAATTTGCAGTTGATGAGCTCCGTGATGAATATGTAGCTCCAATCAATCCAATCTTCATGGTCATTGGCTTCTGTATCAATTTCATTATCTGCGGCTTGTCAGTGGGACAATCTGTCAGCTCCAGTGTGCTTATCTGTGGGGATGTGAGTCAAATCGAAGTTGAAAAGTAGGATGCCGGCAATCCATCTGTTCATCGCAGCATTTGGTTGAATGTTGGGATTGTTGAGCATTCCTTTGATAAATTTTGCATCCATTTTGACGTTGAATTTTGGGAGTCTGATGAGGTAAATGCAGTATGATCGGAGTGCTCGAAACAGTCCATATAATTCGATTTTAGCTTGCAAATATCGGGTTTCACGTTCATTCCAGGTGATCGATCTGAATCTTGAGGGGTATCGAATCCCATCTTTGCTGATTTGGAATAATGTGAAGCTGACAGCGATGTTGGAGGAATCGACAGCCATAATCACAGGATGTCCGGAACAATAGTTGATAGGTCGGATGGTGGAACAGTTGAGAATGGCATGTTTCAGTCAGTCCATCGAGTTTTGTTCTTCTTCTCCAAAGTTAAATGGCACATCTTTTCAAGTTAGGTTGACAAGTGGACAGGCAAGTAGAGTGTAATTCTTGATGAAGTGCCCGAGGAGTCCGCAAACACCTAGAAATGATTGGATGTCGGTCAATGATTCACATGACGGCCAGTGATGGATCCGTTGGACATTTGATGAATTGGGTATATGGCCTTCGTAGGTACAGGTGTGTCCAGTGACGATCGCTTCCAGTGTGCAGATCATTGTCTTCTTTCTGTTAAACGTTCCTCCGACTTTCTTGACTTGTTGAAGTACCTGGTTGATGTTGTTTATGTGTTCCCACACAAATTGGCGAATCTGTGGATTTTCTGGGATCGTTTCGTAGGTGCCATCGGGTAGTTCATATCGGGTCTCAGGGCCCTTGATGGCTACATCATCGACGAAGGGGATGGTGACATGTGGAATTTCATCCTGTAAAATATGAGTGACGTCCCCATGCATTATCTGAGTCACATTAGTGTATCCTATCGGCACACAAGTCAACTGCTTTGCTCTGAAG
Source organism: Clavaria fumosa (assembly GCA_951802425.1). NCBI lineage: Eukaryota > Fungi > Basidiomycota > Agaricomycetes > Agaricales > Clavariaceae > Clavaria > Clavaria fumosa. Next base: position 4,694,777 of record OX637795.1, on the reverse strand, counting down.
GGGGTTTGAAATGTAGTAAGGTCTTGGCTTCGTTCGTTGAGGGAGCGTTGATCAAAGGAAACAAAAAGGTCGAGGGATCCATAACAACCACGTCTAGCGAATGATTCTGCAAAAACTTCCATGATTGGAGGGACGGCAGAGTCTCTGATCGTGACTTTGTTGAGAGGCTGAAGGTTGTGGACAAGCCAGAGCGACTTTCCGTCTTTCTTCAGAATGCAAAACCATTGAGATTGGTATGAGGAGTTTGATTCTTCATAGACTCCAGCGGCAATCTTTTCTCGGATAACTTTTAAAACATCGTTGTAGATGCCAGGTGGGATCGGAATATTTTTGAAGACCCAAGGGATGTGTTTGACCATCAGGATTATTATCGGATCGAAATATTTCGCATCGAAACATCCTTTTTCAGTCTCTTTCCAGGCAAAAGCATCCTCTTGGATCTTAATAAGATGGTGTACGAGTTTTTCTTCCTCTGGCCACAAGAATCCTGTTCGGTTGGCGCTATGTTCGTCCTTTCGATCCTGTGTGTACCTGGGGCCGGGAACAAACTCAGGCAGATGCTTTGGCAGGATAGGAATGTCGGCGAGGGGGTCCGGGTGTCAGCATCGGACGATCCGAAATTCTTCGGGAATGGTTGCTTTAATCGGGTTGATGCGGTTGGCAACTTTCTTGTATTTCTTCCCAACATATACAGGTATAATTGCTTCTGTTGGTGATATTTCGATGGACTGGATGTTGGAATATAAGGTAGGCTGAGGTGGTACTGGTGTCTCTGATGCTTTGTTAATGATTTTCGGAGGTCTGGATGGCTCGAGAGAGATATCCCAAGAATTGGTGAATGGCAAGGGGTCGAGAGTCATTGATGGTACAGATTGAGATGCGTGAAACGAATGAGTAGGAGATAATTGGATGGCTGGAGTATCGGATGTGGGTATAGCTTTGATTTTGGTGACCATTGGGTAGTCGTCCGAAGATTTGGTCAGGTCCAATACTCCAGCTATCAAAAATCCGGATTGTTAGTTTTTGCTTTTAAAACTTTCCGGAGTGAGATTCTCTCCCTAGTCAGCATGATGATTCTCTCTCCAGTGTTCAGATTGTTTAGAATCAAGTCTTGGGCTCTGTGTGGGTGATCTATCATTTGCGATCCGGTTAGCATAAAGAATGGTTGTCTGATAAGTACCTCACATGGTAGGGTGTTGGCAACCTGCATTTGGACGTGGAAGGTGCATGGTCCGATTTGTAATGGAAAGTTCTTGATCTGTCCAAGCATTGGTGCAATGGTGCCGTGTGAGGATTCCATGTGTAGTATATGTTCGGAGTATAGGGGATTGCTGAGCCACTCCCAAATGTCACATCTCATTGCGATGATTGAGCTTCCTTGGTCTAGGAGACATTCCGCTGTGATCCGACCATCGAGGGTTCCTTCCACAATTCGGAGTGGTGTGGCGTCAACTGCTACGACGAGATCAGAGGTGTCCAGTGCTGCAGCATCCGTAAATAACGTGTTCTGCAAGATACCAGTAGTGACAGGAACTCGTTTAGCTGTTACCATGTCCTTCATCTTCTTTTGAACTTCTCCGGAAATCACTAATAGTTCACGCTGTGTCATCTGGACTGGGACATCGAGTGCCCATTCGAAAACTTGTTGAATGGTTTTCGGGTCTTCGACTGGTGCTTGGTAATGGTATTGAACATCAGGCCGGTCGATCTTCGCAGGTTTTATTGGTTGGGTGGTTGATGGTGGGGTTATAACCACTGCAGGTGGAGGGGGCAGTCGAGATGGTTGCGGATTGTTGTTCCTGGTGGTGGGCATTCGCTTTTTTCCTTTGTCTACCTTCTTTGCAACTTCGTTAGCAAAAATGCGAGCCATGTCTTCCAGTTCAGCATCTGGTTGTTCTTCATCATTGGATGTGTCATCCATGTTGGCATTGTCATCGGACACCATCATCGGCTTGACTTCGAACACAGCTGTCATTGTCGGTTGTACATTCTGGGACTGATATGTTGCATAGTACTTGTCGAAGTGTTCGGAAAGGTTCTTTCCAACGATAGAACCTGGTAGGTAGCGTCCGGAGGGTAAACAAATCCTATTTTCGCTATTCCAGACACATTTCCCTGTTGCAATATACTCGAGGGCCTTCGGGCAGGCACTGATGAAGTGACCAGTTTCCGAGCAGAAATTACATGTTCAGTTTATCAGTCCGTTGGTCGTCCTTGGTGCCAGTCGTTTGGCTGTGTCTTGGGATGATGCTGATAAAATAGATTCCAGCTGAGCCATGCTGGATGCAAAGGTCACAAGGGCAGCTGATATGTTGAATTCTTCTTTCTTGATCTTGGGTTGTGCTTCTTTCCCGGGGGCTGCGGATGCGAAGCAGATGGGTCCGGAAGAATAGTTGGTGGATGCAGAAAGAGGGGATGTTGATGACAATAAAAATTCGGCAGCGGCATGTACTTCATTCATCAGGTATGGATCCTCAGGATGGTGGTCGGGAAGCTTGATTGCGAGCCTACTTTCAATCCGGCATCTTGTGTGATCACCAAATCCAAGAATGTATAGGCAGTTTCTGTCATTAGTGGTCATCTGCTGCGAATCTATGAGGTGTGAGGTAATGTGGAGGAAGTCCCTGTAATATTCTCCATGTTCGGCACGCGTATATATGCCCTTCTGTGCTGAGTCCAATATGAAACGATCAAGATTGGCGATGGAGAATAACCTTCCACCATCGGCACCTGGATATAGTCATTGGACTGCTGCTTTAAACGTGTCCCAGGTCCAGGCTTCATCTGGTGGTGGTGGTGTTAAGGTTTCCCATAAGAGGCAGGTATTGGTGTCGAGGTAGTGCTTTGCGTAGCGGATTAGGTCAGCTTCAGGAGCGTTGGGATTCACACTGGTGAGGACAATATGTATGTCTTCAAAGTATCTGTTGAGATGTGTTGGTACTCCGTCGAATACTGGTGCACCATGTGTGCCTCGGAGTGGATATCTCACTTGATTGGCCATTTGCTGTTTGATGTCCAGTGGAAACTGTAAAATGTTCGGGTCAAGTGGTAATGGTGTGAGCAGTGACGGGGATGATTGCGGTTCGTCAGGTAGTAGCTGCAGTAAAGCGATAACTGGTGTATTAAAACTGGTGTGTGAGTATACGATGGAAGAGATGCTGGGGATATTTGATGGGTGAAGGTGAGAAGATTCGATAACTTCTCCAGATGGTTTGGATTGCAGCAAGTCCGATGTTGGTAGCTGAATCCGGGCTCTCAGGCATTCGGAATGTCGAGGGTTGGATGCTGATGATCCTCTTGGGATCCTTGAAGGTGGTTGTGAAGACTTTTTTGTGGCCCCCCCTCACGGTGGGCTCCAGAATTGTAGTAGGTATTACATGTATTTGCTGCAACTGCTTGATTACAGTCAAGTTCTTCAGGGGGGGTCTGACCCAACACCTAAAACAGTGAGTGCAACCTTGGAGGATGTGGAGGATGAGTTAAATGAGTTGATAGGACGAGAGTACACGATGTCCAAAGTGTCCAATAGACTCCGATATCAGTCTGATATCAGATCTGATGTTGAGCAAGAGAGTAGTTGAAGATACGAAGGGCTGGCAATGACGAAGGCCAGCAGAACGATGTGTACGACGGAGGATGAGCCTAATGGAGGTCACACAAGATGTGGGCGATGAGAATAAGCTGCTTTTTGTAGAGTCTGATACGTTCTTAAGTACATTTTTGTAATTACAAATGCTCCGGATTGTACCGGATGATCTGGAGGTCATGGGGAATGAGGGAAGGTCATAGGTAAGATCATGTGGAGGTCATAGGTCATAGAAGAAATGGCATAGTATGTAGAAATGAAGAGTCCGAATTAATCGGTCATCGGGAACGCTGGTAGGAAAGAAGAGAAGGCATAATCGAGTATAGTACATACATGGATCAGCGTAGATAAAACACTTTTGAGTGTAGAAATGTTTACAAATTCAGAGGAACACATGATATGAAATTTACAGCATTTAAGGATGAAACAGGGGAGAGTACATGAAACATCAGTCACAAGGAGTGCTAAGCAGAGTAAAGTAATGAAATTGGAGTATATGGGCGCCATGGATCACCTGTGTAATGTGGCAGCGGCGAGGAATTTGATTTAACGAGGGTCTGATATCGGATAGTTATTGGATGAGTATCAGGCTTTACGGATGGTCATCGGAGGGCATTGGATGGTGTCGGATGGTGGTCGGTTCGCGTTGGATACAAGGTGGGTGTGTGCTGAGTTCTTCAGATGGTAGGTATCCATCATGTTTCCATGCTGGAGCTGTATGTTATCCTTACAGCATTGTGAGGACCAAAGTTCTCTGTAAGTTGAGCAATGAACATTTTATAGTTTGAAAGGACTGGATGGTCTTCACCATCCAAGATCATCAGTTCAAACCATTCCAGGGCAAAGCCCCAGAGAAAAGAAAGGATGTAGCATACCTTATGAGAATCAGACTTGAACGCTCTTGGGTGATCAAGGAAGTTTAACTGGCATTGGACCAAGAAGCTTTTCAACTTCTTAGCATCCAAGCCATCAAATGTGTCAGGGTCACACAGTTTTACCATCTCTGGGCACTTGTTGGCATTAATAATCTGCTGAAGGAGACATGCTGGAGTTGGTTTGCACTCAGCTCAAGGTGTCGGAGGTTCATTTAGCTTGTTGTCATTGTCAGTGACTGAGGGATCTGACTCTTCATTGTGGTCTGGTGGTCCGGACACACTCAGAGTCAGAGTATTGTTGGCTGGTTCTGGAATGTCGACGTCATCGGCAACAGTAGGTGGAAGTCGAGCACTGGATCGTGTAGTAGGCATTGTTGAGTTGGTATATATGAGGTTTGAAGTTTGAATATACTGTCACAGTCCTAACAAGGTTAACAGCGAAGGGGTTAACAGAGCGGAATGGAGATGTATTATCGGAGTCCAATTGGAGTCCGATATCGGAGAAATGGAGTAGTACGTAGAGAAGAAGGAGTCTTATGGGACTGCGGCCTCAACGTATGTGTTGTGCCACCACATATATACCTTGTCCCTATTTATCAAACAGAAAACAATGCCAGAAAGAAATCAAACAGAGTAGTCAAACTCTGAGAATATCGGAGTCTGCCAGAGTTGATCAGAGTTGGCTGGAGTTAGTTGGATGATGATGAGGACGAAAGCTCAGAGATGTTTTAGGTCAAGAGACATTAATATTCGAACTGAGGAGCAGGGAGATACAGGTGGAAACTTATACTGCAAGGACAGAGTATAGGAGTAATGTGAAACAATGTACATATCAAATTACTAGGAGAGTTTCACCACATGTGCCTGTGCAATTTTCATGGAACAAAGAAACAACAACAAAAAAGTGACTCCCATGGGTCAAGGGTATCCTCTCGATGGTAAACAGGATGAGGGGATGGAGGGAGAAGGTTCTGGAATGAAGTCCAAATGGTCCGAAGGCTGGCAGAGTAAAGTCCGATGGAGGTGTGGAACGGAGTGCACAGAGTTACAGTGGAGCAGATCGGAGTTGGTATGGAGCTTGGAGTCTGGGGCAGGGATCATGCTTATGCAAGCGGATGGGGTCATAACAGGTGTCAAAGACCAACAGTGGTGATGGCATCCCACATTGATGGACCATCACACAAATGGGCTATACTGTCAGTCCTGGAACATGACTGGTTAGTCAGTGACTCTGTGACCATGGCACTAAAGGTTGTGGTTTTGAGTATTAGTAGGGTCATGTGATGTTACCACAACACCTTGCTGAGATAACCGTGCTACTTCAGCAGCCACAGGCCTTGCCAAGATAACAGGGTATTAATCTAGACTAGTCACAGGACCTTAGTCTAGACTAATTAGCTAATAGCTCTGAAAGAGCAATGCTGGCTTCTTAGCCTAACACTTAGTCACACAATATATTGGGTCAGGGGGCATGCTGAACATGCTTTCCAGCTGCCTATTTATATTGTTTCAAAGGTAACTACTATTTACAGTAATTCTTAGAGAGGTCAAGAAATAATGCATAAATGGAAGGGAAAATAGATTCATTCCATAGAATTGACTAACAGCCACTCTCCAATATGTGCTTCATATTTATAGAGCTTATATAATAAATGATATACTGATTTATGACATAATTTCATTTAATAGCATTATGATGAGTTACTGTGAGTCATGTGCACTGCAGTACCATCTGGATATGTGGGGGCAATGCCCACAGCATTGAAGCAAGGTTTCAGGCTTGGTTGAGACAGGCTCTTTGGAGTGCTTGTGGTTGTTGTTGTTTGGTCCATATCACATGACTTTGTCATAGCGAATCGTTTCGGCCGCAGAATGACTGCAGTTGGGGCCGGAAAGTCCTCAACTGTACCCATCCTCGCTATCAGCACATTGTGACACAACACAGGGAGTGCCACATATACGCGATAGAGCTCAGGCTTTGCACGCACTCGAAGGCGATTGGAATTTTGTTGCTTGGGGAAATGGACCCACTCAAAGCTTATCGCGAGGCTTACCATGGCTTAGCAGGTCATATGGGAGCCGGGCTTCAGTCGCTTGTGCTTGATGTGAGTACCCTTGAAAGACTTCAGGGTGAAGTTTCAGAGCTTCGAATCGCCGCTGAAAGGGTATGTGGACGCTATTTTTCACAATGACTACTGGATAAATCCCGTTTCAGAATAGTGGTGTCTTTCCAGCTGGGGAGTACAGGACTCTATGTCACAGCCTCGATGCGATGCTGCATCACTTGGATGATGCTCGCCAACGTGCCTTGGATCCGCCAGACGAGCCGCTGTGCTCGTCGTGAGGAGTCATCAGCAAAGTAGTCGGCCTGGGCGTCCTCGCATCGAATTTGATCCACACTTTCTAGAATCCGCTTTACAGCTGCGTGGTCCTGCTGCTATTGCCAATGTCTTTGGGTGTAGCTCCTGAACCGTGAGGAGGAGAGCTTTAGAATGCGGTTTTCTCCCCGCTGGTGAATCGCCATTTCAGACCATCGAACGCCAGGACGGAACTACGTATCAGTATCACGTCCGCACACCCAGACACACTCGGATGTCTCTCATATCGGATGAAGATCTTGACAAGCTTGTTGGGGACATCCTCAGAGATTTTCCCTCTTTTGGACGTCGATTGATTGACGGCCATTTGAAGAGTTTGCGCATTCATGTTCCAAGAAGTAGGGTTACAGCTGCATACCTTCGCGTCAACGGACCTCCACCTATCTTTGGCCAGCGACGGATACAGCGAAGAGTTTACAATGTTGTAGGCATCAATTCTCTTTGGCATCATGCTGGCCAACATGGTCTGTATTTTTCTTTCCATCTATGCTTGTCTCACTGTCAATGTTAGGGCTGATCCGATATAAATTGATCATACATGCCTTCATTGATGGAAGATCACGGGCAGTAACTGGGGCTGGAGTGCATAACAATAATCGTGCATCCACAGTGTTGTGTCTGTTCCTGGAGGCGACACGACGATATGGAATTCCAAGGCGGATTAGAGGTGATCATGGCACAGAAAATATTGAGGTTGCCAAATGGATTGATGAATATCATGGCGGAGCTGCCTATATCTGGGGACCGTGAGTGCACACTTACAAACTGGTTTCAAGTCTTATGAGGTCTGTAGAAGCGTCCATAATACCCGTGCCGAGAGGCTATGGTATGATGTCACCCAAGGGATGGGAGCGAAGTGGAAGGATTTTTTCATGAGCTTGGAAGCTAATGAGGATCTGGATCCAGACTGTTCCGCCCACATCTGGCTTCTGCATTGGCTATTCCTTGATGCGATCAACCAAGACCTTGAGGAATGGGTGGAAGCATGGAACCACCATATTATCTCCCTCAAAGATGAGCCCAACAGGAGCCCCATGGACCTTTTCACATTTGGGATTCTAGAAGATGGTCCTCGGGGGATACACCATCTTCTTGCTCATGATGGGAATGATTGGGTTGGTGGTCCTTCTGATGAGGGAAACCCTGGCATCATAGAATATGGTATTGATTGGGAGGTCATGGATGATCCTATCCTCATGCGTCATTTCCATGAAAACAATCCAGGGGATTGGGATAATGATGAAGAAGAGGTGGACATGACCTTTGATTCAGATCGGTTCCCAGCCCATGTTACACATATCGAGTGTGAGGTAGAGGAAGATGTGGTTTCAGCAGACTTTAAAGCAGCATTGCAGCAACTATTGGAAGGTGACCCCCAACTTGACCTTGGTTCCAGGGAGATGACAGCTCGTCATTTTGTCTGGCAGAGGGCATTGCAACATTGTCGAGATTTGGCTCAACAAGAATAAATTGCCTTCAGATAGCCATGTAGTTTAGGCCATGACCATGTATTGTCAAATTTTCTGTCAGTCTGTCAATCCTGCTGAAGTGATAGTGTTTCAAAAAGTGCCAGAAAAGGATTTTCAAAGGAGTCAATTTTTTCCATGCATTTGTTGCTGAGACAAATTCAAACCATAATAATACTACCCAAAAAATTAGAAGAAAAATTTAAAATATTATAACCCTACAACTTTTGTATTTTCTGACCAACTTGGATATGTGAAATAATCTTTTCTAAAAAAATTCAAAAATTTTCCCAATATGTGAAACCAGTTTTGAGGCCTACAAATTTTAACTTTTTTTGCATCCTTTATCATAATTCTATAAGTCTGCCATGAATGCTGTGCAAAGCAGAGGAGGTTGATTGGATTAGTCTTTTCCCATGCTGAAAAGAGGCAGAGGAAAATACTCTATTGGCAATGTGTCATGTCAGATAGTCAGGCAGAGCCAGAGCAAAGTCCTGTTGTGGTGAACCCAACTGTAGGGGCAAGGGTGTAAGACAGTTGTACAGGTAGAGTGAAGAATGAATGAATTCCAAAGTCTGGAGAATCAAGGGAAAGATGGGCTACTTATATACTGAGGGTATGAATATTGGCAAGGGGACTACAATGTCACTAAGATATTAAAGTAACAGGATGATGTCAAGGTCCAGTCAAGGTCCAAGGGGCAAGAAGGTCAGAAGTATGTCAGTAACAAAGTCCAGTCAGAGTCTGATGTCAAGGAGGCAATATAGAGGTGAGAGGGTTTGGAGGGAGTGGGACTGTGGCCTCAACTTATGTGTTGTGCCACCACATATATACAAGTCCCTATTTGACAGATTGACAGTTGCAGACAAGAGGATGCAGAGACAGAAGATAACTCTGGAGTCCATCAGAGTTAAGCAGATAAGCATTGAGAGCATTGAGGGTGATGAGGAAGAAGCACAAGGAGGAAGAGGACAAGAGATATTAATATTCAAACTGGGGGGTATAGAGGTACATGTGAAGATCTTATACTATGAGGACAGGAGCTTAGTAATACTTATGAAACATTGTATGCTACAGATTTCATAGTATGTTTTGTAGTAAGCATCAAGTATAGTTTGGACCATGCATGTGATAGATGATGTTCCCATGGATGTAGGACAGTGTCCTTATGTCTCTAACCAAGGTGATGTTCCCATGGATGTAGGACAGTGTCCTTATGTCTCCAACCAAGGACTAATGCCAGGAAGTTGTCCAATGTGAAGTCCATGAAGTCCAAAGTGACAAGGGAATGGAGTCCAGGTAAGGAGTGGAGCAGAGTATGCAGACATGATATGGAGCAGATTGGAGTTCATCAGAGTTGTCATAGGGTGTGGAGTCTGGAGTGGGGGCAATGGTCATGTGATTGAAATGGATCATAACAGATGATACCAATAGTGTAGGTCAGGGAAATGGAGCAGATGATGAGGGTGATGAAAGATGAGCAGTATGGCTGACACCCTACACTCTGGTGATCACCATGTTGCACTTTGAATTATTCTTCTGGTGCCCAGCAAGGCAGTCCTGTTTTTGTGCTTACCAAGATTCATATTACTGTATCTGGAAGTTCATGTCATGTGAACTCCAGGTCCCTGTTAGGATGGCTTACATAAGCCACCTGGGTGATGTAATTGGAAAATCACATGACTTCCATATCAGGATGGTCATGTGATGCAGTGGGTCTGAGCATGGGAATTTCAGCAAGTCCCAAAGCACTTGCTATATATACTTTCACTTTTCACTATTTGTACTCTTTTCCCCTTATGTTAGTATTGTTGTCATGACCTTACAATTAAGTTGTGTGAGACCCAGTCTGATATAATACTAACATCCACCCATCCACCCTAGCCTGTCCTAACCTGGCTAGCCTGGACCCTTAATTTCAAACTGTGACACATTGTCACAGTTAAGCCCCTACCATCCTCTTTTCCTTTACCCTGCCTTGCCCACAGTGTGTAACAGAACTGCACAATAATTTTACTGTGTGTAGATACACTAGCCCCATGTCCTAACCCACTAGCCTGGACCCTTAATTTCAAACTGTGACACATTGTCACAGCTCAGCCCCTATCATCCCCTTCTCCTTTACCTTGCCCACAGTGTGTAACAGAACCATGTGACATTTTTACTGTGTGTAGATACACATGACCAGACCTGGAGGACAACCACTGTGACCCTCCCCAAGTGATACTGAGTGCCCAAGGCCTGGAACCTTATTTTTCAGTGCCATAGTGTTAGGATCGCTTACATAAGCATTGAAAAAGAGCAGTTGTGGAGAAACTGGGAAGGGTTGTTGGAAGGTCACATGACCTGTGGCTGTGTCCAAAATTATGTAATCGGAAGGTCACATGACCTGGGCCTGGGCGCATCACGTGATCCGAGGGTCCAAGCGTGGGAAAGTCGGCAAGTGCCGGGGTTCCCGCTATATATACTTCGTCTTTTCCATTTTTGTACTCTTTTCCCCTTATCTTAGTATTGTCATCATGACCTTACGCTTAAGTTGTGTGAGACCCAGTCTGATATAATACTAAGATCAACCCTGTCCGCCCTAGCCCCGTGTCCTAACCTGGCTAGCCTGGACCCTTAATTTCAAACTGTGACACAGTTGTCACAGCTCAGCCCCTATCATCCTCTTCTCCTTTACCCTGCCTGCGGTGTGTAACAGAACCGCATGAAATTTTTACTGTGTGTAGATACACGTGACCAGACCCGGAGGAAGTCTACTGTGACCCTCCCCAAGTGATACTGAGTGCCCAAGGCCCAGAACTTTGTTTTACAGCTACGTACCAGTGAATCGTGTAGTGTACAGGGCACGGAAAGGCCCTCTACGTAGTTTTTCTGTAGTTTCCTGGTCCAGTGGACAGGGCCCTTGCTCTGTGACCATTGTCAGAAGGGCACACGGGCAACTCATTAGGAGTTGTGGAGTGACCACCTGGGACACCATCTGGGCCCCACGTTAACAAAAGTTTCATAGAATAAGAGTTCTATAGAAAAAATAAGTACATAGAGGAGCAGCCTAAGAGGACAGGACTGCTAAGAGATCGAAGAAGTCCTGAGTGCCCAAGGCCTGGAACTTTATTTTACAGTGCCTTAAAATGATGCTGGACCTAGCTATTGCCCCCTTCGATGGGCAGAAAAGGAACTTCCGCACGTTCCTCCGGTCAATTCGCCTCCTGTTTATGGCGAATCCGACAGTCTATGCCACGGACCTGGCAAAGGTCCTTTTTGCTCTAAGCAAAATTACTGGAGATGGATTTGCTGCTGAATGGGCAAATGTGAGGGTGGAAGAGATCCTGGGTAATGGTGCAACCGGAACCTGGGTGGAGTTTATGGAGGAGATGAAGCAGGTGTTTGGCGACCCGAACGACCGAGCAACAGCCCTTGCGGATATCGCAGGGTTGAAACAGGGCTCCATGACAGCCCCGGAATTCTTTACGAGGTTCGAAATGCTGTTCCGCCGGGTGGGAATGACTGAGGTGGCCAATTCGGATGTTCTGGTCCATTGGCTGGAGTCAAACCTGAGTAGGAGGTTGGTGGAGAGGATCTATGGTGTCTCCCCAATGCCAGAGATGTACGGAGAATGGAAGGTGCTGGCTGAGAGGCTTGATGCCCAGCAAAGGCGACTGGATGGGATACTTGCGGAACGGACACTGCGACCTGCCACAACCCCCGCACAGCCTTTCGTGACCCTGGCCCGACCTATTGTGACCCTACTGCAACCTGCTGTGACCGTTTCGCAACCTCTTGCGACCCCTCTGCTGTGTACCCTGGATGTGGTCAGTCTTGGTGCTGGTGCTGGTGCTGGTATTGGTGCTGGTGGGAGCAGGGATGGTCCCCGTGCATTGGGGCGTGTGGCAAGTGGTGGTAGTTCTGCTGCTGCTGCTGTTGTTGTTGTTGCTCCTGTTGTTGCTGAGCAGGAGGAGGAGGATGTGGATATGCCATTTGCATTTGTGTTGCCGAGGGAGGCAGGGGGCATGCCTGTTGGGGGTGTGTCTCCTGTGTCTGTGCCGGTGCAGGAGGACGAAAGCGAGGAGGAGCAGGAGGAGCAGAAGGAGCAGGAGACTTTGGATGTGTTGGCTTTGGAGGGGGAGGATGAGCACATGGCGGCAGCGGTGGCAGTGCACCACTCCCCATCAGCAATCCTGTGCCCAGTCACGTGCAACTTGCTGTCATGGTCATCTGGCTGTGTGTGTGTGGTTAGTGGTACTGGTGCTGGTGCTGGTGTTGGTGTGGTGAGTGCTGGTGGGAGCAGGGATGGTCCCTGTGCATTGGGGCATGTGGAGTGGAATTTGTGGGACTGGTTTGGGCGGCGGCCTTACCATCCTGAGGGGTGGCGCAGGGTGCTGCCAGGCCTGGCAGTCATCAGGGGTGTGGGGTGAAGTACTTGGACTTCTTCCTCTCCCACCTCGACAAAGCCAAGCTAGCTGGTCGGGACGCCCAGCCTTAAGAGGGGGGTGATGTTAGGATCGCTTACATAAGCATTGAAAAAGAGCAGTTGTGGAGAAACTGGGAAGGGTTGTTGGAAGGTCACATGACCTGTGGCTGTGTCCAAAATTATGTAATTGGAAGGTCACATGACCTGGGCCTGGGCGCATCACGTGATCCGAGGGTCCAAGCGTGGGAAAGTCGGCAAGTGCCGGGGTTCCCGCTATATATACTTCGTCTTTTCCATTTTTGTACTCTTTTCCCCTTATCTTAGTATTGTCGTCATGACCTTACACTTAAGTTGTGTGAGACCCAGTCTGATACATAGACTGATGCTGGACCTAGCTGTTGCCCCCTTTGACAGGCAGAAAAGGAACTTTCATACATTCCTCCAATCACTTTGCTTCCTGTTTATGGCGAACCCAACTGTTTATGCTACAGACCTGGTGAAGGTCCTCTTTGCTCTGAGCAAAATCACTGAAGATGGATTTGCCTTGGAATGGGCAAATATGAAAGCAGAAAAGATCCTGGGTGGTGGCAAGGCTGGAACCTGGGTAGAGTTTGTGGAGGAAATGAAACAGGCATTTGACTGAATGACCAATCAACTACTCTCACAGACTATCAGACTTAGTCTCACACACTTAATTGTAAGGTCAATGATGATGATACTAACATAAGGGGGAAAGGGTACAAGGGTTATGATCTGTTCCAATCACATGACCATCATCCCCACTCCAGACTCTGCACCCTATGCCAACTCCAATAAACTCTGATCTGCTCTGTGTTATGTCCACATACTCTGCTCCACTCTTTACTCAGACTCTGTTCCCTTGTTACTTCAGACTTCATGGACTTTGCATTAAATGACCTCCTGGCATCAGTCCTTGGTTGGAGACATAAGGACACTGTCCTACATCCATGGGAACATTGTCTATCACATGCATGGGAACATTGTCTATCACATGCATGGGAACATCATCTATCACATGCATGGTCCAAACTATACTTGATGCTTACTACAAAACATACAACTCTCAATGCTTATCCACTTAACTCTGATGGACTCTGGAGTTACCTTCTGTCTCTTGCATCCTCTCATCTGCAACTGTCAACCTGTCAAATAGGGATGTATATATATGTGGTGGCACAACACATAAGTTGAGGCCACAATCCCACCCTCTCTTAACCCTCTCACCTCTTCATTGCTTATTCAACATTGGACTCCAACCAGACTTTGATACCCATTATACCTCTGACCCTCTCACCCCTGAACCTTGACTGGACCTTGACAGTATATTCAAACTTCACACCTCATATATACAACAATCAACAATGCTGTCAAGGTCCTATCACAGAGGGTGCAAAAGGTTAAGCAGAAATGGAGATAATGTCAGAGTCTGCTCAGAGTCTGAGAGGGTAAGCAAGCAGAGTCAGAGGTGTAATTAGCAGAATGAGAATGGGACTGCAGCCTCAACATACATGTTGTGCCCCTGCATGTATACCTGTCCTGTATTTACCTAAGAGCACAATGCCCAAGACAAGACTAGAATTTGGAGTCAGATATCAGAGTCTGTCACAGTTGATCAGAGTCAATCAGAGGATGTTCAGGATGTTGAGGATGATGAGGACGAAGCTCTGAGACTTATAGGAACAAGAGATGATAATATTTGAACTAAGGAACAGAGAGATACAAGTGGGATCTTATACTGCAAGGACAGGAGTATAGGAGTACTCTGAAACATAGTATATCAAATATTCAGGAGAGTTTCACCACTAGTGCCTGTGCAATTTTCATGGGACAAAGAAATGATAACAATAATGACTCCCATGGGTCATGGGCATCCTCCCATTGGTTACCAGATGAGAGGGATGCTTGAAGAAGATTCTGTAACAAAGTCCACAGGGTCTGAAGAATGAAGAACAGAGTCTGAGGGAGTGTTGGAGCAGAGTACATGGAGTTACAGCAGAGTGGAATGGAGGAAGCCAGAGTTGGTTCAGAGTCCAAGGCCCAGAGTGAAGATAATGTTTATGTTATCAGACAGGGTCATTACAAATGCCGACTACATGTGCTGGTACATGTGTTCCCCCTCAAACACCTGAAATCCCCAATATCTCTGAACCTACTGAGGTCGCCCTGAGTGTTTCAACACTGACAGAATGCAATGACAAATCAGAACCCTTGGTAATTGACAATGACATGGACAACCATGACCTTCTGACACCCCATACTGATTGTGATGTCACTCCCACTCGTCTCCTGAAGGTGATGATTCAAGTGATGAGACATCCAGAAATGGTCAAACTGCATGATCCAGACATGTTCAATGGGCAGGACCCCAAGAAGCTGAAAAGCTTTCTGGTCCAGTGCCAACTCAGCTTCATCAATTGCCCTCATGCATTTGACTCCAACTCACAAAAGGTAAATTATGTTCTCTCCTATCTCTGGGGCTCTGCCCTGGAATGGTTTGAACCAATGATCCTGGATGAGGAAGCTCATCTGGTTCTCTTGAACTATCAGCTGTTCTCTAAACAGCTTATGGGGAATTTTGGTCTGTACAATGCAATCTGAGAGGCAGAGTTTGAACTTGAACAACTCTGGATGTGCAAGGACCCCAAGTTGACGAAATACACATTTTGTTCAACCCATTGGGCAGCAGTCATCAATTGGGATGAGTACACTTTGCAGCGGCAGTTCTACAAAGGACTTGCCAGCTGCATCAAGGATGAGATCACTTGTATTGAGTGTGTGGATACACTCTGTGGACTCCACTACTGGGCCCAGCAACTGGAGATCTCTCAAGACTCCATTAAGGTGCCCACACCTAATACAAAGAGTAAAGGTTCCATGGACATTAAGAAGTCCCCAAGCATGTCCAATGCTGCAAAGAAGTCTGACAAACATCCAGACCAGCATCTGACAAACTCCTCTTCCAATTCTGGACCCTCAGGGTCTAAGTCCATTGGTCACTCTGGTAATGCCAGTAGTACCAAGAAGCCCAATCTTGAGGGCAAACTGGGTCAGGATGGCAAACTGACACCAGAGGAACACCAAAGGCATTTTGACAATAACCTGTGTCTTTTCTGTGGCACAGCAGGCCATAAGGCCAATGAGTGCTGCAAATGGACCTCACAGGCCAAAGGCAACTCTGCTCAAGTCACCTCTGAAGGGGATGGTTCAGCATCAAAAAATGATTACTGTAAGCAACCTATGGAGTACAGCACAACTCTCTGGCTGCTCCAACACCAATCATGCTAAAAAGATACCTGACACCCTTTCCTTCCATTGTTCTCTCTGTCTCTCTGTTTCTTCTCCTTCCATCTCTTCTCTGATCTGTGCTCTTGTCAACTCTGGCACTGAGCTTTGTTTCATTGATACCAAGTTTGCTTCTCATCTCTGTCTTCTGAAAGTTCCAGTAACCCCCAGAGAGGTCATTTTTATAAACAGTACCACCTCTGTCTGGGTTACCAAGGTGGTCTGGCTCTCCATTCAGCTTCCTGCCATGGATCCAACTGATGTTTTGTTTGTTATCACTGACCTTGACCCTTCCTGTGATGTAGTCTTGGGGGTGAATTGGGTGTACCAACACAACCCACTGGTTGACTGGAATACAGGCCAGATAACACCCTGTCTCTGACCCTGACTCTTGTCCTGAAAGGTGCATTGGCCAGCACTTGGACATCCATCACTCCAAAACCTTCTGCTCCACACACTCTGATTCCATCATCATCTGCAGTGATTCTGAATCGAGCACAGACTCTGAAACTGTTGTTGACTCTGTTGACCTCTGTCCTTTCTGGGGAACCAAAGATTGCATTCATCAGTGCTCCAGCCTTTGCCAGGGCTTGTAGATCTCGAGGATCTCAAACATTCGGCTTGAAGTTGACTAGCAATTCGGCCCAAGTGGCCTCTGCTTCATTCAACATTCCAGACACTACCCAGCAGGACATCTTGTCTGTCCCAGAGCTTTACAGGGATTTTCCTGACATCTTTAGTAAGACTAAGGCAGACACCCTTGCTCCACATAGACCATACAATCTTAAGATCAACCTCATGGATGGAGCATCTTCTCCACATGGTATGGTTTATTCCCTGTCACAGTCCAAACTCCATGAACTCCATGAACTCTGTGAGTTCCTGGACAAGCATCTCTGTATCAGATTTATCTGCCCGAGTTGCTCTCTGCATGGAGCCCCAGTGCTCTTCATCTAGAAAAAGAGCAGACTCCTCCATCTCTTTGTAGACTTCTGGGGCCTGGATAAGGTCACCAAGAAAGATCACTATCCATTACCTTTAACAAAAGATCTGTTGGATGTCCCAGGCAAAGCCCGGATATACACAAAACTTGATCTCCACCATGCATATCACCTGGTCCACATAGCAGAGGGTGACGAATGGAAGACTGCCTTCTGCACCTGCTATGGATCCTTTGAATGGTGTGTGATGCCCTTTGGGCTCACAAATGCACTGGCAACATTCCAGCATTTCATGAATGATATATTCTCTGACCTTGTTGATATGTTCATGGTCATCTACCTTGATGACATTCTCATTTACTCAAGGACCTGGATCAACATGTTAAACATGTCTGGGAAGTACTCTGTAGACTCTGCAAACACAGACTTTACCTAAACCCAGCTAAGTGTCAATGGCACACAGAAACCATGGAGTACTTTGGATTCATCCTTTCTGTGAAAGGTCTGTCAATGGACATGGTGAGAGTAAAAGTCATTCAGGAATGGCCTATACCATGAAAGGTTAAGGATATACAATCCTTCCTTGGCTTTGCCAGCTTTTATCACTGCTTTGTCCATGAATATTCTGACATCATTGCTCCCATGACTCGACTTACTTGGAAAAATATCCAATGGGTCTGGTCCAATGATTGTCAGTCCGCTTTCGACTCCCTGAAATCAGCATTTACCTCTGCTCTGATCCTCCAACATTTTATTCCTGGAGCTCTGCTGATCATCAAAACTGATGCTTCCAACTATGCCATTGCAGTGATACTATCAACGGTCACTTCTGACAGTGAAGTCCACCCCATTGCATTCCATTCTCACATGTTGGGCACTTCCAAGCTCAATTATGACACACATGATAAGGAACTCCTGGTGATCTTTGAGGCCTTCACTGTTTGGAGACATTACCTCAAGGGTTCCAAAACTCTGGTCAATGTTGTCACTGACCATAAGAACTGAGAGTACTTCTCAACAGTCTGCCTCCTCACCCAGCATCAAGCCCGGTGGTCAGAGTTCCTCTTGCAGTTTAACCTTGTCATCCATTTCCACCCTGGTCAGCTGGGAACAAAGCCTGATGTGTTGACATGATGTTGGGACATCTACCCTAAAGAGGGAGATAGCAACTATGCCCATGTCAATCCACAAAACCTCTGACTGGTCTCCACCAACAAACAACTGATTTCGTCTCTCCAAGCATCCATGCTATATGAGCCCACACTCTGTGCCTCATTTGTGATTGGCAATCATCAGCTTCATGAGGATATCCAGTCTGGACTTCTGCTTGATCCTGTCACAGCTCCAATCCTGGAGAAACTCTGTTCGAACTCCACTGAGGATAAATGGTCCTTGGATGATGATGGACTACTCTGCAAATGTGGTAAGATCTATGTCCCAGACATCAATGATCTTAGACTCCACATACTATGTGCTAGACATGAGCACCCACTTGCTGGACATTTCAGTCAGACCAAGACTATGGCCTTGGTCTTCATGGATTATACCTGGCCAAAACTCCAAGGATTCATATCAGACTTCTGCAAATCTTGCACTACTTGTGGTAGGGTGAAAGCCCCTTGGCACAAACCCTACAGATTGCTTAAACAGCTTCCAATCCCTGAAAAACTGTGGAATTCCATATCAATGGATTTCATAGAGCAACTCCCTGATAGCTCTGGTTTTACTGCCATCTTAGTTGTCATTGGCAGGTTTATGAAGCAAGGGATACTCATCCCAATGACCAACGAAGTGAATTCTGTGGAGTTGGCATGTCTCTTTGTACTCCATGTCTTTTCCAAGCACAGAGTCCCATCGCATGTCACCTCTGACTGTGGCTCCAAGTTCATATCCTGTTTCTTCTGTTCATTGGGCAAAGTCCTTGATATGACATTGCACTTTACCTCTGGATATCACCTGGACCAACCAAATGTTAGAACAGTACATCCATTGTTACTGCAACTATCAGCAGCACAACTGGTCCAAACTCCTGCCCCTCACAGAGTTTGCCTACAACAATGCTCCAAGAGAATAGTTGATGAAGTTCATCAATGCACCACAATCGACTACCAAGCAGGAAAGTTAGGCACAAAGCCAGACGCTCTTATGCAACAACTGGACATCTACCTGAAGAAGTCCGAGCAACCTGTGACCAATGCAATAAACAACAAGGTCACAATACCACCCGAACTCCTTTGAGCAACCATCATCCTCAATGAAGAAGCCCTGATTTCACAAATTTGGCATGCTCTCCATGACACCTACTTCTCCAAGAAATCCCAGGACACTTCACAAGGTCGCAACAAGACTCTCTCACTCTCACCTGATGGATTACTACTGCTTCAAAATGGAAGAATATATGTTACTGACCACGACTCCCTCCAACTTGACATCCTATGCTCCAACCATGACCACAAATTATGTGGACATCCAGGTATAAGAAAGACAACCCAACTAATAAACAGATTGTTTTTCTGGCCAGGACTCTGAAAAGACATAACCATCTATGTCTGTAGTTGTCACACCTGTGCAAAGGCAAAACCCATCTGACACAAACCTTACAGACTCCTCAAACCCTTGCCCATAGGTGAGTGACCTTTGTCTTCGATCTCAATGGACCATATCGAAGCCCTCCCTCTCTCTGCAACCTTTGACTCGATTCTTGTCATCATCTGCCAACTAATAAAGCAAGCAATCTTCATCCCCACCAACACTAATGATACTGTGAAGGACCTAGCCCAACATTTCATCACCCATGTCTTCTCAAAACATGGGTTACCCGCAGACATAGTATTGGATTGAGGAAGGTTATTTGATTCCAAGTTTTGGTCTTCATTATGTCAGGCTTTGGATATCACCTCCAATCTCTCCACAGCCTACCATCCCAAGACCGACGGCCAAACAGAACAAGTCAACCAAATTCTAGAACAGTACCTGTGGATCCATACAAACTACCTCCAGGACAATTGGACCTCCAAACTTCCCTTCACCAAGTTCATATATAACAATACTCCCCACAGCACCACCAGTGTCTCTCCCTTCTTCACAAACAAGGGATACCACCCAAGACTCACGATTTCCCTTGAAGGGATACCTGCACATGAGGCCCACATGGTTGTGACCGATCTCAAGATGCTGCATCAGCACTTACAAGACCAACTCAAGGTTGTGAATGAGGCCTACTCATGCTTTGCAGACAAGAAGAGAGAAATTACACCAGATTGGAAGGAAGGAAGGAAAGTATGGTTAGACTTACAGAATGTGAAGATGAAAAGGCTGACAAAGAAACTGGATTCGAAACGAGCTGGACCTTTCCCTATACTCATGAAAGTCTCAACTCATGCGTATTGCCTCCAGTTACCAAAATCTATGTGAGGAATTCACAATGTCTTCCATGTTTCCTTACTCAAGAAGGTCCATGAAGATACTTTTCCTCAATGACAACAACCACCTCCACCCCCTATCAAGATCGATGGTGAACAGGTCTATGAAGTTGCAGATATATTGGATTCTCAAAGGAGGGGTAGGAAAGTGCTATACCTTGTATGTTGGGAAGGTTACAGACTGACGACACTTGGGAACCCATCAAATCACTTTCCAGATTGAAGGAACTCCTTGAGGACTTTCACACAGTGTATCCGGACAAGCCTCGCCCCCATTAACTCAACTTTTCACTTCATTCACACTTTGCTCACATTTGCGCTTTAGGATTCAAATATCATATACAAAAATAATATTCAAATAAAAGAAAAAACCATCTACTAGTCGCAGGCTACTTCCTTCCCCTTCCACGACCCTCCCACGACTTTTTCCACCACCCTCTCTACCTCCGTACTTATCTCTTTATCCTCCTCCTCCAGATCCTCCAACAACGCACCAAATTGATCTACCTATGGGAATTCCAACAACTCCACCCGCAACCGATTCTGTTCTTGCGTCGCCCACTTCCCCACCCATGACATCATCACCCCTTGCGCGAGTTTCTCCAGAAGACCTTCATACCCGAAATAGGCCACTTCCAGGCCACGATGACCTCACATGCACAACAAGTTGCGTTCTCCTACCACAGCACCCAGATGGCCATGCAACTCTAAGAAGAAAACAATCAATCACTTTATTATTGAATACTTGAACCATTTACCCCGCTCTCTCTTCATCCTATTCTCGAATGCCTCCTTCATCTCCACTAACTTGCGTCGTGACTCCCCCAACTCGTGTCGCACCTCCCGAAGGTTGGTTTCTTGTACTTAGAATGAAAAAACAAAAACAATTCATACATGCACGGAGTTAAAATGATATTTACCTTGCCAATCTCCTTGAAGAGCTTCGAAATCCTTCTCCACCACCTCCGCCTGCTCCTTCAGTTCCATCACCTTGATATCATGTCAGGACCCATTCATTTTTCCCATACCCAAACCGACCTTACCAACACTTCTGAACCTCCTGATGACCCTCTACAACCTCATGAGCCCCTCTACATGCTTCCAAAACCCGCTGTCCCTTTCCGGAAGCCTCTCCAACCTTTCCCGCACTCACACAACACTCATGACTACCATGCCATACTTGCGACGCCTCCCATTATCTCATTCCACATGCATACCTCGCCTGGACCCACCAATCCCACGCACGACACATCATTGCACATCTTCTTCTGCCAGCATGTGACTTGCCATGCAGCACCCCCGGTGCTACCACTACCAGTGCCAATATGATAACAGCGTTATGGCCATTACCCATGTTACATGCATTACCCACATGACTTCCTGCCCAAAGTCACTTGCATCACCTGCGTCACTAGCATCACCCATGTGACCGCTCTTATGACCTTGCAACCTTAACACTCAAATGCGCCACCAACAGTCAGCTGTATTATTACTTCAAATATGCGTCCCTTCTCCTCAGTCATCTATAATTATGTTACTTATGATCTGAGAATCCCTCCATAGTTATAGCTACATATATACTTATTTAACTAGGTCATGACCTTACCTATGTCTTCTTTACCCCTCACAACCTTAGTAGAACACGTGCCTAGTCACTTTATGACTAAACATACCCTGTACTACTATAGCCTCGTCGCCTGGTGACCTCTGTACTTTTCCTTTTCTGTTTTACTCTCTGTATGCACATACATAAGTCTTGCATGTACTTCTCGTATGGTAGACTTGATATTGACACACATTGGTTCAAGCTTGAGGCTATTATGCCCTTTGAGCTTGGAACCACCATGATTGATATGTCTTGTCCCACTTGGTGACCTCAAGATTGCCAAGACACTCCTGCTTCACTCTGATTCATCCTCTGTGCTCATATAAACTCACATGCCTAAGTATTCTCTTCATTTTGTCTTGGTACTGATCTTTTGAACCCTACAGGTTCTCCCGTTGGTTGGCAAAGTCATCGCCTTCATCGACACACTTCCTAATCTTGTCGCAACTATCCATGACCCTCCCAACATCATCCTTTTTCCTTCACTTTGTCTTTTCCTTTCTTACGCTTCGTCAGTCGACCTTGCAACCTTCTCAGCATCATCTATTTCTCCCACCTTGTCAATTCCCTCTTTTACGTTTCGTCTACTGACTTTGCGACCTTCCCAGCAATGTCTTCTCTTTCTATACTTGTCTTTCTTCACTCTTACATCTTCTCAGACGTCTTCGCAACCTTCCGGGACCAAGCATTCTTAACTGTGCTCAACAGTTGATTGGTCCTAGCGAGTTTCCAGCATAGGTCACCAACAAGTCGATCTCTGGCACTACTATTGAGATGGGACAGGCCCTAACATAATATCAAGTCTCCCCCTCACCCCACCACTCAACACCTGGATAAACACCCTATTATGTCTTCCAGTCACACTCCTCCCCAACCAACCACTCATCACTTCCAGACATGCACAGGTAGCCGCATGATCACTCCAATGGTTTTGGAGACTACTTGCAAGCTGCCCACCACCGTTCAAGAGCGACCCGCATCCGTCATTCAAATACAGCCTGAAGAACCTGCCCAAATCACACCTAGTCATGCCTCATCCCTGCGTGAAGAAGCCCAGTCCCTTGTGGAGCAGCTCGGCCACCTGTGCTTCGACTGCCCTCGCCATTGCACCTACCAAATCCTTAACAATACTCACCACCAATATGAAACTGGAACTCTTGATGAAGAACTAGCATATCTCATTGAGACAATGAATCTCTATGAGGCATTGGTATGATTGATGGATGGATTCCAAGCTAACCCACAGAACCAGTTATATGAGAGTCAGCAACAGTATCCAGGGATGACCAACCATGGAGTTCCCACTCCTCCTGACCTGGATACCCCCTTGTGACCTCTGAGACAGGTTCAACCTGCTAGAGGACCCTGAGACATGGCCCCACTTTTCCAAGTTGTGGCCCAATCTCTTCAGAATTTTGCCAATCCTGCCACGCCTGACAAGCGACCCGCCATTGTCTCTAGGATCCCTAGGTATACCGCCCCTCGCAGCAGCTGGCCTACGTGGACGCAGCCAGCCACTACTCCAAGTAGGGCACTCCCTTGCGACCCTATAGGGACTGAAGCAATGCTTCAACCTGCCCCCTGCCTTGAGATTCCAGTCGAGCCCTTCTGCATTCCACAACCGGAAGCGCGACCAATACCCCCAATAGAGATGTGACCAGCATCTTGCCCCCCATCTCAGGCTGAAGCCCCACAGGTCCCTCCAGTCCCCCCTATGCCTCCACACCCCGCTGCTGCGCTTTGAGATGAGGCCCCTGGTACCCACCACCACCATTACTATTATCAGGCTCCTCCCTCCGAAGGACCATCGACCCAAGATGCCTTCGCTCGAGAATCCAAGCTCGACACCAGGTGCCCCGAGCCATTCAATGGTCGCAATTGGCGCAGATGGAAACCCTTTGTCACGGAATGTCTTATGACTTTCTTTGCAAAGCCGGTAACCTTCCAAGGTGACCACGAGAAGGTTACTTTTGTGGCTTCTTACCTTACGGACACCACGCAGAGCCACTACACCTCCCTCCCTCCTTCAATTCAATCCTGACCACCCAGCCCTACACTCTTGGGAAGGGTTTATTTGCAAGTTTGGAGGAATGTTTAGGGTAGTGAACACACAGATTGAGGCAGACCAGAACCTTTGCTTGTTGCAGATGGGTGAAAACAAATGTTTCTTGAACCACATCATTTGTTTCGAGTCATTCACTTTCGAATCCAACTGGAACTCAGTTGGCAGACAATGACAAGAATTGAGTCAAAGGTTGTGGAGAGGGGGAGGGCTTCAATATGGTCCATCGAAATCAAAGACCAAGGTCACTTGCCGATAGGCAAGGGTTTGAGGAGTCCATAAGGTTTGTGCCAGATGGGTTTTGCTCTTGCACAAGTGTGACAACCTCAGACATAGGCAGTTACATCTTTTCGCAGCCCTGGCCAGAAAAACAACCTGTTTATTAGTTGGGTTGTCTTTCTTATACCTGGATGTCCACATAATTTGTGGTCATGGTTAGAGTGCAGGATGTCAAGTTGGAGGGAGTCATGGTCAGGGACATATATTTTACCATTTTGAGGTAGTAGTAAGTGTTAGGGTGTCATATGCTTACCTTACTATGTTTAGCCTTCCTCCTTGTCTGGGGCCCTGCAGATATGCATCTCATTAGCCTGACAAGCCTACTGCTTTATCTACATATGCCTATGTACCAATAGCCATCAAAACCACTGATTTTGATTTGGTGTCTAAAGTAAAAGAGTACAGGAAATCTACACTCAGGGGAAGATGAGGCTCCACAGCAAGAACTAAGAATCGCACGGAGATGCAATTAATACCATTCGATTTTCACTCATCGATAACCCTTATTCCCAGAGTCACAAGAGGAAACAATGGTTTTCATTTCTTAAACAAAGTAACATCACTCTAGGAGCCTCAGCTGAGTAGATATTGAAATAGCACCAAAGGCAATGGGAAGTGGGAAAGTCTGAGTAGGCAGGAATGTTGGCAAGGTCTGTAGGGTTATACCTGCGAGTTTACAAGAGGAGCGGAGCGTTTGCGGCAGAGCTACAAGGTTGCAAAACTCGCAAATGCGAGTCTGACACCACTCTGACATCATGGGGTAGCCCTGATTGTGATCGGACCTCGATCGAGCGATTGAGGACTGACAAGCCAGCTCAATTCTCACTAAGGCAGAGGTAGCGATTGGCGCTGATGGCCGATGCTACTGTGTTGTCAAACTAGGAATGCTTGCTCTCACAGGCAGACTACGCACCCACAACCTTTGCATGCAGTCCCTCAGCCCTCCCCTCATCTCCCTTTGTATTAGAGTGTTACTAGTGTATATGTTGAAACACATGCTAAATAAGGCTAGTGCGCTTAATTATGACTAAATCTGGGAGAGATAAGAGGAAGCAGAAGAGGTATAGATGAGAGAATGACATGATCAAGACTGGGAAAGTTGCAGAACGTCGCAGAAGTGATCGGAGGGGATCGTGGGGGCCTTCCCCACAATCCCCGGCATTTGAACCCTTAGAGACGAGTCAGTATGACTCACTATGATTATTTTTGGAACAGCTAGAATGTTCGAGACAATATATCTCAATGAGGAGATAAGATAAAATTATGATCTTACCTGATATGTAAAGCCACTGAATTCTTCCTAATTTAAAGTCCTTAAATGGGATGTTAGAATTACTAGTTAAGGAGCTATGCTGAATCGTTCCAAATATAGTAGACACACGATTTGCAGTATAAATAGCTGATGGAACTTAACGTTCCAGGCATCATTATGTACCCATACAACTGTCGCACCATCCTCTAAGAGGACTAAGCCTGAGTCTAGCACCCCACAGAGCTAAGAACATATTTAGCTAAACTAAGGACAGGGTCTAGTTAAGCTAAATGTAGTATCTGCTGACTAAGGACTTGGTTTGGTCAAGTGATCTGGGTACCCAAAGGTATCCAGGCTTCGGATGAGCCGCCCTGTGCCGGCTCCCCTCGGCGCGGTAAGTATTGATCGAGTTATGAATATTTGGGTATAAGGTACAAAGTGTTCTACTGTCACAGTCCTAACAAGGTTAGCAGCAAAGGGATTAACATAATGGAGTGGAGATGTATTATCAGAGGAATGGATAAATAAACAAGAGGAAGAAGACTTATGGGACTGCGGCCTCAATGTATGTGTTGTGCCACCATGTATATATGTGTCCCTATTTATCAAACAAGAACAATACCCAAGAGAGGATCAGAATGTAAGTCAAAACTCCAAAGTTGATCAGAGTCCGTCGGAGTTGGTTGGAGTTGGTCGGCTGATGTGGAGAACATCGAGGACGATGAGGATGAAAGCTCAGAGATGTTTTTAGGATCAAGAGATGTTAATATTCGAACTGAGGAGCAGGGAGATACAGGTGGAAACTTATACTGCAAGGACAGAGTATAGGAGTAATGTGAAACAATGTACATATCAAATTACTAGGAGAGTTTCACCACATGTGCCTGTGCAATTTTCATGGAACAAAGAAACAACAACAAAAAGCAACTCCCATGGGTCAAGGGTATCCTCTCAATGGTTAAGAGAATGAGGGGATGGAGGGAGAAGGTTCTAGAACGAAGTCCAAATGGTCTGAAGGCCAGCAGAGTGAAGTCCGATGAAGGTGCAGAGCGGAGCATACGGAGTTACAGTGGAGCGGATCGGAGTTGTTACAGAGCTCGCAGTCTGGGGCAGGGATCGTGCTTATGCAAGCAGATGGGGTCGTAACAGTATCCCCCGCTTAGGGTCGAACCCCTGAGACCCTGTGGCCAAAGTCCATGTGAACACATGGCTCCCATAACAAGTTAGCATCGGAGTTTCACAGCGTGTTGAGCAGAGTCCAAAATTTTTTTGAGGGTCAAAAGGCTGCACACGTCATACACCACTTTTTCTCTTCTTTAACCTGCTACCATCATCACTAGCCCCTAGCATGGGCAATCCCTTCTATTTTCTTTAAAACCTCGATGTCCCACAACCCGAGCACACCCGGAGCAGGGCCTAGCCAGCCTCCCCAGCCTCGACCACACCATGCAGTCACGCGTGGAGGACAAGGACCCTGAGATTGCAGTCCTCATGCGCCAGATCAAGGCGCTGAAGGACAAGAAGGTGCAGGAGGAGGAGGAGTGGAGGAAGAGGGAGGCCACAGACAAGATGCGGCAGGAGGAGATGGAGAGGGCGAGGGTGGTGGAGGTGAAGCGGAGGGCGGAGGAAATTGCGAAGGCGCAGGGGATGGGGAGGAAGCAGACGCTGGCCACGGAGTTGGACATGGAGCACGCGGACTGCATGCGATGTGTCCGGCTCGGGATAGGGTGTGTGTGGCCAAGCGGAGGGCGGGGCACCGCATGTATCACATGTGCGGGGGCAGAGAGGCAGAGCAGCCGGAGCAGAAGAAATTCCGCTCCGCATGGTCGAAGAAGACTGTGGTGGAGTTGGAGGAGGAGGTGCTGCAGGTGGAGGTGGACAGGGCGGAGGTGGAGCGGACTGGGGTGGTGAAAACCATCTATGAGTTGGTGGTCCACAGGATGTTCGAGTTGGAGGAGTGGCAGAGGGAGGTGAAGGCAGAGTGGAAGGAGTTGAGGGCAGAGCGAAAGGTGGCGTCAGAGGATCGAAAGATCCTCCGGGAATTTCTGATGGGGAAGCGGGGAGCGGGGGAGGAGAAGGAGGAGGAGAAGATGGTGGTGGAGGTGGTGGGCTCGGAAAAGGGGGTGGAGACAGAGGTGGAGAAGAAGGCGGCGGAGGCAGCGGGAGCAGAGAAGGAGACAGAGGAAGTGGGAGCAGAGAAGGAGATGGAGAAGGGTGCAGAGGCAGAGGAGGGAGAAGTGGGAGTGGAGTCCAGGCTGGAGAAGCCTGAGGGAATTTTGCAGGCATCGCCCCCCTCCACCTAAAAAAAATTAAAAAATAATCTACATAGTTATTTATTGTTTTCTTTTGCTTTCTTTTTTATCAATTTTTTGTTTTTTATCTTTGAGCTTGAGTGAAAAGTAAGTGGAGTGAAAGGAAAATAAAGTAAGACAAGATGGAGAGGATGAAGAGAGTTTTGGAGTTGGACTTGGGAGGAAAATAAAAAGTTCAGAGTTTTCAGAGAAAAGGAATAAGAAGAAAGGAGTTTTTTTTATATAGAGTTTTTGGAGTTTTCAGAGAAAGGAACAGAGAGGGAGAGAGGGAGACAGAGAGACAGAGAAACAGAAATCCTTTTTTTTTTTTTTTTGGGTTTCGGAGAAGACAGAGAAAAGAGACAGAGTTGTATGGAATGGAAAATGTACATAAGTAGAAGCATAAGAGAAATTTCGGGGTATTGGAGTGAATGGAGAAAGGTCCAGAGGGTATTGAGAGGTCTGGGCTTGTTCGGATAAGCTTGGTGGAAATCCAAAACAGCCTCGGAGGCATGAACAAGTTCTGTAGCGGGGAGCCAGGATGTTTCCTCATCGGTTCCTTCATATCCAGACCACCACACCAGGTATAGGAGTTTGCAGGTGCAGTGTTTGTCGATCTTGGAGTTGAGCACTTCGGAAATCTCATGCTCTAGGTCTCCGTTGATCTCTACTGGGGGAGGCGGGGAGATGGTGCGATTCAGAATTGTATTTGGAGTGACTGGCTCCAGCATGGAAATGTGGAAGATGGGGTGGACGGCTCGCATGGCCTCAGGGAGTCGGAGTATGAAGGAGTGTGAACCAGCCTCTCCGATGATTTTGAAAGGTCCAAGGAACTTGTCGGAGAGTTTTTTGGAGGGTCTGGTCATACAGAAAAACTTCACCTTAACGTAGACTTGGTTTCTGACCTTAAACTCTGGTGCCAGAGTCCAACAGTTGTCCGCTGGACCCTGATAGCGACTCTGTGCTTCGGCAATTTGGTTATGGAGTTCTTGGTGCAGCTGATCCAAGTCTACAGCAAGCTCTCAGGCATGGACCGAAGTTACTTCACATTTGGGGAATACCAAGATATTTGGGTGATAGCCCTTGTTTGTGAAGAACAGAGAAACCCCAGTGGTGGCGCTCAGGGCATTGTTGTAGGCAAACTTGGCCAGGGGCAGGAGCTGTGACCAAATGTCCTGCTGGTAATTGCAGTAACAATGGAGGTACTGTTCCAGCATCTGGTTAGTCCGCTCTGTCTGTCTGTCACCCTCTGGATGATATCCAGAGGTGAAGTGTAAAGTCATGTCCAGGACTTTACCCAACGAGTGGAAAAAATGGGAAACAAACTCAGAGCCACAGTTGGAGGTGACATGCGATGGAACTCCATGTTTCAAGAAGATGTGGAATATGAATAGACAGGCCAACTCCATGGAGTTCACTTCATTGGTCATTGGGATGAAGATCCCCTGCTTCATAAACCTATCAACAACCACCAATATTGTGGTGAAACTGGAGCTCTCAGGGAGTTGCTTGATGAAATCCATTGAAATGGAATTCCATGGTTTCTCGGGTATGGGCAGCTGCTTGAGCATTCCATATGGCTTATGCTGAGGGGCTTTTGCCCTACCTCAAGTCATGCAAGATTTGCAAAAGTCCAATACAAATCCTCAGGGTTTCGGCCAGGTATAATCCCTGAAGACCAAGGCTGTAGCCTTGGTCTGACTGAAATGTCTGGCAAGCAGGTGATCATGTCTCACATGTAAAATGCAGAGTCGGAGGTCATTGATGTCTGGTACATAAATCTGTCCATGCTCGCGGAGAAGTCCGTCATCATCCATGGACCACTTAGGGTCCGCGGAGTTCGAGCAGAGGTCTTCTAGGATCGGGATGACCACAGGATCAAGCAAGAGTCCAGAACAGATGTCCTCTCAGAGTTGATGATCGTTAATCACAAACAACGTGTGGAGTGTGGGTACATAAAGCAATGAAGCTTGGAGAGACAATATCAATTGTTCACTGGAGAACATTGGCCAGAGGTTTTGCAGATTGATGCGGGCATAGTCACTATCCCCCTCTTTGGGATAGACATCCCATCATCTAATCAATGCATTGGGTTTCATTCTGAGGTGCCCAGGGCAGAATCGAACTGGGAAAGGAACTCCGACCACCTGGCTTGATGCCAGGTGAGCAGGTGGACCATGGAGAAGTACTTGAGGTTCTTGTGGTCGGTAACAATGTTGACCGGAATTTCAGAACCTTTGAGATAGTGTCTCCAGGCAGTAAATGCCTCAAATATAGCAAGGAGTTCTTTATCGTGGGTGTCATAGTTCAGTTCGGAGATGCCTAGGGTGCAGGAATGAAAGGCGATAGGATGGACTTCACCATCAGAGGCGACTGTAGAGAGTATTGCAGCAACAGCGTAGTCCGAGGCATCCATTTCGACTATCAGCGGAGCTCCAGGAATGAAGTGCAAGAGGATCAGAGCTGTGGAGAATGCGGTTTTTAGATAGTCAAATGCAGACTGGCAATCACCAGACCAATGCCACTCGATGTTTTTATGCATCAAGCAGTTCATCGGAGTGACAATCTCAGAATAGCCATGGATGAAGTGGTGGTAGAAATTGGCAAACCTAAGGAAGGACTGGACATCCTTGACCTTCCATGGAGTCGGCCAATCCTGTATAGTTTTCACTTTAGCCATGTCCATAGAAAGTCTGGACAGAGATAAAACAAATCTGAGATACTCCATGGTTTCAGTGTGAAATTCACACTTAGCCAGGTTCAGGAAGAAACCATTCTTCCGGAGCCTTCAGAGTACCTCTCAGACATGCTCAATGTGTTGCTTCAGATCCTCGGAGTAAATGAGGATGTCATCAAGGTAGACAACCATGAACATGTCAAGGAGGTCAGAGAATATGTCATTCATAAAGTGCTGGAATGTGGCGGGTGTGTTTGTGAGCCCAAAGGGCATCACACACCATTCAAAGGATCCATATCGGGTGCAGAATGCGGTCTACCATTTGTCACCTTCAGCAATACGGACCAGGTGATACATGTGTCGGAGGTCAAGTTGTGTATAGATTTGGGCTTTTCCTGGAACATCAAGAAGATCTTTAGTCAGTGGAAGTGGATATTGGTCTTTTTTGGTCAATTTATTGAGACCATGGAAATCAACACATAATCAGAGCATTCCATTCTTCTTCTGGACAAAGAGCACAGGTGCTCTGTGTGGAGAATGGCTCAGATGGATAAATCCGATGCGGAGGTGCTTGTCCAGAAACTCGCAGAGTTTGCTGAGTTCAGACTGCAACAGAGAATAGACCGCACCTGGTGGAGGGGATTGGCCATCCAGCAGGTTGATTTTTAGATCATACGGTCGGTGTGGAGCAAGGGTATCTGCCTTCTTTTTACTGAAGACATCCAGAAAGTCCCTGTACTCCTCCAGAATGGAGAGGAGATCCTGGGGGGTGGTGTCAGGAATGTTGAACGAAGCAGAGGCCACACATGCAGACTTGCTCAACAACATCATGCCAAAGACTTGGGACCTGTGAAGTACACAAGCTGTGACGAATGTGGCAGCATTCACAAAAGAAACCTTGGGTGTCTCCTGGAGAGACAGAGTCAAAGACAGAGACAGAAGCAGAGATGGAGACAGAGTCTGGGTCTGGTTCGGAGTCACTGCGGATGACATTTGAACTGGAGTGCACAGAGCAGAGACAGACAGAGGGACAGAGTGGAGAGTGCTGGCCGGTGCACCCTCCAGATCAGATTTCAGAGTTTTTTGCTCTTTCATAGATGGTCTGGGCTTTATCTGGCCAGTAGTCCAGTCAACCCGTGGGTTGTTTTGGAACAGCCAATTCATTCCCAAGATCACATCACTAGAGGGATCAAGATTGGTAACTACACACAAGACATTGGTCAGATCCATGGCGGAGAGCCGAATGGATAACCAGACCACTTTGGTAACCCATATGGAGGTGGTCCCATTATTGTGTTTTGCATGTGACCTTGCCAAACACAAAACATGCATTATTGAAAATGTAAAAATTAAATATCTCATTTCTCACCCAATTCTGCACAGAATGGCCTCAAATTTTAAATGTGATATTTTTGATATATTGACTTGGTGTTGGTGGCATCACAAAGCCCTAATCCTTCAATATAAAATTCTCCATTTTGACCTAAAATTAGTGGTTTTCAGTGTTGAACAGTACTGGTGGGTGCAATACTTCATAAAATGTGCTGGAAATGTGCATGCACCTCTTCAGATATGTTGTCTAGGTGCTCCCAAAGTTTCATCAAGTTCCATGAAGAACTACAGGTTCAGGAGCCAACTGACTGTTGTTGTGTCACATTGTGACCATTGTGACACTATCACAATTGGCTGGCTCCTGAACCTGTAGTTCTTCATGAAACTTGATGAAGCTTTTGGAGCACCTAGGCCACATATCTGTGGAGGTGCATGCACATTTCCAGCACATTTTATGAAGTATTACACCCACCAGTACTGTTCAACACTGAAAACCACTAATTTTAGGTCAAAATGGACAATTTTATATTGAAGGATTAGGGCTTTGTGATGCCACCAACGCCAAGTTAATATATCAAAGATATCACATTTAAATTTCGAGGCCATTCTGTGCAGAATTGAGTGAGAAATGAGAGATTTAATTTTACATTTTCAATAATGCATGTTTTGTGTTTGGCAAGGTCATGTGCAAAACACAATAATAAAAACGACCTCCCAAGGGGTCACCAGAGTTTTCAGAAGATGGAGATGAGAAGCAAATTTGGCATCAATGAAACAGAGTTCAGTGCCAGAGTCTATCATTGCTTTGAATGGAAAAGGAATAGAAGGAGAGGAGGCAAGAAGAGAAAGAGAATGATGAAAGGAAAGGGTATCGAGTATCAGTTTAGTACGATCGGAGTCAGAGCAGCTGGAGAGTCATACTGTGCTCTCTGGGCTGCTCAATCTTTTTTTGGCATGGAGTCATCTCCATTGGAGGTGATTTGTGCAGCACTGGCACTGGCCCATGAGGTCCGCTTATGACACTCGTTGGCTTTGTGGCCTGCTATTCCACAGAATAGGCACAGATTATTATCAAAATGCCATTGGTGTTCCTCTGGAGTCAGTTTTCCATCCTGACCCAGATGAGCCTTCTTTGTGTTGCTGGAGCTACTGGAGTTAGCAGAGCCCTCAGTGGCCTTTGGAACGGAGTTTTCGGAAGTCAAACCAGAGTTCACCAGACGCTTTTCTGATGGTTTCTCAGACTTGGTATTAGCACCGGAAGTGTTCAGGGACTTGGAACTATCCAAAGTCTCCTTTTTAATGGTGTTGTTAGGTGTCAGAGCTGTAATGGAGTCCCGAGAGATCTCCTGCTGTCAAGCCCAATAACAGCCATCAATCTCACTGGCTTGCTTGCGGAGTCCACGGAGTGTGTCCGCACAGTTAATGTGGTCCAGTTCATCCTTGATGCAGCTGGCAAGTCCTTTGTAGAACTGCCACTGCAACGCGTACTCATCCCAATGGACAATGGACACGAATCTGTTGAATGAAATGGTGTATTTCATCAACTTCTGGTCCTCATGCATCTGGAGGCGTTCGAGTTCGAACTCCGCCTTGCAGATTGCATCGTAAGGACCAAAGTTCTCTGTAAGTTGAGCAATGAACATTTTATAGTTCAAAAGGACTGGATGGTCTTCACCTTCCAGGATCATCAGTTCGAACCATTCCAGGGTGAAGCCCCAGAGAAAAGAAAGGATGTAGTGTACCTTATGAGAATCAGACTTGAATGCTCTTGGGCAATCAAGGAAATTTAACTGACATTGGACCAAAAAGCTTTTCAACTTCTTAGCATCTGAGCCATTGAATGTGTTGGGGTCACATGGTTTTAACATCTCTGGGTGCTTGTTGGCATTAATAATCTGCTGAAGGAGATGTGCCAGAGTTGGTTTGCACTTGGCTCGAGGTGTCAGAGGTTCATTTAGCTTGTCATCATCATCAGTAACTGAGGGTTCTGACTCTTTGTCATGGTCCGGTGGTCCAGACACACTCAGAGTCAGAGTATTGTTGGCCGGTACTGGAATGTTGATGTCATCGGCAACAGGAGGTGGAAGTCGAGCACCAGATCGTGTAGTAGGCATTGTTAAGTTTGTACATACGAGGTTTGAAGTTTGAATATAATGTCATGGTCCTAACAAGGTTAGCGGCAAGGTGATTAACATAATGGAGCAGAGATGTATTATCAGAGGAATGGAGAAATAAACAAGAGGAAGAAGACTTATGGGACTGCAGCCTCAATGTATGTGTTGTAAGTAGTGAATAGCTAACCAAGTACTGAGAATTAGGTGGAGGTTTGTAGAGGTAGAATGGTATACAAGACCAGGAGAATTTCCAGAACCTTTCAGCTTGAGCCTCTCATCTGTGGTTAGCTAGTTATTCACTGATCCATCTACATTGATATGGCTTAAGTATACAATACCCATGGAGTGGTCAGTCATTGAGCCATGGCATCAATCTGTGGAGTGATACCAGGTTGAGGTAGGCCATGGGGGTCAATGGCTAAGCCCATGGGATGTTGTCACTTAGGTTACTAACTAATAATAATATCTAGCCCGAAGCAATGCCTTGCTAGCTGTGTTGGCTTCAATGCTGTTAGCAGGAAGGTATGGAACTGGAGGATCTACTAGTCCTGTAGGCCCACTGCATAGGGAGTTGATGAGTTGTCTGAGTCAGTTTGACTCTCAGTGACTCATTTCTGTCTGCACCAGTACCAGATCCATAACAGTAAGCTGTCAGGTGAAAGTGAAATAGCCTTGTTGTGACCTTGTGAAGCATCCTGAGATTTTTTGGAGAAGTAGGTGTCATGAGGAGCATGTCGAATTTGTGAAATCAGGGCTTCTTCATTGAGGATAACAGCTGCTCGAAGGAGTTCTGGGGGAATCATGACCTTGTTATTTTGTGCATTGGTCGCAGGTTGGTTGGATTTCTTTGGGTAGATGTCGGGTCATCATGTGAGGGCATCTGGCTTCACACCTAACTTTCCTGCTTGATAATGAATAACATAATCGAAACTAGAAAGATACTCTGCCCAGTGGGCTTGGTGGTGGCTGAGTTGCTTCATAGTGGTGAAATATTGTAAGTTGTTGTGATTGGAGAACACTTGGATTTGGTATCACATGCCTTTGAGGTATGCTCTCCATTGCTTGAAGGCATCATGTATCGCAAGGAGCTCTTTGTCATAGATGTCGTAGTTGAGCTCTGCGGCGATCATTGTATGTGCATGGAAAGTGATGGGATGTAACTCATTAGTCACAGGATCAGTTTGCAAGAGAATAGCCACTATGGCATAATTGGAGGCATCACATTCGAGAGTAATGGGGTGGTCAGGGTCATAATGTCAAAGGACAGGAGCTTCAGTAAAGGTTTGCTTGAGCATGTTGAAGATTTCTTGACATCACAGGCTCCACTTCCAAGGTGTATCTTTGTGGAGGAGGTGGGTAAGTGGGATAATGATGCCTGAGTAATTATCTATGAATCTTTGATAGAATTTAGTGAAACCTAAAAAACTCTGAAGGTTGTGGATCTTCATACTCTGCCTGTACTCCCTAGAGTCACTACACCTGCTATTGAACCTTTCTCACACCTCAGCACATCATCGGTGATCATGTTGCTCCATCCAAATTCTGTCTTAACACACCATCAATGAAATTCTTGGACCCATGAACATTTTGCATGGTCCTCTGCACATTGACAACACTTCCTGGAAGTGCCATGCTCACAGTTCCAGTTCTTTGCAACACAGTTGTTGCAATTCTAGGAAGCATTCAATATGAGAAAAGGAATGGATGAGTAAAAAATTGCCATGCACTTCTTGCTCCATTTCATTGCATTCCCTGTTCTCCTTCACACCCCCTATCTTTTTCCAGGCCTTCGAGAACTCCTGGGGCAAAGGATTACCACTCATGGAACAGCCTATTGCTTTGCCTGACCCTGTGACCTCACCTTGTAACCATGCACATCACACTCATTCTGTGGCCTGTGCAGCCAAGGCCTGGGCCAGAACAGCCTTGTTGTTGGCTGATTTGGTCATATTGAAAATGTGTGTTTTGCACTTGAGCTTGGTTTCATGGTGTACAGGGGTGTTTGCTGTTGCCATGATGGTTGGACTTAGGAGAATCTCATGTCACAATCAACAAAGGTGCAACTAACCAGGATGACAAATCAAACATGTGACCATCATCCTCACATGTGATCACCACTCTCATAGGGCTCAAGGGGGGGTAATGTCATGACCCTCTTCATTTTTCCTGAGCCTATCCTATCTAACACCATCTACTGGCCTCCCAACACCCTCTTGTGACCCTACACATCCACCCTTGAACCCTATAAACCCTCCTGAACCATCTACAAGCTCTCATGACCCTCTATCACCACTTATACATTACTAGGATCCCATCATGCCTCATGCATCACCTTGGCATATGGTCCTATCACCTCCTCAAACACTAGTCCACCCTACCAATGCACCAGACCCCCACACTTGTCAAATTACACTCAGCATGCCCATACTTCTGATGCATGTGACTTGCCAACTAACAACACCTGCATCACTCATGTGACCTTCCTCATGATGCTGTGACCTTAACACTCAGATGCACCACCACAAGTCAGCTGTGTACTCCCTTTCAAATATGCATATCCTTTCCCTTTGTAGTGTGTAGTTACCCTATCTATGATCCAAACATCCCCCCATAGTTATAACTATGCATATGATTATTTACTAGGTCACAACCCATGACTGGTCAGCTTCACAACCTTACCTATGCTTCTTTGACCCCTTGCAACCTTAGTAGAACACACAGATAGTTACTTTATGACTAAACATCCCACACACTACTATAGTGTTGTCACTAGGCAACCTTTGTACTTTCCCAAAGTTATTTATACTTACAACATACATATATAAAGTCTCACATGTTGTTATGACCCCATCCGCTTGCATAAGCATGATCCCTGCCCCAGACTCCAAGCTCCATACCAACTCTGATCCACTCCGCTGTAACTCCATGTGCTCTGTTCTGCACCTCCATCGGACTTTACTCTGCCAGCCTTCAGACTGTTCGGACTTCATTCTAGAACCTTCTCCCTCCATCCCCTCATCCTGTTTACCATTGAGAAGATACCCTTGACCCATGGGAGTTGCTTTTTTGTTGTTGTTTCTTTGTTCCATGAAAATTGCACAGGCACATGTGGTGAAACTCTCCTAGTAATTTGATATGTACATTGTTTCACATTACTCCTATACTCTGTCCTTGCAGTATAAGTTTCCACGTGTATCTCCCTGCTCCTCAGTTTGAATATTAACATCTCTTGATCCTAAAAACATCTCTGAGCTTTCATCCTCATTGTCCTTGACATCCTCCACATCATCCAACTAACTCCAACCAACTCCAATCAACTCCGGCGGACTCCGATATTCTCAGAGTTTGACTTCTCTGTTTGATTTCTTTCTGGCATTGTTTTCTGTTTGATAAATAGGGACAAGGTATATACATGGTGGCACAACACATACATTGAGGCCGCAGTCCCATAAGTCTCCTTCTTCTCTACTTACTACTACATTTCTCTGATATTGGACTCCAATAATACATCTCCATTCTGCTCTGTTAACCCCTTCGCCATTAACCTTGTTAGGACTGTGACAGTATATTCAAACTTCAAACCTTGTATATACCAACTCAACAATGCCTACTACATGATCCAGTGCTTGACTTCCACCTACTGTTGCTGATGATGTTGACATTCCAGAACTGGCTGACAATACTCTGACTCTGAGTGTGTCCAGACCACCAGACCATGACGAAGAGTCAGATCCCTTGGTCACTGACAATGACGAGAAGCTAAATGAACCCCTGACACCTCGAGCCAAGCGCGAACCAACTCTGGCACATCTCCTTCAGCAGATTATTAATGCCAACAAGCGCCCAGAGATGGTAAAACTGCGCGACCCCGACACATTCAATGGCTTGGATGCTAAGAAGTTGAAAAGCTTCTTGGTCCAATGCCAGTTAAACTTCCTTGATTGCCCAAGAGTGTTCAAGTCCGATTCTCATCAGGTACGCTATGTCCTTTCTTTTCTCCAGGGCTTCGCCCTGGAATGGTTCGAACCAATGATCTTGGATGGTGAAGACCATCTGGTCCTTTCAAACTATAAAATGTTCGTTGCTCAACTTACAGAGAACTTTGGTCCTTACAACGCGATCCGTGAGGCGGAGTTCGAACTTGAACACCTCCAGATGCGTGAGGACCAGAAGTTGATGAAATACACCATTTCGTTCAACAGATTTGCATCCATTGTCCATTGGGACGAGTACGGGTTGCAGTGGCAGTTCTACAAAGGACTTGCCAGCCACATCAAGGATGAACTGGCCTGCGTTAACTGCGTGGACACGCTCCGCAGACTCCGCAAGCAAGCCAGTGCGATCGATGGCCGTTATTGGGCTCAGCAGCAGGAGATCTCTCGGGACTCCATTAAGGCTCTGACACCTAACAACACCATCAAAAAGGAGACTTTGGATAGTCCCAAGTCCCTGAACACTTCCGGTGCTAATACCAAGTCTGAGAAACCCTTGGAAAAGTGTCCAGTGAACTCCGGTTTGACTTCTGGGAACTCCATTCCAAAGGCCACTGAGGGCTCCGCTAACTCCAGTAGCTCCAGCGATACAAAGAAGGCCCATCTGGGTCAGGATGGAAAACTGACTCCAGAGGAATGCCAACGGCATTTCAATAATAATCTGTGCCTCTTCTGTGAAATAGCAGGCCACAAAGCCAACAATTGTCATAAGTGGACCTTGCAGGCCAGTGCCAGCACCGCACGAATCACCTCCGACAGAGATGACTCCATGCCAAAAAAAGATTGAGCAGCCCAGAGAGCACAGTACGACTCTCCGGCTGCTCCAACTCCAATCGTACTAAACCTATACTCGATACCCTTTCCTTTCATGGTTCTCTTTCCCTTCTTGCCTCCTCTCCTTCTATTCCTTTTCTGTTCAAAGCAATGATAGACTCTGGTGCTGAACTTTGTTTCATTGATGCCAAGTTTGCTTCTCGTTTCCGTCTTCCAAAAACTCCGGTGACCCCTCAGGAGGTCGTTTTGATTAACAGGACCACCTCTGTATGGGTTACTGAAGTGGTCTGGTTATCCATTCGGCTCTCCGCCATGGATCTGACCAATGTCTTGTGTGTAGTTACCGATCTTGATCCCTCTAGTGATGTGATCTTGGGAATGAATTGGCTGTTCCAAAACAACCCGCTGGTTGACTGGACTACTGGCCAGATAAAGCCCAGACCATCTACAAAAGAGGAAAAAACTCCGAAATCTGATCCGGAGGGTGCACCGGCCAGCACTCTCCACTCTGTCCCTCTGTCTGTCTCCACTCCATGCACTCCAGTTCAAATGTTGTCTGCAGCAACTCCGAACCAGACCCGGACTCCATCTCCATCTCTGCTTCTGTCTCTGTCTTTGACTCTGTCTCTGACCTTTCTGTCTACTCCGTCTCTCCAGGAGACACCCAAGGTTTCTTTTGTGAATGCTGCTACATT
The DNA here is from genome assembly GCA_951802425.1 of Clavaria fumosa. Lineage (NCBI taxonomy): Eukaryota > Fungi > Basidiomycota > Agaricomycetes > Agaricales > Clavariaceae > Clavaria > Clavaria fumosa. Next base: position 4,655,321 of record OX637795.1, on the reverse strand, counting down.
CATCATGGTTTGTGGACTTCACGGGTCCCAACTCTTTGGCATGACATTGTCAAGTGAGTCCATGTGCATGGCCTCCACTTCATTCAATGTTCCCAACACCACCCCCCAGGATCTCCTCTCAGTTCTGGAGGAGTACAGGGACTTTCCAGATGTCTTCAGTAAAACGAAGGCAGACACCCTTGCTCCACATTGACTGTATGATCTGAAGATCAACCTGCTGGATGGCCAATCCCCTCCACCAGGTGTGGTCTATTCTCTGTCGCAGTCCGAACTCAGCGAACTCCATGAGTTTCTGGATGAGCACCTCTGCATTGGATTTATCTGTCCGAGCCATTCTCTGCACAGAGCACCTGTGCTCTTTGTCTGGAAGAAGAATGGAATGCTCCAATTATGCATTGATTTCCGTGGTCTCAATAAATTGACCAAACAAGACCAATATCTGCTTCCGCTGACTAAAGATCTTCTTGATGTTCCAGGAAAAGCCCGAATCTATACAAAACTTGACCTCTGACATGTGTATCACCTGGTCTGTATCGCTGAGGGTGACGAATGGAAGACCGCATTCCACACCCGATACAGATCCTTTGAATGGTGTGTGATGCCCTTCGGGCTCACAAACGTGCCCGCCACATTCCAGCACTTTATGAATGACATATTCTCTGACCTCCTCAACACGTTCATGGTCGTCTACCTCAACAACATCCTTATTTACTCTGAGGATCTGAAACAACATGTTGAGCATGTCTGAGAGGTACTCCAAAGGCTCCGGAAGAACAGTCTCTTCCTGAACCTGGCTAAGTGTGAATTTCATGCTGAAACCATGGAGTATCTTGGATTTGTTTTATCTCTGTCCAGACTTTCTATGGACACAGCTAAAGTGAAAACTATACAGAATTGGCTGATCCTGTGGAAGGTCAAGGATGTCCAGTCCTTCCTTAGGTTTGCCAATTTCTACTGCCGTTTCATCCATGGCTATTCCAAGATCGTCACTCCGATGAACTGCTTGACACATAAAAACATCGAGTGGCATTGGTCTGGCAATTGCCAGTCTGCGTTTGACTATCTGAAAACCACATTCTCCACAGCTCCAATCCTCTCGCACTTCATTCCTGGAGCTCTGCTGATAGTCGAAACAGACACCTCGGACTATGCTGTTGCCACGATACTCTCTACAGTTGCCTCCGACAGTGAAGTCCACCCTATCGCTTTTCATTCCCGCACCCTAGGCATCTCTGAACTGAACTATGACACCCACGAGAAGGAACTCCTTGCTATATTTGAGGCATTTACTGCTTGGAGGCACTATCTCGAAGGTTCTGAAACTCTGGTCGACATTGTTACTGACCATAAGAACCTCGAGTACTTCTCCACAGTCTGCCTGCTCACCTGGTGTCAAGCCAGGTGGTCAGAGTTCCTTTCCCAGTTCGATTTCGTGATCCGATTCTGCCCCAGGCACCTCAGAATGAAACCCGATGTGTTGACTAGACATTGGGACGTCTATCCCAAAGAGGGGGATAGCGACTATGCCCGCATCAATCTGCAAAATTTCTGGCCGATGTTCTCCAGTGAACAATTGATATCATCTCTCCAAGCTTCATCGCTTTATGTACCTGCACTCCATGCATCATTTGTGATTGACGATCATCAACTCTGAGAGGACATCTGGTCTGGACTCTTGCTTGATCCTGTGATCATCCCGATCCTAGAAGACCTCTGCTCAAACTCCATGGACACTAAGTGGTCCATGGACGACGACGGACTTCTCTGCGAGCACGGACGAATTTATGTACCGGACATCAATGACCTCCAACTCTGCGTTTTACACATGAGACATGATCACCCACTCGCCAGACATTTCAGTCGGACCAAGACTATGGCCTTGGTCTTCAGGGATTATACCTGGCCGAAACTCTGAGGATTTGTATTGGACTTTTGCAAATCTTGCACGACTTGTGGTAGGGTGAAAGCCCCTTGGCATAAGCCATATGGAATGCTCAAGCAGCTACCCATACCCGAGAAACCATGGAATTCCATTTCAATGGATTTCATCAAGCAACTCCCTGAGAGCTTCGGTTTTACTGCAATATTAGTGGTTGTTGATAGGTTTATGAAGCAGGGGATCTTCATCCTGATGACTGACAAAGTGAACTCTGCGGAGTTGGCCTGTCTATTCATATTCCACATCTTCTCAAAACATGGAGTTCCATCGCATGTCACCTCTGATCGCAGCTCCAAGTTCATTTTCCGTTTTTTTTGCTCGTTGGGTAAAGTCCTGGACATGACTTTACACTTCACCTCTGGATATCATCCGGAGGGCGATGGACAGACAGAGCGGACTAACCAGACGTTGGAACAGTACCTCCGTTGTTACTGCAATTACCAGCAGGACAACTGGTCACATCTCCTGCCCCTGGCTGAGTTTGCCTACAACAACACCCTGAGTGCCACCACTGGGGTTTCTCCATTCTTCGCGAACAAGGGCTATCACCTGAATATCTCAGTATTCCCTGAATGTGAAGTAACTTTGGTCCGTGCCCGAGAGCTCACTGTAGACTTGGATCAGCTGCACCAAGAACTCCATAACCAAATCACCAAAGCGCAGAGTCACTATCAGGGTCCGGCAGACAACCGTCAGACTCTGGCACCGGAGTTTAAGGTCGGAAACCAAGTCTATGTTAAAGCGAAGTTTTTCTGTATGACCAGGCCCTCCAAAAAACTCTCCGACAAGTTCCTCAGACCTTTCGAAATCATTGGAGAGGCCGGGTCGCACTCCTTTGTACTCCGACTCCCCGAGGCCATGTGAGCTGTCCACCCTGTCTTCAACATTTCCATGCTGGAGCCAGTCACTCTGAATACAATTCCAAATCGTACCATCTCCCCGCCTCCTCTGGTAGAGATCAACGGAGACTTAGAGCACGAAATCTCCGAAGTGCTTGACTCCAAGATCGACAAACACCACACCTGCAAACTCCTATACCTGGTGCGGTGGTCCGGATACAAAGGAACTGATGAGGAAACATCCTGGCTTCCCACTACTGAACTTGTTCATGCCTCTGAGGCCGTTTTGGATTTCTACCAAGCTTATCCGAACAAGCCCAGACCTCTCAATACCCTCTAGACCTTTCTCTGTTCACTCCGATACCCCGAAATTTCTCTTATGCTTCTATTTATGTACATTTTCCATTCAATACACAGGCACATGTGGTGAAACTCTCCTAGTGATTTGATATGTACATTGTTTCACATTACTCCTATACTCTGTCCTTGCAGTATAAGTTTCCACCTGTATCTCCCTGCTCCTCAGTTTGAATATTAATGTCTCTTGATCCTAAAAACATCTCTGAGCTTTCGTCCTCATCGTCCTCGACATTCTCCACATCATCCGACCAACTCCGACCAACTCCAATGGACTCTGATCAACTTTGGAGTTTCTTGACTTGTGTTCTGATCCTCTCTTAGGTATTGTTCTTGTTTGATAAATAGGGACAAGTATATACGTGGTGGCACAACACATATGTTGAGGCCGCAGTCCCATAAGTCTCTTTCGTCTTGTTTACGTCTCCATTTCTCCAATATCGGACTCCAACCAGACTCTGATAGAGCATCTCCACTCCGCTCTGCTAACCCCTTTTCCGCTAACCTTGTTAGGACCATGACAGCTGGAGAACATCGGCCAGAGGTTTTGTGGATTGATGTGGGCATAGTCACTATCCCCCTCATTGGGATTGATGTCCCAACATCTAGTCAATGCATCGGGTTTCATTCCGAGGTGCCCAGGGCGGAATTGGATCACAAAATTGAACTGGGAAAGGAACTCTGACCACCTGGCTTGACACTGGGTGAGCAGGCGGACTGTGGAGAAGTACTCGAGGTTCTTATGGTCAGTAACAACGTCGACCAGAGTTTCAGAACCTTCGAGATAGTGCCTCCAAGTGGTAAACGCCTCAAATATAGTGAGGAGTTCCTTATCGTGGGTGTCATAGTTCAGTTCGGAGACACCTAGGGTGCAGGAATGAAAAGCAATAGGATGGACTTCACCGTCAGAGGTGACTGTAGAGAGTATCATGGTGACAGCATAGTCCGAGGCATCCATTTCGACTATCAGCAGAGCTCCAGGCATGAAGTGCGAGAGGATCGGAGCCATGGAGAACACAGTTTTCAGATAGTCAAATGCAGACTGGCAATCGTCAGACCAATGCCACTTGATGTTTTTATGTGTCAAGCAGTTCATCAGAGTGACGATCTCGGAATAGCCATGGACAAAGCAGCGGTAGAAATTGGCGAACCTGAGGAAGGACTGGACATCCTTGACCTTCTGCAGAATTGGCCAATCCTGTATAGTTTTCACTTTAGCCATGTCCATAGAAAGTCCGGACAGAGATAAAACAAATCCAAGATACTCCACAGTTTCAGCGTGAAATTCACACTTAGCTGGGTTCAGGAAGAGACCGTTCTTCTGGAGCCTTCGGAGTACCTCTCGGACATGCTCAATGTGTTGTTCCAGATCCTCGGAGTAAATGAGGATGTCATTGAGGTAGACAACCATGAACGTGTCGAGGAGGTTGGAGAATATATCATTCATGAAGTGCTGGAATGTAGCAGGCATGTTTGTGAGCCCGAAGGGCATCACACACCATTCAAAGGATCCATATCGGGTGTGGAATGCGGTCTTCCATTTGTCACCCTCAGCGATATGGACCAGGTGATACACATGTCAGAGGTCGAGTTTTGTATAGATTTGGGCTTTTCCTGGAACATCAAGAAGATCTTTAGTCAGCAGAAGCGGATAACAGTCTTTTTTGGTCACTTTATTGAGACCACAGAAATCAATGCATAATCAGAGCATTCTGTTCTTCTTCCAGACAAAGAGCACAGGTGCTCCGTGCAGAGAATGGCTTGGACGGATAAATCCGATGTGGAGGTGCTTGTCCAAAAACTTGTGGAGTTCGCTGAGTTCAGACTGTGACAGAGAGTAGACCGCACCTGGGGGAGGGGAATGGCCATCCAGCAGGTTGATCTTTAGATCATATGGTCGATGCGGAGCAAGGGTGTCCGCCTTCATTTTACTGAAGACATCTGGAAAGTCCCTGTACTCCTCCGGAACAGAGAGGAGGTCCTGGGGGGTGGTGTCGGGAACGTTGAACGAAGCAGAGGCCGCACATGTGGACTCGTTCAACAACATCATGCCAAAGACTTGGGACCCACGAAGTCCACAAGCCATGACGAATGCAGCAGCATTCACAAAAGAAACTTTGGGTGTCTCCTGGAGAGACGGAGTAGACGGAAAGGTCAGAGACTGAGTCAAAGATGGAGACAGAAGCAGAGATGGAGACAGAGTCTGGGTCTGGTTTGGAGTCACTGCAGATGACATTTGAACTGGAGCACACAGAGTGGAGACAGACAGAGGGACAGAGTGGAGAGTGCTGGCCAGTGCACCCTCCAGGTCAGATTTCGGAGTTTTCTCCTCTTTAGTAGATGGTCTGGGCTTTATCTGGCCAGTAGTCTAGTCAACCAGCGGGTTGTTTTGGAACAGCCAATTCATTCCCAAGATCACATCACTAGAGGGATCAAGATCAGTAACTACACACAAGACATCAGTCAGATCCATGGTGGAGAGCCGAATGGATAACCAGACCGCTTCGGTAACCCATACAGAGGTGGTCCTGTTAATCAAAACAACCTCCTGGGGGGTCACCGGAGTTTTCGGAAGACAGAAACAAGAAGCAAATTTTGCGTCAATGAAACAAAGTTCAGCGCCAGAGTCTATCATAGCTTTGAACGGGGAAGAAATAGAAGGAGAGGAGGCAAGAAGGGAAAGAGAACCATGAAAGGAAAGGGTATCGAGTATTGGTTTAGTATGATCAGAGTCAGAGCAGCCGGAGAGTCATACTATGCTCTCTGGGCTGCTCAATCTTTTTTTGGCACAGAGTCATCTCCATCAGAGGTGATTCATGCAGTGCTGGCACTGGCCTGTGAGGTCCGCTTATGACACTCATTGGCTTTGTGGCCTGCTATTCCACAAAAGAGGCACAGATTATTATCGAAACACCATTGGCATTCCTCTGGAGTCAGTTTTCCATCCTGACCCAGATGAGCCTTCTTTGTATTGCTGGAGCTACTGGAGTTAGTGGAACCCTCAGCAACCTTTGGAATGGAGTTCCCAGAAGTCGAACCGGAGTTCACCGGACGCTTTTCTGAGGGTTTCTCGGACTTGGTATTAGCGCCGGAAGTGTTCAGGGACTTGGGACTATCCGAAGTCTCCTTTTTGATGGTGTTGTTAGGCATCAGAGCCTTAACAGAGTCCTGAGAGATCTCCTGCTGCCAAGCCCAATAACGGCCATCGATCGCACTGGCTTGCTCATGGAGTCCACGGAGTGTGTCCACGCAGTTAACGCGGGCCAGTTCGTCCTTGATGCAGCTAGCAAGTCCTTTGTAGAACTGCCACTGCAACGCATACTCGTCCCAATGGACAATGGATGCGAATCTGTTGAACAAAATGGTATATTTTGTCAACTTCTGGTCCTCACGCATCTGGAGGCATTCGAGTTCGAACTCCGCCTTGCAGATTGTGTCATAAGGACCAAAGTTCTCTGTAAGTTGAGCAATGAACATCTTATAGTTTGAAAGAACTGGATGGTCTTCACCATCCAGGATCATTGGTTTGAACCATTCCAGGGTGAAGCCCCAGAGAAAGGAAAGGACATAGCATACCTTATGAGAATCAGACTTGAACACTCTTGGGCAATCAAGGAAGTTTAACTGGCATTGGACCAAGAAGCTTTTCAACTTCTTAGCATCCGAGCCATCAAATGTGTCAGGGTCACATGGTTTAACCATATCCGGGTGCTTGTTGGCATTAAAAATTTGCTGAAGGAGATGTGCCGGAGTTGGTTCGCGCTCGGCTCGAGGTGTCGGAGGTTCATTTAGCTCGTCATCATCATCAGTGACTGAGGGATCTGACTCTTCGTCGTGGTCTGGTGGTCCAGACACACTCGGAGTCGGAGTATTGTCAGCCGGTTCTGGAATGTCGACATCGTCGGCAACAGTAGGTGGAAGTCGAGCACCAGATTGTGTAGTAGGCATTGCTAAGTTGGTATATACGAGGTTTGAAGTTCAAATATACTGTCACGGTCCTAACAAGGTTAGCAGCGAAGGGGTTAGCAGAGCGGAGATGTTCTATTGGAGTCTGGTCGGAGTCCGATATCAGAGAGACAGAGAAGTAAACAAGAGGAAAGAGACTTATGGGACTGCGGCCTCAACGTATGTGTTGTGCCACCACGTATATACTTGTCCCTATTTATCAAACAAGAACAATACCTAAGAGAGGATCAGAACACAAGTCAAGAAACTCCGAAGTTGATTGGAGTCTGTCGGAGTTGCTTGGAGTTGGTCAGATGACGTGGAGAATGTCGCGGACAATGAGGACAAAAGCTCAGAGATGTTTTTAGGATCAAGAGATGTTAATATTCGAACTGAGGAGCAGGGAGATACAGGTGGAAACTTATACTGCAAGGACAGAGTATAGGAGTAATGTGAAACAATGTACATATCAGATTACTAGGAGAGTTTCACCACATGTGCCTGTGCAATTTTCATGGAACAAAGAAACAACAACAAAAGCAACTCCCATGGGTCAAGGGTATCCTCTCAATGGTAAACAGAATGAGGGGATGGAGGGAGAAGGTTCTAGAACAAGGTCCCAATGGTCCAAAGGCCAATGGAGTAAAGTCCAATGAAGGTGTGGAGCAGAGCGTATGGAGTTATGGCAGAGTGGAGCATATGGAGTTATGGCGGAGCGGAGTGTACGGAGTTATGGCAGAGCAGAGTGTACGGAGTTATGGCAGAGCAGAGCATACAGAGTTATGGTGGAGCAGAGCATACAGAGTTATGGCGGAGCAGATCGGAGTTGGTATGGAGCTTGGAGTCCAGCACGGGGATAGTGCTTATGCAAGCGGATGGGGTCATAACACCAGCGAACAATTGATATCATCTCTCCGAGCTTTGTCGCTTTATGTACCTGCACTCCACGTGTCATTTGTGATTGACGATCATCAACTCCAAGAGGACATCCAGTCTGGACTCTTGCTCAATCCTGTGATCATCCCAATCCTAGAAGACCTCCACTCGAACTCCATGGACCCTAAGTGGTCCATGGACAATGACAGACTTCTCTGCAAGTGCAGATGGATTTATGTACCGGACATCAATGACCTCCAACTCTGCGTTTTACATGTGAGACATGTTCACCCACTCACCAGACATTTCAGTCAGACCAAGACTACAGCCTTGGTCTTCAGGGATTATACCTGGCCAAAACTCCGAGGATTTGTATTGGACTTTTGCAAATCTTGTACAACTTGTGGTAGGGTGAAAGCCCCTCGGCATAAGCCATATGGAATGCTCAAGCAGCTGCCCATACCCAAGAAACTGTGGAATTCCATTTCAATGGATTTCATCAAGCAACTCCCTGAGAGCTCCAGTTTTACCACAATATTGGTGGTTGTTGATAGGTTTACGAAGCAGGGGATCTTCATCCCGACAACCAACGAAGTGAACTCTGCAGAGTTGGCCTGTCTATTCGTATTCCATGTCTTCTCAAAACATGCAGTTCCATCACATGTCACCTCCAATCGCGGCTCTGAGTTCGTTTCCCATTTTTTTCACTCATTGGGTAAAGTCCTGGACATGACTTTACACTTCACCTCTGGATATCATCTGGAGGGTGACAGACAGACGGAGTGGACTAACCAGATGTTGGAACAGTACCTCCATTGTTACTGCAATTACCAGGAGGACAACTGGTCACAGCTCCTCCCCCTGGCTGAGTTTGCCTACAACAATGCCCTGAGCACCACCACTGGGGTTTCTCTGTTCTTTGCGAACAAGGGCTACCACCCGAATATGTCAGTATTCCCTGAATGCAAAGTAACTTTGGTCTGTGCCCAAGAACTCGCTGTAGACTTGGATCAGCTGCACCAAGAACTCCGTACCCAAATCGCTGAAGCACAGAGTTGCTATCAGGGCCCAGTGGACAACTGTCAGACTCCAGCACTGGAGTTTAAGGTTGGAAACCGAATCTATGTTAAGGCGAAATTTTCTGTACGACCAGACCCTCCAAAAAACTCTCCAACAAGTTCCTCGGACCCTTTGAAATCATCAGAGAGGCCAGTTCACACTCCTTCGTACTCCAACTCCCCGAGGCCATGCAAGCTGTCCACCCCGTCTTTCACATTTCCATGCTGGAGCCAGTCACTCCGAATACAATTCCAAATTGTACCATCTCCCTGCCTCCTCCAGTAGAGATTGACGGAGACCTAGAGCATGAAATTTCCGAAGTGCTCGACTCCAAGATCAACAAATGCCGTACCTGCAAACTCCTATACCTGGTGTGGTGGTCCGGATATGAAGGAACCGATGAGGAAACATCCTGGCTCCCTGCTACAGAACTTGCTCATGCCTCTGAGGCCATTTCGGATTTCCACCAAGCTTATCCAAACAAGCCTGGACCTCTCAATACCCTCTAGACTTTTCTCTGTTCACTCCAATACCCCAAAATTTCTCTTATGCTTCTATTTATGTACATTTTCCATTCTATACAACTCCATCTCTTTTCTCTGTCTTCTCCAAATCATAAATAAAACAAAATAAAATAAAATAAAATAATCTGTATTTCCATCTCTCTGTCTCTCCATCTCTCTCTCTGTTCCTTTCTCCAAAAACTCCAAAAACTCTGAAAAACCTCCTTTCTTCTTATTCCTTTCTCCAAAAACTCCAAACTTTTTATTTTCTCCCAAGTCTGACTCTGAATCTCTCTTTGTCTTCTCCGTCTTGTCTTACTTATTTTCCTTTCACTCTGCTTACTTTTCACTCAAGTTCAAGGATAAAAAACAATAAAAATTATAAAAAAGAAAACAATAAAAAGAAAAACAATAAATACAACGTAGATAAATTTTTGTATTTTTCTAGGCAGAGGGGGGCGAGCCAGGCAATGCTTGTAAAACTCCTTCGGGCTCCTTAAGCCCGGACTCCACTACCGCCTCCACCTCCGCCTCTTCCTCCGCCTCTTCCTTCACCTTTCCCTTCTGCTTCCCCATCACCTCCACCACCATGTCCTCCACCTCCGCCTTCTCCACCTCCGCTCTCAAAGCCTCCGCCTTCTTCTTCCTCACCTCCTCCACTGCCTCCTCCACTGCCTCCACCTTCTCCACCACCTCCATCCTCCTCCCCCACTTCTCCAAAATCCCATGGAGGATCTTCCGATCCTCTGCTGCCACCTCCATCCTCCACTCCTCTATCGCAACCACCCCCCTCAGGACCACGTTATGTGTGGCCCGCATCAAATTTAACACCTCCTCCTCTGCCCGCCAACCCCGCGGCACCCACATCTCCACCCTATCCTCCTCCAACTCTGCGGACCGCTTGGTCCACATCCCCTTCGCCTTTTTCCGCTCCAGCCTCTCCACCTCTCCACCTCTGCACTTCTGCTTCGCCCCTGCACAGGCATTGCAGGCCGTCCCCTGCCCCCCACTCGCCCACACACAGGCCACCCCCAACCTATGACATTGCGTGCACTCCACACAATCCACCTCCATCTCCGGTGTCGGAGATCGCTTCCTCCCTACCCCTTGCTCTGCCACCCTCCGCTTCGCCTCCACTGCCTTCGCCCTCTCCAGCTCCTCCCGCCGCACCTTATCTGCCACCTCCCTCGCTTTCCGCTCCTCTTCCTCCTGCCTCCACCACTCCTCTTCCTCCCTCACCTTTTTCTCCCTCAACACGTTGATCCTTTTTGTGAGGGCCACGATATTGGGGTCCTCATTCTCTGCACAAGGTTGCATGGGGACAGTGACTATGGGTCGTGGGCGAGGGCGGGAGGGGCGGCTGGGCCCGGCTCTGGGCGTCGATTGTGCATTGGACATGAGAAGTTTTTAAAAGAAAGATTGCCCGTGTTAGGGGTGAGTGGTGATAGTGATGAGTTAAGGAAGAGAAAAGCAGAGTGCGTTGCGCATGGTTGTTTTAACCCCCAAAAAAATTTTCAGACTCCGATCGAAGTGCTGCGAAACTCCGATGCTAACTCGTTATGGACAACACATGTTCACATGGAGTTGAGCCACAGGGTCTCAGGGGTTCAACCCTAAGAGGGGGATACTGTTATGACCCCATCTGCTTGCATAAGCACGATCCCTGCCCCAGACTCCGAGCTCCGTACCAACTCCAATCCGCTCCGCCATAACTCCGTGCGCTCCATTCCACACCTCCATTGGACTTTACTCTGCCGGCCTTCAGACCATTCGGACTTCATTCTAGAACCTTCTCCCTCCATCCCCTCATCCTGTTTACCATCGAGAGGATACCCTTGACCCATGGGAGTTGCTTTTTTGTTGTTGTTTCTTTGTTCCATGAAAATTGCACAGGCACATGTGGTGAAACTCTCCTAGTAATTTGATATGTACATTGTTTCACATTACTCCTATACTCTGTCCTTGCAGTATAAGTTTCCACCTGTATCTCCCTGCTCCTCAGTTCGAATATTAATGTCTCTTGATCCTAAAAACATCTCTGAGCTTTTGTCCTCATCATCCTTGACATCCTCCACATCATCCGACTAACTCCAACCAACTCCAATCAACTCCAGCAGACTCCGATATTCTCAGAGTTTGACTTCTCTGTTTGATTTCTTTCTGGCATTGTTTTCTGTTTGATAAATAGGGACAAGGTATATACATGGTGGCACAACACATACGTTGAGGCTGCAGTCCCATAAGTCTCCTTCTTCTCTACTTACTACTCCATTTCTCTGATATTGGACTCCAATAATACATCTCCATTCCACTCTGTTAACCCCTTCGCCGTTAACCTTGTTAGGACCATGACACATGTATTTACTGGTACTTTAGACTTGACATTGATGCACTTTGGTTTAAGCTTGAGACTTCTAAGCCCTTGAGCTTCAAACCTATGTGATTGATAGGTCTTGTCTTGCTTGGTGACCTTGACAACACCAAGACACACTCTGCTTCTTCTAAATCATTCTCTGTGCTCACATACACTCACACAGTTAAGTATTCCCTTTCTATTGTCTTGGTGCTAACTTTTGGAAACCCATAGGTTCAATTCCCAGTCAGCAAAGACATTGTCTTCACTGACACACCTCTTGACATTGTTGCAACCACTTGCAGCCTCCTCAACAACATCTTTTCTTTGCAAATCATCTTTTTCCATTCTCACACTTTGTCTACCATTCATGCAACCTTCTGGGACTGGGTATTCTTGATTATACTCAACAGTTGTTTGACCTTAGTGAGTTACACTTACAGTCACCAAATCAATTGACTTTCAGCAATTGTTAATGAGACTGGATGAGCCCTAACACCACCATGGTGTCACCAGCAGTAGTCTGACATGGCATGGTGGGAGGGGCAGGGGTGCAGGCCAGTGGCTGGGCCAGGAAGGGGTGAGGGGCAAATGCTGGAGTATGGGGCAGTGCTGCAGGGGTGAAATGACAAGCATCAGCTTGCACCAGATGTGCATCAGGCTGCACTGATGCAGGGTGATGCAAACCTGATGCAAGGTGATGCAGGGTGATGCAAACCTGATGCAAGGTGATGCACATCTGATGCAAGGTAATGCACACCTGATGCAGGGTGATGCACACCTGATGCAGGGTGATGCACACCTGATGCAGGGTGATGCACACCTGATGCAGGGTGATGCACACCTGATGCAGGGTGATGCACACCTGATGCAGGGTGATGCACACCTGATGCAGGGTGATGCACACCTGATGCAGGGTGATGCACACCTGATGCAGGGTGATGCACACCTGATGCAGGGTGATGCACACCTGATGCAGGGTGATGCACACCTGATGCAGGGTGATGCACACCTGATGCAGGGTGATGCACACCTGATGCAGGGTGATGCACACCTGATGCAGGGTGATGCACACCTGATGCAGGGTGATGCACACCTGATGCAAGGTGATGCACACCTGATGCAAGGTGATGCACACCTGATGCAAGGTGATGCACACCTGATGCAAGGTGATGCACACCTGATGCAAGGTGATGCACACCTGATGCAAGGTGATGCACACCTGATGCAAGGTGATGCACACCTGATGCAAGGTGATGCACACCTGATGCAAGGTGATGCACACCTGATGCAAGGTGATGCACACCTGATGCAAGGTGATGCACACCTGATGCAAGGTGATGCACACCTGATGCAGGGTGATGCACATCAGGTGTGCATCAGGCATGCATCAGCTTGCAACAGGTGTGCATCAGGCTGCATCATGTTTGCATCAGGTATGCATCAGGTTGCACCAGATGTGCATCATGCTGCACTGATGCATGCCTGATGCACACCTGATGCAGGGTGATGCATACCTGATGCAAGGTGATGCACACCTGATGCAAGGTGATGTGCACCTGGTGCAAGCTGATGCATGCCTAATGCACACCTGATGCAAGGTGATGCACACCTGATGCAGGGTGATGCACATCAGGTGTGCATTAGGCATGCATCAGCTTGCACCAGGTGTGCATCAGGCTGCATCATGTGTGCATCAGGTATGCATCAGGCTGCATCATGTGTGCATCAGGTGTGCATCACCCTGCATCAGGTGTGCATCATGCTGCACTGATGCATGCCTGATGCACACCTGGTGCAAGCTGATGCACACCTGATGCAAGCTGATGCACATCAGGTGTGCATCAGGCATGCATCAGTTTGCACCAGGTGTGCATCAGGCATGCATCAGCCTGCACCAGATGTGCATCAGGCTGCATCATGTGTGCACCAGATGTGCATCAGGTTGCACCAGGTGTGCATCAGGTTGCACCAGATGTGCATCAGGCTGCACTGATGCAAGGTAATGCACACCTGATGCAAGGTGATGCACACCTGATGCAGGGTGATGCACACCTGATGCAAGGTGATGCACACCTGATGCAGGGTGATGCACACCTGATGCAAGGTGATGCAAGGTAATGCACACCTGATGCAGGGTGATGCACACTGATGCAGGGTGATGCAGGCCGATGCAAAAAAACGCAGGCATTTATTAAGTTGAGATGGGATAATATTGTCCAATATTGCCCCTCATACTGATGCTTGATTTTACACAGAGGGGCATTCGGAACCCCCAACAGACCTACACTAAAATTCTTTTTCGTGAGCGATTTGTGAAGGCTGTAATTCGTGATGACCTCCCATTCCGTTTTGGGGAAGGTAAGGGGGTAATTGACCTCTTCAAAATATTTGCCGAAAAGCCTGAACTCCCGTCACACCACACTGTCCGTCGCAATCTGGACATGTTGCACTCCTCCATCTCGACCTCAATCACAAGTGAGATCAAGGTGAGCTTCGCCAAGGGCTTGTGAATTCGTCTGACTGGTTGACCATCCAGTCCTTGAAGTCAAAGGTTGGCATCGCAAGTGACATGTGGACAAGCAAGAACTCCGTTTATGCTTACAACGGTGTTGTTGGATTTTGGATCAACGATGACTGGTGTCTTGTGGAAACAGTGCTCGACCTGATTCACCTTGATGGTGATCACACAGGCACCGCAGTTGGCAAACTGATGTTTGAATCGATGAAGAAACGTGGTGTAACAAAAAAGATATGTTTCTCCTTCTCAATTTTGTTCCTTTCACTCATGTTGTCATGTCCACTTAGCTGCCCATGGTCACGATAATGCTTCGGTCAACAATGTCATCAATCAGGCCTTCTGTAAGCGTGTCTTGAAGGCCCACAGCCTCTGGCTCAGTGCCGATAATATCAGGATTGGATGCAGCCAACACAGTCTGCACATTTGTGTACAGTCAGTCCGCTTTGTTCATGCTTTAATCATTTCTAAAGGTGTGAATAGAGAAATATTTGCTGTACTCGAAGCTATGCCGCAGCCTGATAAAGAAGACTACTACCTAGCTGCTAAGGGGTTTCCCATCACATATGACCCCGCAGACGATCCTGCTGTGCAAGAACAAGAAGCAGAAGCGGCTGCACTCCAGTCTGGCAAGGCTCTTGACCCAGAGACACCGGAAAGCGATAGCGGCGATGAAACGAGTGACGATGAGCTTCCCCAAGACAGCAGCAATGAGGGTGATCAATCTGCACCAAAGGTGCGACGTAAGGGGCTTCAGGGACCATATTGCAAGGTGCTGTCTTTCTACCTCTTGCATTTTGTCATTTCTAATGCGTTTTAAAGCTCCACACTTTGCTCGTTTACATTTTGCACTCCAATCCTCGCCGAACACAAATGCTGAAATTCATCCAACAACTCTGCCCCAATGACGTCAACCATCTTGTCCTTGTTAAGGCCATGAAGGTCCAGTGGAATACAGCATACTTCAAAATGGATCGGGCACTTAAGTTGAAACTGGTACACTGCCAACATATCTTTTGAACGCTTATCGCTGACATTCTTGCTAGGCTATCAACCACTGGATCGCGCAAATGGATGCAGGACGCACTGGTAAAAAGGCTACAGCTGCCAAGAGGAAGAAGCGGATGTACACACTCACCGAGAGCAACTGGGAAGTTCTTGAAAAATTCTGCGACTCACTTGAGGTACTTTGAGCATCATCAGCTAAATCTGTGTTGACTTGTATCCCATAGATTTTCTACAAAGTTTGTCTTGAGCTGTCGAAGGCAGACGAACCAACGCTGCCGAAAATACTTCCACTTTATAAACGTGTGGAGGAACAGCTTGTCTCCGTCATCAATTCAATGGATACAGATGCCGACCCCCATTTTGCTGATCTGAGAGCCGCATTTGAAGCTGTCTCGCAAAGTTGAGGATCTACATTAATAAGGCCCTCAAATCGGATTTCCCTTTGCTCGGCACAGGTGAGAACTCTCTTTCACATTTGTTGGCTGCTGAAATTCGTCCAGTTCTCCACCCCAGCTTTCGGCTGAAACACTTCGAGAACAAGAAGTACCTGGCCCAAATCCCTATTCAGGCCAAGGTACTTCTTGAGCACTTATACACTCTCTATCATGAAGAACACGGCACTCCCCCAGTTGCGCAGCCTCGCCCCAAACACAAACCATCCATCTTCGCTGAGGTCATGGCAAGTGAGACCTCCGCATTGTGTCTCACAACAGAACTCGATCGCTACTTCAGTGGCATTTTTCCGTACCAGGGCTCGAATTCTTTAATCTGGTGGAAGGTCAGCTCTTCCTTTTCTATCTCAAACGAAACTGATCATCTCCCTAGGCCCACGAAATTGAATTCCCAATTCTTGGACACATTGCGCGTGATATTCTCTGCATTCCTGGGGTAAGTATTTCAGTAGAGCACCTATTTTCCAGTTGCAGGCAAACAATATCAGATGCTCGCTCATCCATGACAGCATCCACTGCTGCATTGACAGTCTGCACAAAAGAGTGGTTGAAGGAAGGGCGGGGAGATGACATTGAGTTTCTTAGGGATGTGCGTACTTGATTAAGGTTATAATACAGTTACACATAGTGTTGCTTACAGCTTGGCTTCAAGCCATGAGCCATGAAACCAAGCCATACTTGAGCTGAGCCAAGCCATGGCTTCGGCTCCAGGCTTGTCACAGTTGGCTTAGATATGGCTCAAGGCTTGAGGCGGCTCTCAGAAGGTAAATGAATGTGATAGCAAAGCTTTGGGCCAGACAGTAAAATCCACATTGCCATCTCTCACAGCAAGCACAGCTAGAGTTCGTGCAGGAGAACAGTGAGTGTGCATATTAGTTGGGACTTCTACTAGAACTCCTACAATAGTAGACTACAAGGTTATAAATGAAAAAGAAGAGTAAATAAGCTTACAAAGTAAAAGCATAGTGTACCACATAAAATCCTAGAAGGTAATGACTAGAAGGTAATGATTGACAGTGGGAGTCAAAAGAGGAAGGGGCAGGCATGGATTAGATTAATTACTTGTCTCTCATCATCTCTGCTGCTGTCATGGATAACACCATATTTGATAGAAACCAGCCCTTAAGTTGATTGAATTGTCAGAAATAGAAAGCTAGTATACAAGTGATACAAACATAACATGGGTTGTTATGAAAAATCACGAGCACCCCCTTGCTGTGTGCATGAGGAATGTAGTAGGGCTTTAGGTGTGTATATCCAACATAGTATATGTCATGAAATAGATCACCAACTTCTAGTCACATGCTAACCACAACACAATTGCAATAGATCTTCAATTCATTAGTTGAACTTAACCAATGGCAAGTAATCCACAACCTTCAACATTGCAAGCACACATGAAATGATGCTTGTCTAAAGATCAGGCATCAGACCTTAACAACAGTAATGGTCATTTAACTGCCCAGCCCAATATACAAGTATTCTTCCTAAGCCAGTACAACCTTGTGAAAAGGTACATCAATGACTCAGTCCAGAATAGGCCAGTCACCCATGAAGCAAGAAGGCATACTTGAAGAATGTTGCTCATAGAGGTCAAACAACCACTCTAAGTTTCATTCTCTTTCAACCCTCTTATAAGATAAGAAAACATGGCTATCATGAGTGCCAGTGTCACACAACAGACATGCTGTGAATAACTCCAACACTCATAATGCCTTACATCCATATAACAACTGCCCAGCCCAAAAATGTTACTCAAGGATCAAGACTTATTATAATCAGTACACCCTTATACAATAAGATCAATGATCAAGTCAAGATTGCAGCATCACTGAGAAAGCATACTTGATGAAAATAACATAGGTCATCTTCACTTTCAACCTTCCCTTACTATAGGAAAGATAGGCTCCCATGAGCATAAGTTTCCCAAGACATATATGTCGTGAATAACATTTTGCAGTAAAAATGTTATTCAAGGATCAAGGCTTAATCAGTACACCCTTATACAAGAAGGTACATCAATGATCAAGTCAAGATTGTGGCATCACTGAGAAGGCATACTTGATGACAATAACATAAGTTATCTTCACTTTCAACCTTCTCTTACTATAGGAAAGATAGGCTCCCATGAGCATAAGTTTCCCAAGACATATATGTCGTGAATAACATTTTGCAATACAAATGTTATTCAAGCACCCAATACACCTTTGTGAAAAGGTACATCAATTACCCAGTCCAAAATAGGTCAGTCACTCATGAAACAAGAAGGCATACTTGAAGAATGTCACTTGTAGAGGTCAAACAACCACTCCAAGCTTTATTCTCTTTCAACCTCCTCATGTGAAAGGAAAGTGCAGATGCAGAGTCAAACAACAGATATGTTGTGAATAACTCCAAGACCCACTAAAACCTCACTTCCATATAGTAGGAAAGTGTGGCTACTATAAGTGCCAGTATTGCCCAACAGATATGTCGTGAATAACTTTAGCACCAATTTCACCTCACAATCCATATAGTAGGAAAGTATGGCTACTATAAGCACCAGTGTTGTACAACAGATATGTCATGAATAACTTTGGCACCAATTTCACCTTACAATCCATATAGTAGGAAAGTATGGCTACTATAAGTGCCAGTGTTGTACAACATATATGTCATGAATAACTTTGGCACCAATTTCACCTTACAATCCATATAGTAGGAAAGCATGGCTACTATAAGTGCCAGTGTTGTACAACAGGTATGTCGTGAATAACTCTGGCACCAATTTCACCTTACAATCCATATAGTAGGAAAGCATGGCTGCTATAAGTGCCAGTGTTGCACAACAGATATGTCGTGAATAACTTTAGCACTCATTTCACCTCACCATCCATATAGTAGGAAAGTATGGCTACTATAAGTGCCAGTGTTGTACAACATATATGTCGTGAATAACTTTAGCACTCATTTCATCCTACAATCCATATAGTAGGAAAGTATGGCTACTATAAGTGCCAGTGTTGTACAACATATATGTCGTGAATAACTTTAGCACTCATTTCATCCTACAATCCATATAGTAGGAAAGTATGGCTAATGTAAGTGCCAGTGTTGTACAACATATATGTAGTGAATAACTCTAACACCCACCAGTTAAGGATCTAATTCAGTAATTACTAGGCACACTACAAAAGCAAAGTGAGGAATCACTAACAGGTCTACAAACTCTGTGACATGGAGTGTAGTAAAAGTAATCCACTACTAACAAGAATACAACACTCAAGTAAGTAATGTAGAATACAATGAGACTACAAGACTTATATAGGTATGTACTAATGAGACTATCAGACTTGTATAGGTGATTACTAATGAGACCACTAATGAGACTACAAGACTAGTATAGGTGTATACTAATGAGACTACAAGACTAATGAGACTACAAGACTTGTATAAGTGATTACTAATGAGACTACATGACTTGTATAGGTGTACACTAATGAGACTACAAGACTTGTATAGGTGATTACTAATGAGACTACAAGACTTGTATAGGTGATTACTAATGAGACTACAAGACTTGCATAAGTGATTACTAATGAGACTACATGACTTGTATAGGTGTATACTAATGAGACTACAATTCTTGTATAGGTGATTACTAATGAGACTACAAGACTTGTATAGGTGTATACTAATGAGACTACAAGACATGTATAGGTGATTACTAGTGAGACTACAAGACTTGTATAGGTGTATACTAATGAGACTACAAGACTTGTATAAGTGTACACTAATGAGACTACAAGACTTGTATAGGTGTATACTAATGAGACTACAAGACTTGTGTAGGTGATTACTAATGAGACTACAAAACTTGTATAGGTGATTACTAATGAGACTACATGACTTGTATAGGTGTACACTAATGAGACTACAAGACTTGTGTAGGTGATTACTAATGAGACTACAAGACTTGTATAGGTGTATACTAATGAGACTACAAGACTTGTATAGGTGATTACTAATGAGACTACAAGACTTGTATAGGTGTATACTAATGAGACTACAAGACTTGTATAAGTGATTACTAGTGAGACTACAAGACTTGTTTAGGTGATTACTAATGAGACTACAATTCTTGTAAAGGTGTATACTAATCAGACTACAAGACTTGTATAGGTGTACACTAATGAGACTACAAGACTTGGATAGGTGTATACTAATGAGACTACAAGACTTGTATAAGTGATTACTAATGAGACTACATGACTTGTATAGGTGTACACTAATGAGACTACAAGACTTGTATAGGTGATTACTAATGAGACTACAAGACTTGTATAGGTGATTACTAATGAGACTACAAGACTTGCATAAGTGATTACTAATGAGACTACATGACTTGTATAGGTGTATACTAATGAGACTACAAGACTTGTATAAGTGATTACTAATGAGACTACAAGACTTGTTTAGGTGATTACTAATGAGACTACAATTCTTGTATAGGTGTATACTAATGAGACTACAAGACTTGTATAGGTGTATACTAATGAGACTACAAGACTTGTATAGGTGTATACTAATGAGACTACAAGACTTGTATAGGTGTATACTAATGAGACTACAAGACTTGTATAAGTGATTACTAATGAGACTACAAGACTTGTATAAGTGATTACTAATGAGACTACAAGACTTGTATAAGTGATTACTAATGAGACTACATGACTTGTTTAGGTGATTACTAATGAGACTACAATTCTTGTATAGGTGTATACTAATGAGACTACAAGACTTGTATAAGTGATTACTAGTGAGACTACAATACTTGTATAGGTGATTACTAATGAGACTACAAGACTTGTATAGGTGATTACTAATGAGACTACAAGACTTGTATAAGTGATTACTAATGAGACTACAAGACTTGTATAGGTGTACACTAATGAGACTACAAGACTTGGATAGGTGTATACTAATGAGACTTGTGTAGGTGATTACTAATGAGACTACAAGACTTGTATAGGTGTATACTAATGAGACTATAAGACTTGTATAAGTGATTACTAGTGAGACTACAAGACTTGTTTAGGTGATTACTAATGAGACTCCAATTCTTGTATAGGTGTATACTAATGAGACTACAAGACTTGTATAGGTGTATACTAATGAGACTACAAGACTTGTATAAGTGATTACTAGTGAGACTACAAGACTTGTAGAGGTGTATACTAATGAGACTACAAGACTTGTATAAGTGATTACTAATGGGACTACAAGACTTGTATAGGTGTATACCAATGAGACTACAATTCTCATATAGGTGTATACTAATGAGACTACAATTCTCATATAGGTGTATACTAATGAGACTACAAGACTTGTATAAGTGATTGCTACTAAGAATACAAGACTTGTGTAGGTGATTACTAATAAGAATACAAGACTTGTATAAGTGATTACTAGTGAGACTACAAGACTTGTATAAGTGTTTACTAAAGAGACTACAATTCTTGTATAAGTGATTACTAGTGAGACTACAAGACTTGTATAGGTGATTACTAATGAGACTACAAGACTTGTATAAGTGATTACTAATGAGACTACATGACTTGTATAGGTGTACACTAATGAGACTACAAGACTTGTGTAGGTGATTACTAATGAGACTACAAGACTTGTATAGGTGTATACTAATGAGACTACAAGACTTGTATAGGTGATTACTAATGAGACTACAAGACTTGTATAGGTGTATACTAATGAGACTACAAGACTTGTATAAGTGATTACTAGTGAGACTACAATACTTGTATAGGTGATTACTAATGAGACTACAAGACTTGTATAGGTGATTACTAATGAGACTACAAGACTTGTATAAGTGATTACTAATGAGACTACAAGACTTGTATAGGTGTACACTAATGAGACTACAAGACTTGGATAGGTGTATACTAATGAGACTTGTGTAGGTGATTACTAATGAGACTACAAGACTTGTATAGGTGTATACTAATGAGACTATAAGACTTGTATAAGTGATTACTAGTGAGACTACAAGACTTGTTTAGGTGATTACTAATGAGACTACAATTCTTGTATAGGTGTATACTAATGAGACTACAAGACTTGTATAGGTGTATACTAATGAGACTACAAGACTTGTATAGGTGTATACTAATGAGACTACAAGACCTGTATAAGTGATTACTAGTGAGACTACAAGACTTGTATAGGTGTATACTAATGAGACTACAAGACTTGTATAAGTGATTACTAATGGGACTACAAGACTTGTATAGGTGTATACCAATGAGACTACAATTCTCATATAGGTGTATACTAATGAGACTACAATTCTCATATAGGTGTATACTAATGAGACTACAAGACTTGTATAAGTGATTGCTACTAAGAATACAAGACTTGTGTAGGTGATTACTAATAAGAATACAAGACTTGTATAAGTGATTACTAGTGAGACTACAAGACTTGTATAAGTGTTTACTAAAGAGACTACAATTCTTGTATAAGTGATTACTAGTGAGACTACAAGACTTGTATAGGTGATTACTAATGAGACTACAAGACTTGTATAAGTGATTACTAATGAGACTACATGACTTGTATAGGTGTACACTAATGAGACTACAAGACTTGTGTAGGTGATTACTAATGAGACTACAAGACTTGTATAGGTGTATACTAATGAGACTACAAGACTTGTATAGGTGTATACTAATGAGACTACAAGACTTGTATAAGTGATTACTAGTGAGACTACAAGACTTGTATAGGTGTATACTAATGAGACTACAAGACTTGTATAAGTGATTACTAGTGAGACTACAAGACTTGTTTAGGTGATTACTAATGAGACTACAATTCTTGTATAGGTGTATACTAATGAGACTACAAGACTTGTATAGGTGTACACTAATGAGACTACAAGACTTGGATAGGTGTATACTAATGAGACTTGTGTAGGTGATTACTAGTGAGACTACAAGACTTGTTTAGGTGATTACTAATGAGACTACAATTCTTGTATAGGTGTATACTAATGAGACTATAAGACTTGTATAGGTGTACACTAATGAGACTACAATTCTTGTATAGGTGTATACTAATGAGACTATAAGACTTGTATAGGTGTACACTAATGAGACTACAAGACTTGGATAGGTGTATACTAATGAGACTACAAGACTTGTATAAGTGATTACTAATGGGACTACAAGACTTGTATAAGTGATTACTAATGAGACTACATGACTTGTTTAGGTGATTACTAATGAGACTACAATTCTTGTATAGGTGTATACTAATGAGGCTACAAGACTTGTATAGGTGTATACTAATGAGACTACAAGACTTGTATAAGTGATTACTAGTGAGACTACAATACTTGTATAGGTGATTACTAATGAGACTACAAGACTTGTATAGGTGATTACTAATGAGACTACAAGACTTGTATAAGTGATTACTAATGAGACTACAAGACTTGTATAGGTGTACACTAATGAGACTACAAGACTTGGATAGGTATATACTAATGAGACTTGTGTAGGTGATTACTAATGAGACTACAAGACTTGTATAGGTGTATACTAATGAGACTATAAGACTTGTATAAGTGATTACTAGTGAGACTACAAGACTTGTTTAGGTGATTACTAATGAGACTACAATTCTTGTATAGGTGTATACTAATGAGACTACAAGACTTGTATAGGTGTATACTAATGAGACTACAAGACTTGTATAAGTGTATACTAATGAGACTACAAGACTTGTATAGGTGTATACTAATGAGACTACAAGACTTGTATAAGTGATTACTAGTGAGACTACAAGACTTGTATAGGTGTATACTAATGAGACTACAAGACTTGTATAAGTGATTACTAGTGAGACTACAAGACTTGTTTAGGTGATTACTAATGAGACTACAATTCTTGTATAGGTGTATACTAATGAGACTACAAGACTTGTATAGGTGTACACTAATGAGACTACAAGACTTGGATAGGTGTATACTAATGAGACTACAAGACTTGTATAAGTGATTACTAATGGGACTACAAGACTTATAGGTGTATACCAATGATTGCTAATAAGAATACAAGACTTGTGTAGGTGATTACTAACCAGACTACAACCCTTAAGTAAGTGATGACTTACATGACTACAAATCTAAAGTAAGTAATTAGTGACATGACTACAAGTAACTATTAATATGACTCAAAGGGCCTTTAACCCCTCTTCCCCTCCACCCCATCTTTAGCATGCATGAACAAGTGGCAAAGTTCAAATAACCCTGCCCTAAAGTTCATGCATGGAAGTGAATCAAATAAGTGTTACTACAAGTAATTACTAATAAGATTACAATCATAAGCTTAGTGACTATTAACATACTACAAAACCTAAGTAAGTAATTAGTCACACAACTACAACCCCAATGTAAGTAACCCAAGTGACAAGACAAAACTCCGTGACAGAGTCCAAGGATCTCTTCAGTAGCCAGACTTTACTATGGAGTTTTGTAACTTGTTAGTAATTAATTACTAATGAGAGTACAACAAAAGACTCCCCAATAGAGTCTTATAAGTATCCCATTGCTGGCAAAACCAAGTAATTACTAACAAGTTCACAGAGTCACACCACTTCATGATGGCAAGTCTGCCAATCCAGGTAACCAATTACTAGTAAGACTCCTAAGCTCTATTATAGAGTATCTAAGAAAGCATTTTCAAACAAGCCTTCACCATTTATTCACGACATTTGCAATGTTTGACATGTAGGACAATCAGGGCCAGGTCTACCATATATGTTCACATTCCTGCATCACTGAGTTTCTTCCTTGAATACAGCACTATGGCCCCAAGAAAGAAGAATAACAAAACCAATCAAAAGCAACATGTCAAGCCCTCAGACGAGCATCCTCAGACCCATTCCCAAGTTGACAGTTTGTTACTCTCATCTTATTCTTCATTTCTATTCTTCCTTTCATATCTTCAGTTTATGTTTATTATGTGGCACAGCATCTAATATGTATCCCACAGAACACAGGTCTGAGTCTGCCAATGTCAACCCAGATACTGTTGATGCTGCAACAACCAATCAAGGCATACTTCACTTGTTGGATGTTAGTTCATGACTGACATTGATTGAATAGGGACAGTTAAACGACCACAACGCACAATCAGAAGCCCTTCAAAACTTCCTGTCCAAGTTGCACTTCATCAGAATGAGATGGCTACTAGAGGTAGATGCACATTTGTGACTTCAATAGACATTATATGACTAACTGAATAATGTAAGGGAGTCAAGCAGCCCAGGTTCTTTTTACTCCACGATCCAGGCATCCACATAGGTCAATGCAGCCTCCATCACCAACTCCTTTTCGCATTCCCCAGCCTATATTTCATCCAATTGTAGGCTTGAAACCAAGTCTACCCCAAGCTTCTCAGCTTCGGGTTGAGGACTTCACAGATGCAATGGCAGAACTAGACTTGGGTTCAGAATCAGAATCTGACACGAGTGCCCATCCTAATGCCATTGTTCCTCCTGGATCTCAAGCTCAAGCTCAGCCTCCACCTACTCAAGCTGGCCCTCCAAGCAAGGAACCACAACGGCACAAACAGCATAAGGCCACTGACGTGAGGACATTTTTTGAACTGAGAGAACAAAGACAATATTGCAAGTTTTGCTTGTGGGTGGTCATTGGTCAATAGAACTTAGGTTATGATTCTTACTTATTGAATGTTAATAGGGAATTCTCAGCTGCCAATCCTGACTATAAAGTCATCGACTTCAGCCATAAGACATCAACTGGAGTTCTTAGGCGTCATCTATATGAGAACCACATTGAATTGTGGATCCAAGCCTGTGATGATGCTGGGATTGAGATTACAGCTCAAGATGCTCAACCAGTCATCCAGGAATACAGGAAAACATCAGGCGATGTAGTACAGCAGTTACGGCGCCAGCCTTTCTCAAAACAGGCATTTCTTGATGCCCTAGTTGAGTTTATAGTAGCTGATGACCAGGTCAGAGTAGAACACTATCCACAAACCATGCTGATTTCAGGTTTAGTCCCTAAATGTCATCGAATCTTCACATTTACGCAAGATCTTCTTACTTCTGCGACGGGAGCTCAAGGAAGCAGACATTCCTCATCGTACTGCCATTTACACTCATATCAATAAGGTCTACCAGACCTATATTGATCACTTAGCTGAGGAGCTGAAAGTATGTTGTACTCTATCCCTAATCAAACAGGTGCTGAATCCATACAGATGTCA
Source organism: Clavaria fumosa (assembly GCA_951802425.1). Lineage (NCBI taxonomy): Eukaryota > Fungi > Basidiomycota > Agaricomycetes > Agaricales > Clavariaceae > Clavaria > Clavaria fumosa. The sequence goes on along the minus strand of OX637795.1, from coordinate 4,629,174 downwards.
CTTGGGAAGGTTTCATTCACAACAGATGTCTGGACAGACCCCAATCAAGTCCCATACATGGCCGTTACTGCCCACTGGGTCCAACCAATTGAAGCAAACACTGTTGCAGGGCAACATAAGCAACTTTGACTCAGAGCTGATTTGATTGGATTTCATAGAATCCCTGGGCGCCACACTGGGGAGCACCTCGCACATTGCTTTCTGTACATTATAGACCGCCTCAAGATTGCAGAGAAAGTGAGAAACATTTTGTATTCATATATATTATGTCTGACTGAAGTCTAGGTTGGCTGGATCACATCAGACAATGCCTCTAACAATGATACCATGATGGCATCATTGGAAGAAGTCCTACATGACCGAGGCATCCAATTTGATCAGTATGAGCAAAGAATACGGTGGGTAATTTGAATTGTGAACATTTACATGGAGGTTGAGAATTTGCCTTAGTTGCTTTGCTCACATAGTAAACTTGGCATGTAAAGCTACTCTCAAGGCCATTACACACATCCAATTTGCAGCAGCCAATGCACCTGACTATAATTCTGGTCCAGCAACACAGAAAGATAGTATTGCAGTGCTACGTTCCCTCATTATCTCTGTATGGCTCCTCATCATTCTGTCAAATGCATTAAAGAAACCTCCACAGATTCGGAATTCTTCTCTTTGTCGGCAAGGCTTCTCATCAATTGTACAAGAGGTTAACAAGAAGAACTTGCAACTACTCTCCGACACTGACATAAGATGGTCCTCAACACACCTTATGATTAAGCGTGCTTTAGCTCTCAGAAAGGTATGTCTTAGAAAGCTTTGAGATGTGATGCTCAAATTATTCTGTAGGCAATTGAAAAGCTCCTTCAGTACGATGAATTTCCTCAGCTCAGGAAACATGCCCTAAAATCTGAAGACTGGAAGAAGTTGAAACTTTACAAAGCCATCCTTGAGGTCTCATCCTTATGTGATATAAGCTCTAAGTTAAAACTATTATTGATCAGGTGCCCCATGCATTTCAACATATGTTGGCTCTTGAAAACACACCAACTTTATGCCATGCAATTTCTGCCTTTGAGGCATTCATTGCTAGATGGGAGGAGCTTGCAGAGGAAGAAGACGCAGCAGGTCCCATCATTGAGCTTGGAATACAAAAACTCCAAGACTACTTTGACTATGCAAAGGAAGTTCCTGCCTATGTGATAGCAATGGGTGAGTTGACCTCTTTCTGGTTAACACATTATAAATTATGTCTTTTAGCACTTGATCCAGAGAGCAAACTCAATGCATTTCGTGACTCAGATCCTATGAGATACCAAACAGCCAGACAGGCTTTGATCAATGCAGTGAGTCAGATAAAATGTATAACAATTATGCCTAACATATCCTTCAGGTGTCATCCTATGGACAAGGACAACCCACAGAGCCATCTAAACAAGACAAAGCAGATGGAGAAATAGAGCAGAGTGCTGCAGATATTCTCCGGCTTCGACACAAACACTCTAATGGCCAGGACCGTTCAGTTAATCGGGAAGTAGACCAGTACTTGAATGATACTGAGATGGGAACAAGTGCCATCTCATTCTGGCAGGTAAGTGGCCAACCCTTCAAATCAACAGTTCACTTAGGTTCTTTAAGGAATCTCAAAATCGATACCCACGACTGTTTCAATTGGCAATGGATATTATACCTATCCAAGCGACAAGTGTGCCATGTGAACGCATCTTTTCATCAGGAAAAGAAACAATGACTGCAAGACGAAGCAGGATCTCTCCAGCACTAATGGAATCATTACAAATTCTGAAATATTTCTTCAGGAAAGGAGAGGAGCTGAATTTTAGCAAAGGCCAGAAGTGGGAGGATGAAGTAGCAGAGTTGGAGCAGCAGGCAGCTCAAGTAGTGCCTGAGGATCTTCGTTCCTACATGAAGACACTTGCTGAACCTGGTCCTAGTACGGGACAGTAAATACACATTCATAATCGCACAATGACAATTTCATTATTCATCCTTTGCCTGAGTCAACAATGGGTATGCTTAATGGATGCAACATTAAACGTCTCTAATGTCTGCATACAGTTATCACAAGGAGAGCAAGTGCAAAATATGCAACTCCTAAGTAGAGTAGACTGAAGGCGGAGAGACAATGTCTACATCGAGAAGCTAGCAAACCACCACATAATACAGCCACAAATGTGCAAAGTAATATAGGATACAATGTAAGGATGCCAATCATTCAAATAGCATCATTTATCATTTGTATCATATGACTAAGTCACCCATGTACCCACTCATAAGTAAGAAATGTATGGCTCTAGTTGTCTCCAGTGTCTAATATCATATATGTCGTGAATAAAATACACGCTTGCCAAAGATTATACTAGGGATCCATGACTGTGATAGACTCATGAGTCAAGTGCTATATATGCTGTGAATAACTTTTAGACTCAAACTACCCAACAAAAAATGTTCTAAGCATAGACAAATGAGTTTTGTAGTCTCAATAGTAATGGTCTATATGAGTTCTGTAGTCTCATTAACAATCACTTATACGAGTTTTGTAGCCTCATTAGTAATCACCCATAAGAGGTCTGTAGTCTCATTAGCAATCACTTATAGTCTCATTAGTAATCACTTATAGTCTCATTAGTAATCACTTATATGAGTTCTGTAGCTCATTAGTAATGACTTATACAAGTCTTGTAGTCTCATTAGTATACACCTATACAAGTCTTGTAGTCTCATTAGTATACACCTATCCAAGTCATGTAGTCTCATTAGTATACACCTATACAAGTCTTGTAGTCTCATTAGTATACACCTATACAAGTCTTGTAGTCTCATTAGTATACACCTATCCAAGTCATGTAGTCTCATTAGTATACACCTATACAAGTCTTGTAGTCTCATTAGTATACACCTATCCAAGTCATGTAGTCTCATTAGTAATCACTTATACAAGTCTTGTAGTCCCATTAATAATCTCTTAAACAAGTCTTGTAGTCTCATTAGTATACACCTATACAAGTCTTGTAGTCTCATTAGTAGTCTCATTAGTACATACCTATATAAGTCTTGTAGTCTCATTGTATTCTACATTACTTACTTGAGTGTTGTATTCTTGTTAGTAGTGGATTACTTTTACTACACTCTATGTCACAGAGTTTGTAGACCTGTTAGTGATTCCTCACTTTGCTTTTGTAGTGTGCCTAGTAATTACTGAATTAGATCCTTAACTGGTGGGTGTTAGAGTTATTCACAACATATATGTTGTACAACACTGGCACTTACATTAGCCATACTTTCCTACTATATGGATTGTAGGATGAAATGAGTGCTAAAGTTATTCACGACATATCTGTTGTACAACACTGGTGCTTATAGTAGCCATACTTTCCTACTATATGGATGGTGAGGTGAAATGAGTGCTAAAGTTATTCACGACATATCTGTTGTACAACACTGGTGCTTATAGTAGCCATGCTTTCCTACTATATGGATTGTAAGGTGAAATTGGTGCCAAAGTTATTCACGACATATCTGTTGTACAACACTGGTGCTTATAGTAGCCATACTTTCCTACTATATGGATGGTGAGGTGAAATGAGTGCTAAAGTTATTCACGACATATCTGTTGTACAACACTGGCACTTATAGTAGCCATGCTTTCCTACTATATGGATTGTAAGGTGAAATTGGTGCCAAAGTTATTCACGACATATCTGTTGTACAACACTGGTGCTTATAGTAGCCATGCTTTCCTACTATATGGATTGTGAGGTGAAATGAGTGCTAAAGTTATTCACGACATATCTGTTGTACAACACTGGTGCTTATAGTAGCCATGCTTTCCTACTATATGGATTGTAAGGTGAAATTGGTGCTAAAGTTATTCACGACATATCTGTTGGGCAATACTGGCACTTATAGTAGCCACACTTTCCTACTATATGGAAGTGAGGTTTTAGTGGGTCTTGGAGTTATTCACAACATATCTGTTGTATGACTCTGCATCTGCACTTTCATTTCACATGAGGAGGTTGAAAGAGAATAAAGCTTGGAGTGGTTGTTTGACCTCTACAAGTGACATTCTTCAAGTATGCCTTCTTGTTTCATGAGTGACTGACCTATTTTGGACTGAGTAATTGATGTACCTTTTCACAAAGGTGTATTGGGTGCTTGAATAACATTTGTATTGCAAAATGTTATTCATGACATATATGTCTTGGGAAACTTATGCTCATGGGAGCCTATCTTTCCTATAGTAAGAGAAGGTTGAAAGTGAAGATAACTTATGTTATTGTCATCAAATATGCCTTCTCAGTGATGCCACAATCTTGACTTGATCATTGATGTACCTTCTTGTATAAGGGTGTACTGATTAAGCCTTGATCCTTGAATAACATTTTTACTGCAAAATGTTATTCACGACATATATGTCTTGGGAAACTTATGCTCATGGGAGCCTATCTTTCCTATAGTAAGGGAAGGTTGAAAGTGAAGATGACCTATGTTATTTTCATCAAGTATGCTTTCTCAGTGATGCTGCAATCTTGACTTGATCATTGATCTTATTGTATAAGGGTGTACTGATTATAATAAGTCTTGATCCTTAAGTAACATTTTTGGGCTGGGCAGTTGTTATATGGATGTAAGGCATTATGAGTGTTGGAGTTATTCACAGCATGTCTGTTGTGTGACACTGGCACTCATGATAGCCATGTTTTCTTATCTTATAAGAGGGTTGAAAGAGAATGAAACTTAGAGTGGTTGTTTGACCTCTATGAGCAACATTCTTCAAGTATGCCTTCTTGCTTCATGGGTGACTGGCCTATTCTGGACTGAGTCATTGACGTACCTTTTCACAAGGTTGTACTGGCTTAGGAAGAATACTTGTATATTGGGCTGGGCAGTTAAATGACCATTACCGTTGTTAAGGTCTGATGCCTGATCTTTAGACAAGCATCATTTCATGTGTGCTTGCAATGTTGAAGGTTGTGGATTACTTGCCATTGGTTAAGCTCAACTAATGAATTGAAGATCTATTGCAATTGTGCTGCTTTGTTGGATATATATACACTTATTGAAGCCCTACATTCCTAATGAATGGGTGAGGTGTTAGCTAGTCAGTTATTTATTCATGACATATGCTATGTTGGATACCTTCAAAGTGGAGTGTACGCATGTGAGTTGTGACTTCATTGCAAGTCATGACAAGGATCAGTTCAGATGGTGCAAAAGCAGGGTTTTTGGGCCCATATTCCCTCCATTTTCAAGTTACTTTAGGGTAGTTTCATTTCACCTCTCAGACTAGGAGTAAGTACTCATACATCTTTATTATATACCATGAGATTGCTTTGTATTATAATTCAAATACAACTTTCATTACTACAAATCTTTGATCCCTTTGTCCCCACCTGGCTCAAGCCTCTTTTGTGCCAGCCGCTCTCATGGATATCAGCTCAGCTCCGAGCCAAGCCTTGCCAAATGGCTTATACTGTGAGCCAAGCCAAAGCCAAGCTGAGCTGAGCCGTGGCAACACTAGTTACACATAGGTTATGTTGGAGTTAAACTATGACTATGGTTATTATACACTTACCATAACCTCCCATAGGGTACAGTTATATTAAATATCTTGCGCTGAAATAATGTAACCATATATGGCCAGCCCTAGACAAGGCGGGCGAGTAAGGTGAATAACACACGGAGAATAATTGGTGGGGTTGGATGCAGGGTGACTGAGGGACTGGAAAAGGCATTAGATGTCGATAAGAAGAAAGACGTTGAATGATTTGCGTTCTTTGATGTAATTGGTCTATTTCAAAACCATTTCTCAAAATCACCTTCTCCATTTCTCTGAGCATAAATCTGGCTCTTCACAAACGCGTCCAAATGACACACCCCGTCACTCCCAGCGCCACAGAACCCTAGCGGTTGCACCTGGTCATTCACTAATATCCTCACGCGCTCTTCACGCATCACGCTTCTGATCTTCGGCGACGCCACGGGACACACCACCTTCTCCACCACCATCCCCCCAGCGAACGGCACCATCTCCGACACGACCCACATTTGGCCTGCTTGCGGCGGGTCCTGCTCAAACAGCCCCAGCGCCGCGAACACCGCGATCATCGCGTTGTCGTGCGAAAAGTCGGCGTATAGTGTCCGGTTTAGCGGAAATGTCTCCGGAGACGCGTCTAGCGTCCGGTTCGTCTGCGTCTCGTCCATCACAGCCTTCGGGTTTGTTCCTTTCTCTTCGATGTCAAATTTTACATCACTATCATTTTACCGAAGTTATGGGCAACCGAACGAGCTGTTCGTGCGTCTCACGGGAGTCCTGTAGTATTTCTCGGCATCTCCTAGGAACTCGAGTGCTTCAAAATCCTCAATCGTAAATAGGTCGCAGAACGGACTGTGCGCCTCTTAGGCCAGTGTCTCGAAAAGACACAGGGTTAAAAGGCTGAAGACGTCAAGGTTCGTCAGATTGGCACCGGGTGCAGCTCTGTTCAGCTTCGCTGCCAGTGGGGGGCTATATATAGATTGCCACCAACAAGCTTCCTCATGCGCGCTGCCCATGTTGGGACACATGTTGTCGTCCAGCGTCGAGTTGCCCTGGTTACTGGAGGAAGGGAGCATGTCTAACCGTCGTGGTGTACTTACAGTTTCAGGCAAGGCTACGGACAATCCAAAGTCATAATTATCCTGGCTTGCGGAAATAAATCCTGGGATGCACAAGCTTTATTATTTGCGAGACGTAGGATGTTGAAATGACAGTTTACCTGCTGTCCAATTCATGGCAGACATGACAACGTGCTCAGACTCACATGCTCGCACGAAAGGCAACTGTGTCTCATTGACTAGATGCCGATATCGCATGAACGCCTCCTCCCCCGCTTCGAACAACCTGGAAAGGGGAAACGATCCGGCAGACAAACAATCAGTCGACCATACTCAATGCTGCTCAAGCGATCATCTGTACTCACTCTGCGGCACCGAAATGTAAAAGGGCATTGGTACCGAGACCATAGGTATACCGGCGGAGAAACTCATATCGCACGTCAGCGTAGTGACTGGCCGCCTTGAGCCTCGCGACCGCCGCTTGGAGCTCTGCACCCTTCTTCAATGTCGGGTATCGGGCACCGTGACGCTGGAGATAAACACGCGTAAATCAAACAAGGAATGAAGCCCAGAGTATATGAGAGACAGACGTACGATATTGACCTATTTGAACAGTATTGCCACGAATCGACACATCAAGCAAGCGGGGCGACTGTAAAACTCACCGACCTGGACTACCTCACAAGGATGCGGGACGGGGGCGTAGCACGCAACGGGGTAGTAGGGAGACTGCTGTCCCCATAGCCGTTCTATGCGAGGACTAGCGGGCCGTTCCAGTGGAGGTACCACGGGTCCAGATGAGAGGAGCAGCGAGATTGTCCACAGGAGAGCGATGGTGACACAAAGGGCGAACCTGCCATGCTGTGCAGTGGCCCCTGCGGCCTTGGCAGCGAGCAATGGGTTCTGCTTTAACGATTGAGGTATCTCTTAAGCTGGACCAGTACGGCTTTCATCATTGCCACGTCTATCGTCTCCTAGATTTCTGGGTCCTCAACAACTTCCGGTTCTGCCACCTCGATTGATCCCAAGAGCAGTTGGGCGGTAGAGCAAAGCGATGCTTGAAGTGTCGAAGGCCTGATCCGTTGTTTTGGGGCGTGTAGGACGGATCACCGGTGCTCCATCTGGTCCTTTGCCATCGACGATACGGTTTCCATCGTCATCATCCCTAGCTGATAGAGATTGTCAACGGAGATGGACGTCCTCGTTGCTAACCGAGTCTGGGCGCTGGCGAAGGCTACGCGGGAGCTTTTGGAGGGGGTCAGTGGACAGGATCACATCCTTTTCCAGGTCGGTGCCATTTACCCTGTCCCTATTTCTCTCGATCGAGCTCATCATTCCACGTTCGCTTTTTGTGTTGAGTTTGAGAACATGTCTCCACAGCAAACACTTATACACGATGACTACAACTTCATGTTGCAGTTGGACGCCATGTGGATGCCACGAGACATACGTCGCCGCGCCAATGAACGGCGCAAAACTGACGCCTGCCCAGAACTCGCGCCCAATGCGGTTGATCTCCACGAGTGCGATCTTGGACATGTCTGCCCTTCTCCGAATCGTGTATATGTTGTCCTTGTTCGCCATCATCGGCGCGGTGACCGCGATGCGGAACTCGCGGTGCTGGCGGGGGTGCCGTGCCCCAGGAGTGTGATTCGAGAGTGGAGAGCCAGGAGTAGCAGATCATCTCGCAGGTCTTTCCACCTCGGACTGTTGGCACGACATGTCGAGCCAGTCGAGGAAGCGTGCGGCCGTCACTCCCGTCGTCATTGCCTCCAGTTGAGGCAGTGGTGGGGGGTCGATGACCGTACTGCCGGCGCGTGGTTCGTGAGGTGGTGATGACGATGGTGGCGGCGGGCTAGAGATGTGAGAGTACGTTGACGAAGGGAGTGTTACTGTGGGACGAGGTTCACGTTCTCTTGAGTGTGGATGTCTAGGATCACAATCCCTGTGCCTGTGATCACGTCTGCTTGCGGACAGTGGCTCCCAATGCCGCGATCGCCGCAATCATCGCGTTGTGATGTGAAAAGTCAGCGTACAATGTCCGGTTTAGCGGAAATGTCTCCGGAGATCAAGATAATGGATTGACTTTCTATGGCACATGTCGTGCTCGTCGCCGCGGCTGCTGCTTGTTGCCGCCGCTGATACTCGTTGCCGCTGCCACTGCTCGTCACCCCGGCCGCTGCTGCATGTTGCCGCCGCTGTTGCTCGTCGCCGTTGCCACTGTTGCTTTTGCTGCGCCGCCGCCGCCGCTTGTCACCGCCGCTGTTGCTCGTCGCCACCGCTGTTGCTCGTCACCGCCGCCATTGTTTGTCGCCGCCGCTGCTGCTTTTGCCGCCGCCGCCGCTGCTTGTCGCCGCTGTTGTTGCTCGTCGCCGCCGCTCATCACCGCCGCCGCTGTTGCTTTTGCTGCAGCCGCCGCTGTTGCTCATCGCCGCCGCCATTGCTGTTACTCGCCGCCGCCGCCACTGCTCATCACCGCCGCTGTTGTTGCTCGTCGCCGCCACCAGCGCTCGTCGCCACCGCCGCTGTTGCTTTTGCTGCCGCTCGTCGCCGCCACTGCCGCTGCTCGTCGCCGCCGCTGCTCATCGCCGCCGCCGCTTGTCGCCGCCACTGTTACTCGTTGCCGCCGCCACCGCCCGTCACCCTGGCCGCTGTTGCTTTTGTCCCCGGCGCCACTGTTGCTTTTGCTGCTGCTGCTCGTCGCCGCCGCTGCTGCTGCTCGTCGCCGCCGGCGCTGCTGCTCGTCGCCGGCGCTGCTGCTGCTCGTCGCTGCCGGCGCTGCTTGTTGCCGCCGCTGTTGCTCTGCTGTTGCTGCTGTCGCCGTCAGCGCCGCTGCTGTTGCCGCTGTTGCTTTGCCACCGCTGTTACCCCTGCCGCTGTCGCCGCTGTTGCCACTGCCACTGCCTTTGCCGTTGTCGCTGCTACTGTTGCTGCACCATTGTTGCTCTTGCCGATGCGCTGGTGAGGAGTAGTGTTGCCACAGTCCGGTTCAGGCAGGGGGCAGGAGGCGAGAGGCTGAGGCAGGGGAGGGGGAGGTGCAAAAAAAGCGGGCAGAGGGGGCAGGCAGAGGGGGAGGAGGCAGACAGGAGGTGAGCAGGAGGCAGGAGGCAGAGGAGGCCGACGTACTTGGTCCGTGATCCAGCCATATCCCGACGTGAGGTCCGCGCATTTCTGGTAGGCCACCCCGACGGCCGTGCTCGCGAGGAGGGTACCACTAACAGCGAGCGCATCCGCGCCCCAGCCCCAGGGGGCGGACGGCGCAGGCGACGGTGACAGCGTGGGCGCGGTGAAGACACGCAGCCCCCACGCAGCGGCGTGTGCACGCCCCCGACCCGAAAATGCGCCCAGCACCCCCGCCACCGCGTCGCATATCCAAGCACTGGTACGCTGAACGCGAGCTTGTTCGCCAGCTCCTGCAACCGCACTTGCAGCTGGACGCGGCTCGTAGAACCTGGCGGAGACGAACAGATGGGGGTGGGAGAAATACAATCAGCAGCCACCTGACCAGGGGAGGCGCTTACTAGGAACTGAAAGAGGGGCGTGTGGAAATTGGGATCTAGGAGAGTGTGATGCATCTGGATAAAGCTGCCTATCTAAGACCCAAAGGGAATCCCTCCATATGCTCAGGAGGTTACTCACGTTGATATGAATCACACGGCGGACAAATAGAAATAGATGTCTTGTCCACTGACCTGTCTCACCTTGCTCTGTTTGTATCGACTGGTTTACATAAGCGAACACACCGTGACGTCTTTCAGTCGATGAGAGCCAGAAAGGTTCCCGGAGGGCGCCGGATTCGGCGACGACCACTAGTGGCTACGGACGTGTGAGAAAAAAGGACCTAAAAAAGTTGGATGGGCGGCCAAGCGACGTGACACAAGATGTGATCACACAAACAAACGACAGCAGACTCGTAGCTTCGTTGTCCCGGCTGGGATGCCTCAGATGAATTTAAATTACTCCCTTCCACTTCGTTGTCCACCAAGCAAGGGTCTTCGGAACGTCATTCTCCATGTCCCTCCGAACCCAGTCTCCGCTCGTTGTTGTATCGACCGCCATTCCCCAGGATAAGGGCAAGGAGGAGGCCGAATTCTTCACCATTTGGTGTCTCGTCGCTGGGGATTCAAGGGCATTCAAAGTCACACCGCCTGTCAATGCCGATGTTGCGGACTTGAAGAAACTCATCAAGGAGGAGAAGAAGCCCGCATTCGACCATCTCACGGCTGACTCCCTCGATCTCTGGAAGGTATGTGGTCGATAAGATCGGCTTAAACGTCAACGCTAATGCCGTCTTGGTCCTACTGTCCTGGTACTCCTGAAGGTGAGTTATCAGTTTCATGTCATTACCACCAACTCTCACTCATATCGTCTTGGTAGCTCAAAACCCCCTTAAACCTCACCAATCAGACCAAGGATACCCTTAGTCGCGTCAAGGTCGAAGATGGTGACGAAGAGTTGAAGGATTGGAACCCCATCTCGCATTATTGGCCGCAGCTTCCTCCTGCGACGCATCTCCACGTCATCGTGAAGCTACCATACGCAGAAACTGGTAGCGGCAGTCGAAACCAGCTACCCACGGGTAAGTGCGGTGGTTGTGTGGTATGAGCAAAGCTGACGATATCATCTCGTGCACATCATTTTCCCTTCCACTCGCCACTTCACCGTTCGTTGGTGGCGTTGCATTTTCGTATCATTCCTTTCTCTCCGCACATCATTCTTGCCACATTATTGTGACTGATCCCATCATCGCGTGCTATCTGCAAATCTCGTCATCACGTCTTGTCCATGTCGTTCTTGTGATGGCATCGTGTCTTGTTTGCCAACTCATTTGTTGAATTATCTTCTCCAGTAACAAATGAGTTGTATGCTGCATGCTGGAACAACTCTTTGGACAACGTATTTCTTGACGAATCTGACGACTCGAGGAAGCTCTTCAAGTATGTACCCAAGGCACAGATTGAGCGGCTGCGACTCCCTCATTTAGGCTATTGTGAAGACGCTCTGCTTGTTCGTGAAGAATACACTATTGGTTATCAGACACTATCGTCCCGTTCGCTGCAATTCAAATCCAATAGAGGTGGTGGAGTTGTTGTCATCGGGCAACCGGGTATTGGTATGTGGTCACCCCCGTCTATTACCGGTCACTCACTGAGATTGGGGCGCCAAAGGCAAGACATCCTTCCTTTTTTACATCCTGCTTCGTCGTTTGAGCGAAAGGCTACCCACCGCTTTACAAACCAACGATGACTGGTTTTTCCTCTTCACAAAGGACGGCGCTACGGTGCATAGTACTGAGGCGCGCAATTACCAACTTCTCCCTCCCGGTACCTGGGCACTTGCGGATTCCAATGCGTCGATTGGAAAACCATGTGGCGCGTTTTTACACTCCCAAATGAATGTTTGGGTTTTGCAGACGACCTCTCCGTTAAAAGCCCGATGGTATGAATGGAGTAAGCAACGTAGCGCGACCAAATATATAATGGACTGGTTCCCACAGAATGAGTTGGGTGTACTTGGGTTAGTCCATAATATTTTAGTATGTCTATTTGGCTGAAATTGCCCGTCAGCAAGATACTTGGGCTAAATATTGATAGCCTGTTGTCATATCACAGAATCTGGGGTCCTTCTGCCCGTATTTGCCTCAAGCTTGCCCGAAACATCGTGACAGCTCCTGATCTTGACAATTCAGCAACAATCGCCGCGCAAGGTTTCGTCGGGAATCCAATGGGCATGGCTGCCTTGCTTGCAGAACTTGATGCTACTAAGGTATCACATGTTCTTTTTGCTTTGCGACCACAAGCACACGACCGCAGGGATATCGCTACCGCTGAAATTCCAACCGACCACCTTCATGGATTTGTTGTCCGTGCCGCCGCCCAACTGGATAAAGTTCATCAAACTGAATTCTTTTCCAAAATAAGCGGCCACCCGTGGTTCAAAGGCTCCGCGGGCTACGTGTACGAGAAGTTTGTGCACGCGCGGTTACTTTCTGGATCGTCTCACCAAGCTCTCCAAGCCGTATCTGCGAAGTCTCGCACTAAGCTCATCATTCCCATATGCGATAATATGATTCCCCTTGGTGGTCTGTCCGGTCTCAAGACGGCAAACAAATATCCATTGCCCTTCTATTGGCGCCCAGTCTCACAATCCTTTCCATCCATTGACTCTCTCATTTGCACACAATCAAAGATCCTTTTCATTCAGTCAACCCTTTCTCTGAAACACAATGAAATTCCGGATGGTGTACGCCTTATCCTGCTTCACTTACCTGTGGGATTCCGAGATTCTCGCGAATTGTGCCTTGTGTTCATCACCAATACGGAGGAGAATGCTGAAACACTACGGAAGCAAAAGTTTGACGGGGTTGAGAGAGTCAATGTCTACTCTTGTGTCTTCAGAATTGGCGAGTCGGTTTTAACTGCTCAGGAGAGAGCCATTCTATTGGCAAGTGGGCAATTATGCAAATTTTTCATTGCTTACTGAGACAACACTCAGAACAAGGATGGCAAATTGGTAAAGGGCAGGCGCAAGCGGGCACCTGTCGACAATGACCTGTCTGCGGCATCTACTAGTAAAGGTAGACCGTGGCTCTGACGCAAAGAAACGGAAACGCAAAGCTCGTGGACCTGACAAGTTGTGAGAAATTGTAGTCTTAGTGCAAATTGGGAAGGGGGCCTTAGAGCCATTTGTGAATTATTGGCAGTGTGTCAATTACTTATTTATTTATTTCCATCTGTGCAGCAGAAAATGTTGCACAAATTGTGGCTCACCCAATTCTTTATTAATTTGGGTAATTTAAATTGTATTAGATGAAGGAAATTTGTGTGCAGGGCCTGGTGTAATTTTTATTTTCATGCATGTATTGTGAAAATTTAAATATTAGATTTGCTGAGATCCTGCTTCTCAACTGTGCACTGACCTGGGCCCACTGTTCTATTCCACATTTTGATGTGTCCAGTGTCTGGTTGGGTGCCAGTCCCTTACTACCATCTGTGCCCCAACACTTTCTGACAGACTATCACAACAGCAAGTGCCAACCCTCAGGTTCCTGTGACTGTGGAGGCTGCCATGGACACCATGTCAAGGATGTCCATGCAGCACCTGGAGGCCATGCAGCACCTTCAGCCATGTGTGTACATTGTCAGCATTGCTGGCTCTCCTGTCTCTTCTCATTGGGGTTGTCCACAATGTTGGAGATGGCACTTGCAATTGGCAGGCATGATCAGCCAGGCATGCAGTGCACTGCTGCCATTGTTGCCCACAAAGAGGACAGCATTGTGGCTGTCACACTTTACTCCCTGAACCTGACATCCACCTTTGCACCCATGCTCATCCATCATCACATGCCATTGCCTTGGCCACCCTCCCTGTAGCTCACTACACCTTCTCAAAGGACTCACCTGTGCATATCAAAGAGGTTCCTCACCTCCACCTCCTTTCCCTTTCCCAGGACAAACATCTCAGAAACATGCATGGCCAAATACCCCTCCTTGTGTGTCCACCTTGTGTCCACCTTCCTCACACAGGTGGCACAAAGTGATGAGGGCAGCAGGTGGGTAGTGCACAGGTAGCATAATGTGGTACCAGGCTGTGTAGGGAGGTGCCAGGTGGTGTGGCAGAGTGCAAAGTGGTGTGGGCAGTAACCAGGGGAGAGCCAGGTGGTGTTAACAGTAACCCTCTGTAAAAAAGGAAAGTCAAGTGATTGTGGGAAAAGTCAGGTGACTGCAGCAAAAAGCACATTTAGTCAAGTTGCCCCTCTGATGCTTGACTATCAATTGACTTCCACTGGACTAATTCAGCCATGTGATAGTCAAGTGATAGTCAAGCCACTTGACTAAATTCCCTTTTTGCTGCAGACACTTGACTATAATTTGACTGGATTCCCTTTTTGCCACAGACACTTGACTTTCCATTTTTACAGAGAGTAACCAGGTGTTACGGCTTACTGCTGAGTCAGTCCTGGGCAGGCTAGCTGGGCAGGATGCAAGCAGGGAGGGTAAATTGCAAGAATAACAAGTCTAAGGGATACAGGATGCATATCTACTGGTATATATACTAAGTCGCAGTGGTAAGGTAACTACGTAGGTACAAGGGAATGGGGGAAGAGTGGTGATGGTAGGGAAGAGGACGGTGCGTCAAGGGAATGATCACGTGGCTGCAAGGGCGGGAACAAGGTCGCGAGGGCGGGGTTGGCGGGGCAATGGGATATTAAAGGGGGGATAAGGGCGCTAGGGGAACAGGATAGCGGTAGCAAGGGGAAGGAACAAAGAAAGAACCGGATTAGGCTTAATGCTGATGGAGTCAAGGTGACAGGTGTCGGGTAGCGACAGGATGATGGCATCCCGCACAGACGTCCCATCACGAATATGGGCCGTCCTCTTGGTAGTGGTCAGGTGATCGGGCGTCTATCAGTCACGTGGCTGCGGGCTAGGTGGGTCACGTGTCCCGGGTAGGTCCTGTGACTTTACTGTCTGTAGTCACATGATCGTAAGGCCCACAGGCGTAAATCCAAGGTCGCGGGAGTGTTACGGAGGTCGTGAGTGGGCACTAAAGGTCGCGGTTAGTCACGTGGTTGCATACCGTAACATAACCCCTCTCTCAAGATTGCGCTTTCTGAGCAATCTCAAAGTCGCACATGGCTTCTTGTGCGTCCTTGAGATTTCTGACAGGCTCCCAGGTATCATCCTCAGGAGGGTAACCTGTCCACCGTACCAGATACTGGACTTGTCTTCCGTGTTTTCGTTTTGAGCGGATGAACTCTACCTCGTATTGGGGCTCACCGTCGATCTCCAAGCTCTCGGGATGCTCGGGATGGTCGGGGCCAGGTGTAGACAGGGTGAGAAGTGATTCGTGGAAGACCGGGTGTATCCGCCAATGTCGCGGTAGTTTGAGTTCATAGGCGGCGGCGCCTCGTTTCGCAACTACTTTGAATGGTCCAACTCGTCGCGGCATCAGCTTCTTTTGGAGGTCTTCTAGTACAAGGTTCTGGCTTTCCAACCAAACTAGGGTCCCTTCTTTCCAATCGGTTGTGTATCCACCTCGTCTCTCCATGGTTTTGTTAGACTGTTCTACCAGTTTCTTCATCTTTCCTCGCATTTCGTAGGCTCTTTCCAAGAAGCTATCGGCGGCAGGGTTATTTGATTCAGTGAGGCAGAGGTCGGGAAGGGCGACAGGGTGCCTGGCATAGTCGAGTAAGAAGGGAGAGACGTCGGAGCTTCCGTAGGACCGGTTGTTGAGGGTGAACTCTGTGATTGGGAGCCAGGAGGCCCAGCTCTCGGGCATCTCACTACAGACATGCTTCAGCAACGTGAAGACCTCTTGGTTGGCTCTCTCCGTGAGGCCGTCGGTCTGGGGGTGATAGGCGGTACTGGGGTTAGTGCTTACCCCTAGTTGCCCATACACGTTTTTAAGGAATTTAGCCACAAAATTAGATCCACGGTCACTGGTGACCTTGGAGGGTAGTCCATGGCTAGTGTAGACTCGACGTAGGAATATCCGCACCGCTCCTTCGCTTGTTAGATCCATGCTAATTGGTTCCAGCAGGGAGGAATGGGTGGCACGGTCACAGATGACCAGGACTCCATCGTAACCCTCAGAGGGGTTAAGCGGGCCTACGATGTCCCAGCTGATCTCATCCCATGGTTGGAGGGGGGCGGGGAAAGGATGGAGGGCTGGTTTGTTCCAGGTATGGTTGATCTTGTTCCGCTGGCAGTGCCAGCATCATTGTAGGTGGGCTCGTATGTCGCTGTCAAGTCCGGGCCAGTCGAAATTCCGACGAACATTCTTGCTGGTTTTCCGGATTCCTGGGTGGCCGGCTGAGGGGGCATCGTGGTGGAGGGCTAGGACATCCTCGACTAAGTCTGGGGGGACCCAGATCTTATTCCGGTAGTACTTTACCCCATCAGCTTCCTGGACGATGGCCGGTCCATGGGCTACTTGGCCCTGGGCTTCCTTGATGCGATCTAGGAGGCTCAGTTCTGCCACGGACTTGAACAGGACATCGGGGAGTAGGGGGACAAGTATAGGGGTTGTGGCGTCATCGTGGTCGGGTCATCGCGACAGTGCGTCAGCAGCTGTATTGGTCTTACCTGGCCGGTGTTTGATCTCGAAGTTATACAGGGCCAGGAGGGATCTCCAGTGGTTTTGTCATCCATTGAGGGGGTTAGGTTTACGGAAGTATGCAAGGTTGGCATGGTCGGTCCAAATTTCGAAGGGTTCGGGGGTCGCGATGAGATACTGTGGCCAGGCTTCGAGGGCACGGACGATGGCTAGCAGTTCCTTATCGTAGGTATCGTAGTTCTTCTCAGTGTCTTTGAGAGCTTTAGAAAAACAATCAATCATTGCCCAGTTACCATCCTCTTGTTGTTGGTATAGGATACCACCTATCGCAACATTGGAGGCATCTGTTTCAATCTTCCAGCTACCCTCGTCTCTGGGAACTGCCATTCGTCGCCCGTCAAGCAGCTGCTGAATAAGTCGATTGAAGGCACCCTTTTTGTCAGGGCCCCATTGCCAGTCTTTATTCCCCGTGAGCTGGTGGAGGGGGATGGCGGTCATAGCGAAGTCCGGGATATGTCTCCTAAAATAATTTAGGAACCCAAGAAATTTCTGGACATCCCTTTTACTTCTTGGGACAGGCCACTCTCGGATTCCCGCACACAGGCGCTCGGATTTCTCGATATGTCCGTGTTGGATATAATGCCCTAGGAATTCCACCTCACTCTTCTGGAACTGGCATTTCTCCAGCCTTAGGCAGAGCGAGTTTTCCTCAAGTCTTTGGAGGATGGCACGGGTGAGTCGTTGGTGTGTCTCCAGGTCTGGGGTGTGTATAAGAATGTCGTCGATATAAACGTGGACGTGCCTGGTGGCTATTTCTTCTCGGAGAATAGCATTCATGAATCTTTGAAGACGGGCTGGGGCATTAGTCAGTCCGAAACCCATGACAGTGTATTCGAATTGGCCTTCTGGGCAAATGAACGCTGTCATCCATTCGTCTCCTTCACGGATCTTGACGTTGTTAAATCCATGCACAACATCCATCTTGGTAAAGAAGGTCTTTCCTTTAAGGGCGTCGAGGATATCGTGTATGAGGGGAAGGGGGTGTGCGTCTTTTTTTGTCACAGCATTGAGCTCCCGATAGTCGATGATGGGTCGCAGCTTCTTTCCTTCCTGCTTGAAGAAGAGGGGCGAGGCCCAGGGGGAATTCGAAGGTTGTATGCGTCCACTCTTTAGGTTTTCCTCGATCCAGGATTTCAGTTCCAGGTAGTACACACATGGCACCGAATAGATCTTCGATCGTTTAGGGACTGCTCCCTCCTTCAGTTTGATCGGATGGTCTATGGCGCCTCGGGAAGGGGGTAATTTCGCAAACTCTGCTATCGAGAAGACCTTTGGGAATTCTTCGTGGTAGGGGGGTACTGCGGCTTCGGCGAAGGCACCTCGCATGAGCACTGCGCGAGGTTTGGGAAACTCGATCGTTCGGTCGATCCAATCAATTGTGGGGTTGTTTTTTCTCAACCAGTCGTCTCCTAGGTAGAGATGGGGAGGGTGAAATTGTCCAACCAGGAGGGTGATTTTCTGGCGGAAGTCTTGCCCAATGGAAATGATCAGGTCGGCAGTTTTAGTTACCATTCCCAGGGCGTTGATCGAGTATAGGGGTTGGGGGAGGTCCCATAACCTTAACCCTAGACTCTGGGCATATTTCTTGTTGATAGCAGAGGCCGAGCATCCTGAGTCCACAAGGGCGTATCCCAGTTTTCTCCTCCCATTGCTGGGGTTCTCCATTGTGATGGGTATTTCCATACAAGGCTTTTCGGGGTTAGCCTTGGTTTTCTCTTTCCTCAGGTTCAGTCTGGGGGATGGAGAAGGGGTCACCAGGACCTGTTTATTCACAGCGGGGGTACAAGGGGGTACATAACTTTTTACCGGCGAAGAGTCTGAACTCAATCTTCGCCATTTGTAAAATCCACGATTTCTTTTTCTCTGAGCATGACCAGGTCCTCCACCTCGCGATCTCTGCCTGCGCTTCTTCCAGTTCATCGCCCGATGTGGTTGCGGCTGTCGTGGCGCTCGGGGCGATTGGGGCAGGGAGGGAGATGACTCCTCGGACCTGCTGGGTGCGACGCGTGGGCGGGAGAGGGCAGTTCTTTGAGATATGGCCGAAGCCGCGACAGTTGTAGCACTGTACTTCGGCAGGCTTGGGTCGCAAACGGTCGACGATCATCGCATCAGGGTGGGGAGTGGTCGCGGGTATGGCAGGGGCGTGGGTCTGGGAGGTCACGGGTCGGCTAGGCGGGACTGGAGCATGAGCCTTGTGCAAGGATTTGAACTCTTGCCACAGGTCGTCCATCCTGATGGCTTTGTTCCTCCAGCCAACATAGGTCGCGGGGAGTTCGTCGCTATTGTAAATTTTCTCGACCAGGGGCTGGTTGAGACCGTTCTTGAGGTACTCAATGAGTACTGACTCGTGGTGGGCAATGGAGAGGTGCGCCTGGCGATAGAGGCGGTCGAAGTCGGTGAAGAACTCGTGGGCGGTCTTTCCGCTTTGTCGGAGTTTCTGGAGGTTGGCGAGGGCCCTCGTTTCCTCAGTTGGGTCGAGGAACTTGTCATCTAGGTCTTGGATGAAGTTAGTCCAAGTACCTGTGGTATCTCTTCCTATGATGCGGTCCACGCGGGCATTAGCCCATAGTTCCACGTATCCAAGGCACATCTTGTTGAGCACGAAATAGATCTTCTTTTCATTGGATTTGAAGCGTTCCGGCTCGCAGGCAAAGAGGAGGGTGAATTGACGTTTGAAGGTGCGGTAGGTCGCCTGGGTCCCATTGAAGTCTCTGACGGTAAGGCCACTACTCGCTGTCGCTGTCGAGGTCGTACGGTTCGATTGATGAGATGGAGCTTGGGCTTGGGGATTGGACATCTTCAGGGTCACCAACCGGGTCGACAGGCTCGGACTGTGGTAAGTTGATTGTGGCTCGGTAGTGGGCGGCGAGTTCTCTGGCGGCGAGGAGATCGGGGATATTCGTTGGGGTGACTGTGGTGATGGGAACATCAATGGGGATCCTGGAGCGTCGAATAGGAATGGGGGGATAGGGGATGATGGCGCGGGGTTTCCAGTCCACGACGGATCTGGTGGCCTCACTGCCAATGAGCATCGTCAGAATGGCTGGGTTGTCCCAGCCATCGTTGTCGCAAGGGTAGGAAACTCTCCCCTGGGTCCAGGATCGCATGATCCATGCGATCACCCACGGATCCGGGTGCACTCAGTGTATCAGATTCCATCGCCACATCTTCGAGTCACTGCTGCACTCGGACGAAGTGTTTCAACAAACGCTTAAGGAAGCACAGGAAAGTGCTAAGTGTGAGCTCGAGCCGGAGCTCGGAATGATGCAGCGCAAGTTGGATGACTTGCATGAAGAGTATGAGAAGGGCAATGCCCTTTGCACCAGGCACCAGCAAAAGCTTGAAAAAGCTTATGATAGCCTGGATAAGGTCGAGGACGACCTTAGAAAGGCATGGGAGAAGATACTCTCCTTGACAGAAAACTTGGCAAGTGCCAATGAGGAGCTTGCCGAGGTGCGAACTGTGGCGAAATGGAAGGGATCCCTTAGAGCGGGACCCTAAAAGGGCCCGCACTGCTGTCTCATACGCAGACATAGTGCTGCCTATGGGGGACGTGGACGTCCCCATGAACATTGAGGAGGGGTATCCCCCTCTTCCACCTGCTGGTATTAGCCAGCAGAACCCCGATGCCTCACTGAGGCATAAATGAATGTTTGCGCCTCTGACAAGGGGTTATCCCTTTAATGCTCCCTGCCTGGACAGGGCTCTGGATGGCTATCCCTGGCCATCGGGGATGTCCGTCAAGCCTGGTGCATGGGCTGTCAAGCTGAAGATGGTTGAGGAGGTGATAGCCCTCAACCAGCAGGCACATCATGGAGCACCTGACGGCAGTTATGATATGACTGCCATAATGAAGATGCGATGGGCCATTAAGGAGGCCCAGAAGAACGCGGCAGTGGGAAAGCTGCCTACGCCAGTTGAGGACTGGCTGTTGAGGAACTGGAGAGTTCCTGCTGGTGTCGAGAAATCGGCAGACCGGGTGGCACGCCATCTGCAAGGGCAGATGTTGCAAGAGAGTGGAGGGATGGGCGACCCATCCCTGAGGGCAGGACCCTTGGAAGTTGCAGGAGGGGGAGCACCCTCCTATCTGTCATACCAGACGTTGCTGCTGACAGTGGCAAGAGTGGTTGTGCCTCCCATTAGGGAGTTTGTAGAGACCGGGGAGCCATTGCTCCCCCAAGAGCTGTGGCTCTCCTTTGTAGGAGAGAAGGGGGAAATTCCCTCTAAGAATCCGAAAGGCGACAGAGGTGCAGTGTCAGACCTGCACTGCTGGGCTGTTGACATAAGGATGGGCAGGGCAGCCGTCCTTGGGATTGATAAAGATGGGGACTCACCCCTGTCTTTTGCATGCAAGGTGGCCATCTGGTGCACCGTCCTGGGCCCGAATGCGGTGCCCGTTCCTAGCTATGGCTGTAGCCCTCTTTGTGCCAAAGGGGGCATATGTGTGTCAGGACCCATTCAATTTTCCCATACCCAAACCGACCTTACCAACACTTCCGAACCTCCCGATGACCCTCTACAACCTCGCGAGCCCCTCTACACGCTTCCGAAACCCACTCTCCCCTTCTGGAAGCCTCCCCAACCTCTCCCGCACTCATATGACACTCGCGACCACTATACCATACTTGTGGCACCTCCGGCGCTATCACTACCAGCGCCAATACGTTATCAGCATTATCCACATGACTACCCGCCCATAGGTCACCTGCATCACTAGCATCACCTGCGTCACCAGCATCACCTGTGTCACTAGCATCACCCACGTGATCGCTCTTATGATCTCGCAACCTTAACACTCAAATGCGCCACCAATGGTCAGCTGTATGTACACTTCAAATATGCGTCCCTTCTTCTCCTCAGTCATCTATAATTACGTTACTTATGATCTGAGAATCCCTCTGTAGTTATAGCGATGTATATACTTATTTAACTAGGTCATGACCTGTGACAGGTCATCTTCGCAACCTTACCTATGCATACCTAACCCCTTGCAACCTTAGTAGAACACGTGCCTAGTCACCTTATGACTAAACATACCCTGTACTACTATAGTCTCATTGCCTGGTGACCTCTGTACTTTCCCTTTTTTGTTATACTCTCTATATGCACATATATAAGTCTCGCATGTACTTCTCAAACTGTAGACTTGATATTGACGCACATTGGTTTAAGCTTGAGGCTAGTACGCCCTTTGAGCTTGGAACCACCGCGATTGATAGGTCTTGTCTCTCTTGGTGACTACAAGATCACCAAGACACACTCTACTCTATTCTAACTCGCCCTCTGCACTTGTACAACTCGTGTGATCTAAGTATTCTCTCTTATTTGTCTTGGTACTGATCTTCAAACTCTACAGGTTCTCCCATTGGTTGGCAAAGTTATCACCTTCACTGACACACTTCTCAACACTGTCGTGACTACCCGTGACTCTTCTAACATCATCTATTTCTTTCACCTTGTCTTTTTCCTCTTCTATGCTTCATTGGTTGACTTCGCGACCTTCTCAGCGTTATGTGTTTCTCCCATCTCATCAATTTCTTTCCTTACACTTCTGACGTCTCCTGCCTTACTACTTGTCTGTTTCCATTCCCACTTCATCCCAGACATTTCTGCGACCTTCTGGGACCGAGCATTTTCAACTGTGCTCGACAGTTGATTGGTCTTAGTGAGTTTCCAGGACTGGTCACCAACAAGTCGATCTCTGGCATTACTATCAAGACGGGACAGGCCCTAACATAATATCAAGTCTCCCCCTTGCCCCAACACTCAACACCCAGAATCATTTATTATGTCTTCCAGTCACACTCCTCCCCAACCCATCACTCACCACTTCCAAACATGCACAGGTAGCCATGCAATCACTCCAATGGCATGGGAGACTACTCGTGAGCCGCCTACCACCATACAAGAACGACCCACATCCGTCGTTCAATCACAGCCTGAAGAACCTGCCCAAATCGCACCTAGTCACGCCTCATCCCCACGTGAAGAAGCCGAGTCCCTCGTAGAGCAGCTCGGCTACCCACGCTTCGACCGCCCTCGCCACCGCACCTACCAAATCCTTAACAATACTCGCTGCCAATACGAGGCTGGAACTCTCGATGAAGAACTAGCATATCTCGTAGAAACCATGAACCTCTATGAGCCTTTGGTACAATTGACAGACGGATTCTGCACTAATCCACAGAACCGGTTATACGAGAGTCAGCATCAGTATCCAGGGACTACCAACTGTGGAGTTCCAACTCCTCCCGACCTGGATACCCCCTCGCGACCTCCAAGACAGGTTCAACCCACCAGAGGACCCTGGGATATGGCCCCGCTTTTCCAGGTCATGGCCCAATCTCTTCAGAATTTCGCGAATCCTGCTGCGCCTGATGAGCAACCAGCCATTGTCTCTAGGATCCCAAGGTACACCACCCCTTGCAGTAGCTGGCCTACGTGGATGCAGCCAGCCACTACTCTGAGTAGGGTGCTCCCTTGCGACCCTATAGGGACCGAAGCAATGCTTCAACCTGCCCCTCGCCTTGAGATTCTGGTCGAGCCCTTCTGCATTCCACAACCGGAAGCGTGACCAGTACCCCCAATGGAGACGCAACCAGCATCTCGCCCCCCGTCTCAGGCTGAAGCCTCGCAGGTCCCTTTGGTCCCCCCTATGCCTCCACACCCCGCTGCCGCACTTCGAGATGAGGCCCCTGGTACCCACCACCACCATTACTATTACCAGGCTCCTCCCTCCAAAGGACCATTGACCCGAGATGCCTTCACTCGAGAATCCAAGCTTGACACCAGATGCCCCGAGCTGTTCAATGGTTGCAACCAGCACAGATGGAAACCCTTTGTCACAGAATGTCTTATGACTTTTTTCGCAAAACCCGTAACCTTCCAAGGCGACCACAAGAAGGTTACTTTTGCGGCCTCTTATCTCACGGACACCGCGCAGAGCCACTACACCTCCCTCCTTCAATCAATCCTGACCACGTCCGAGAGGTCTTACGATGTCTACGCAAGGCAGACTTACACGCGTGACCCGAGAAGTGTGATTTCCACATGGCGACGGTCAAATATCTCGGAGTTATAGTGTCCCCTGACGGAATTGCCATGGACCCTTCGAAAATACAGGCCATTCTAAGTTGGCCCATACCCACGAAGATCCGCAACCTTCAAAGCTTCTTAGGTTTCGCTAACTTCTATCAAAGATTCATAGACAACTATTCCGGCATTGTTATTCTGCTTACACGACTCCTTCACAAGGACACACCTTGGAAGTGGAGCCCACGATGCCAAGAAGTCTTCGATATTCTCAAACAAGCCTTTACCGAAGCTCCTGTCCTCCGACACTACGACCCTGACCACCCTATCACACTAGAATGTGATGCTTCCAATTATGCGATAGCGGCCATTCTCTCCCAAACTGATCCTGCGACTAACAAGCTATGTCCCATCACTTTCCACACACATACAATGATTGCCACAGAGCTCAACTACAACATTTACGACAAAGAGCTCCTCGCAATACACGATGCGTTCAAGCAATGGAGAGCATACCTCAAAGGCACGTGATACCAAATTCAGGTCTTTTCAGACCACAATAACTTGCGATATTTTACCACCACGAAGCAACTCAGCCATCGACAAGCCTGCTGGGCAGAGTACCTTTCCAGTTTCGATTATATTATTCATTATCGAGCAGGAAAGCTTGGTGCGAAGCCAGATGCCCTCACGCGATGACCCAATGTCTACCCGAAGAAGTCTGACCAGCCTGCGACTAATGCGCAAAACAACAAGGTCGCAATACTGCCGGAACTACTTTGAGCAGCTGTCATCCTCAATGAAGAAGCCCTGATTTCACGAATTCGACATGCCCCTTGCAACTCTTACTTCTCAAAGAAATCACAGGGTGCTTCACAAGGTCGTGACAAGGTGTTCTTGCTCTCGCCCAATGGCTCACTACTACTTCGCAATGGTAAAATATATGTCCCCGACTATGACTCCCTCCGATTCGATATCCTATGCTCCAACCACAACCACAAACTATGAGGACATCCAGGTATAAGGAAGACAACCCAACTAATAAATAGGTTGTTTTTCTGGCCAGGACTCCGAAAGGATGTAACTGTCTATGTCCATGGTTGTCACACCTGTGCAAGAGCAAAACCCATCTGGCACAAACCCTTGCCCATAGGCAAGCGACCTTGGTCTTCAATCTCAATGGACCATATCGAAGCCCTCCCCCTCTCTGCGACCTTTGACTCAATCCTCATTGTTGTCTGTCGACTTACGAAACAAGCGATTTTCATCTCTACCAATACTACTGACACTGCGAAAGAATTAGCCCAGCATTTTGTCACCCACGTCTTCTCAAAGCATGGGCTACCCACGGATATAGTGTCGGATAGAGGAAGATTATTCATTTCTAAGTTTGGTCTTCATTATGTCAGGCTCTGGATATTACTTCCAATCTCTCCACAGCCTACAATCCCGAGACTGACGGACAAATGGAACGAGTTAATCAGATCTTGGAGCAATATATTCGAATCTATACGAACTACCAGCAGGATGACTGGACCTACCAACTCCCACTTGCCGAGTTCGTATACAACAACACCCCCCACAGTGCAACTGGTGTCTCCCCATTCTTCGCGAACAAAGGATACCACCCAAGACTCACGATTTCCCTCGAAGGGATACCCGCGGTCGCGACCAATCTCAAGACACTCCATCAGCACTTACGAGATCAACTCAAGGTCATGAATGAGGCCTACTCACGCTTCATGGACAGGAAGAGAGAGGTTACACCGGACTGGAAAGAAGGAACAAAGGTGTGGTTAGATTTGCAGAATGTGAAGACGAAAAGACCGATGAAGAAATTGGACTCGAAACGAGCCGGACCTTTCCCCATACTCGCCACACATATTGTCTCCAGTTACCGAAATCGATGTGAGAAATTCACAATGTTTTCCACATTTCATTACTCGAGAAAGTCTACAACGACGCCTTTCCTCAACGACAACAGCAGCCTCCACCCCCTATCGAAATTGACAGCGAACAACACTATGAAGTTGCCGACATACTGGATTCTCAAAGGAGGGGTAGGAAAGTGCTCTACCTCATATGTTGGGAAGGTTATGGACCTGAGGACGACACCTGGGAACCCATAGAATCACTTTCCGGCTCGAAGGAACTCCTCAAGGACTTCCATGCAACCTACCTGGAAAAACCTCATGCGACTCATGCAACTCAATAATTCTCCTCGCCTCTTTTTCATTTTTCCTCACTTTCTCACTTCGGACTTCACAGCAATTTATATACGCAATAAAAATACAACAAGAAAAATTTTATCTACTAGTCGCGAGCTTTTTCCTTCCCCTTTTGCAACCCTTCTGCTCCTTCCCTGCCTTCCACACTCACAACTTTTTCCTTTTCCTCCTTCTCCTCCTCTCCAACTTCGGGAGCCTTCAATTCCAAGCCCCAATTGTCCACCCTTGGAATGTCTAACAACTCCCTCCTCATGCGATGCTGCTCCTGCTCTGCCCATTGCTCTACCCACAACAGGAGTTCTTTCGGCGACTTCATCAAGAGGTCTTTGTAGGCGAAGAAGACCATCTCGAGGCCTCACGGAGCTCACCGACCATACTCCCACATTGGTCACATAATTCTAGAAACAAACTGTCAACTTATTGTTGAGAATACGAAACTCATGAGTACTTACCTCGCAACTGCCCCCTCGACATCGACAGCTCCTCCTCCATCTTCCCCACCATCACGATTAATCCTATAAAGACACGGAATTAGCTTATTTCATACCCGCAAAACTTAGACTTACCCTCCCTCTCCTTCTTCACCTCCTTCAACTCGCAACATGCTTCTCTCAACTTAGTCTCCTGGTCTGAAAAAGGAAAGAAATTAGTTTGCAATGCAGTAAAACCAGGCTATTACTCACATTCCCACTCCCCATGGAGAGCCTCAAATTCTCTCTCCACTCCCTCAGCCCACGCCGTCAGTTCCGCAACTTCCGCATCCACAATTTTGGACGCAGGTACCTTTGACAACTTCTCCTGCATTCCTTCTACCTCCTTACCCTTTCCTATAAACTCGCGAGTTCAGTAAAAAATCACTGAACACAAAGGAAACCCACCTTTTGCACTTCTCCATGCCTCCTCCAACTCGTGTTTTACCACTGCCAGCTCTCCTTCCAACTCCACTTCCCTGTTGGACTTCTCCACCCACAATGTCTTCCTCGAGGGCTCCATGACCTGCTGCCTCAACATCGCGAGTTCCCTCTCCATTTCCTCCCTCATCCCAGACTCTTGTGGCAAGCTCACCGCCTTTGTCCGCACCATCGTCGCAACTTGCTTCAACTCTTTGACTTCCTCCTCCCTCTTCTTCAACCTCCCTTCCAACCAATGCTCCATCGTCGCCCTTGAAGGATCTTGATTTCCTCCTCACACTCCATCACCTTCCAAAGTAGCCGCCCCTTTTCTCCCAGAGTTGCCAGAATCTTCGCCTTCTCCACACGAACCCTTGCAATGTTCGATAGACGCACCGGCACGTCTTCCTCCGTCTCCGTTTCCTCCTCTGATGGACTCCCGACTCGCCTCTTCGATGTCGAAGGACCCAGCATAGGCGACCGCGACTTCGCCCTCGTTCGTTTCCCACGTCCCGCCCTTGTCGGAGTTTCCGGGACTGGTATCGTGGGGTATTTCGGCCCCCCTCGACTTGCAACCACTGGCGTACTTGCTGTCGCCATCACCGATCCTTCCATGCGCCGCAACGCTTCGTCCACCCGCACGTCATTCCACCCAAGCTGAGCCTTGACACGCCATCGACGAAAGTCTTGGACCCAGGAGCACTTCCCGTGCTCCTCCGCGCATTGACGACATTTGCTGGCAGCGCTGCGCTCGCACTGCCGGCCCTTTGCGACACAATTGTCACAATCCTGTTGTTCAGCAATTAGAAAAAATGAATAGAGCAAGAAACATCATTACACACCTCTCGCTCCATCCCGTTCCACTCTTTGTTTTCCTTCACTGACCCTATTTTCTTCCAAGCTTTTAGGAAGTCTGCGGGCGACAGGTCAGCCTCACCCACGACATTCTCCATCGCCCTGCTTGAGTCTGCAACATTGCTCGCAGTCTTGCTCATACTCACGATGTTGCCTCGTGTCTTGTGGCGGCCTGCGACTTTGCGAAGATGCGCACATCGCTCTTGCTCGGCCTTTTGGCAGGCCAACATCTCAGCCAGCGCCTCTTTGTCACGGCTAGTCTCACCCCTTTCAAACTCCTCATATAAGCACGTTTCGCGCACGACCTCGTTTTGATCATTATCGGTTTCGAGTTCGTGTTGCTTGACGAAGGTGGAGACCATGGTGGTTTGACTTAGAGAAAAATTTTGGGTGTCGTGACTTGATCAACAAACATCGTGCTGACTAATCATCATGTGACCTCCACTCTCGCAGGGCTCGAGGCTTGAAGGGGGGGTAATGTCAGGACCCATTCATTTTTCCCATACCCAAACCGACCTTACCAACACTTCCGAACCTCCCGACAACCCTCTACAACCTCGCAAGCCCCTCTACACGCTTCCAAAACCCACTCTCCCCTTCCGGAAGCCTCCCCAACCTCTCCCGCACTCATACGACACTTGCGACCACTATACCATACTCGTGGCACCTCTGGCACTATCACTACCAGCGCCAATACGTTATCAGCATTACGACCATTACCAGTGTTATCCACATGACTACCCGCCCATAGGTCACCTGCATCACTAGCATCACCTGCATCACCAGCATCACCTGTGTCACTAGCATCACCCACGTGATCGCTCTTATGATCTCGCAACCTTAACACTCAAACGTGCCACCAATGGTCAGCTGTATGTACACTTCAAATATGCATCCCTTCTTCTCCTCAGTCATCTATAATTATGTTACTTATGATCCGAGAATCCCTCTGTAGTTATAGCGATGTATATACTTATTTAACTAGGTCGTGACCTGTGACAGGTCATCTTCGCAACCTTACCTATGCATACCTAACCCCTTGCGACCTTAGTAGATTACGCGCCTAGTCACCTTACCACTAAACATACCCTGTACTACTATAGTCTCATTGCCTGGTGACCTCTGTACTTTCCCTTTTTTGTTATACTCTCTATATGCACATATATAAGTCTCGCATGTACTTCTCAAACTGTAGACTTGATATTGACGCACATATATAAGTCTTGCATGTACTTCTCAAACTGTAGACTTGATATTGATGCACAATGGTTTAAGCTTGAGGCTAGTACACCCTTTGAGCTTGGAACCACCGTGATTGATAGGTCTTGTCTCTCTTGGTGACTACAAGATTGCCAAGACACACTCTACTCTATTCTAACTCGCCCTCTGCACTTGTACAACTCATGCAATCTAAGTATTCTCTCTTATTTGTCTTGGTACTGATCTTCAAACTCTACAGGTTCTCCCATCAGTTGGCAAAGTTATCACCTTCACCGACACACTTCTCAACACTGTCGTGACTACCCGCGACTCTTCTAACATAATCTATTTCTTTCACCTCGTCTTTTTCCTCTTCTACGCTTCATTGGTCGACTTCGCGACCTTCTCAGCATTATGTGTTTCTCCCATCTTGTCAATTTCTTTCCTTACGCTTCTGACGTCTCCCGCCTTACTACTTGTCTGTTTCCATTCCCATGTCATCCCGGACATTTCCACAACCTTCTGGGACCAAGCATTTTCGACTGTGCTCGACAGTTGATTGGTCTTAGCAAGTTTCCAGGACTGGTCACCAACAAGTCAATCTCCAGCATTACTATCGAGACGGGACAGGCCCTAACAACGTGCAGGCCATCAAAGGGAGAGCCCTCCCTGTATGACATTCCAGGCACTGGAACACAAAGATAACGCCAACCGTCGTGCAGACAATTGAGGTGTTTGTAGACGCCGGAGTCTCTGTTGGGGAAATGGAGCTCTGGGACGAGTTTGTACTCGCATGGGCATGCGAGTATGTGCGAAAGGGGAATGTCCCCTTGGACGATGATATCCAGCTAGCGCTGGGTGAATGGGAGAAGCCTCCTGTACCTCCCCAGACATATGCACTGCTAGAGTGCATAGGGCGTGGGGCATGTCCATGCCGTCTTCAGTTAAATGAGAAGACGGGAGACGAACGGAGGGGCGATGTGCCCCTGGAAGAAGGTGGAAGTACGTCCACCATTAGAAACCCACTAGGGCTACCTATTGGGGGTTTAACAATATCCCAGACAGAGGGTGCGGGGCCCTCTCAAAAACAAGAGAAAGCGGCTAAGTCATCAGCCGCTAAGGCTGCGAAGAGGCCTGTTGTGTCGTCACCTGACTGGAGCACAACAAGGGCGAGCCACCATGAGACTACAAGCAGGGCTCGGACTAAGTGTCCGAGCTCTTTAAAAAATATGCCTACCCTGCAAGACGAGACAGCGGCACTTGGGGCACCCCCCACCGGGGTGTGCCGCTCGTGACACGCTGTCCAACTGTCACGCAGACCACCGGGTAGGACCTGTCAGCACCAGGCGAAGGCCCCAGGAGGGGATCGCACCTGGTGACATGGCGGTAACCCTGCCCAAGGGGATGCGCCCCTTGTAACATTATCACAATCCTGCTTGTCATCCTGTGCTGCCCACGCATTGCCTCTGGTTGGGGCCTCTCCGGAGGGGGAGGGTGTAAGGCTATAGGCCTTTTCTATTCTTTTATTAAATAATCTACATACCATAATAGTCTACTAGCATAGCCGCTTAGGCTATGCTTACATCAGCGGCCCCTAGAGGGCCGCTCGCCTATATATACTGTGTCGCGACTGTACAGAGAGGGTAGATCCCTCTATATAGAACTACTACACTCAATATACCATTGAGTCCAGTTCTTTTGAGGGATAGAAAGTATTACATGGACCGACCAGTGGGCATGTTTGATGACGCCGTTAGCATGGGAATAATATCCAGAGATACAGATGTGACAGATTCTGTACCGTTTCTTGAGGAAATCGAGGGCCTTGATGAATGGGGTACCATTATCCATAATGATCTCTTCTACTGCTCCCCATCAGCACAGTATATCTTCAAATATAAAGGTTCCAAGAAGTTGGGCGGTCTCATTTTGTAGCAGTCTCGCTTCCAGATATGCAGATAATGAGCATCAGGCGTGGACAAGAAGTCGGAAACTGTGAGCTCTGGGTAGGAACATGGTATCTATGTGCACTTGATGGAAAAGACTGGCTGGTGTGGTGACCATCAGGGGAATAAACATCTTCCAGATTTGTTGGGTCTGACACTGGTGACAAGTTCGGACAAACCACTTTATGTCTTGATCCAACACCGGCCACCAGAACCGATTTAAAATATGTGTCCAGATCATGTAAACGCCTTTGTGGCCAAGTGAATTGTGTGCCTCTGAATAATTGCAAGCCGCTTGTGGTCTGGAGGTACTACCTGGTGGCATCTGTTAGGTCGGCGATGCCACAGCTTGTCATCAAGGATGAAGAACCCAGATGCAGAGTGGACTAATCGTCGGAACTGGTTTGCATCGATGCCGGATGGACGGATCAGGTTTCGAAGGAAAGATTCAATTTGCGGATCTGTTCTTCTCTTTTCTTTGCTGCATCTGATCAGGGGTATAAAGATGGTGGAGGATTCATTGGGGGCTGGTGAATCATCGGATGGTACTGTCGAATTGAGTAGCATCAATCCTGTGTGAAGTTGGAAGCCAGTATGAGTGATGTCAGGGAGCTGCGCCTCGGATCAGTAGGAAGATTCGGGTGCTCGATTCATGCATTCAATGGCAAACACATAGCTCCGATTGATCCATTCTTTGTGATCTTCGGACTCGGTGTCATCTTCACCATCAGCAGCATGTTGGTGTGATAATCCATCGGCTCCAGTATGCTTATCTGCTGGGATGTGAACAAGGTCAAAATCAAAAAGTAGTATACTGGCAATCCATCAATTCATGGCAGCATTTGGTTGAATGTCTGGATTGTTTAGCATGCCCTTAATGAATCTAGCATCCATTTCGACAGTGAATTTTAGAAGGCTGATAAGGTAAATCCGGTATGACCAGAGGGTGTGGAACAGTCCATATAACTTGATTTTTGCCTGAGAGTATCGGGCCTCGCATTTGTTCCAGGTAATCAAACTGAACCTAGATGGGTACCGGATTCCATCTTCTCTGATTTGAAATAGCACAAAGCCGACCGCAATGTTGGACAAGTCAACCACCATAATCATGGGCCATCCAGAGCAGTAGTCAATCGGTCGAATGGCGGATGAGTTGACTATTGTGTCTTTAAGTTGGTCCATCGAATTTTGTTCTTCTTCCTCGAACCTGAATCGAACGTCCTTACGAGTTAGGCTGACAAGTGGTTGGGCAAGTACGGCATAGTTTTTAATGAATATCCGGAGCAGTCTGCAGATGCCTAAAAATGATTGGACATCTGTGAGTGTTTTGCACAGAGGCCAGTCTCAGATCCGTTGAACATTGGAAGCATCTGGAACTCGCCCTTCATATGTGCACATGTGTCCAGTAATGATTGTTTTGGGGGTGCAGATTGTTGTTTTCTTGCCATTGAAGGTTCCTCCAACTTTTTTGACTTGATGGAGCACCTGGTTGATGTTATTCAAATGCTCCCAGACGAACCACTGTATTTGCGGATTCTCCGGGATCGTCTCGTAAGTGCCGTCCAGAAGCTTGTATCGGGTTTCCGGGCCCTTAATCGCTACATTGTCTACAAATGGGATGGTTACATGCGGAATTTAGTCTTGCAGGATATGCATGACATCCCCATGCATAATTTGTGTCACATTGGTATATCCCATCAGGATGCAAGTGAGCTGTTTCGCTCTGAGAGGGGTTTGAAATGTGGTAAGGTCTTGGCTTCGCTTGTCGAGAGACTGCTGATCAAAGGAAATGAATAAATTGAGTGATCCATAGCATCTGCATCCAGTGAATGACTCTGCAAAAACCTCCATTATGGGGGGAACCACGGAATCGCTGATAGTGACTTTGTTCAATGGCTGGAGGTTGTGTACGAGTCGGAGGGACTTCCCGTCTTTCTTTAATATGCAAAACCACTGGGACCGATAAGAAGAATTGGATTCTTCATAGACTCTGGCCACTATCTTTTCTTGGATAACCTTTAGGACTTCATCGTAGATGCCAGGGGGAATTGGTATATTTTTGAAAATCCAAGGAACATGTTCGACTGTCGGGATGATAATTGGATCGAAGTATTTTGCATGGAATTGTCCTTTTTCGGTCTCCTTCCAAGTGAAGGCATCTTCCTAAGCTTTAATAAGGTAGTGAACAAGTTTTTCTTCCTCCAGCCATAAAAATCCGGTGGGATTTGCATTATGTGCATCGATACCGAGTGCCAAAGGCCCAGAACTCTGTTTTACAGCTATGTACCAGTGAATCACATAGTGTACAAGGCAAGGAAAGGCCCTACATAGTCTTCTGTAGTTTCCTGGTCCAGTGGACAGGGCCCTTGCTCTGTGACCATTGTCAGAAGGGCACACGGGCAACTCATTAGGAGTTGTGGAGTGACCACCTGGGACACCATTTGGGCCCCACGTTAACAAAAGTTTCATAGAATAAGAGTTCTATAGAAACATAAGTACATAGAAGAGGACAGGACTGCTAAGAGATCAAAGAAATCCTGAGGGCCCAAGGCCCAGAACCTTGTTTTACAGTGTCCTAAAACGATGCTGGACCTGGCTGTTGCCCCCTTCGATGGGCAAAAAAGGAACTTTCATATGTTCCTCCGATCACTTCGCCTCTGATTTATGGCGAACCCTACTGTCTATGCCACGGACCTGGCAAAGGTCCTCTTTGCACTGAGCAAACTTGGAGATGGATTTGATGCTGAATGGGCAAATGTGAAGGTGGAAGAGATCCTGGGTAATGGTGCAACCAGAACCTGGGTGGAGTTTATGGAGGAGATGAAGCAAGTGTTCAATGACCTGAATGACTGTGCGACTGCCCTTGCCGATATTGCAGGGTTGAAACAGGGTGCCATGATGGCACCAGAGTTCTTTGTGATGTTTGAGACACTGTTCTGACAGGCGAAGCTGAGTGCAGAGAAAGACTCAGGAATTCTGGTCCATTGGCTGGAGTCAAACCTGAGTAGGAGGTTGGTGGAGAGGATCTATGGTGTCTCCCTGATGCCAGAGACATACGGAGAATGGAAGGTGCTGGCTGAGAGGCTTGATGCCCAGCAAAGGCGACTGGATGGGATACTTGCAGGACAGACACCACAACCCACCGCAACCCCTGCATGGCCTACTGTGACCCTGGCACGACCTATCGCAACCCTACCGCAACCCATCGCGACCCCGGTGCAACCCATCGCGACCCTGGCGTGACCTACCATGACCCCAGCACGACCTATTGTGACCCCTGCGCGACCTACTGTGACCCTACCACAACCTGCCATGACTGTTTCGCAACCTCTTGCAACCCCTCTGCTGTGTACTCCGGATGTGGTCGGTCTTGGTCTTGGTGGTGTTGCTGGTGCCTCCTCTTCTTTGGTGCTTTTGAGGGCAGTGTTTGGGGGTGTGTCTCCTGCATCTGTGCCAGTGCAGGAGGAGGAGGATGAAAGTGAGGAGGAGCAGGAGGAGCAGGAGATTTTGGATGTGTTGGCTTTGGAGGGGGAGGATCACGATGTGGGGGAGGATGAGCACACAATACTGGTGGCCTGTATGAGGGTTGTGCCCCAACAGGTGGCGGTGCACCACTCCCCATTGGCAATCCTGCACCTGGTCACGTGTGACTCGCTGTCGTGGTCATCTGGCTGTGTGTGTGTGGTTACTGGTGCTGGTGCTGGTGGGAGCGGGGATGGTCCCTGTGCATTGGGGCACGTGGAGGAGTGGAATTTGTGGGACTGGTTTGGGCGGCAGCCTTACCATCCTGAGGGGTGGCGCAGGGTGCTGCTGGGCCTGGCAGTCATCAGGGGCGTGGGGTGAAGTACTTGGACTTCTTCCTCTCCCACTCCGACAATGCCAAGCTAGCTGGTCGGGATGCCCAGCCTTAAGAGGGGGGTGATGTTAGGATCGCTTACATAAGCATCCAAAAAGAGCAGTTGTGGAGAAACTGGGGAGGGTTGTTGGAAGGTCACATGACCTGTGGCTGTGTCCAAGATTATGTAATCAGAAGGTCACATGACCTGGGCCTGGGCGCATCACGTGATCCGAGGGTCCGAGCATGGGAAAGTCGGCAAGTGCCGGGGTTCCCACTATATATACTATGTCGTTTCCACTTTTGTACTCTTTTCCCCTTATCTTAGTATTGTCGTCATGACCTTACACTTAAGTTGTGTGAGACCTAGTCTGATACCTTGCCTGTGCTGAGAGCCTCCAAGTGCACCTGGATGGCCAGCTCTCGTGGCACACATTTCCCCACTTCTGGCTGCACCATGTGTGGGCGCTCTGCCAGTCTCACTTCCTCCTTCACCTCAGCCCCAATTCGGGTATGTCTCTGCTGCAAGATAGTATATCGGGGTATGCTTGCAGCAGGCACAGGGATGGAATGGGGGCTGGCACACTTCTTCTCCTCTACAAGAGCCCTTCTCTCTTTCTCATATGGCTCTAGGTAGGCTCAGAGCTGCACAATCTCCTTTTCATATTTCTCCACCATTTGGGGGGCACATGGTACTGCATGGGTTTGGACCCTTGGGACCTGCAGACGCATATCAGGCAGGGGGCAGAAATGGACAGCATGGCCAGTCTGGTGGCATTGGAAACAACATCTCTCATCAGCAGGGGCACATCCACGGCCCATGGCCACATCCAGAGGTTGCGGTACGGTCACGGCAGGTTGCGGTAGGGTCGTGGTAGGTCGTGCAGGGGTTGCGGTGTCCATTCTGCGAGTATCCCATCCAGTCGCCTTTGCTGGGCATCAAGCCTCTCAGCCAGCAGCTTCCATTCTCCATATGTCTCTGGCATCAGGGAGACACCATAGATTCTCTCCACCAACCTCCTACTCAGGTTCAACTCCAACCAATGGACTAGGATTCCTGAGTCCTTCTCTGCACTCAACTTTGCCTGTCAGAACAGCATCTCGAATTACGCGAAGAACTCCGGTGCTGTCATGGCACCCTGTTTCAGCCCTGCAATATCGGCAAGGGCAGTTGCACGGTCATTCGGGTCATCGAATGCATGCTTCATCTCCTCCACA
The DNA here is from genome assembly GCA_951802425.1 of Clavaria fumosa. Taxonomy (NCBI): domain Eukaryota; kingdom Fungi; phylum Basidiomycota; class Agaricomycetes; order Agaricales; family Clavariaceae; genus Clavaria; species Clavaria fumosa. The sequence goes on along the minus strand of OX637795.1, from coordinate 4,593,245 downwards.
AACTCTGCCCAGGTTCCGGCCTCACCACTACCCAGGATCTCTTCTGCTTTCATATTTGCCCATTCAGCAGTGAATCCTTCTCCAGCAATTTTGCTCAGAGCAAAGAGGACCTTCACCAGGTCCACAGCATAGACAGTCAGGTTCACCATAAACAGGAGGTGTAGGGATCGGAGGAACGTACAGAAGTTCTTTTTCTGCCCATCAAAGGGGGCAACAGCTAGGTCCAGCATTCTATAGCACTGTAAAATAAAATTCCGGGCCTTTGGCACTCAGGATTTCTTCGATCTCTTAACAGTCCTGTCCTCTCAGGCTGCTCTTCTAGTACTTATGTACCTATAGAACTCTTATTCTAACTCTTATTCTATGAAACTTTTGTTAATGTGGGGCCTGAATGGTGTCCCAGGTGGTCACTCCACAACTCCTAGTGAGTTGCCCGTGTGCCCTTCTGACAATGGTCACAGAGCAAGGGCCCTGTCCACTGGACCAGGAAACTACAGAAAAACTATGTATAGGGCCTTTCCATGCCCTGTACACTACATGATTCACTGGTATGTAGCTGTAAAGCAAAGTTCTGGGCCTTTGGCACTCAGTATCTCTTGGGGAGGGTCACAGTAGACTTCCTCCGGGTCTGATCATGTGTATCTACACACAGTAAAAATTTCGTGCAGTTCTGTTACACACCACAGGCAGGGTAAAGAAGAAGAGGATGATAGGGGCTGAGCTGTGACAACGTGTCACAGTTTGAAATTAAGGGTCCAGGCTAGCCGGGTTAGGACACGGGGCTAGGGCGGACAGGCAGATCTTAGTATTATATCAGACTGGGTCTCACACAACTTAAGCATAAGGTCATGACGACAATACTAAGATAAGGGGAAAAGAGTACAAAAAAGGAAAAGTGAAAGTACTTATAGCAAACGCTTCGGCACTTGCCGGCGTTCCCACGCTCGGACCCTCGGATCACATGACATGCCCAGGCCCAGGTCATGTGACCTTCCGATTACATAATCTTGGACACAGTCACAGGTCATGTGACCTTCCAACAACCCTTCCCAGTTTCTCCACAACTGCTCTTTTTGGATGCTTATGTAAGCGATCCTAACAGTTGCCGACAACAGTGAGATGTGAAGGAAATGCTGGTTTTAATGAATTTGGATTGAGCTTTTCATCGACAAGCTCAAGACCTTTGTGAATGTAGAAACCCTGTCTGATTTTAGAACAGCTGGGCAGAGAAAATGAATGTAAAGGACGCACGTAATAGGGCTGTAGCGTGGGCCCTTTGAATGCCTGCGAGTGGCAGTAAAGGCAATGGAACTTAAGTTGTTCATAGCTTTCAATTGTCGGCGGAATTGCGATGCACTTGTTGCAGAGTGCTCGCAAGCAGCGGTCACAAATGACGAGATGACCGCCATTCAGTGTAAGGGTCCACCCTAGGGGTGAAGGGACTTTCCCTGGATGCTTAGCTAATCAGCCACACTTATCCCACTACTGTCACTACGACTGCATAACTACTGCTATAAACAGGGTTCTAACGCACTTGTGATGCGGGATATTCGGTCTCACTTAACCAACATCTTACATTCAGACACATGTAACAATACTATGGTTGGTTAGCACAGTTGCTTGGCAGGTAAGCAGTGAATACATACCTGCTCACCCCCACTTTCATGACTGTGCAAAATCTGGGGAGGCAGGAGTGATCCAACGCCAGGGTTTACCTGTAGAGTGTGTCCACCTGTACTCTTCTTTGGTGTCTGTTTAGTTCAGGCCATTGTGAGGGTCAGAGAGGTGTTATCAATAGATCAATCAATGAGTGGCCATGCCTTTCCCACATGTTCAGGGATGATTGTATTTTTAGAACTACAAATAAATCACATTGGTTGAAGTTCAGCTATTCGAAAAGAACGTCCTGGCCGACAATGGCCAAAGTGGTATCAGCATCAAAAAGAGCAGGGCCCATAGTTGATGTTTACTAATAAATCGTATGGGCCAAAGGTAAGGCAATTGATAAAAACGACCTGGCCGATATTTACCTCAACAAAGAAAGTGGTCTGGCTGAAGTGGCATCAGAGTCGAAAAGAGCACGTCGGCCCATGACTAAGGTTAGGGTTAGGTCTGACAAATGATCAATATTTTACCTAACTAAGTAAATGGTTACTTGTAAATAATAATAAAATGATGAAGTCCAAGCAAAAAAGTTGAGTAGCAAAAAATTAAGTAGATTTGAGAAAATATGTAGGGCACGAAGTTGGAGGCTGAGTGGCCAAGTCAACCTCCAACACGCCCGAGTGCCTGATGAAAATGCTCCAGAGCGAAGGGGAAGTGCCAGCAGGCAAATCCCACTCCACTAGAGCACACTAGATATGAAAGTTGTAGCTAGGGAGGAGGAGGATGACCACCGCATGACGGCAGCCCCTCCTCCCATGGCCCATATGGCCACCTCCAATCGCTCAAATGGCGATCTAAACAAAGCAACAGGGTGAGAGGATGACCACCACATAATGGCGGCCCCTCCTCCCATGGCCCATATGGCCACCCATGTCACAGTGCAGAGAAGAAAAAACTCACCAGTGCAGGGAGGCGGGAGGATGACCACCGTATAGTGGCCATATAGCCACCCCATGTCACAGTGCAGAAAAGAAAAACTCACCAGTGCAGGGAGGCGGGAGGATGACTGCCGCATAGTGGTGGCTCCTCCTCCCATGGCCCATATGGCCACCCCCATCAATAACTCAAATGGCCGGCTAAAGAAAGGAAGAGGGTGGGAGGATGACTGCCGCATAATGGCAGCCCCTCCTCTCATGGCCCATATAGCCACCCTCTTCCATGACGCATTCTGCAGGGGAGGGAACGCATAAATAAATGTATTATGAGAATGGGCTGGGCACTTACCTTAGCAGGCATTGGAGTCGATGTGACCCCAACACCTGATGACAATGAAGGGAAACATCCAGGCAATATACTGCAGATATATTGCCTGGATGTTTCCCTTAGTTGTCATGACCGGCTTGAGGGGAGGGGGCAGAGGGGAGGGAGTGACGAGGTTGAGATGGTGGTGGTTGAAGGGAAAGAGCAAGTGCGTGACATGTCGTAAAATGAACCAACCGTGTTTGTAACTGTTAGTCTGGTTGTTTATGGTCATGTGACTGCATCTTTTTTGTTTTTGTTTTTAATCAGCATTTATATACCGCAACATGTGTTGAAGTGAGAGTATGCTCGCGACTGCAGTAGTTAGCAAAGGACTGTATCAAGCAGCGTTTGGACAGAGCTCTGCAAACATGTAAGGAATGACTATGCTACGTGGTGCGACTACGGTGAACCAGATTACGTAATATCTAATGCTACGACGACTAAGGTCTCCGTACCTCCAACAACATGTAGCTACAACAAAGATATGGTTGTACATGTATGTGAATTTGTAGTGTTGGTATAGTTGGGAAGTGTATGTGGAATTTTCTGTAGGGCTCTTCCTTTAGTCTAAGTCCTCAATAATAGATGCTTACATAATCAGATGTTATATGGTGACAAAGTATATACCAATCCCACAAGCCTCCAATCTCTAATGAGTGTAATGTATGTAATGTATGTATCATTACTGTCTCGAGCGAGTAGTATGGTTAGTATTTGCCATCTGCTGCACTGCTTTTGCAGTCATCTTCCGGGCCCTTGGGAGTGGCTTTCTGGGGACAAGGACGACGTCCTCAGTCATTTGAGTGCTGAAACCAAACTCATAATCAGAGCTGTTCGATTGCCATGTCAAATAGACTTACCTTGGCCCTGCTACGGGAGGCTCACCCTCCACCTGCAAGATCCTCACCCTGCGAGGCTTTTTCCTGGTTGAGTATATGATCAGTGCCCATTGAACATAATTGGTGACTTACAGTGGTTTCAGGGGTGCATCTCCTGGCTTCCTCTTCCGGACACGCTCTAGAGGTGGGCGACCAATGAGTGAGTCTTGATGGATAGCAACCATAAGTGCTGAATCAAGGAGCCACTGAGGGACTCCAGGTGGCGGAGTTCCCGGCTCAATCTCCTGCTGGCGGGCAATGTCACGGAGCCCCAGTCTGATTCCCAATACAATCAAAGGTGCAGCAGCGGTGTTGACAAGCTCTGCATGTAGCAGAACTTTGGCCTTCTCGAAACCTGCAGATGTGTGGAATGTCTGGGGCAAGTAGCCGCCAGCAAAGGTCCAAGAAGACCACTCAGGGAGAGCCTGAGTGGTCTTCGCAAGAAAGTCGGCCTCACCCTGAAAGGCTATATTAACACATAGAAATTGGAAAGCATATGTACTTACATTTGTATTGTCCACAAACTTAACCATTTCCTGGAAACAGGGATCCTGTGACAATTGGCGCAAGTACGCAATCCAAGTCTCCTTGCTGTGGGGCACAGCAGTAGGGCTGGCTGGATGCACAGAAGCAAGAGTGGTAGGACAGGGCACTAGAGCATTGTTGTCGGTGATGGCCAATGTGCTTTCATCAGGTGATGTCAGGCCTTCAGCCAAGATGTTAGCAATAGATTCGGCCAAGTCGTCAACTGCCGCATCTGCCAGGGCATCCTCATCAGCTGTTCTCGTTGGCAAATCAGGACGTGATTTGGCCAAAGGCTTGACATCACGGCCCTTGTCATCATTGTCATTGTCGTTGTTGTCATTGTTGTCATTGTTGTCATTGTTGTTGTTGTTGTTGTTGTTGTTGTCATTGCTGTTGTTGTCATTGTCATTGTCATTGTCATTGTTGTCCTCATCCTCATCAATCTCAACATACTGTTCCTTCTTTTTCCCCTTCACTTGCCTCTTTGACTGGTCCCAGCAATCTCTCTTGTCACAGCCTGTAAAAACCAAGCCCACCAACCCATTGTTCTGCCTTTTCACCCATGCATCCCACAGCACAGCGATCTCCTCCAGATGGAGATGGGATGGATCTCGAAGATGCACACCTGTGGGCAAGTGCCCGACCTCAAAAAACTTGTCTGGATCTCCAGATATATTCCCCCATCGAACGCGTGCACATCTGTTGCCACAGAAGGTTCCTTAAAATGCTGTGAGTGATGTGGATGTGCTAATTTATTATGCTTACTATAATTTATCTTGACATAGTTGTGGATCATTGCCTTGCAATCGACAAGGCTGCAATCTCCTCATGCCGGCAGGATTGCATAGCCATCATCATTGATTTCCAGTTCATCCTCATCGGCAGACTCGTCATCCTCATTTTCAGCATCATCTCCAATAACGGCCTCAGCTTGAAGGAGGTGTCAGGGTTGTATGAAGAACACAATGAATTGCTGACACGCACGATATTGGTGGACAATATATGTCCCAAAATGCTCCCATGTATCATTGTTCCAATTTGGAAATGCTTTGGTGAAGGTCTGTCCCTGACGAGGTTGACACTCAAACCTTCCAGTTCAATTTTAGAATTTTAATGTTAGAGATAAATGTGAATTCACTTAGTTCGGACAATGTTGCCATCAATTCCATAGCCTGCCATGACAAATAATTGAATGCCCATCGTTTTCCAAATCTCCTCCATGAATGTTAACACCTTCATTGCAAGCTTCTTGTGGTTCCTCAAGTTTCAAGTTAGTAATGTAGTTTAATGTGTTAGTAAGCCACTGACCATTTCTGCTGCTCTGGGGGCGCACCATCTGAATTCCATTTGCATGCCAATTCCTCTGCTGCCTTGAGCTCATTTGCCGTTAGCGCATTGACAACCTCTGAGAGTGCCACTGGGTACAGGCCCATGAACCGTTTACTGCCAGTCTTGGATGCCTCAAGAATTGCCATGACACGGTCATGATAAAGGACATTTACGGTGTCTCGGGGTTTGTACGTCTTGCAGTACTTGTTTTTGCCAGGTGGAGTGGTATTTTCGGACACCGAGTCTTCGTTGTTTGATTCATCAGGCTGAGCAGCGTGTTTTTGAGGTTTTGCGAAGTTACAGAACCAATACGCGACTTTCTAAGAGTTTTGGGGTAGCTCAAGGGTGCACAAGTGATAAGTAGCAACTCACCTTGTGCAAATCTGCAGGACGTGGTCTAGTTGTCTTGGATACATCATGGGCATCGACAAGCTCCCTTGCAGCAACTGCAATAATCCCTAGTTTTGCAACATTGCCATGGGCATCCTTGTAGGCTATGCTATGCCGCTGAAGGATCTTGACTTGAGATGGCATGAATTGCATTGTGTGTGAGTGGCAGAGTGACAAGAGAAGTGTAAGAGCTGACTTAAGGGCCAAGAACTCGGGCAAGTCAAAAATGATTTGAAGTCACATGATGTTGAACTTTTTGCCATGGCCCGATCGAGATTGTAAGGCCGCGTTGACAGCAGTGACAGCACCATGTCAGCGACAGTACTGATGGCGGTGGCGGCAGCAGCAGCAGCAGCGGCTGTGGTGGCAGCAGCGGCGGCGGCAGTAGCAGCAGTGGCAGCGATGACAGTGACGGTAGCAGCGGGGGTGGCGGCAGCGGTGATGGTGGCGGCAGTTACAGCAGCAGCGGCGGCAGCGGTGGTGGTGCACTCAATTAGAATATCACATGACTTTGTTGATCATAGATAAACAAATACAAATATTTATTTCGTTGCAATTGTGCAGTTGAGCATAGTTTGGATGTAGTTGAGCATACTGTATCATTTCGACCACATGTTCATGCCACACTTACATAAGCAGGTGGTCACACATCCACTCGGAGTTCAGCGCTCAACATGATGTGTGACCAAAGTTGAAACAAGTTCAAGCTTTGCCTGAAGTGTTGTTGTGCTTGCAGAGGATGTGGCAGAGGAGGTAGAGGAGGCTCAGCAGTTGAGTATTGCAGCAATTGTTAAACAACTTGAAGAGATACAAGAAGGGGGGAGAGGGCAAAGGCATAAATTGAAATGCAGTAGGTACAACAACAACTTTGAGGCTCATTGAAATTAGTCACACCTCCAAGTTCATCTATGAAAATATGGTGTGACAGTCACACATTTTGCATTCAGTTCAGAGGTCCACGTGACATGTGATGAACATGTGGTCAAAATGGTACAGTAGTTCGGATGTAGGACCTAACACTACCTACATGTTTCTATGTAGGACTCAGTAGCTTTATCCTAGACCTACATAGTGCTGCAGCAAGTCACATTCCCCTACAAAGGAATCATGCTGTGCTACACAGTTCTACACATATAAGGAAGTTGTCTATGGCTTCTATGGCTCTATAGGTGTCTGCACAGCACTGCCAAAACACATATAGCACAATTGCACTTTGCTGATGAAGTTTGCGATTCGTGGGCAGTCACAGTGTGTAATTTCATCTCCAAGGATCACATCAGGGACCCGAGGGGCGTGGATGAGGTTCATTTCGAGCGTGCTCAGGCTTGTTCCCTTCAGAGCATCCAGCAAGAACGACGTTGCAGGTTAGATCATATTTTGAGACAGAGGGAAAATATCGACAACCTGCAACAAAAGAGACATTACAGTAATCCTACATTACAGTAATCCTAATTCCACTGGGCACAAAAGAGTTCTGACCCGCTCAACGTCCACAAGAGGTCCAGACTCGTCGTTCACGAGTTGCGTGGCGAACTCTGCCCCTTTCTCCGGGTTCACGCGCATAATATGTTGCAGCAAGGACACGTAATTTGGCTGATACCCGATCTTCTTAGAATACAGGACGATTTTTTCTGCTTGCCATGACATTGACCATGTTCAAGTTTAGTATCTTGCCCCGTGCGTCGACTTCAATCTGCTTTGACAAGTTTCCGAGCGGTGACCTGCAAGAAATGTTCAACGACATGTACAACTTGAATGTGTTTGCAGTCACTGACCTTGATGGGGAGGTTGCATTTTCTGCAGCATTGCAAAATGCCCGAGGTTAGGGGTCATGAAGTTGGGCCCCCTCCCTCTCCCTCTCCCTCTCCCTCACACCCTCTCGACGCCATGCCGTCCCCGGAGCTGACGCTGCGCTGCGCCGGGCCCAGGCGACCCCGCGCTCAGCCACCCGTTCCTCATTGAGATCGGGAAGGACCGCCGCAGCTCGTATGTGGCCCAGAACGACGTCGGCGCGGCGGCGCTGCACCTCGCGATCCGCTGTGCTTCCGGTGCGTCTGTGCCCCCCCTTTCTCTCACTCTCATCCCCCCCTCCCACCTCCCCGGGCCAAAAGCTCATCGGTCGCGCTCATCAGGCGAGACGGTCGCGCTGCTCCTTTCGCACCGCGCGATATCGCCCAACGGCGTGCACCCGCCCGGGTCGGGGACGACCGCGCTGCATCTGGCGGCGATGCTCGGCCGCGTGGCTGTGGTCAACATCCTGTTCGAGCAGGCCGACATCGACGACTCGCTCCGCGACAGCAGCGGCAAGACGTGCAGAGAGGTGGCGAAGGGCAGGGACGTCGTCAAGGCCATCGACGGTGCGTGGCGTCGTTTCTCATCCCCCCCCCACTTCCCTTCCCTGGTGCGGAACCTCGGAGGGAACCCCGTGTCCTCCCTTTGGCTGACTCTGGCTGACTCTGGCGCTGGGGGGTGGCGGACAGACTCGCGCGCGTTCCTGAACGCGTGCTACCGCTCGCTGCTGCGGACGTACGTGCACTCCGCGGGGGCGCTGCTGGACCTGCTGCGCTCGCCGCGCGCGCGCTTCGTGCAACTGGCGTACCTCGACGACGACGCGGGGACTGCGCTGCTGCACGAGGCTGCGCGGCGCAAGGACCTGCGGCTCATCGAGCTCGCGGTGCGCGCGGGCGCGGACGTGTTTGTGCGCGACCGCGCGGGGAAGATGGCGTATGATCGGGCGGGGAAGGATGATCGTGTCAAGGTGTTTTTGAAACAATGTATGCGCATTTTTTTTGTCGCTTTGTTTTTGTTTTTTTGACCCGCACTTACCTCACCTCCTGTTTCACACATACAGTTGCGAATAACGACACGACGCTGATAGATGACACGCCGCTGTCGGAGCCACCGGTGCTCAAGGGCTATCTTAATAAGTACACAAATGTAGCTAGGGGATACAGCACACGCTGGTTCGTGCTGGAAGACGGTGTCCTCTCCTGTTCGTTCCGAACTGTGGCTGTCCCCGCTCCCCGCTTGATGGGTTTGCATTTTCAGACTTCCGGCATCAAGAAGACGAAACCGTTGCATGCCGCGGATCGATTTCGATGAAGATGGCCGTCCTCAAGGCTGCGCCGAACGCGGACAAGCTCTGTTTTGAGGTCTGCTCTGTGCCCGCGCGCGGCAGCCGATCGACGGCGCAGAAGTGGTATCTGAAGGCGACGCATCCGGTCGAGGCGCACCGGTGGACGCAGGGCATCCGCCGGAGCCTCGAGTGGCACAAGCGACAGGCTGACGCGCCCGGGAGCGGGCGCAAGAGCTACGATAGCGATGCGGTCGCGGCGAGCGGCGACGCGCACGGCCCGTCGATGTTCCCTGATGCCGCCGTCACGTCGTCGCTGAAGGAGGCGCATACTATGCTGGACACGAGCTATCCGAGCTTGCTGCTGGAGAACGACGGCGACGGGGAGACCTCCTCTGGTGTTGGCCATCATCGCCAGGCGGCGGTCCCGAGCTCTGGATGCGAAGACGATGGGAGAAGAATGACGCCTCGTCGGCCTCGGGATCCCTGAGGCGCGCTATGCCGCACGAATCGATTTTCGAGCTGCATGAGAATTCGACGGCTGCGCAGATGGAGATGACTGCACAGCTGCTGTCGGATTTGACGCTGCCGCCCAACACCCCGCAACGGACGCGGGAGGTGCAGGCCGCCGTGCGGGACTCGTTCGGTTCGGTGCAGACGATGCTGGTCGAGTATGTGCAGATGGTGAGAGACCGGGAGCAGTGGCTGAAGCGGCAGCTGGAGAGGGAGGCGCAGAGACTCAAGGCGTGGGAGGAGAGCTTGCAGGTTGTGGTTAGGGAGGGCGACGCGCTGGAGAAGGAGCTGAGGAGGCAGTCGAGGCGGCGGGGTAGCCGCGTGCTCCACTCTGGTGTTTCGGAGGAGGTGGGAACGCTCAGGGGCAAGCCTAGTGCGGTTGTGACGCCCCCTCCGCCCATCCCTGAGACACCGGTTGTGGCGTCGGTCGCTGCTGCTGCTCCCGTGTTGGACGCCTCGCTTTCCCCCGTTGCTGAAAGTCAGCTTGCAGAAGTTGTTGTAACGCCGACGACCGAGAGGGACGTACAGGTGCTGCACAACAGCATCTCGCCGCTCGTGGCTAGCATCCGGGGGGACAGCGTCGTTGATACGGACGAGGAAGACGAGTTCTTTGATGCTATTGAGTCCAACACACTGCCGAACCTCGTCGTCCCGGAGCCATTGGCGTCCACTGCGCCTGAGGAGCCCGGGTCGACGCTGCACTTTGACCCTGCCCCTTTCGCCGGCTACCAGAATTTGAGGCAGCATCTTTCGATCAGCAGCGACAATCGGCCGGCGACTAGTTTGTGGGTGGTGTTGAGGTCGAGCATAGGGAAGGATCTGACGAAGATCAGCTTCTCAACGAGCCTACGAGTATGCTGCAACGGATGGTGAGACGGCCTTGGTTGTGTGTGTCCCTGCTTTCGTTCTCTCTCTGATGTCGTTTTTTGTGTCTGTGCCAAGGCGGAGGACATGGAATTTTCAGAATGTCGTATGTATCCCATCTTCCAATCCGGTCATGTGTGTTGTCGCTTCATTTTTTTGGTCTGCAGTGGATGTTGCCAGTCGTGAAGAAGATCCCCACCGCCGCATCATTTTCGTCCAATTACTCTTCTACCATCGGCCGCATCGCCAAACCATTCAATCCTATGCTCGTGCGTGCGGGGGTTGAGTCTCAACGTTTTTGGTTTATCCTCACGTTTTTTTTTTTTTTGAAAGGGCGAGACGTTCGAATATGTTAGATTAAATAAAGATTATTATGTTTCTGAACAAGTCAGCCATCATCCTCCTATTTCTGCATGTTGTGCCGAGTCGCCCACCTGGAGTTATTATGGAGAAGTAGGTTGTCTCTTTCATTGGCTCTGCCCTAACTCAAAAAACCATTTTTTTCAGGTTTTTGCACGGAATAAATTCATGGGAAAGTCTTTTGAAATAGAACCGACAGGGGTTGCCCACACCGACCTTTTGCTACCCGAGAAACTGGGTCCAAACTATCCCAACGCCAAAGGCAAGCGCGGAAACGGCAAGGTTGTTGAACATTATAGCTGGAAAAAGGTTGTTTCGAGTGTGTCTGGCTTCATCCTCGGATCCCCAACTATCGATCATTATGGAGACATGGTTGTACGTTCCCCCATGCCTCTTTGTCATGCAGATGGGTACCAACCGGTGCAATGTAGATTACGAATCATCGCACTCAAGATCAGTGTATCTTGACGTTCAAACCCAGGGGTTGGCGCGGAAAGGACGCATTGGAGATATCTGGCTATGTGCAGGACGCCTCCGGGACCGTCACTTATGATATAGCGGGAAGATGGAACAGTCAACTTATAGCTCGTGCAGCAGGGACCGGGAGTGGCTTCCTTCACCCTGATGCCCGTGATTTAAGCCCCGATTCTTCCATCGCGCCTGAGTACATCTGGCTTTGGCGGAATTCGGAGAAGCCGATGACGCCGTTCAATCTCTCGCCCTTTGCCATCACCCTCAATGACTGTCCCCGAGACACGCTGCGGCCGTATTTGTGCCCGACGGACTGCCGCCTCCGCCCTGACCAGCGCGCGTTTGAGCTCGGCAAGTACGCGCTTGCGAACGAGCTGAAGAGCCGCCAGGAGGACCTGCAGCGCGCGACGCGGGCGGCGAGGGAGCAGGGGAAGCTGCCGGAACACCAGCCGCGGTGGTTCTTTGCTGAGACGGACGGCGACACTGGGGAACGGTGTGGTCGCCCTCGCGGGTCGAGAACGAGCTGGAATACTGGGTTGAGAGAACGCGGGTGTTCAGAGAGGGTGGACTGTGGGCGGGGGTAGAGCCCATCTTCGTTGATGAGCCTCCCCCGTTGCACGACATATAGCCTGATGCACCTTGAAAGTAACATTGTCTCTTTGTATATTGTACTACTTGTGACAAAATGGACATTGTAATGTATGATCAGAGCTGTGCTGGGAGCACAAATGAGAACCACCCACAGGATGCAAACACCACACAAGCACTGAGAGTACGGAGTGTTATCTGCGGTGGTCATGTGTCGTTCATTACCTTCCTTCTATAACAGCAAAATGACCCGTCGTAGGATGGACTGTACAAACTGCAACACTGATGGACAGTAATGGACTCATATTGCACTGAAGCTGGGGATGCCGCCGAGCGTGAGTGGCTGCGGCACCAAGGATGGGAGAAAGAAAAACTCACCTTGTCGATAGTACCCTTTGATCAACGACAGTACTCAGGCCGATAACAGCGCCAGGGCAAATAAGACCTGCGCGTTTGACTACGTCCCCCTCAGTCTCGTCTCGAGGAATCAGTCCGCTCGGTAGCGCTGCCTTCGCTCCAGCCAGAGAGATACATTTCTGACAGATCCAAAAGACTCGAGTCAGCACTTCGATTCAAGGCTCAGCAAAACAAAAGGGAAGCCGCTGTCTGTGCCCAGGTGCCTCCCTTTCCCGAATCTTGAATATCTCGAAATTCTTGCTGAAAAGCTGGATTTGGACACCACTCTTGAAGAGGCTAAAGAAGTCCGCGTTGGCCCCGGCGTTGATGGCGACGCCTCCTTTAAGATCGAGACATCCCTGCGGGCCGGCCCCCGACGCGCCGCCAGCCGGAGCGCTCCCGATCAGGGCTCGGGCTTGCTGTCGGCGGATCCCAGCCAGGCGCCTTGCGCGCACGATCCCTTTTCCTGCTGCCGCTACTGCCGTGGACTTACGGGAGCCCGTGAGACCGCCGCCGCCGCCGACGCCAGCGCTGGCCTGGACTGCCTGAGCGCGGGGGGGCGGCGGGGCGAGCGCTGCCGCTTTGCCGCTCTGGAGAGTCAGGGCGAGCTTGGCTGATGCATCCAGGTTGAGGAAGATGGTCGCGGAGGCGGCTCCTGCCAAAGCGGTGACGCCGACGTCAATCTGTGTAACGGGGGAAGGAAGGTGGGGGGGACTAGACCTCAGATAGGGTCATAAGAAGGTCTGAGTTTTTGGTGACGTACGGTTGGAATGAGGCGAGCTTCTATGCTGCCGGTAACAGTGATACCTGGGGTGGCCGAGAGTTTGAGGGCTGTTTGAACGTTCGTTAATCACAAGCAGAGATCGTCTTCGCAATTGCAGAGACGCACAGGAGTCCTTGGGTTGGAGGACAGCATTCGATGTTTGTTGTGCCGAGCTGGGGAAGAAAAGTGTCCCGTTCGTCACCGAGTACGCGAGGTCGACGGCCATGTCCAGGTCAACTTCAACAGCGGTTTTAGCGCGAGAGTTGAGCTTGAATGTCGGGCCTATGTCCAAAATGCTGGGGAAGGAATCACGGGGTGAGGGGCATATAAATGAAAAGGTTCATACCCTGGAAAGCTCAACCCTGGTACACCTACTTCGAATAGGGTTATCACACCGCTGTCGAGGAAGCCCTGTGGAGGATCAGCCACGGGAGTTTTCCAGGGAAGATAGATGCAGACTCGCAGAGGCAATAGTCTTCAAGTTCATGGTTCCGGTGAGATCAGCGTTGAGATCTACACAACTCACCTGTCAAGCGAGAGGTCCAAGTATAAGGAAAATGCGCATACCAGAGAACAGTGCGAAATCGGTGACTTTGGGGGGCAGGATGGTACCCGACGCTGTAGCGCCGAGCGACATCTCAACATGGGCATTGGCATCCAAGCTAATGTCGAACCCGGTCGAGAAACCCAGCCTGTTCCCGGTGGCGGGACACGTGAGACTGCTATTGACAACAGGGAACTTCTGCTGTATATCAATGGGAGGGAGAGTTTTCTGTACGGTCTTGTTGAAGTCTGGCCACAGGAAACGCTGATCAGAGTGTGAACATTGCGTAAGAAAACCGCCTGAGGCGGATTGCTCAACCGTCAAGTGCATTCTTGATCGTGCTGAAGATGTTGCGAGGCATGACACGGCCAGGGACCTTGGATTGGCCGGTGAGAAGCTCCTTCGCATTATCGTGGCTATTGGGGACGTTAGAGCCTACGAGAGCGAAATTTACTCCGCCGGCTCTGAGAGGATGTCAGAAATGTGGCGGTAAGCAGAGAGGATCGTAAACCCCAGGGACTCACTTCTTGTAATCAGCAGAGGCAAAATCCCGCAATGGCATGCACCGTGGACCCGCCGTTACCTGTGATTTTCGAGCGCACATCTGCGGGAATTGCTTGGTTCTCCGAGACCCACGCGGGTTTGATGCGGGCGAAAGGCATGGGTCCGCACTGACCGAGGGTATAGAAACTCAAACTTAATCCCGTCAATAGGCAGACGGGTTAGTGGAGACGCACGCTTTCGGGGAGACGGACGATCATGTCTTCGGGAGTCAGATTCTGGTGCAAGTGGGAGCACCCGGCCTTGTTGTGATCGGTGTCCTTGCGGATGTCCTGTGTGTCTTTAGGGTTGCAATCCAAGATGTGCCACCCGGCCGCCCCAGTAATGTCCGTGATTGCATCTGGGTGGCCCCACTGGACGAGAGTCGGTATAACCATCTGGGTGAACGACAAAGACAGACTGAAGTTACTCACAATCCTCACAGAGCCAGAGGAACCGGCGTTGGGCCCATGGGATGAGGTTAGGAGATCGTAGAAACACTCTCCATTGAAGCAAGGCGTAGTCCAGTCATTTGTTTGAGCCGAGGCGCTGGCGACGAAGAGCGCGGTAGCAAGCAAAATCAGGTGAATCAGATACTCCTTTGGTCGTCACAGACGATCACGTCAGGGCTAGTGAAAGACAAGGGCGGACCGAGGAACGAAGAGGGAGTACAGGAAGTCTCGACCAGGAGACTCGAGTATGGACGTTGAGCAGAGTGGCACGGGTAAGTGCCTCAGTCAAATATACCACCTCGAGTGATGGGTCGTCATACCACTTCGCCAAGGGCGCGACGAGGTGTTCGGATCAGGTTGGGCAACAGCCGAAGGCCAGAAGATGGCGCGTCCGGGAGACTCGAGGAGCAGGCAATTCATCCAGGTCAATTTCGCGAACTACTGTCGTTGGACACAGTCGATGTGAGGAGACGACCTCGGGTAAGGCTACACACAAGAGTCACGCAGCCACTTCTGGATCAACAGCAAGATTGTCTGGTAATAAATGTCTTCAGCTTTCATTTAGATTTTGGATATTGTTGGGAGACTGACAGCCATCAGCGTACTCCTTCCTCGTCCTAGTTGACAATTCAGGACTATCGGAGCGACTCGTTCCGAACAACGACCTCGATGAGGTCACTCAAGTCTGCGAAGTCGGGAGCTCGCTCGGCGGTGATTGGGACTTGCTTATAGAAGCGAGACACTGAGATCCCACCATAATCTAGAGCAGTGAAAAAGTCATTGTTTCAATGACATGACATACGATGGAATGAGAAACTCAAACCCTTCATGTTCCTCAACGAGAACCTCTCTTGCCACAAGTAATACGGAGCGCCGTTGATGTAAACGATCGGCTCTTCCCGAAGCGTAATCCAGATGATGCGGTCCACACCAAGGTGTGCTTGTTTTACCCGCTCGACGACTTCATCGATGGCTTCAACCGATGGCTGTCCGAGTGCATAGATATTCAAATTAAGTATTGCTGAAATCGATGAGGCTGTCTGTGATGGGTTTGTTGCAGGTGGGACAGCGGGTACACTCTGCAAGAAGACGGGGTGCTGGGACAAGCCTTTAGCATGCGTGCGGATAAGAATGATCATGCTTGCAGTGGCAGTGGAGGCATTCAACAGGTCTAGCAGAAGAAATCAGATTAAATTTCGAAATAGACGACGAAAATTAGCTTACCCTTTCTTGAATTTACGCTTGAACTCCTTGGCGAAATGGTTCACAAGGCGATTGTCGAAATCTTCTCCACCCAATTGCGTGTCACCGGCGGTAGCCTTGACCTCGAAGATACCCTCCTCAATGGTCAAGAGAGAAACACCGAAGGTACCTCCTCCAAGATCGAGGATGAGGACATTTTTCTCGCTGACCATTTTCTTGTCAAGACCGTAGGCGATGGCCGCGGCAGTCGGCTCATTGATGATACGTAGGACATTGAGACCAGAGATGGTTCCAGCATCCTTGATGGCCTGACGCTGCGAGTCGTTGAAGTAGGCAGGGACGGTGATGGTACGGAGGCGGGTGGGCATGTTGTGGGTGGTGAGCGTGAGACGTGTGGTGGTGTTGCTGGTGTTGGGGGTGTTGCTAATGTTGAGGGTGCTGGTGCTGAGGGTGCTGATGTTGTAAGTGCAGGTGGTGCTGCTGCAAGTGGGGCTGGTGGAGTGGATGGATGAGTGTTTCTGCAGACGTATTGTGCGGGTTCATCGCAACCTGATTGTTGGCGGCGTCGCCGATCAGATGCTCAGTGTCCGAGAAGGATACGTACGAAGGCGTTGTGCAGTTACCCTGGTCGTTGGCGATGATTTCGAACAGTCATTCTGCCACACGCCGACACAGCTGTATAAAACGCTCAAGACGAGGAAGACCAACGCGCACACGTACTCACGAGTAGGTCGTGCCCAAATCAATGCCGAAAGCCTTTGATCGAGGAAGCACGATCGAGGTGATCTCGCTACTGTATGGCTCATACCTTGACTGCCAGCTTCTGGTTGACTACTTCGGGTCTTCCTTTATTGGCGCGGCACTCATTGTCTGTGGCTTCGACACGAGCGCGAGCAAAATCGCCTCAATGCGGAGCACGCCAGTCATCGATTGTCGTCAAAAGTGGCTAGCACTGTTTCCGGGTGTGAGCGTGATGGAGAATGGATGGACAATGCCACAACGCACGTAGGATAGCAGACGTACATACAAAGGCAAGGACGACGTGTCGACATGCCTACCAGGAGTAGATGAGATCCGGTATGGCTTGAGCACCGAGCACTCTCTGAGTGGGCGACAATCGTGGTGGGATTGCCATGTGATCGCCCGATGAGCGGGGCGAATTGATTCGAAGTTGTGTTGAATTCTAAATTCGAATCATTGCTTGAATGCCAGTGGATGCCTTTCCATAGATATTTGAGATCCCAATTATATTTTTTTTAGAATACTAAACCATAGAACAAATAATTATTTGGAATTATATTTTCATTTCAGTTTAGGTGGCACTGCCACAGCTAGCCCACCATCATGCACCACTATGGATGGGAGCGTCTTCGCTCTGTTGGCCCAGGCCAATCTTAGACATTTCTTTGATGCGTATGTCAAAATGGTGTATGGTACCCTTCACAAGTCCGACAGTCAGAACGGAGCCGTTCCACTTGATGGTCGAGACGCCCTTTGTGGTCCAACTCGTCGCGCAGTGAGGTCCCAGATCTGGACGTAACCGGTACTGGTGCCGAGGGCAACGAGATGGGGCGCGTCCGTGACGGCGCACTCAATGGCACGCAAGTCGCCGCGCATGTCAGACACACGGCAGAGCTGCCCGATAATGTCGTCGCCCCTCGCAAGCGCGCCAGCCGTGCCGCCGACGCTCTTG
Organism: Clavaria fumosa; assembly: GCA_951802425.1. NCBI lineage: Eukaryota > Fungi > Basidiomycota > Agaricomycetes > Agaricales > Clavariaceae > Clavaria > Clavaria fumosa. The sequence continues at coordinate 4,575,756 of OX637795.1, read as the reverse complement.
TAGTGCACGCGGTTCCCGCGGGCAAACACCACGATATGGTGTGTAGACCAACTCATCGGGAGCATGCCTGTTGGGGAACCCGTGGGTAGGCTGAAGTTGATCGTCACCTTGGTATTGCGGAGGTGGTACTGCACGGAGGTCTTCGGGCGTGCGACGGGCAGCGGTGGCGGCTCCTGAAGGGGAGCTTCGGAGACGGTGCGCCGGAGGAAAGCCATCCCGTCTGCCATGGCGGAGGGCATGGATGGCGCGTCGGAACAGACGGAGCCTAGGCGGACATAGGTAAGAGCACTCGCGACGGATTGGGAGCGAGAGTGCCCATGTGCGTAGCGGCGGGCTGTAGCAGTGACCGAGGAAGTTACGGAGACGGCCGAATAGGACGAACTGCGGCTGAGGGCGCGAGAGTGCCTGTAGGGCACGTCGATGGTGGGACGGATGTCTTTACGACTGGCTGATCTAAGCTGAGCGACGGCATTTACGCAAAATAGAGGAGTGACGACCGACGTAACGAGCTGCTTGTGTGCAGGCCAGCGGGCCAGCTGGTCTGATAGACGTTGGACGAATGACTCTGTCGCCGCAGTCACGCCGGTGTTGTGGCCCCTCCATCGCCGAGTACTTCACGAACTCATGTGTCAGTGGCGTTTCTCGTACGACAAAATGGAGAAAGTCAACAGCCCATTGCTTCAGATCTTATCCGTTACCGATAATCACTACCCCGCCACCCTCCCATCCCTCTCAATCGAACAGTCGAGGCACCGTCAACCACGTAAGGAAGGCCTTACATCGTGAACCCAGTGGAGAGTGTCGCAGGTCTTCAGGCTGACATTTGCACATTCGACTGGACACTCATTACGGAATCAACTTCTAGCGCTGACTCGGGAGCAGTGCGCTCTGATGCTCACCCATCAACAATCCACAGCAAGTCTACTCATCGTCGTCTTCATCCACGGATGCGCGAGTGCAGGACGGCCCAGCAAGCCGTTCGAAGCCGCACACACTGACTCGTCGCGCAGATTCAAGGGCACCGACACCACGTTCGGCAGAGCCACGCGGAATGCATCATCTACCCTGCGTATGAGGCGCGTACTCTCTCTCCTAGACTCTGGCTGCGCACAGTCTCGTTCTAAAGGCCCGCATTGGACGTATCAACAGACCAAAGGAGATCTAGTACGTCACCCCGCACCGTCTGGAGCCACGCGACGGTGCCCGAAGAGCCTTTCGGGCAGCAAACCGACTGAGGGGGGTTTAATGTAGATGGAGGCCATTGCCCAGTTCGCGGACTGGCTCACGACACGGGTCGTCGACCGGGAGGTTGCGCACGGCAAGGGTCGTGGCGCAGGTAAGGGCCATGTCGTCCTTTGCGGACACAGGTAAGCACAGCATACATTGCATGCCCATTGCCCCCCCCCCCGCGAATGTCGCACCTGTCCTCACCGACCCGCCATCCGCCCACCGCAGCATGGGCGGCCTGCTCGCCGCCGACGCCCTCATCGGGCCTCTGGCCCAAGGTCGTTGCCTCAAATACGTCGGCCATCTGTGGGACGAGACGGCACTGAGGTGGCGCGTCGAGCGGCTCGTCGGCGTCGAGAAGGAGCGCGGCGTGTTCAAAAGTTGAATTGCCTCGCAAGGTGTGTGTAAAAAAATAAGCGCGAAATCTTGACCCGCTGCTGCGCTAGTCTCTCCTACTGTCACTCCCATGGCAGCGCACCGAATGGACCTTCGTGCTGCTCCTGCCGCATGGATCCCCCTTTTCTACGCACTTCGTGCCGGCGTCTAACACGTTTGCATCGGACGAGATTCAGGCGCACAGGGGCATGTTCGGCGCCGCCACCAACGATGAGTACTACCGGTTCGAGACTCGCACGTGCAGCGAGACCTAGGCCACGCCATAAATGGCTGCCATGGCCTCCTCTACGGCGAGGGGGCATCACGACCACGATCAGCGGAAGCAGGGGGCATGATGGAGGGAGCATCACACACGGCAATGCAGCAGGAGCTCCTTTGCAAGCCCGAGGTGCCGGTACGAGCGCAGGATGGCGACCGAGGTGAAGTGCCCGTGCGGCGCCTCCTGCGTGGACTTCTCTTCCGTGGTGATCAGCGCAGCGCAGACACGGCGGGTGAGAACGGGAATGGGGGCGGCGCATCCACATCTTGGCGAGCACGTAGCCGACGATGCGGCCCCTCTGGTCTTCGGCAACGTAGGAGAGTGACGGCCAGGTGAGCCCGTGGTACATGTCTACATGCGTGCAGTGGGTCAGTGGGTTAGTGTGCGGCGGGGTGAGGGGGGGGGAGTGACGCACAGAGCTTCATGGTGTAGTTCTCGAGTAGGCTCTGCTGGTTGCAGGCTTGCATGCCCAGGAGGTCGTCGATGCGCACGGGGTGGACGTTCATCGGTGGTGGTGGTGGTGGTGGGGAGAGGTCGAGACTCAGAGGGATCGGTCGCACCACAGTGTCGCAACAGCAAATTATTTTTAGGTTTTTAATCTGTCCATCATGGAGTTGATATGTTCATTCATGAGGGTAGTGTGGTGATAAATGCTCTATGGTGGTGCTAGAGACAGAACATGAGCGACACTCCTCCAGCACAAAGGAATAGGCCTACTGGCAAAGACCTCATCCCAACTTGTTGGCAGATTCTCCAGGTGAGCAGCCCCTTTGGCGAGAAAGTTTCCAAAACATTCATGGGTGAGTTTATATAAATGATTGTCATCAGGGGGGGTCGGGTTCTCCTGTAATGCGAACATGATGTCATTGGACTCAGTGGAAATCTTGTGCCACTCAAACAACAAAGGTTGAAATATCTCCACCATTGCGCTCGCGGTGCGGCGCTTAACCGTGTGCTGAATCATGGCCAGGATCCCCGGTCTGCCATTAATATGTGATTCGATATCCGTAGATCGGAGCTGCTTAAGGTGGCGGGCCTCTGCTCGGTCCAACTTGCCTTTCTCTTCAATGATGCAAAATATACACCATAACAGCGAGATCATCGATTGTTGTGTGTTGATAGGGCAAATCATATGCCCAAATTTCAACGAGCCGCATGGATAAAAACGGCAGGGTGCCCTAAAGAGGTATAAGGAGTTGTTGATGCGTCGGGCGAGAATGATGAGCTGACCGATCGATGTGTGGCTCGTTCGCGGTCATGGTCTCTCCATTGAAGGGCGTGATCTCCGTCAGTGAGTACACCAATACATTCATTCCATCGCGATACAACTTCAATGCTGAAAACGTGTATGAGAACTCCCAGTGAATTCAGCTTTCTAAGCAATCCTCACCGCGAGAAAGGCGGTCGGGTCAACCTTTCCTTCAGCAGCATTACATTCCCGACACTGACATCGCGATGCATCCATCCTTGCTCATAGTAGCCCAGGTAACCTTCGGGGCCACGTAAGTGATCAGAGCGGAAAGTGTCAGGCATACATAGGTCACGGACCTATTATGCTGTGCAATATGCCCTCAAGCAGTTCGTGAGGGGACGAAGCGTCAAGAAGATCTCGCCCCTCGGTTCTGAACAAATGGCGAGACTGAATGCGCTCTTCCGGTTGAACATTCCCCAGGTCTTTATGACGGAAGAGGTTCCAAGATTCCGAGTCAACAGGTATAAAGTTCTTTGTGAGGTGGACTTTTCCATTGGGCCCTTTGACATTATAAGAGCCAAGAACCTCCGGGACTCCAAAGAGCCCTTGCGCATCTCGATACATTGCCGCCTCAGTATTTCGAATGAGCAAGGGCCAAGAGTCTTTGACGATGAATGATGAGGGGACATCTTCGAGGCGGAGACTGGGAATGTCGTCGTGGCATGTAAGGATCTGCTTTTCAGGCTGCGGCTCAATTGGTTCTGTGCAGATAACCTTCGTGCGCATCAACCCCCCCATGGCTGGTTGTGTTCCGCTCTCCTTCGCTATTCTCGACCCGCTGCCCCTCGCCGCCTTCGAACCGCTGCCCCTCGTTAGCTTTGACTTGCTCCCGCTCACTGGCCGCGACATGCCGTCGCTGCCTAACTGAGAACCAAATCCGCAATCAAGAGATATCGGGTCTCGACGAGGGCGAAGGTAAGCGCGCCAGCATCTTCATTTGTATCTGCGTCTGAGAGCCGAGCTGATCTCTTTTCACTCGAATAACCTGAGTTGCCCGCCCACGAACACAAATCCGGCTGAAGATACGCTTGTCCACTTGGCAGAGACCAACAACAGGCAAGTTAAGGTGAGAGTTATCGCAAGAGTCATCTAGCCCAGCTGATTGGCGATTGTTTACAGAGGCTAGGCCAACCATGGCGGCAACGAAGTGTTTCCAACCATCCGGTCGTGTCAAGTCGGCCGGACTAGCCGTCATGCCGCCACGGTGGAAAAATAGAAAGCAGACTACCTTGGATGAGTGGTTGAATGCGATTGCGAGAACATATTGTCGACCGTGCGAGGAAGCAAACATACAGCGAGCGTATGTTCCAGCTTGCACCACCGTGGCTGGCCAGGTATCTTTGATTTCAACGGGAATGCGGACATCTCGCCAGGAAACACTCTTGCCGCAAGCGATTTCTTCGTCGCAACCAACAACATCCGGTTTGAGTGCCCAGGAACCTTCAATGCCATCTGTCACGGGTCGGTCGTATGTAGAAAAGCGCAAAGATCCATAGTAGGAGCCCGCATGTGGTGGCAACTCTTCTCGCGCAATTGCGAGAGCAGTGTTGAGTAGATAGGTAAAGGGACCGTAATATTGCTTCTCGGGCCAAGGCTGTTTCATTTCGGCGTGTTGCTCAAAGTATTGCGAATGGGGGGATAACTCCATTTCCTTTGCAAGCCGTTCGCAAACCCGCTCGACGACCTCGTTGTCATGAGGGAGTAAATCGGATACGATATCATGACTCTGCCACGTAGCGCAGATGAGCTCCCCCTTCATCACGTCTTTGAGGTCACCTTGTGTCATAGGCGGTGTGCTGGCACTTCCCGTGTTTGTTCGTGAGTTCGAGGCGCTACTGCGTTTCAACGGTGTCGAGTGCGAGTATTGAGCGCTTATTGAGCCATGACTCGTTCTAGGATAAGCGACACAGAGAACTTGCGAGAATGGGTTCAACGTTCAACGTTGGGAGGCGGACTTTCAGCTCTCACGTGTCACGTGGTTGTCTAAGCTGTTCTGAAACCAACCAAGCAGCAGGATGCATAAACGCACCTCGACCTCATGTTATCATTAGCTAATTAGTTTGGCATACTCCCCCCACTATTCCAAACTAATTAGCTTGGAACTTCATCAAGTTCATCTTCTTCCTCCTCTTCATCCTCTCCAATGTTTAGGTTGAAATTTTCCTCACTCTCAGAGTCAACATTGATAGAATCTGTAGAATATGTTAGCAGATAGAGGTATATGTATAGAAATCTAGGATAGCCAGGCGATCCTGTAGTTTTGATGTATCATATGCACCAAATTGATGCATTTGAGTGATGAACAATTAGCATCAATTGGTGCATGCACCTGATGTATCACTTTGGAGCATCTGATGCATTACCTCCTCATTGGGTGTGGATGGTACATCTGATATATCATGATGCCAGATGATGCATCTGCCATAGCCATAGACAGTGAATGTATCATACATACATAATGTTGATGTATCAGCATGTCAGCATCTGATATATTGTTGAAGCTGTTCTGGAAATTTGGCCATCTGATATAACATGGACATTCAATACATCACTACCAATGCTTATCCAAAAATGAATAAAAAAGCGAATTTATTATCATCAAACTTAAACTTATTACTGTATTACAGTAATGACTAATATTAAATCTATTTCTATTTAAATTCTATTTATTCACACTCTATCACAAGTCCCAAAGTTGGGAGAAAGTGGGGGGGGAAGCAGGGCAAGTTGCTGTATTTATATGCCACGCTTTGTGGCTGTGCAAACGCGTGACATGGTAACGTTGATTAGGTGTTACCATGTCACGACTTTGCACAGCCACAAAGTGCGGCATATAAATACAGCAACTTGCCCTGCTTCCCCCCCCACTTTCTCCCAACTTTGGGACTTGTGATAGAGTGTGAATAAATAGAATTTAAATAGAAATAGATTTAATATTAGTCATTACTGTAATACAGTAATAAGTTTAAGTTTGATGATAATAAATTCGCTTTTTTATTCATTTTTGGATAAGCATTGGTAGTGATGTATTGAATGTCCATGTTATATCAGATGTGCCAAATTTCCAGAACAGCTTCAACAATACATCAGATGCTGACATGCTGATACATCAACATTATGTATGCATGATACATTCACTGTCTATGGCTATGGCAGATGCATCATCTGGCATCATGATATATCAGATGTACCATCCACACTCAATGAGGAGGTAATGCATCAGATGCTCCAAAGTGATACATCAGGTGCATGCACCAATTGATGCTAATTGTTCATCACTCAAATGCATCAATTTGGTGCATATAATATATCAAAGCTACAGGATGTGGTGGGATAGCTCCATTAGCTCAGTCAAATAATGGACTGAGTATATTTGCTATAGTACCTAGGATAGCTCCGTTCTATCCCAAGGCATCAATACAGGTGTAATGTGAAGTAAAAAAGTGAAAGGACTCACAGCTCAGTCAAATAATGGACTGAGCTGTGGCACTGCTACAGTGCAGCCAAATAAACATGCATGTTACGTAATCTGACCAGATGATTACTAATAATATGAGATGTTGCTTACCTGGGGGGTCGAATTCCTCATTGTCAAACTCAGGTACCACAGCTAGCTTGGTCCTCCTTAGACAGCCAGGCATTCAGGTGGGAGCAGGCTTGCTGGGTGGTGCAGGTTGAGATGAAGGTGCTGGAGTTGTTGCAGCAGGAGATGCTGATGAACATGTGATGGCTGGAATACATGCACAGCCACAAGACATGCAGCCATTGCATATGGAGGAGCCAGGTGCATACATACACTTCTTCTTCTGCATCTTGCATAGTGATGGGGAAGGCCAGGCCAGGCTCAAAAGCCCAGGCTTAGGCTTGGCTTCATAGGGCTTGGGCTTTGACTGACCTCAAGCCTGGCCCTGAGGTAGGGCTCAGGCTTGGCTAGGGCCAGGCCAGGCTCAAGCCCAGCTTTTAACACCAGAAGTGGGTATCAATTTTAATCTAGACCTGTTGGATTGATTAATGTGGAAGTCAATCACACCAGGGATGAGACACTCTGATCAGATGACCTCTGAGTATACCATGTGACCAAGTCAAGGAATGACCTCTGAGTACATCATGAGTGACCAAGTCAGCATCAGATATCTGTCCCCTCATTGAACTATAATGTAGACCATGTAGCTCAGTGGTTAGAGCACCCACCATGTGTTTGGGAGGTCCTAGATTCAAACCCCAGTGGTCACTCTTTTATGAAACATCAACAAGACCTAGCTACAAGATTTAAAGGTCAGAGTCACTCTCTAAATCTAAACTGGCCATGTCACTCTCCTCCTCCTCTTCCTCAGCCAATGTGGCAGTTTCTGGCTCTCAAAAGAGGAGGTCATTATGGTAAAAACACTTCAAACATTGAAGTGCTTCAACAATGTCACTTTTGAGGCAGTTGTGGTACTTCGAAATTGTGATCCCAGCTGCTGAGAATGCACATTCACTTGAGACTGAGGTTGCCATGTTTGACAGGTAGTCAGCAGCCAAAGACCCCCAAACAGGGTAATGCCATGCATTGACCTATCATTGGCATCAGCATAGGTCCAAACCATGAGATGAGCAAGCACATACCCCCCACCATTGGGCAAATGTCATGTCACCAAGCTCATCATGTGTGTTGAGATACAAGTGAAAACCTGGTAGCCATGGTTTCTGCAGGTCTGTGGGCATGAGTGGCAGAGAGTTGCTGTCCATCTCATCATCAGAGAGCTCTCTGTAATACTTTCTATCCCTCAAAAGAACCGGACTCAACTGTATATTGAGTATGGTAGTTCTATGTAGAGGGATCTACCCTCTCTGTACAGTCACGACACGATATATATAGGCGAGCGGCCCTCTAGGGGCCGCTGATGTAAGCATGGCCTAAGCGGCTATGCTAGTAGACTATTATAGTATGTATATTATGTAATAAAAGAATAGAAAAGGCCTATAGCCTTACACCCTCCCCCTCCGGAGAGGCCCCAACCAGAGGCAACGCGTGGGCAGCGCAGGATGACGAGCAGAAGTAGAATAGCGTTACAAGGGGCGCATCCCCTTGGGGAGGGTTACCGCCATGTCACTGGGCGCGATCCCCTCCTGGGGCCTTCGCCTGGTGCTGACAGGTCCTACCCGGTGGTCTGCGTGACCTGCCCCCAGTTGGACAGTGTGTCACGAGCGGCATGCCCCGGTGGGGGGTGCCCCAAGTGCCGCTGTCTTGTCCTGCGGGGTAGGCATATGTTTTTAAAGGGCTCGGATGCTTAGTCTGAGCCCTGCTCGTAGTCGCATGGCGGCTCGCCCTCGTCATTGCTCCAGTCGGGCGACGACACAACAGGCCCCTTTGCGGCCTTAGCGGCTGATGACTTAGCCGCTTTCTTTTGTTTTTGAGAGGGCCCCACACCCTCTGTCTGGGATATTGTTAAACCCCCAATAGGTAGCCCTAGGGGGTTTCTAATGGTGGACGTGCTTCCACCGTCTTCCAGGGGTGCATCGCCCCTCCGTTCGTCTCCCGCCTTCTCGCTTAACCGAAGACGGCACGGACGCGCCCCACACCCTATGCACTCTAGCAGTGCATATGTCCGGGGCGGTATGGGAGGCTTCTCCCGTTCACCCAGCACTAGCTGGATATCATCGTCCAAGGGGGCATTCCCCTTTCGCACGTACTCGCGTGCCCATGTGAGTACAAACTCGTCCCAGAGCTCTGTTTCCCCAACGGAGACTCCGGCGTCTACAAACGCCTCAATCGTCTGCGCGACAGTTGGTGTTATCTTTGTGTTCCAGTGCCTGGAACGTTGTGCAGGGAGGACTCTCCCTGTAAGGGTCCACCCTAGGGGTGAAGGGACTTTCCCTGGACGCTTAGCTAATCAGCCACACTTATCCTACTACTGTCACTACGACTGCGTAACCACTGCTATAAACAGGGTACTAACGCACTTGTGACACGGGATATACAGTCTCACTTAACCAACATCTTACACCTTTTTGTGTTACCTCGCCTCCCATTAATTTGGGCAGGCATTGTAGCAGTGCTACGCACTGTTTGCGTTTTATCTCGACGACCACTTATCGGATTCACTCGATTCGACCGCCGATCGATTCGCCTCAAGAATTGCGTTCGAACGAGCCCTGATACGTGGGTGTTGGTGGAGCGGTTGGGGAGAAACCAGGACACAGATCCGAAAACAAGATTTGACGATAACTCGACATCGAGCGGACGAAATCGCACGCGGGTAGGCTCTTTCGAAAGGCCGCCTCAACCGCGTTCAGACGATACCCTTCGCGCGCCAATCCGTCCAGCCGTTATGGCGCATCGCCATCTTCTTCGGTCTGCTCCCCCTTCCCCCCACCTTTTCGGCATCCCATCAATTCCCAGCCAATCCCATTCGTTTTGGGATCGATTTTGGGCTCCATTCAACGCGCTTTCACGTGGTATAAAGCGCTTCCGACAAGCTTTCGTCGTCATCAAGATATCACGAACTTCGCGTCTGCACCGCCGCTCCCTGAGGTTGACGGCAGTTGGTTACTGCCGTAGGCTTTACAGCCTCGCCAAGGTCTTCCGACCTCACCCCGTCATCAGGCAGGTCTCCCCTCACCTGCTGAGCCCTTCCCTATTCCTGGGGATACCCATGCCCCATACCAAAATAACCCCTACGCACCTCGACACGGGAAGGACCCGTGGCCGACAAGGCCTTGGCCGAGTGATTGGATGGGCCCATGGCTCCTATGTGGAGTTGCAGGGCAACCCCTATGCCTTTCCTTTTCTATTTTTTGTTGTTTGACACCTTGAGCAGGTGCCAGTGGGGGGGGGTGTAAGGGTCCACCCTAGGGGTGAAGGGACTTTCCCTGGACGCTTAGCTAATCAGCCACACTTATCCTACTACTGTCACTACAACTGTGTAACCACTGCTATAAACAGGGTACTAACGCACTTGTGACGCGGGATATACGGTCTCACTTAACCAACATCTTACACTCCCTTTAATGGCCTGCGCGTACGCCCCCTTTGACACAAAGAGGGCTACAGCCATAGCTAGGAACGGGCGCCGCATTCGGGCCCGGGACGGTGCGCACGCCATTATGGTACACCAGATGGCCACCTTACGTGCAAAGGACAGGGGTGAGTCCCCGTCCTTATCAATACCAAGGACGGCCACTCTGCCCATCCTTATGTCAGCGGCCCAGCAGCGCAGGTCTGACACTGCGCCTCTGTCGCCTTTCGGGTTCATAGGGGGAATTTCTCCCTTCTCCCCTACAAAGGAGAGCCACAGCTCTTGGGGGAGCAACGGCTCCCCGGTCTCTACAAACTCCCTAATGGGAGGCACAACCACTCTTGCCGCTGTCAGCGGCAATGTCTGGTATGACGGATAGGAGGGTGCTCCCCCTCCTGCGACTTCCAAGGGTCCTGCCCTCAGGGATGGGTCGCCCATCCCTCCACTCTCTTGCAACATCTGCCCCTGCAGATGGCGTGCCACCCGGTCTGCCGATTTCTCGATGCCGGCAGGAACTCTCCAGTTCCTCAACAGCCAGTCCTCAACTGGCGTAGGCAGCTTTCCCGCTGCCACGTTCTTCTGGGCCTCCTTAACGGCCCATCGCATCTTCATTACAGCAGTCATATCATAACTGCCGTCAGGCGCTCCATGGTGCGCCTGCTGGTTGAGGGCTATCACCTCTTCAACCGTCTTCAACTCGACAGCCCACGCCCCGGGCTTGACGGACATCCCCGATGGCCAGGGATAGCCATCTGGAGCCCTGTCCAGGTGGGGGGCATTAAAGGGATAACCCCTTGTCGGATGTGCAAGCACTGTCTCCGCAAACATTCGTTTATGCCTCAGTGAGGCATCGGGGTTCTGCTGGCTAACACCAGCAGGTGGAAGAGGGGGATACCCCTCTTCAATATTCATGGGGACGTCCACGTCCCCCATAGGCGGCGCTATGTCCGCGTATGAGACAGCAGTGCGGGCCCTTTTAGGGTCCTGCTCCAAGGGATCCCTGTCAGGTCCCTTCCCTTTCGCCACCGTTCGCACTGCGGTGAGCTCCTTGTTGGCGCTTGCCAACTTTTCTGTCAAGGAGAGAACCTTCTCCTTTGCCTTTCTAAGGTCGGCCTCGACCTTATCCAGGCTATCGTAAGCTTTTTCAAGCTTTTGCCAGTGTCCAGCACAAAGGGCGTTGCCCTTCTCATACTCTTCATGCAAGTCATCCAACTTGCGTTGTATCATTCCGAGCTCCGGCTCGAGCTCACGCTTAGCGCTTTCCTGCGCTTCCTTAAGCGTTTGTTGAAATGCTTCGTCCGAGTGCAGCAGCGACTCGAAGATGTGACAACGGAATCCGATACACTGAGTGCACCGGGATCCGTGGGTGATCGCATGGATCATGCGATCCTGGACCCAGGGGAGAGTTTCCTCCCCTTGCAACAATGACGGCTGGGACAACCCAGCTGTTCCGACAATGCTTGTCGGCAGCGAGTTCCCTGGCGCAAGGCCAGGGACAGCGGCGGTAGCGGTAGAGGTGGCGGCGGTAGCAGTGGCGGTGCGGGTAGCGCGAGGAGATGGGGTTTCCCCCATCGGATCATCCATTGTAACAAATGGCTGATGAGGAAAAAAGAGAAAAAGAGGGCGGGCCCTCTTAAGGTTTTGTACCTTACGGTGGAGCCACCACATGACTTAGTCACTGTGGCTAACGACCCAGCGGTCTGGCTCGATCGCGTTTACTACTCCGCGTGGGCACTCTGTCCGCGCTCTGCTCGAGGGCGTCTAGGTAGCGCCCTCCATGAGTCTACACCTTGTAGTTCAAGGTAATGGTCTAGAGCAGCCAGCTCTTTGACCCCCATGTATGGCTCCCAGGTCGTATCCCTGAGGTTCCATCGAACCTCGCATTCCAGGTGGCGGCCTTTCCACCTATGGCCAATAATGGCGTCTACTAGCCATTCCTCCTTTGGATCCACACCAAAGTCATAAAAGACTTTCACTTCACGATGCGGAAACAACGCGTCGTCGTTTGGTTCATGTCGCTGCAACCGGCTGACATGGAACGTCGGGTGGATTCTCCTCGACTTTAGCGAGTCGGGGAGCTCCAGCTCGTATGTAGACGATTCCGGTCTACATGACCATATTGGGTATGGCCCAATAAACTTCGGCATGAGCTTTCTAGCTCGTTTTTTAGGGAGATTCAAGTTCTCCATTGAGAGGTAGACTAATTCTCCCTCTCTAAACGGGTGCTCTGCCTGTCTATGCTGGTTAGCGTAAAACGTTTGGTGGATGCAACTTTCTATAATCGCGTCGTGCACCATTGCAAGGTTGAGCGTGGCTTTCTCCGCGAACATCCGTACCCCTCTGGGCACCACCTGGAGGTCTTCTGGCAACTCTGCCATCATCTGGGGCATGTACCCATAGGTGAGCTCAAACGGGGCAAACCCCGTCGACGCGCTTATTGATGTGTTAATGGTGAATTCGACCATTGGGATTCGCTCTGCCCAGTCTGTCTGGTCCGGTTGGACCACCGATCGGAGGATCTGAGACACGGATCGGATCGACCGTTCTGTCGCTCCATCCGTCTGTGGATGGAAAGCTGTGGACATCCGCAGCTTGACACTGAGTAGTTGGTGTGTTTCCTGCCAAAAGGCAGACGTAAATCTCGGATCATGATCAGACACAATCGATCCTGGCAACCCATGCAGTCTCACTACATGGGTTAGGAAGAGCCAGGCTAGCTCTGCTGCCGTTACCGAAACGGTAACTGGTACTAGGTGTACCAGTGAAGTGAGGCGGCAGATCACCACCCAGAGGTAGTCCACCTCTTTCGACATAGGAAATGGACCTACGAAGTCCATTCCTATTGATTCCCAGGGCCGCCTGGGGATCGGAAGGGTGTGTAGAAGCCCCTGTGGCTTCTGAGGGGAAGTCTTGCTCGTCTGGCATACGCCGCATGACGAGCAAAACTTATTGATGTCTTTAGACACCGATGGCCACCAGTAGTAACGGCGGACGTAATCCATCGTTATCTGTGACCCCATGTGTCTTAGGACCGCATGGGCTTCCTGGATTATTCTCCCAGGGATGCTTTTCCCTTCATGAAGGGTACGAGGCACACAGAGCACCTCGTCTCCCTTTTTATTCTCAGCGAAGATCAGGTCATCCCTGATCTTAAAACCGGTGTAGTTTCCCGGTTTCTCCAAAATTATTTTGAACAGGTGATCCTGTTCATAGCCGTCACAGATGCTTTGCAGCATCCTGCTATCCCCCCCTTCCACGCGGGGCCTTAAGGGCATGAGCGTCTCGTCCCTCACATCCCCGTCTGCTTGGGGCATAGGCGGCGGTTGCTCCTGCTCGGTCTCCTGGTCCACGGCAGGTGCGCGTACTCGTAGTGCGCGCACCTCCTCCAGGTGTCCGCGGGGCAACTTGTCCCCTTCAGGGTCAAGGCAAATGTCCGCCTTTACGTACTCGTGATCCAGATGAATCTCATCCGTCGCGTCACTCATATGGTAACGCGAAAGGCCATCCGCAACTTTGTTGCTCTCGCCTTTAATGTAGGTGATGGAGTAGTTAAACCTCTCCATATATTCCATCCACCTGGCCTGCCGGCCAGACAAGCGCGTTTGGTTCTTAAAGAACCCCAGCGCTTCGTGGTCTGTGACCACGTTGATTTGTCTACCGAGGAGTTTATCCTCCCATTTCTGTAGCGATTCAACAATCGCTAAGGCCTCCCAGTCCCAGGTTTTGTAACTAAGCTGGGCCGGGCTAAACCTTTTAGACATAAACCCCACCGGACGGCAGGTTTCCCATGTCTTTCCCTGGCCATACATGGCCCCTACGCCCGACACTGACGCGTCGCACACGAGCCAGATTGGCTCCTGTACTGCTGCGTCTACCGGGCGTAATATTGGCGTTTTACACGCCAATGCCTTAATCATCTCCATGCACTTGTCATGGAGTGGTCTCCAGTGAAACGTTCGCGTTTCACTACACAGACTAGCCAAAGGGCCAGTGTAAGTGGACAGATCAGGCATGAACTGTCCGATGTACTGTACTAATCCGAGGAACCTCTGCACCTCGTTAACGCTTGTCGGCATTTTCCAGTTACAGATTTTATCCATTTTATCCACTGTGACGTGGATTCCTCGGGCATCTATAATATGCCCTAAGCAATCTATGCTCTTCGTGTATAACGAGCACTTCTTCTTGCTCAAGAAAAGGCTCGCGCCTTTGAGGGTCTCAAAGACCGTCTTTAAGTGCCACTCATGGTCCTCCAGGGTCTTGGAGAAGACGAATACATCGTCTAAGTACACGTGCACGTACTTTCCCAATTGATGACGAAATATATGCGTCATCAGGCGCTGGAAGGTAGCAGGAGCATTACAATCCCCTATCTGCATCACCTGTGAGAACATGGTGCCCAAGACGGTCGCAAACGCCGTCTTCCACACGTCCTCAGGCTCTACGTGTACTTGCTCGTACGCATCCGATAGGTCAATCTTTGACATATACGCGGCTCTAGCCACGTCCTGCCTGATCTGATCCTGATCAGGCAACAGGGTAATATCCCGTACTGTGTTCGCATTCCGTTTCCGACAGTCCACGACTGTCCGTAGCAGCGGGTTCTGGCTGCTTTTTGGTATGCATAACATAGGAGCTGCTTGCGATGCCGCTCCTGCTTCCCACCAACCGTTAGTAATATAACGGTTCACTTTCTCAAGGAATTGTTCCTTAAATGCCTCAGCACACCGAGGCAGGTAATAATTATAGACTTGCTTTTCATCTATTAAGGGTATGCGGTGGTTCACCGCCCGAAACGGCAGCGGTCTGGGGGGAACTCCCCCAAAGAGCTCAGCATACTGGTTAAACCAGTACTCACGCCTGCCTTCGAGGTAGGCGTCGTCTATCTTTACAGAGGCGTTAGCCTCTCCCCCCTTCCAGGGCTCACCTGCATCCTGGGGGCCCGAGTGTAGTCAGCTCTTTCGAGCTCCCTTCCTCGGCGCATTCTTAGCCGATATACGGACGCGTAATGCTTCCGTCTCCTCACTGGGCGACATCGCCTGAAGGGTTTTTCCCTTCCCTTCGCCAATCTGGATTGCACGTCGGTGCACATCCAGTATCACACGGCGGTCATACATGAACGCCGTTCCGACTATGATATCATAGCAGTCGATGTTCACTATATCAAAATACTGGTCCTCCACCAGTATTCCTCCCAAATCCACCGCTACACGGCATCCGCGTGTGATTGTCGATCGGCTGCCGATACAGCCGAGTTGGATAGGAACTGGATTATCCAGTTGGAAGGTTGGTACCTTCGTCACCCGGGCAAAGTCCAGGCTCATCAAGTCTGGGGTACTTCCAGAATCAAAAAGCGTATACGCTTTTACACTGTTCACAGTGATGTAGGCCGCGAGGCATTGCCTAGCCTCCTTTGTCACTACCGGGCGCGATCCCGTCCGCTCCTTCCAGACGTGCGCCCGAAACGGCCTGTTGTCAACATGGCCGACGCGTACTTCTGTCGTGTAGAGGACTTCGTCCTCTTCTAATTCCCGGATTCCAGCGACCTGGTCGCTTTCCACCTCCTCCTCGAGCTCGTCCGAATCGTACTGGTCCCCGCAACCAGCGTAGTCGTCTCCCGCGACTTCCTCCGGTAGGGCTTCACCCTCCGGCTCCTCGCTTTCAACCGCCAGTGTTTCCGGCAGTTCCTCAGGCTCCAACTCGCCCGGCTCCTCTTGTAAGGCGTAGTTCCTTACATTTCCCCTCACAGCCTCTGGCTTTCGCTGTGACTGAGGGCACACATTCGCGTAGTGCCCTGCTTTCCCGCACATATAGCATGTTAGAGGAGCTTTCCGCTCCTCTCCGCCTCGTACCCCAATCTTGGGCACCGCCTTAGGCGGTTCTAGCCGGGGTTTGCTTCCTCCGGTTTGCACGCGCTCGTCTCGCGCGCAGTCAATCCGCAGGGGAACAGGTTCCCCTGGCCTACAGTCTGTGTGCGGCCGATACGGCCGCAGTCTCACAAACCTCTGCCCCACAGGCACTCTGCCTGTAGGCGGGTTTCCTTTGGGACCTGCCTGGTTCCCTACCGAAGGCACTGCACTCCACTGCTGGAGGTAGTGGAGGGTCGCTTCCACTTGGCGACTAGCGTCGATAATATCCTCAACCGAGGATAACTCGATGCTAATCGCGTGAGTTTTGAAGATGGCCTCCACCATCTCGTTAGGCAGTCTGTTAAGGAACTGCCTTTTCATCGTACCGGCGTCAGGCGGGGTGAGCATTCTCTCCGCCACCTGGGCCAATTCGTTCCAGAAGCCCAAGGCGCCCTTTGCCTTTGTAAACTTCACCTGATAGAAGGCATCCACTGCCTTCTGTGCTGTTACCTCAGTCAGGAACTGCTTAAACATAGCGGTTATCAACTCCTCGAAGGTCCACCTTCGAGGAGCACGGGATAGACCCGTTACTTCTTGGGTATACCAAGTAGCGGCTATTCCGCTTAAGCGTGACCCCGCTAGCATAACGCGTTGGTGCTCCAACTGCGGGCCGACTACTCTATAGAAGTAGAAGTAATTAAGGAGGCCATCGAGCCACCTTTCCCAGACGATGAGGTCGTCTCGTTCGTCATAAAGCTCAGGGGGGTCAATCTTAATCCCCCTAATCTCAGCTATTGCCTCAGGCAATAGCAAGGTTTTATCTCATATCATCACAAGGTAGCGATGTAATACATCGCTCTGGTAGTTTGTAGAACTCGGGGACACCTCCCGAGTAATCTCCCACTCCTTCTGGGGCGGTTCCATCCATCCAAACGGACCCATCCGGCCCGTTGGCTCTCGCTGACCCAGCTGTGGGTAGCGCGGCATAAGCCGTGGCTCTGGCCCCGCTATTTCTCGAGGGCTGCCACCCTCCATTCCTGGTTCGCCAGGGGTTCGAGAACCGTCCGTGCGGTTCTCCCTTCGCCACCCTTCCTCGTGGTCAGCTGGCGCCTGACTCGGCGGGGCAGGCCCCGCTTCGGGTTCCACCGAATCACGGCATTGCCGCCGTAAGGGAGCCGCTAGCGCGGTTCCCTGCTCATCTAGCGAGTCCAGCACCTGCCTGACGTGGGTAGCCTCCTTGCTTAGCCGTTGCCGAATAGTGGCTTGGCGATTTTTCATTGCCCTTACAAGAGCCTCAAACTCTTCATCCTGGCGGGAAAGTTCCGCCTGAATGTCTGAGAGTCTCTCGGCTACAGCGTTAGCTCGCGCTATCGCTGTGGGCTCATGTCCACTATTGGAGGGAGCCCGCGAGCTTGACTGCTCTTGCGGCCACCTCTCGCGGGTTTCTAAGGGCTCTCTGCCCTTTCCTTTTGAAGGTCCGGCCTTCTCGAACGATGGCGCTTCACCAGTGACTTGGCGCATTGTGGCGCCCTCCTCGTGGCGATTGCCACGTGTCGACGGCGTTTCGGACCTAACGCCGTCGTCAGGGGCTGGTGACGCCACGTCAGCCCTTAGCGGGGGTTCACCGCTGGGCTCGACAGAGGTCCTATTCCCTCTGGCTGCACGATGCCTGTGTCGCGCAGAGGTCCTACCAAGGGAGGAGTTTCTCCTCCCTTCCTGTTGTGCTTCTTCTGCGCGGCTATACAGGTGTAACCCATTTCTAGCCACACTCGTTGTGTTGAAGGTTCAAAAAAGTTGTAATACTTTCTATCCCTCAAAAGAACCGGACTCTACTGTATATTGAGTATGGTAGTTCTATGTAGAGGGATCTACCCTCTCTGTACAGTCGCGACGCGATATATATAGGCGAGCGGCCCTCTAGGGGCCGCTGATGTAAGCATGGCCTAAGCGGCTATGCTAGTAGACTATTATAGTATGTATATTATGTAATAAAAGAATAGAAAAGGCCTATAGCCTTACACTCTCGAAGCAGTGTCTAGGGTTATCATTTGAAACAGCTGAGTGTTCAGGTACATCCACAGTGGAGTAACAGTCTGAGTCTGCAGACAGACCTTGCTGTGGCTGAGCAATTGGCTCACAACAAGCACATGTTTGGCTTTAGGCTTTGCAGTTGATTGCACTTGTACATTATGCATTTTGAGGTACATCAGGGCCTTATCTAAATGGTCTTGGCCCTTGGGCTGAATACTAGCTGAAAGCCCAGGTTCAGGCCCAAGGCTCAGGCTTCTAGTACTCTGAAGCCCAGCCCTGGGCCCTCTCAAGCCCTCCCCAGGGCTGGGCCAGGCAGGCTCAGGGCTTCAAGCTTCAAGCCCAGCCTTCCCCATCACAAATCTTGCACCATTTGCATCATCCAGGAGTGAGTTTGGCTGCTACTTTCACCTTGCTTTGCTTTACCATGGTGCTGGATTCAAGATGGAGGGGGGGGTAGGTGTACATCCATTCAAAAACTTTTATTTACAACATGTGCAGTATGAGACATTGAAAAAATGAACAAACAGGAACTAGATGTAACCACAATGCTTGTACCAGCCAAAAGCATGCTCTGGGGTTGCTGCAAGAAGAGCCTCAAGGATGACTTTATGGGACTCAGCATCACCCATCTCTGTCATTGCCATTTGAACATAGTGACCAACATGACAGTGATTATATTTCATGAAAAAGAAGGTGAGCTCAATAGGGTTGAGGTCAGGAGAATAGGGAGGCAAAAATATGCAATGCATGCCCCTACGATGGAACATTAGCAAATTATAATGTAGAATTGAAAAATAGACATACCATTGACAAATTAGCTGCTGGATCTCCGGATGCTTGTGGATCCAGCAATTATCCATAACAATGACAGAGTTGGGAGCCAGGAAAGGCTGCGTGGAGTCCAAGAGAGTGTTGATGAAGTTGTAAATGGTTGTAGTGCAGTAGGAGCCTTCGACAATGTCGCAATGTATAATTCTGGTCAAAGAGAGCACTGGGAGGACAGAAAAACTTTAAGTAAAACATCATAAGCTGCTAAATCTATTATAATATGACAACTTACCACTTTCCACGTACAAAATAAGCCTTGCGTTTCGCTTGCATCCCATGAGAAGCCCATGCTTATATGCAGTAAGAAGTGCAACAGTCAATGGAACTCTCATCATTAAAAACAAGCTGCTCTGGGTCATATTCACCAATTTTTGAAAGGTAATTGAGCCGCTTTTCTTCAGATTGTTCTGCTGCAACACAGGTGAGCTGGTATTGAGAATTTTAGAAAAATAAGTTTGGATCAACAGAAATAGGCTGCATACCTTCTTTTTCGTGAGTCCAGCCAGTTTCAGCTTCCTCCAAACTGTTGCTATAGAAGCAGCAGCTCCACAGTCTCTGGCCAGCAGCTCTTGCAGCTTGTCAAGGTATAAATCAGGGTAATGTTTGACATGATCCAAAAGATACTAGCATTCAGGTTACCATAGAATGAAAATGATAATTGCAGTAACACACCTGGACATCGACATCTCTCAGCTGTCTTTGTGATTTCTTCCTCTCCTTCTCTTTGCCATCCTCACCTGCTCTGATTGTCCAGTGCTTCTCAAAGTAATTGAGGATATTGTGAATGGCAGCAATTGGGATCCCAGTGTATGTTGAGAACTTGAGATCTGTTCCCAGGTAAGGATTGCTGACAGTCAAACTACTATCCAGTGGATCTTGGGGGACAACGAGCTACCTGCGACCATCTGCAGGATGTCGTGGTTGATGAATGAGAGCTAAATGCATGATAGACATCATGGTTGATGTGTGACATGCAGGTTCAAATTTCCATGTCGCTCTAACTTTTCAGGATAGTGCTGGTTTGTGCGATTATTTTCCACTAATTTGTATGCTATTAGCTTCAGTTGTTGTTGAGATATTGCAGTGCTGACATCTGACTGCAGAATAATCATGTGTTTTATGATTTATAAGGTTTCCTGAAAAAGACAGTAATCTGTCCATCATGGATTCATTCATGAGGGTAGTGTGGTGATAAATGCTCTATGGTGGTGCTAGAGACAGAACATGAGTGACACTCCAGCATAAAGGAGTAGGCCTCCTCCTGCGGTGCCACACAACTCATTTATCCAGTCAATTTATCACACCTTGCAGTATGTGGCAGCATCTAGTGGCATGACTAAAAAGGAATGAGGATTACATAAGATCCCAGCTTGATCACCATCACTCTCCTTAGCATATGGACTTTGCAAGCATATTATAGAGATGTACATTTCTTGATCAGCTATGACTTCTACTCCAAATGCAAATGTGTCCTTGTCCATCTTGTCAATGCAAGTGTGATGAAAGTACTACAAGCAAGCTTGATGACTAGTGGCTGTGCAGACATAGTTGATTAGTCAGTAGCTAGAAATTTTCCCTTTGTCATCCTACATTCATGTCATAGACAGTGAGCTGCATCTGCTGATAGATTATGAGACCCAACCAGTGCAGAGAAGTGTTTTTTCAGATCCCCAAAGCTGTGCACTGGACAACTGCAGGCATTGCCTCAGTGTCTTGAGGTGTCACCTAAAACTCACACCAACTCCATAATGACCAATGTCAGCTGTGATAGCCAATTTGGAATGGCTCTGCACACCCAGATTTGAGGCCAGTGAGCTTGTGAATGGTGGCCTGTGTGTAAGCAGCATCATGAGCCAGAGAGTCTAGGACTCTGCTGGTTATTATTGACACTCTGGTGGAGACAGTTGATATTGTCATTCAGTCCAGATCTAGTATACCAGCAATTTGTAGTCAAAGCTTCTTACTATTGCCCCAGTTGCCTAAGCCTTCACACTTGACACTGTTTCTCAGAGTTGTAACATTATTATAAACAGTGCAGAAGGCAGCCATGTTGAGATGGTATCTACAAAGATATATCTGGTATGTTGAAATGCCAGATGAGATGAAAATTGGATAGGTGGAAAGCATTACTAAGAATTCAAGAATTGATTGCCCCAGCAAGGACACTCTCAAAAGTGCAAGAATCCCCCTTGCCTCCTTTTTCAGACCTCTTCTTTTCTTCTGATTTAGCTGCTTGCTTCACAGCCCTGCGCCTACGATTGCGCACTAATTTGCCCACTGCTCTATCAGTGTCCTCTTGAGGTTTGGTGGACTTTAGGGCAGCCTCTGCAATGTCCTTTTTGCACTGCTCCCAGATGACAGGTGGGAGAGATGTGATGCCATTGAGTTGGTGTCCACATGGTCCATGGAAACGTGCACGCTGGTTGACTGAGGTGCAACCCCAGTGGAAGTGTTGCCAGCTCACAGAAGTTTTATTCTATAGTCAGTATATTAGATAGACTATGGACTAAGTTGGATAAATAGGACACTCACCCTGATGTTGACACCTGGTTGACCATATAAGAGGACTACTTGACCAGGCATGATATCTTTTTTCTCTTAAACAAGAGTAAGTCAAGGATCATCTTGAATGAATCAGCATTCACCTTCATTGCAGCCATTGGCGTTGCATGTCATGCTGACAGATCCATCAGCAACAGAGATTTGAGTGCTGGACTCAAGCAGTATCTTGAAGTGGCATTGCTTGAGAGCTCCCTTGTTGCAGGCTTTTGCTTTGGCTGCCTTAGCAGCACTTTTGGCCTTGTTGATTGCCTTGATATGCTTCGTAGCCTTTGCTGGACCCCTAGGGTTCTTACAGTATATTCAGGTATCAAAAAGTGCATTGCAAGAACAGATGGAAATTAACTTACGATTCTGGCCTTTGCCCTTGTTCTCTTGGCATTTACAGCTGCAGGCTAAGGGTGAAGTTTGGTCAGTCAATCTCATACTGTCAGTGGGTGAATAGGACTTACAGGTGATGGGGTCATGCTTGCTGTTAAATGGCAAGTGGAAAAGATGGAGAGCGCCTTGTGGTGCAGGGTATGCACACATTATGCAACGCATTATATATCTAGGCTGTAAGTATTTTTTTCCCAGGCAATGAGTCATTTTTTGTCAACTGAGTCATTTTTCTGTAAACTGAGTCATTTTTCTGTAAACTGAGTCATTACTTGAGTCATTACTTGAGTCATTACTTGAGTCATTACTTGAGTCATTACTTGAGTCATTACTCGTAAACTGAATCATATTTTGTCAATTGAGTCATTATGGAGTCACTTATGCCATTCGATATCACCTCTTTTTTCTTGCATTCTCCTCCCCTTAGTCTCGCCGCCGCCTTCCTCGTTGCGCGGTCTCCTTCCTCGTCACCTCGGTGCTGGCCGCTTCGCTGCTACCCTACCGCAGTGTCCCGCCATCCTGTCTCCCTGCTTCCCCTCGGCCTCGAGCTCGATCCTCCCTGCGACAAACTGGGTATCATTGGAAAACCCACCATCACCGGGAGACAGACCACGAGCTGCAGTTGGCAAAATCAAGCCGATACTAAGGCAAAGGCGAGTGGGAATTTCAGCAATGCCAAGGTCAGTTTGTGGCCCTGTGTCCTGCCCCTCTGCGTAGATTGGCCGAGCCTCGCATTGAACAATTGCCTTGTCAGGTTTCGGGTGGGATCATTGGTCGCAGCGGCGACAATGGTGGGCTTGACTATAAGGGCAGTCGACGTAGACGCGTGCGGGTGCGCGTGGCCATTCACTCGACGGGGATTCACTCGACGCTTCAAGTGGTCCGGCCTGGCAGAAGGACCAACAACAGCAGCTGCGGCAACATCCTCCTCATAAGCAGCGTTGTCGTTTTTGAGAAAGAGCATGGGGAACGGACGTCTTTGTTGCGCACCGCTAGTGCTAGCGCTGCGCTGAGCCCTGGTCCGCCCTCGCACCATATGGAAAAGACGTGTCGTCCTCGTTGGCGTCGAAGAAGTCGAGGTCATGAATGGACTTGCTAGGCGAGGAGAGCGGAGGTCGATTACACAATGGCCCCAGTCCCGCCATTGGTCTATGACCAATGCTGGGGGCTTGGGCCATTGCTGCTGCCGAAGCTACCATTGTCGTCATCTTCATCGTCGTCGTCATTACTGGCCGTGGCCGTGCAGTCGTCGTCGTCGTTGTCAATGGCCGCTGCCGCCGCCGCCATCGTCATTACTGGCCGTGGCCGTGCAGTCGTCGTCGTTGTTGTTGATGGCCGCTGCCGCCGCCATCGTCATTACTGGCCGTGGCCATGCAGTCGTCGTCGTCGTTGACGGCCGCTGCCGCCGCCGCCATCGTCATTACTGGCCGTGCAGCCGTCGTCGTTGTCGTTGACGGCCACTACAGCTGCACTGTTTCTGCCTGCGTCTACGAGAGGGACTGCAGGATGGGGCGAGTCTTGCCAATGGGGGTTGTAGATCAAGAGATTGCTGACTCAGAGGGCAAGGGGAAGCTGTTGAGGACACGACACTGAAACAGCACAAGGTGAGGATGTTAG
Organism: Clavaria fumosa; assembly: GCA_951802425.1. NCBI lineage: Eukaryota > Fungi > Basidiomycota > Agaricomycetes > Agaricales > Clavariaceae > Clavaria > Clavaria fumosa. The sequence goes on along the minus strand of OX637795.1, from coordinate 4,552,362 downwards.
GGTTATGTGTAGTCGACCAAATAGTCCAGCGGGTTGAACGCTCCACGTGAGCGCATTGAGGCCGGTTCACTCGAGTCGCGAGTTCGAACCTGTGCCAGGTACCAGCTTTCCCATGGGATTTACGTACCCACCTGTTGCGTCTTAGGTCATGACTAGGGGGCTGTCTTGGCAAGTCTAACGAATCTGGGATGCCTACTGAAAGTGATTTATGATGCAACCTTGGCCATTCTGTTACCATGAGATTGGCCAATGCATTTTTGATACTATATATCATTTTAAGTACTTCCTGCTGTGATTACTGTAATCAAAGGTGATAGAGAGGCACTCATTGGTGCTGGGCATGGATAAAAATCAACATATCTGTGATACATTATAGCAGACTGAATCACCTATTGCACTACTATTCATGCAGTTTGGACCTTGTAGTACCAAAGAAATAGAGCAGTGAGGTTGCTCTCATGACCAGGAATGGGTGCACTGTTTAACCACCTAATAATGGCATCAGTGTCCCTCCAATCCTGCCCAAATGCTTGAGCTGCTGCCTTCTGTAATGCATCCACCCCCAAGATAAAGTACACCACTGGAACAATAATGTCTGGAAAATCACAGGCATCAGTTGACCCTGGAGTGAAAGTCCTGTGGAGTTGGTCATTGCACTGGGGCACATGGCAAAAGTAGCAGATGGGCCTATGTTCTTTTCCATAATGAAGCTGCTTCTTGAAACCACGGTACTTGTGGAAGACCTTCTGGAATTCCTTGCAGTGGAGGATTAAGTGAGTTGTTTCACTACTTGGATCTGATGCCATGCAAAAGGGACATCGACCAAAGTAATGCATGAGAGCTGTTCGGAGCTCTTTTACATATGCTGTTTCCCCTTGTGCCTTCATGATGCTTTGCCTCTTCCGTTCTTCATGAGCTGCACCAAATGCATCTTCTAAGCTGCGCTTGAGTTGGCTTGTTTGAGACCCCATGTTGCTTAACATCGGTAGTGCTGCTTGTGCTGGCTTCAGTGATGCTGGCAGAATCTTGGCCATCAGGGGTGCTACTGCAGGTGAAGACATGCCTGTCTGTCTAGGTTGAGATGCCAGGCAAGTGCTGCACTTTTGAGCTGATGGGTCACTGGAACAGAATGTGCCAATCTTGTCACAGAATGAGGTCATTGCAAAGCGGAGGCATTGTGTAGGTGGTGTTTGATGCAGGAGGTTATACATTGCCAGCTCTCCTTTGTGATCAATCACATCAGGAGGAATGGTTGGAGGTGGCCCAGTAGCTTTGCATGGGATGATAATAGCTGATGCAGGCCTTCCATCTCGTCCTGCACGTGCCTTCTCCTGGGTGTAATCAATCATGCACTTGGGTGAGCCTGCATGAATGACTAGTCGGACACTTGGATAATCATTGCCTGCCCCAAATGCACTGGTGCACACCATGACCTTTGTTTGACCAGAGAACCAGGCTTCATAAGACTCTTGTCTCCTGTCAGGTGCATGACAATTCTTTTTGTCCTGCCCATGATAAAAATCACATCCCAGCTCCTCTGAAATCATGATGCCCTCTTGTATGTATGGCACAAAGATGAGTGCACGGTCTTCAGGTGCAAATGATTGCAGGGCATTATTGATAAGTTTCTTGACCTGCTCCAAGATACCCTCAGATGATAGTTGTGGAGCTTCTAGTATATACTGGATCTCTGGCCTTGATGTATTGGTCCGAACAGTGTAAGGATTCTGAAGTCCAAATGCATTGATGACAAAGGGAACACTTTGCTCTGGGACTGTTCCTGAAAGGACCACGATCTGCATTGGAAATCTTCGGAGTTCATATAGGTCCCGTAGAGTGCTGCGGTAGTTATTTCCGGTGAATGCGAAGTGTCCTTCATCAAAGACTGTCCGAACCACTGGCTTGCATAGATTAACCTCTCCAAGGGCTTGATGAAATTGCTTTGACCTTGCCCGATCTGCTGAAACCAGGACCAGGTTGTGTTTGCCATTAATGCGGTCTCCACCCAGATAGAGTTCAAAGCCAACATTCATCTCTTTGAGTTTTCGGACATAATCAGAGATCAGGGAGTTCAGTGGGAGTATGCCAATAGTAATCTGGTTCTTCTCCACAAGGCCAGGGAGGATCATGACCATTGATTTTCCAGACCCTGTCTTCATGATTGCAAGAATGTCCTGTTTCAAGGCAAGTGTTTCCAGGACAGCATCTCTTTGTTCAGGGCATGTCCAAGTTGCCTGAGGGCTATGTAAAACCTGCTGAAGAACTTGAAGTGCTTGTTGTTCCTGTGATTCCTGGCTGCAATCAGCAAGAATATCATGTGAAATAAGTTTGCATGTACTTTAGCTGGGCTTGGTTCCTGATCTGCTTGTAGTCTCTCATGCCTCCTCTCCCCAGACGAGATTGGGCTGAATAGATAACGGTGATTAAACACATATTGCTGGCAAAATATTAAGAACTCACAAGCCAATATTATGCTCAGTATTTGTCTCCCTTGTGAGGGTAGGCATTGTCACTTGAATCTGCATTGGCATTTCCTGAAGGTGTACCCTGCTGGATAGAATGTTTAACCTGTTTGAAGGGTATCACATTGATGGAGATATGCGCTTACTGATCCCCTTGTGGTCCTCGCATTGAAATGGCCTTCACAACCTTTTGAGCAATCTTATCCACCATCGAGTCCAGAACATTCTCCTTCAGCAGCAGCTTTTGCACAACATGGTCTGCTATGTTTTCCTCCAGCCTTGAGGACCTCATTACCCTCTTGATAGTACCATCATGAATTTTTTCATTGAAGGTAGATGTTCTTGCATCTTTATAAGAAAGACCCAGTCCACCTGAAGCCACATTAGGTATCTATTTTCAATTTATCACATATTAAATCTTACCTGGCACAAGATTCATAACCACCTGCCAATGGGTGCTACAATCCAAATAGAGAGGAAGTATATCTTCTGCCCCTGCAGCAAGTGCTTCTGGGCTGACTCCATAGACACGAATATCTGTAGATCTTGTGTGTCCCAGTTGCAGTGCACCAATGTCATTAATATCATCTTCTGATTCCAGCAGCTGTGATGCTTGCACGCAGAGCTTCCGCCGAAAGCCAGTATACACATGTCTCCAGGAATTGATTGTCAACTCCACCCCTAGGATAGGCAATGTAAAGCTTGCCATTTTGTTGCTAAGCTTCTCAGGAGCAAATTCCTTGAGATAGTCAACAAAGAGCCTTGAGCCATAGAGTAAATGAAGGTCCTGGCGGTCTGGAAAGCAAATGTGCACTGCAATCTCTGCAAATGGTCGTGCAAGAGCTAGATCTTGGATGAGAAGGTCTGAGGTGACGGCATCCAGACTATGTGGAATAAGTTTGTCATGTCCAGAAAGTCCACCAGTTTTCGTATACTTTCGCATCATGGCAACATGTTTTCCAAGGATGTGTATGTTTCTTTCTCTTGATCCAGTGTTGCAGTAGTTCATTGCAACCAACTCTGATCCACGGCCAGGACCACCACTTGTCATCTCAGCCTTCACCAGCTGAATGACATGGAAGTTTGCATAATCCATCAGCCACTTTCGCAGTGCACCCTTATCCCAAATGATGGCCCCTGTGATTTGGTTGATGACCATAAATTGTGATTGCAGTGAGTGGTCCCCCAGAATGGCTTTGGCAAGTTGGTCCCAATCTTTGAACCATTCATTTCGCTGATCCACAAGGAATGAGTATCCAACAGCCTTGTCTGTCAGGTCCTCTGCAATGTGTCCATAGTCAACATGCAAGTCCAGGCCACACAGAACACCATTCTGCCATGCATCAACAGCAGTTTGCTCCATGTTTGTGAAGATCATCTTGAGTTGGTCAATGCAAATTGGGTCCCCCCTGTAAAGCATGGAATTCCATCCAACTGTATCGGTCCACCATATCCGAGGAAGAGACATAGTTCGGTATGCAATTGCACTTGCCAGGTGTTGCAGAGATCGTAGACTGTTGAAAGGAGACTCTGTCTTCTCTGTAAACCAGTGTTGCATCTCGTCACATGCTTGTGTGTCACTGCCATTGAACTTCAGATTGCTTCTTGACTTGATTTCCCATAAACACATCAGCTGGATTGCCCTCTGGAATTTTGCAATCAAGCCTGTTGCAGACTTGGGCTCTGCAAAACTTCCATCGTTTTGAAGGGTCAAGAGAGCCAGGGCACGAATTGTAGGACAGGGAAGTGGATTGTTATGTGTTGGTGTCCATTCACAAGCCCACAGCTGCATGAATACACCATGTAACTTGTCCAGGCCTTCATGCTGTGAAGATTGGAGTGCCAATTTGAGCTCACCCAAGGCTTGAGTCAATCCCTGTGATAGAGGTATTTGATATGTGTGCTTTGGTCGCAGGAGCATAGCAAGTAAGCATAGGGGTGGAAGAATGTATGAGTTGACAGTGTTGCTCTGCTGATGGTCATGAAAAGGAGTATTGCTGATGCCACTGGAAGGTTCTTAGTGCTGCAGAGGCTATGATTAATAATTGGATTGATGCATACGTTTTTGAGGGGTCTGGAGTGTTCAGCCGTTGAAGCAATAGCTCTGCAGTGCATCTGATCAGGCTAGTTGCATGCTTCATGTACTGGAGGAGAAGAGGTTTGAGACCAGGAAATTCTTCTTCACCAGGTGTTGCAATGAGATTTCGAAGTTCTTGAATGCTGTAGCCAGAAATGTGCTCATTCCAATGAGTGGTGAGAAGCCAAGGGCTAATCATTCGTGCATTTTGAAGCCCTTGGGATGGAAGCTTGTGTATGGCCATATCAGCTCTCAGTTCTCCAATTAACTCCTCTGCAGATGTTCTGGGGCTTTTGTGGATTGTTGTTGGGAGAACTTCAAACCATCTTGATGCCACACCAGGTCGAGTGGATAATCGCTGAATTAGACATTTGGGCCAGAAAGTAGGTTTTGGCTTGTCCTTGTGATTCTTGCTATGGTGAGTCCGCATTGAATCAACTGTACCCATCACTTGAGGACAATGGGCACATCGTAAACCTTCATGAATTTTGAGACCTTCCCATGCACTGATTGGTCTAGTTATGGAAAATGTTGGAATGTCCCCTTGGAGATCAAATTGTTCCATGACATCCTTGATGGCTGCATCATCAACATGCATTCTTGCTGCAGCATGTGATTTGGCCAGGTGCCCTTGAATATCTGGGAGTGCTACTGCCACTCCACATGTTTCACATATGAGGCACTGGAGGCCAGTGTTGACAACAAGCCCAAGTGTCTCAAGGTAGGGATGGTGTTTGATTTGATCTGATGTTTCCTAAAATAAAATAACCATTAATTAGCATGTGCAGCAAGAAATCAAGATGTAATACCAATTCCTTTGGAATATCTGATTGATTCTTGTTTGTTTGTCCAGAGGAATTGCTGATAGAGGTGGTGGGGAGCCTTTGAATTTCCAGAATGTCCACAGGGTGGTTGGGTGGGCTTTGCTTTGTGTTGTAGTAATCATTTTGTCTGCTGAAATTGTCTTCCATATCTGTGCACGAGAGAGGTGGGCTGGAAGCTCTGGAGCTCTCAGGCTCATTGTCCAGTGGGTAGGGGTCTTGGACATTGGAAGCCACAGAATCTTGAGGCTTGTTCCTTGGCATGGAGTGATTCTGTGGGCCAGAAGTCCCAGAATCTTGGGCTACCTTTTCTGGTGTGAGATTTTCCCATGTACTAGAGGCTTTGAAGTACTGAGGCTCATTTTCTGGCATCTGATGGTCCTGTTTAACAATAAATGAGATCCTATTTCAAATATCTGAGATGTATGGGAGAGGTTTACCATCTCAACTTCAGGAAGAAATATCAAGGCATTTGACTTGTGAGTTCCATTTGCTTCCTATTCACAAAAATAAGAGGTGCTACTTTAGCAAATCCTTGTGTTAACTTACAGCACTGTGCTAAACCAGGTAACTTGGGTTGATATTGTGTTAGCATCAATATATAACATTACTTACTACAGAGACTTGAGATCCAATTTGCCTATTCTGGTTCTTCTGTGTATGTGGGCTTCCATCTGTTGCAGTAACCTGGTCCAATTGAATATTAAGGCCTGTTGAGCTTATCCTTTGTACAGTCACTTACCAACTGAGGTCTGATAATCTGAAGAAAATAGTTGATAATTGCTGTCAATCATTTCAACTAAATGACTGACTGTGCTTTGTCCAGTGACACTTCCAAACTTTGCTATGAATCAGTACTCAGGCCCAATAATGTTTTTGTTTTCATCTTACCTCTATCTCTGTGTTATCTCTCCAGGTAGTTCCTGATCTCTTGATATGCCTTCTAAGGCTGTCCAGCTTCTCGAAAGGCCTTGGACAACTAGGATGTGTGCATCTACAGATGTATTTGCCATCTGTTTCTCTAGCTATCAGAACTTTGCCACTGGGGAAGTTCAAAACTGCAGCATTCTGCTGGCAGTTTCGTCTGTGGTACTTGAGCTGGTCCTGGTTGCTGAAGCAAGTCAAACAGTGAGAACAAGCCAAAGAAGACATGGTGTGGCTGTGCAGCCAGTGCTGATTGTAGTCAAGAGGAAAGAAAGAAGTGTGGGAAATTTTGAAGTTGTTCTCTACTTATGTACCTGATTATGTAATCATTTAACTGCCTCATGCCAATGTCAGGTGATGTGACAGTGAGACAATTACCCAATTTGTCTGTATTGTTGTGTATTGGCTGCTTGTTTGTCTTTGTATATCTACTCCTAACATTCTCACCAAATTTCTCTGTAAAATTGTAGACTCAATCACAGACTAGCAGTCATTGCAGCAAGGCAGCTATATCTCCAGGGATAATGCTCTTCATTGTACTGTTAGTCAAAATTTCCTTTAGCATGTCTTTTCATGGGACTATACTTCATTCTTTCTCTGTTGTCCTATTATCAACCTCTTGCAGTGCTGACTCAGGTATAGATGAGGGAACTTGGTAGAGTTCAGCTGTCTGTGAGCAGAGTTGTGAAATGGGATGAGAATAACAGTGTAAGGAGTACAAGGACTAAAAGTAAGGGTATGTGGCAAGAAAGGAATAAGTCATGGTGAGTCATGTGGTGGAGGTGAGGCAAGGTGCATGGGGTGCATGAGTCATAGAAGTATGGTGGCTGCATGGATAGGAACTGAGATAAGGAGAAAGAGAAAGGGGAGAAGATAAGGTGGAAGGGAAAAGGGGGGGGGAAGTGAGTAATATGAAGAAATTATCAGATAATCCCCACTCTGTGCTTGACATCTTGGCAAGTGTGTTTAGGCTTCCTTGATGGGTAGTGCTGGAGGAGTGGGCTCTTTTCAAGGGTGGTTGGTTTGGTGGTGGGGGGGCTGTTGCTAGTAAACCCATGGAACTGGAAGTGATACATGTGAGTCGAAACTTTTGCAAGTATGGAGAAAGGTCTGGCTTGTTTCAAGTCCAGTTTCTTCAAGTCTCTTCATCTTCACATTTCACAAGTCTAACCAGACCTTTGTTCCTTCTTTCCAATCCAGTGTAACCTCTCTCTTCCTATCTGTGAAGCACAAGTAGGCCTTGTTCACAACTTTGAGTTGAGATCAGTTGCAACCATGTGAGCCTTGTGTGCAGGTATCCCTTTGAGGGAAATCATGAGTCTGGGGTGGTATCCCTTGTTTGCAAAGAATGGGGAGACACCAGTAGTGCTGTGGGGGGTGTTGTTGTATATGAACTTGGCAAGAGGAAGTTGGGAGGTCCAGTTGTCCTGCTGATAGCTTGTATAGATTCATAAGCATTGTTCTAGGATTTGATTCACTCATTCAGTGTGTCTGTCAGTCTCTGGATGGTAGGCTGTGGAAAGATTGGAAGTAATGTTCAAAACCTGACATAATGAAGACCAAAACTTAGAAACAAATAACCATCCTCAATCTGACACTATGCCTGTGGGTAGCCCATGCTTTGAGAAGACATGGGTGATAAAATGTTGGGCTAATTCCTTTGCAGTGTTGATAGTATTGGTGGGGATGAAGATTGCTTGTTTTGTAAGTTGGCAGATGATGATGAGAATCAAGTCAAAGGTTGCAGAGAGGGGGAGGGCTTTGATATGGTCCATCAAAATTGAAGACCAAGGTCACTCACCTATGGGAAAGGGCTTGAGAAGTCCATAGGGTTTGTGTCAGATGGATTTTGCCCTTGCACATCAATTCTCTGGTCACCTTTCCATAATTTTCTGGCATTCCCTTCTGAAAGTGGGGCAGTTGCGGTTGCTTTCTGCGTGTCCAGGTGATTGGCAGTTGTGGCAGGACTTTTGGCCCAGTCCAGCAGTGCATTTGGTTACCTTGTGTGGGCCTGCGCATCTTGGGCAAACGTCGTGGATCCATTTACAGTCCACAGTGAAGTGGAAGCGTGTGAACGCCTGGCATTTCATGCATCGTCTGGGTTCGTGTATGCTTTTCCTGCCTTGTACCTTTTTTCCTTCGATGACTATGCCTTGACTAATCGCTCGATTGGCATTTTGAGGGTTTCGGAAGGACATGAGGACGAAGGCGGTGCGCTGTCCGGGAGATCTGCATGCGATGTCCTTGAGATACTTGGCCTCCGCAATTTCTGCATGCGGGAAGTTGTTGTCCTGTTCTACAGTGGTGAGCGCATCCCTGGAGTCTGGGTCGAAGGTCACCAGGATGTATTTGAGAACTACTTCACATCCTCTTTCTCGGATTTGGATCATGCCTTTGTAGTGATTGGTGAACACTTGTCTTGTGTTGTCTCGCTGGAGCCATTGGGCGGCCTCTTCCAACGCTGTGAGGTATAGTATGGTTCCCTGTTGTAAAGGTTGCGCTCCGACAAAGATCTGGTCGTGGTGCGGTTTTCCTTGAGCCTCTGCACCCATATTTTTGATGGCATTGTTGGCCTTGTCAACTAGCTGGTGCTCTGTTGTGGTCTGGGTGGGTGGTTGCTGTCCGTTGATGTCAGCTTGTGGTCTGGTATGGATGATTACCTGTTGTGCTCTGTCTTGGGTTATTGCTATAGCTTCAGCGTGGCCAGGTTGGGGTTGTGTGGGGCGTGTTTGTTGAGGCCATTGTGTGCCATTTCTTAGGGCATTTGCATATGTTGTTGGTGCGGTCGGCATCGGGGGGGGGGTTGAGTGCAGGTTGGTGTGATGACGGTGTGGGGTCTGGTGCCCTCTGGGACAGGGTACGTATCGCCTCCTCGGCCCTCTCTGCCAGATCGACAGCGGTGCTTCCGATGAGGTCGGCTGTCTTGCGTGTCTGATTTCTGTTAGCTATGGTGGCATCGGTCTGCACAGTGATGGAGTTCTCGAGTTTTCCTATCGCTTGCCTGGCATTCTCTGCAACTTCTGTCAGTCTGTTTAGTGGGGCACTTACTCGTTGTGTGAGGCGATTTGCAATCTCTTCGATGATTTGGTTGGTTTGGACTGTTTGGAGCAAGGTTGCTATCACTAGCATTGCATCCGCTGTGGTTTTGGGGATTCTTGTCCCAGCGAGTATGGTTTGTCTGATGGCAGTGGCCATGTCTGTAACTGTGATTGGTCCATCAGTAATTTGGATGCCAGCTCGCTGTAAGGTCGTTCTCGCTGCGGCTACATCTTGCGTTTCCTGGGTTCGATTTGGGCCCGCCTGAGGGTTGCTGGGGTTGCTGGGGTCCGGGGCGTCGATGTTAGGGGTGTTAGGAGTGGAAGGGGCGTGGGTTGGAGGTAGATTGGGAGCAGGGGTGGGAGCCTGTGGGGTGGGGAGGGATGCGCGTGTTGCCATTGCCGACGTGTCGATCCCTGGGTCTGCGGGGGCTGCCCCAGTGTTACCTGACATCTCTCATTTCCCAGAGTGTAGTTACGTGTTACAGTATTGATCAAGCAAAGTTAGGGTGGATTAGAGGGGACTATAGTACTAAACAGCTTCATTGGTTTTGTTGTTTTTTGTGTGTGTCATAGTGGTCACCTAGAAAGCAAAACTCTCTGACTTGACATCCTGTGCTCCAACCACAATCATAAATTATGGGGACACACAGGTATCAGGAAAACAACCCAACTAATAAATAGGTTGTTCTTCAGGCCAGGAATCCAAAAAAAGGGACATAACTGTCTATGTCCATGGTTGTCACACCATCCCGAAAAACCTCAAAGAACTCCAAAAATTCATAGGTCTCCTAAACTATTATAGGAGGTTCATCCCCAACTTCTCGAAAGTTGCCAAACCCTTGCATGAATTAACAGGGTTAGAACCCTGGGCATGGACGCCCGTGTGACAAGCAGCTTTCGAAGAGCTCAAAAGGCTCTTAATGAACCCCCCAGTGCTATGTTCCCCACTTGATAAAGGCCAGTTCCATATCGAGTGTGATGCCAGTAACTATGCAACTGGTGCTGTTCTTTCGCAAAAAGACAAAGGCAGGAAATGGCACCCCATAGATTACTGTACTTAAGCAGTGGAATGTCTTCCGCTGAGCAGAATTATGAGATTTATGATAAGGAACTGATGTCCATCATCAGAGCCTTTTGAGAGTGGTCCAAGTGGCTTTTGTCACCCCCAGACCCTGTAGAGGTCTGGACTGACCACCAGAATCTCCTATATTTCCAGAAACCTCAGAACCTAAATGGCAGACAGGCCAGGTGGATGATGGAGCTCCAAAACTATAACTACATGCTCCATCATGTAAAAGGAAAGAATAACAGCCAAGCCAATCTTCTTTCCCAAAGACCTGGACATGACAAGGGACACAATGACAATAAAGACGTCACCCTCATCAAACCTGAACATCTGAGAGTCTGGAATATAGTATTGATTGGACCAGATTCCAATCTAGAAAAACAAATAAAACTTGCAACCAGGAAAAACCCCCCTACTGAAGTAGGACATTACTGGCTGGAGACCAGTGAGGGTTTTTGGATGCACAAAAACAGACTGTGGATTCCTCCAGATGCAGCCCTCTGAGAGAGAATAATTCATAGTCATCATGACACCCCACTCTCAGGACACCCAGGTCCTGAGAGAACACGTGAGCTAATTGAGTATAACTACTGGTGGCAAGAACTCTGCCAGGATACCCTCAAGTATGCTCAGGCATGTGATTGGTGTCAGAGAAACAAGGTGGACCAAACTAAGTGAGCTAATCCACTCCACCCACACGCCATTGTCAGGACCCATTCATTTTTCCCCTATTCAAATCAACACTATTGACACCTACAACCCTCCCAACAACCCTCTACCACCTCGCAAGCCCCTCTACATGCTTCCGAAACCTGCTCTCTCCTTCTGGAAGCCCTTGCAACCTCCCCTGCGCCCACACAATACTCGCAACCACCAAGCCATACTTGCGACGCCTCCTACTCTCTCACTCTACACATATACTCTGCCTGGACCCACCAATCTTATGTGTGACACATCATTGTGCATCTACTTCCACCAGCATGTGACTTGCCTCATGGCACCCCTGGCGCTACCACTACCAGCGCCAATACAATAACAGTGTTACAGCTGTTACCTGCATTACATGCGTTACCCATGTGACTTCCCGCCCAAAGTCACCTGCATCACCTGCATCACTAGTGTCACCCCCGTGACTGCTCTTATGACCTTGCGACCTTAACACTCAAATGTGCCACCAACAGTCAGCTGTATTATTACTTCAAATATGCGTCCCTTCTTCTCCTCAGTCATCTATAATTATGTTACTTATGATCTGAGAATCCCTCTGTAGTTATAGCGACATATATACTTATTTAACTAGGTCACGACTTGTGACAGGTCATCTTTGTGACCTTACTTATGCATACCTAACCCCTCGCAACCTTAGTAGAACATGCACCTAGTCACATTATGACTAAACATACCCCGTACTACTATAGTCTTGTTGCCTGGCGACTTCTGTACTTTTCCTTTTCTATTATACTCTCTGTACACATGTATATAAGTCTCACATGTACTTCTCATACTGTAGACTTGATATTGATGCACATTGGTTTAAGCTTGAGGCTATTATGCCCTTTGAGCTTGGAACCACCGCGATTGATAAGTCTTGTCTCACTTGGTGACTTCAAGATTGCCAAGACACTCCTGCTTCACTCTGACTCATCCTCTGCACTCATATAAACTTGTGCACCTAAGTATTCTCTTCATTTCATCTTGGTACTGATCTTTTGAACCCTACAGGTTCTCCCATTGGTTGGCAAAGTCATCGCCTTCATCGACACACTTCCTAACCTCGTCGCGACTACCCATGACCCTCCCAACATCGTCCTTTTTCCTTCACTTCATCTTTTCCTTTCTTACGCTTCATCGGTCGACCTTGCGACCTTCTCAGCATCATCTATTTCTCCCACCTCGTCAATTCTTCCTTTTACATTTTGTCTACCAACTTCGCAACCTTCCCAGCAACGTCTTCCCTTTCTATACTTGTCTTTCTTCACTCTCACATCTTCTCAGATGTCTTTGTGACCTTCCGGGACTGAGCATTCTTGACTGTGCTCAACAGTTGATTGGTCTTAGCGAGTTTCCAGCATAGGTCACCAACAAGTCAATCTCCGGCACTACTATCGAGACGGGACAGGCCCTAGCATAATATCAAGTCTCCCCCTCGCCCCACCACTCAACACTTGGATAACACCCTATTATGTCTTCCAGTCACACTCCTCCCCAACCCATCACTCACCACTTTCAAACATGCACAGGTAGCCACACGATTACTCCAATGGCATTGGAGACTACTCGTGAGCCGCCTACTACTGTACAGGAACGACCTGCATCCATCATTCAATTGCAGCCTGAAGAACCTGCCCAAATCGCACCTAGCCACGCCTCGTCACTGTGAGAAGAGGCCGAATCGCTTGTGGAGCAGCTCGGCTACCCGTGCTTCAACTGCCCTTGCCACCACACCTACCAAATTCTCAACAATACTCGCCGCCAATACGAAGTGGGAACCCTTGACGAAGAATTAGCATACCTCGTAGAGACCATGAACCTCTATGAGCCTTTGGTACGATTGACAGACAGATTCCGCACTAATCCACAGAACTGGTTATACGAGAGTCAGCAACAGTATCCAGGGACGACCGACCACGGAGTTCCCACTCCTCCTGACCTGGATACCCCCTCGCGACCTCCAAGACAGGTTTAACCCACCAGAGGACCTCGAGATATGGCACCGCTTTTCCAAGTCGTGGCACAATCCTTACAGAATTTCGCCAATCCTGCCGTGCCAGACAAGCAACCCGCCATAGTCTCTAGGATCCCTAGGTATACCGCCCCTTGCAGCAGCTGGCCTACATGGATGCAGCCAGCCACTACTCTGAGTAGGGCACTCCCTCGTGACCCTATAGGGACCAAAGCAACACTTCAACTTGCCCCCCACCTTGAGATTCTGGTCAAGCCCTTCTGCATTCCACAACCGGAAGCATGACCAGCATCTCGCCCCCCGTCTCAGGCTGAAGCCCCACAGGTCCCTCTGGTCCCCCCTATGCCTCCACATCTTGCCACCGTGCTTCAAGATGAGGCCCCTGGTACCCACCACCACCATTACTATTACCAGGCTCCTCCCTCCGAAGGACCATCGACCTGAGACACCTTTGCTCGAGAATCCAAGCTCGACACCAGGTGCCCCGAGCTGTTCAATGGTTGCAACCAGCGCAGATGGAAACCCTTTGTCACGGAATGTCTTATGACTTTCTTCGCAAAGCCCATAACCTTCCAAGGCGACCACAAGAAGGTTACTTTCGTGGCTTCTTACCTTACAGACACCGCGCAGAGCCACTACACCTCCCTCCTTCAATTCAATCCCAACCACCTGGGCCTACACTCCTGGGAAGGGTTTATTCACAAGTTTGGAGGAATGTTTGGGGTAGTAAACATGCAGATTGAGGCAGACCAGAACCTTCGCTTGTTGCAAATGGGTGAAAATGAATGTTTCTCAAACCACATCATTCATTTTGAGTAATTCACTTTCAAATCCAATTGGAACTTGGCCACCCTACAATCTGAACTCCACCGCTTGATGTCCACATGCATCAAAGAGGCCATGAAAGTCATTCTGTGACCCACCACATATCAGGAACTTCGCGATTTGGCGATGCAGATTGATCAGAGGCACTGGGAGTATGAGAGTGAGACCTGCCAAACTCAATTCCGCACTAACCCTCCTGCTCCCCATCCCCCTGTTCAACAAGGCAGAAATCACCCCTCGGCTCAACAAGGCGGAAATCGCAACTACCAAGCGACGTTGCGACCTCATCCAGCCACTGGCAATAATCCTACAATGCCCTGACCAGCTGCAGGGAATCCCGCAACTTCGCTGCAACCCGCTAATCCACCCCAACAGCTGAATCCGAACCTGAATCTGCCCTACGTCCCCCTCAGCAATGAGGAATGAGAATGTTGTCATCAGGGAAATCTTTGCTTGAGATGTGGGAAGCCCGGACACTACAGCGCTGCTTGCCCTGATTGATGAGTAGCCAGACAAGCTGTCTTCACGCTGGAGGAAGGAGAGGAAGAGTTTCAGGAAGAATACAAAGTAGAGGAAGAAGTGGAAGAGGATGTGGATGACCCGCATGAAGAGGTAAACAAGGAAGCAACTCAGGAGCTTCTGGGGGAACTCTGAGTCGTGACGATCCAACCCCCATACTTGTGTGGGCCATGACTAGTTCCTCTTCCCCTCAGTTTCCTCGTAACTTTTTCAATACTCCTATTGCTTCCCAGTCCTCCCAATCCTTCCTCATAAAAATGCAAATACCAGATTTTGGCTTGATTCCTCTAAATACTCTTGTGGATTGTGGCGCATCCATGAATTTTATCAATTTTACACTTGCGAACACCTGTCCAAACCTTTTAATGCCACTTCCGCAACCTCTACCTCTTCAATACTTTGATGGAAGTTCCTCCAGCTCCAACATAACCCATTACATTCTCGCTAATACAAAATTCCCCAATGATACTATCCAATCTATTAAGTTCCTTGTCACTAAGACCCATCCTCTCACTCCTGTCATTCTAGGGCTCGATTGGTTGCGAACCTGGAACCCTAGGATCGATTGGACCAACCTCACTTTTAGTTTCAGACAGACAGCCCACTCCGCGACTATCCCTCTCACCCTTCTGGATGCAAAACTCCTGAGTAAACCTTCCCCTGACCTCGCAAACTCGACACTGGAACCCTCTAAACCCCTGTGAGTTCAATTGGTCAAGGCCACCATGCTTCGTCAATTGGAACAACAAGGAGAATTTATAGGTCTCCTATACTTCCAACCTGCAAACAACCCCTATGATGACAAATCCATACTCACGAGTTCCACAACCACTCAACCCCCCCTGAAACCCGAAGAAACAGTCCCACATGAGTACCATGACTTCCTGGACATATTTTCCGAAACTCTAGCCCAGGAACTACCTCCGCACTGTGACTACGACCACCAAATTGAACTTGAGGAAGGTGAAACACCTCCTCACGGGAAGCTGTACAACATGTCAGAAGTGGAATTAAAGACATTGAAAGATTATTTGGACGACATGTTGGAAAAAGGCTTCATTCGGCTGTTGAAATCCCCTGCAGGTGCACCAGTACTCTTTGCAAAGAAGAAAGATGGAGGCCTTCACCTCTGTGTCGACTATCAAGGTCTCGACAAGATAACTCGAAAGAACTGCTACCCTATCCCCCAAATCGAGACTCTCATCGACCAGTTACATTTGGCCAAAATCTACTCAAAGATCGACCTCCATGTTGGATATAACAATGTGAGGATAGCTGAAGGAGACGAGTGGAAAACTGCCTTCCGCACTCGCTATGGCGCGTTCGAATATCTTGTCATGCTGTTCAGACTCATGAACACACCCGCAACCTTTCAGCACCTCATGAACGATATCTTCCACGATTTGGTCAATGTGAACATGGTAGTCTGCCTTGACGACATCCTAATCTACTTGGACAACCTCGAACAACATCGCGACCATGTCCGAGAGGTCCTATGATGTCTACGCAAGGCAGACCTACATGCGTGACCCGAGAAGTGTGATTTCCACACAGCAATGGTCGAGTACCTCAGAGTTATAGTGTCCCCCAACGGAATTGCCATGGACCCTTCAAAGATACAGGCCATTTTAAGTTGGCCCATACCCACAAGGATCCATGACCTTCAGAGCTTTTTAGGCTTTGCTAATTTTTATTGAAGATTCATAGACAACTATTCCGGCATCGTTATTCCACTTATGTGACTCCTCTGCAAGGACGCGCCTTGGAAGTGGAGCCCGCAATGTCAAGAAGTCTTTGACATACTCAAACTAGCCTTTACTGAAGCTCCCATCCTCCAGCACTATGATCCCGACCACCCTATCATGCTAGAATGCAACACTTCCGACTACACGATAGTGGCTATTCTCTCTCAAACTGATCCTGCAACTAATGAGTTACATCCCATCCACTGCAAGACCAAAACCTGGTGAAAATCACCATATGAAACACCCTGAGAAGTGGTGAATAGCAATGGTTTCCTAGGTGAAAATCACCAGGACTTGTTGATAATCACATCTTTATTGGGTACATGAAATGGGTGATTTTCACCACTTATATGACCGAATTCACCCACTGTTCTCTGGGTGAATAATACTACAATTCAAGTGTATTTTAAACTCATCTATAATAGGTGAATTTCACTCTATCGCAAGTGCCTTTTAAACTGATCTAATAGGTGAATTTCATGTTGGTTTTTTGTGTCATCTTAGTCATAATCTTAGGTGTTTTTCACTCTCTTTCACTGCAAGAAATTGCACAAAATTAATTTGTTGATGATATCTTGAAACTGTATTGGTTGATAATCAGGTACATCAAATGGGTTATTTTTCAGCACATATATGACCAAATTCACCTGCTGCTCTCCAGGTAAATGTCACTGCTATCAAGCACATTTTAACCTGATATTTGAGGTGGCTTCTATATACTTTGAGTGATTTTAACTATGTCTCCAGGTATGTTTTTTTTAGCCTCTAAATTATGCACTCAATGGGAGTTGAACTCAAGTGCTCATGGAATTGGACTTAACCCATAACTGCTATGTTACCCATTACACTACAGTCCCCATCTAGACAATAAGATTTTGTGGCTTAATGTCACTCACATTGAGAGATGTATCACTCAATATCCTCCAGTTTAATATCACTTAGATTGAGGGGTGTATTGTATCACTCAAAGTCCTCCAGTTTAATCACTCAAATTGAGAGGTGTATTATATCACTGAGTATCCTTCAGTTTAATTTCACTCAAATTCATGGGGTGCATTGTATCACTCAATATCCTCCAGCTTAATATCACTCAAATTGAAGGTGTTTTGTATCACTCAATATCCTTCAGTTTAATATCACCCAAATCAAGGGGTGTATTGTATCACTCAATATCCTCCAACTTAATATCACTCAAATTAATGGGGCCTATTGTATCACTCAATATTCTACAGTTTAATATCACTCAAATTGATGGATGTGTTGTGCCACTCAATATCCTCCAGCTTAATGTCACCCAAATCAAGGAGGTGTATTGTATCACTCAATATCCTTTACTTCAATATCACTCAATATCCTCCAGTCTAACATCACTCAATATCCTCCAGCTTAATATCACTCAAATTGAAGGTGTTTTGTATCACTCAATATCCTTCAGTTTAATATCACCCAAATCAAGGGGTGTATTGTATCACTCAATATCCTCCAGCTTAATATCACTCAAATTAAGGGGGCCTATTGTATCACTCAATATTCCCCAGTTTAATATCACTCAAATTGATGGGTGTGTTGTATCACTCAAATCAAGGGGTGTATTGTATCACTCAATATCCTCCAGCTTAATATCACTCAAATTAAGGGGGCCTATTGTATCACTCAATATTCCCCAGTTTAATATCACTCAAATTGATGGGTGTGTTGTATCACTCAATATCATCCAGCTCAATATCCCTTAATTCCAAAATCACCCATCACCTGTTTTTTGGGTGAAAGTCTTAAATCATCTGTCCAGATGGTGATATCAACCTGCTATTGGGTCCATAGTGATCGCTTTCCATGCACATACAATGATCGCCGCAGAGCTCAACTACGACATTTACGACAAAGAGCTACTCATGATACACGATGCCTTCAAGCAATGGAGAGCGTACCTCAAAGGCACATGATACCAAATTCAGGTCTTTTCAGACCACAACAACCTACGATATTTCACCACCATGAAGCAACTCAGCTGCCGACAAGCCTGCTGGGCAGAGTACCTTTCCAGTTTCGATTATATTATTCATTATCGAGCAGGAAAGTTAGGCGCAAAGCCAGATGCCCTCACGTGACGACCCAACATCTACCCAAAGAAGTCCGACCAACCTGTGACTAATGCGCAAAATAACAAGAAAATAACAAGGTCGCAATACTGCCGGAACTACTTCGAGCAGCCGTCATCCTCAACGAAGAAGCCCTGATTTCACGAATTCGACATGCCCCTCACGACTCTTACTTCTCAAAGAAATCACAGGGTGCTTCACAAGGTCGTGACAAGGTGTTCTTGATCTTGCCCAACAGCTCACTACTACTTCGCAATGGTAAAATATATGTCCCCGACCACGACTCCCTCTGATTCGATATCCTATGCTCCAACCATGACCACAAACTATGAGGACATCCAGGTATAAGAAAGACAACCCTAATAAACAGGTTGTTTTTCTGGCCAGGACTCTGAAAGGACATAACCGTTTACATCCGTGGTTGTCACACCTGCACAAGGGCAAAACCTGTCCAACACAAACCCTATGGACTCCTCAAACCCTTGCCCATAGGCGAGTGACCTTGGTCTTCAATTTCGATGGACCATATTGAAGCCCTCCCCCTCTGCGCGACCTTTGACTTGATCCTCATCGTTGCCTGCCATCTTACGAAGCAAGTGATCTTCATTTCCACCAACCCTACCAATACCGCGAAAGAATTAGCCCAGCATTTCGTCACCCACATCTTCTCGAAGCATGGGCTACCTGTGGACATAGTGTTGGATAGAGGAAGATTATTTGTTTCTAAGTTTTGGTCTTTGTTATGTCAAGCTTTGGATATTACTTCAAATCTCTCCACAGCTTATCATCCTGAGACTGATGGACAAACAGAATGAGTCAACCAAATACTGGAGCAATACATATAAATTTATATGAACTACCAGCAGGATGATTGGACCTACCAACTCCCACTCACTGAATTCGTATACAACAACACCCCCCACAGTGTGACTGGTGTCTCCCCGTTCTTCGTGAACAAGGGATACCACCCAAGACTCATGATTTCCCTCAAAGGGATACCCACGCATGAAGCCCACATGGTCACGACTGATCTCAAGACACTCCACCAGCACTTATGAGATCAACTCAAGGTTGCAAACGAGGCCTACTTGTGCTTTGCGGACAGGAAGAGAGAGGTTACACCAGACTGGAAAGAAGGAACAAAGGTGTGGTTAGACTTGTGAAATGTGAAGATGAAGAGACCAATGAAGAAACTGGACTCGAAATGAGCCGGACCTTTCCCCATACTCGCGAAAGTTTCGACTCATGCGTATTGCCTTCAGTTACTGAAATCAATGCAAAGAATTCACGATGTTTTCCATGTTTCGTTACTCAAGAAGGTCTACAACAACACCTTTCCTCAGCGATATCAGCAACCTCCACCCCCTATCAAAATCAACAGCGAACAACACTACGAAGTTGCTGACATACTGGATTCTCGAAGGAGGGGTAGGAAAGTGCTTTACCTCGTACGTTGGGAAGGTTATGGACCTGAGGACAACACCTGGGAACCAATAGAATCACTTTCCGGCTTGAAGGAACTCCTCGAGGACTTCCATGTGACCTACCTGGAAAAACCCCACACGACTCACGCAACTCAATAATTTTCCTTGCCTCTTTTTCGTTTTTCTTCACTTTCTCACTTTGGACTTCACAGCAATTTATATATGCAATAAAATTACAACAAGAAAAAGTCTATCTACTGGTCATGAGCTTTTCCTTTTCCTTTCCATGACCCTTCTGCTCCTTCTTCACCTCCCACACTCGCGACTTTTTCTTTTTCCTCCTCCTCCTCTCCAGCCTCAGGAGCCTTCAACTCCAAGCCCCAATGATCCACCCTTGGAATATCTAACAATTCCCTCCTCACATGATGCTGCTCCTGCTCTGCCCACCTCTCCACCCACAATGGGAGTTCCTTTGGTGACTTCATCAAGAGGTCTTCGTAAGCAAAGAAGACCATCTCGAGGCCTCGTGGAGCTCACTGACCATACTCCTGCATTGGTCACGTAATTCTAGAAACAAACTGTCAACTTATCATTGAGAATACGAAACTTGTGAGTACTTACCTCGCAACTGCTCCCTCGACGTCGACAACTCCTCCTCTATCTTCCCCACCATCGCAATTAATCCTATAAAACATGGAATTAGCTTATTTCATACCCACGAAACTTGGACTTACTCTCCCTCTCCTTCTTCACCTCCTTCAATTCATGATGCGCTTCTCTCAACTTAGTCTCCTGGTCTGAAAAAGGAAAGAAATTAGTTTGCAATGCAGTAAAACCAGGCTATTACTCACCTTCCCACTCCCCATGGAGAGCCTCGAATTCTCTCTCCACTCCCTCAGACCATGCCATTAGTTCTGCAACTTCTGTGTCCACAATTTTGGACGTGGTGTAAGGATAATATGCGGTTTAAACATAGAAACATGACAGATACCAACCATCTGGATATTTCGGGATCCAAGGCAATTGCGTCCGATACGATCCGATAACAATCCGACACCGTCCGATAATGTCCGATACTTATCTGACATCGGACTCTCTGATCTCCGATTGCCTGTGAAGATCACAGCCCATAAGTCACACACACCGCCTACACCCCTCTATTTCGTCACTCCAGCATGGTCAGCACTTGACATACTCACTATTCCATTCCCATTCCTCTATTTCATATACATGCTGTAAATCTCATATTGTGATCCCTTTCAACCATCCGATCATTGAAACGTTTCAAACCCTTTGCAGTGCTTTGTCCATTGTTCCTTGTACCCCTTTGCTGTACCAGCCTCACTCTCCTTCATTTTACGAGTGGTCCAGATGTACACTGATCATCGGATACTTCATTCCTCCAAACCACATACCTCTTCTATGATCCATGACCTCTATATGACCTTGCACACAATACCACATTACCTTCTGTAGCTTCCGGAAACTTCTGTAGAACCGGATTTGCTGTACTTATGAAATTGTACTTAAGTACATACCAGATTCTATGGAAAGGGAGCTTCTTGAATGCCTACATCGCACTGTGATCTTTAGCAAGCTCACCCTTTGTCGTACCTATTGATCTGCTGGCCTTCGTCATCACCAGCCCTTTGAACCTTCGAACCGAAAATCAGACTCCATCGGATCTGATACCGGATACTCCGGACAATGTATATTTTCATTCTTTGAACTTTTTGCACTCAACCTCCACATCCTCCAAGGTTCTGTTTAGTGTTTCCGTTGTATAATAAGACCCCCTGAAGAACCCGGCCGCGAACATCTATTTGCAGCCAACACCTGTACAGCCTACTACAGTGGGCACCTTCGACGATTTCTCCCGCATTCCTTCTACCTCCTTACCCTTCCCTATAAACTCACGAGTTCAGTAAAAGGTCACTGAACACAAGAGAAACTCACCTTTTGTGCTTTTCTGTGCCTCCTCCAACTCGCGTTTTACTGCCGCCAGCTCTCCTTCCAACTCCACTTCCTTGCTGGACTTCTCCACCCACAATGTCTTCCTCAAGGGCTCCACAACCTGCTGCCTCAATGTCGCAAGTTCCCTTTCCACCTCCTCTCTCGTTCCGGACTCATGTGACAAGGTCACCACCTTTGTTTGCACCGTCGTCGTGACCTCCTTCAATCGCTTCACCTCCTCCTCACTTTTCTTCAGCCTCCCTTCTAGCCAGTGCTCCTTTGTCGCCCTCACTTCCAACCACCCTTGAAGGATCTTGACTTCTTCCTCATGGTCCATCACCTTCCGAAGCAACCACCCCTTCTCTCCCGGGGTTGCCAGAATCCGCACCTTCTCTGCAATGTTCGTCAGTTGCACCGGCGCATCTTCCTCCTCCATCTCCATTTCTGGCATATCCGCAACTTGCCTCCTTGATGTTGAAGGACCTGGCGTTGGCGACCGCAACCTTGCCCTCATTCGTCCTCGGTGCCCTACTCACATAGGGGTCTCTGAAACCGGTAGGATGGGAAGCTTTCCCCCCACTCGGCTCGCAACCTTGGGTGTCATTGTGCCCACCATTTCCGATCCTTCAGCGCGCTTCAGTGCCTCGTCTACTCATGCGTCGTCCCATCCGTATTCATTTTTGACATGCCATCGATGGAATTCTTGAACCCATGAGCACTTTCTGTGGTCTTCTGTGCACTGATGACATTTGCCAGCAGCGCTGCACTTGCACTGCCGGCCCTTTGTGACACAGTTGTCACAATCCTGTAATTCAGTGATCAGAGGAGATGGAGGAACGAGAAATATTGCTACGCACTTCTTGCTCCCTCTCGTTCCACTCCTTGTTCTCCCTCACTGACCCAATTTTCTTCCATGCCCTCAGGAAGTCCGCGGGCAATGGGTCAGTTCTGCCCGCAACTTCGCCCCTTATGCCGCTAGGGCCTGCAACATTTTCCTCTGACCCGCTCAGGCCCACGACATCATCCCTCACCTTGTTGGGGCCCGCAGCCTTACCCTTCCTCTTTTCATGCTTCGCAACCTCCTCTCGGGAATGCACACATCATGCCTGTTCAGCCTTTTGATGGGCTAGTGCGTCTTCAAGGATCCCCAGGTTGAGACCGGGTTCTGTTTCCTCGTAAAAGCGCATTTCACACGCAACCTTGTTTTGGTCCTTGTCAGTTTCGGGTCATGTTGTTTGACAAAGGCAGAGACCATGGTGGATGGACTTAGAGAAATTTTTTTTTGGGTGTCATGACCTGATCATCAAACATTGTGCTGACTAATCATCATGTGACTTCCACTCTCGCAGGGCTCAAGGCTTGAAGGGGGGGTAATGTCAGGTCCCATTCATTTTTCCCCTATTCAAATCAACACTATCGACACCTACAACCCTCCTGACGACCCTCTACCACCTCGCGAGCCCCTCTACATGCTTCCAAAACCTGCTCTCTCCTTCCAGAAGCCCTTGCAACCTCCCCCGTGCCCACATGACACTTGCAACCACCAAGCCGTACTCGTGACGCCTCCTACTCTCTCACTCTACACATATACTCCGCCTGGACCCACCAATCTTATGCGTGACACATCGTTGCGCATCTACTTCCACCAGCATGTGACTTGCTGCGTGGTACCCCTGGCACTACCACTACCAGTGCCAATATGATAACAGCATTACGGCCATTACCCACGTTACATGCGTTACCCACATGACTTCCCACCCAAAGTCACCGGCATCACCTGTGTCACTAGCATCACCCACGTGACCACTCTTATGACCTTGTGACCTTAACACTCAAACACACCACCAACAGTCAGCTGTATTATTACTTCAAATATGTGTCCCTTCTTCTCCTCAGTTGTCTATAATTATGTTACTTATGATCCGAGAATCCCTCCATAGTTATAGCAACATATATACTTATTTAACTAGGTGACAACTCATGACAGGTCATCTTTGTGACCTTACCTATGCATACCTAACCCCTCGCGACCTTAACAGATCTTGGATTGCCTGATGTGCACATCCAATTAGAAAGAGATGCTTATTCCTGTAAGGTGAGATTCAAGTGCAGATGAAATCAGGCCAATGCATCTCACCATTCTAGATGAGTGACCCCCAGGATAAGGGAGACCATGTCGTAATGGTCTTGAACGTGAATCTTGTCCATCCAGCAACTTCTGCAGTGATGGAATTTTGGAACAAGACTGATGCAAGTAAGTACTCATTCCAACTTCTATTCAAAATCAGTGGCCTGAGCATAATTTCCAGATCATGCCGCATTTCGAGAGCTCATGCTTTTGTTCAATCAAAATGAAGAGATGTGGACTAATAAGAAATATCGCATTTTTGTCCAATCTGTCAAACCCAATTTTCCTGGAGACTCTTGGGGGTATCTCGAGCAAGTTTCTGTTGAGACAGGTGTAGTTCTGAATCTAATGGATGTCTCAAGGAGTGAAGAATCAACAACTATTTGGGAAAGCTCTTCAGCATAGATGAGCTTTCAATTCACTGCATATAGCAAGTATTCTCATATATTGTAGTCTAGCAGATCAAACAATGATTGCAGGGGACTTTGAGATGGATGTCAAAGAGCTCGAACTCTTGGATGATGGTCAGTGGATCAATGACCACATTGTGGATTTTGCCCTATGGTAGGCATTGGTGCTCTTTAGCAATCTTACTAATATAATGAAATTTATACAGTAAGACAGTAGCTGATGTGCAGATACAACATGGCTCTGCAGCAGCATCATTCTGGTTAGCCAGCTCATTTTTCCTTACTAAATTACAGTAAATATTTTAATCTTTAAGAAGTATCAGCTAATGAGCTTGGAGCAGAAAAGATGGAGCAGAGAATGCTTCCAGATGGATTCCAGATCTCACACTGAGATATACATATTGGATTATTCCAGCCTTCAGCGACAACAAGCAAGTGATTATCTCCTTGTTCCTTTTTCCATCTTCCTCTCAACTGATTACTGCTGTTATTCCAGAAAACATTGGTACTTAATAGTTGTAGTTAACCCATACCAATGCTTCATGAAAGGCAGCAATGAAGTAGAGGGATGGTAAGTTCTTGATCATTAGCATTGGTGTGGAATAATGGAAAGAAAGTATCACAGTTTCATAGTTGTCCTTGACAGCCTTTATGACAAAATACCCACTGAAGATGAGGCTGCAATTATGGGTGTCTTTCACTCTGCTGGGAAGGCCCAAGGGTTGGTGTCTATCAAGCTGCCCAAAGTCATTTATCTGAAAGTTGGTGTGAATTCTCTAAGGCTTTATTATTTGTCCTCATGTTGTGTAATTACAGGTTATTGTCAGGACCCATTCATTTTTCCTTAGTGTATAGCAGGGGTACGTGACAACCCGTGGTGTTATATATAGGGTTTATCACGGTGCGGGTAGGGTTTCTTATTCTGGATGAACTGCCCACACCGTGACAAAAGTGTCACGGTTAACGGGTTGACAGGGTTTTTTTCCCACACCTTCTACTCCCTCGCCACCTCTGAGTTGTTGACATCACACAACTCCCTTGCTCACCCTGTTGTGTCCCCAGGTGTCTGGTCCCTTTGGGACTCAACACATGTCTGTCCCCACACTTGAAATATGAATTTAACTCACCCAACTTTATGCCCAGTGGCTCATCATGTCGGAGTCCAAAGAGGAGTATATTACACAGTGGCTAAGGCAGTATGTAAGGGTTGAACTGTCTAGTGAGCGTAACCTCAGCCCTCTGGCGTCGTCTTCATCCGCTTATACAAACACAGACTGCTCACCCTCCCATGCTACTGCGATGCCAAAGGCAATGGTGCAACCATCAACATCTTTATCACGTTCAAGCTCGAATCTCTCTATTTCAGTTCAATCAACATCGTCTATCACTGGCAATAGTCAAGCAAATGCAATAAGCGTCATGTCTGACAAGGAGGACGACACGAAGTCAGTCGAAACCGACCCTCACAAGGCCCTTGGTGTGTTTTACCATGCTTGCTATGACTCTCCTAACATCCATTTCTCAGCAGATGCTGCCAGAAGAACATGGCGCTCACCTATCTACGTTTTCTTCAAGGATGATGTTACTGTTCAATATGAGAATGGATGTCTCTATCATTTCTTTCCGTGTGCTGCTCGCAAATGCAAGGGTCAAATGGGCAGTGTCCGGCGTTTTCAGGACAAGGGCGATCGGCATTCAACTGCAAATCTTAAGCACCATGCGATCTGCTGCTTTGGGGTGGATGCTGTTAGCAATGCTATGGAAGGCAGGGGTCGAAACGACAATAACAGCTCCATCTTTCACACGTTTGCTCGCCGGGGGCAAGAGCCTGTAGCCATGTCACATAGGAACATCTCTAATCCTGAGGCTCGGTAAGGCTTCGCTGCTTGTGTCTTCCAAAGCATCTCTGACTGATATTCAGTGCGCATATCATCAAATGGGTTACTGAGAGCAACTGGCCTGCTAAGATACTCAAAGACCGCGAGCTCCTCAAGATTCTTACAGCTGGACGTCCCCACTTGACCATTCCCTCGCCTCACACGGTCTCTCGTGATGTCAAGGCGGCATTTGGAGCATGCCGCGAGCGCATTCACAAACTCTTGCTGGAACACCCTGGCCGTCTTCATTTTGGAACTGATACTTGGTCCTCTCCAAATCAGCGGGCCTTCGTTGCTTGGACTGTCCACTTGGAACATGAGGGGTCCATGCTTTGTTTTCTGCTGGATTTTGTTGAAGTCCCGGAGTCACACACAGGCCAAACACTTGCCAAGGCATTTCACACAATGCTGGTTGACTACGGCATTCAACACAAGATCCTTTCCTTCGTTGGTGACAATGCAACATCCAATGACACCCAGACAACCGTCCTATCCACCCTCGACAACTCGTTTGAAGAAGATGCACGTGTGCGATGCTTCAATCATACCCTTAACCTCGCTGCCAAAGCCCTCCTCAAGCCATTCAACCCATCACTGGATACACACAGTAGCATCCTTGCTGCTGATCCAAATGATGGTGGGGGAGATGAGGCAGTTGTCGAATTCTCTGATGCAGATGATGAAGAGGACGATGACGACGACAGCAGCAGCAACACCGAGGATTTTGACGATGGCATCGATGAGCTGGAGCAAATGGAGAGCGAGAGAAGAGACCGGCTCATCGCTGACACCAACTCTGTCCGAGCTGTTGTTTCAAAGCTCCGTTCTCTATCATTTGCCATTATTCGTTCTACCACCATTGCGCTGCCTGCTTGGCGGCGCCTCTGCTGTGTTCATAATGTCAAAGCAAGGCGAATCCCACGAGATGTTGCGACACGCTGGAATTCAACCTACGACATGCTCAGCTTCGCCTTGCAGTACCGCAAGCCCATTGATGTGATCATGGCTGACAAGGAGTACAAGTTGCGTCGGTTTGAGTTATATGATGATGACTGGAAGATTGTGGAGGATCTTGTGGCCGTTCTCAAGGTGTGTATGACCTAGTATTATCGCTCAAGACAGGCTGACATCCAAGCAGCAATTCAAACAGGCAACACTCTACTTTTCTCAGGACACAGCTAGTATCGCAGCTGTGATACCTGCCATGGACCGCATCACCAAGGGCCTCAATCCTCGGACAAATAAGTCTTATCACCCCGCTATCATTGCTGCCCTGAAACTGGCTCGAAACAAAATGAACCGCTACTATTCACTTACTGACTCTTCTGTGGTGTATCGCATCGCCATGGTACTTCATCCTGGGATGAAGCTAGAGTATTTCAAACAAAATGACTGGGAGCCAGACTGGATTGAGCAAGCGAAATTGCTCGTCCGTGATGAATACATGTCTCAGTATGACAAGGTGACGAGTACTGCCACACAAGACCCCACGACCTCAGATACGCAGGATGACTTCATTGACTTCGGTGACCTCTCAGTGACAACAGCTTCCCATGCATGTGAGCTAGATGAATATCTTCGTGGCCCTGTTGAGGTTGTTAGTGACCCTCTGCGCTGGTGGTGTAACAACCAGTTTGTCTATCCAAATCTCTATCGCATGGCTCTCAATTATCTCAGCATTCCTCATAAGTGATTCATCCATAATTGATTGTACTGTCTCTAACCGGATTCTAGCCACCTCAACAGCAGTTGAATGTGTCTTCTCTCATGGCCGGCACCTCCTTCCTCATACACGCAACAGGCTCACTGGAGAGTCCATCGCTGCCCACCTTTGTCTTGGTTCCTGGTGTCGTAACAACTTGATCACTGTCAAGGATCTCCTTGATGTTGTCAAGGGTATTGAATGAAAGCGGAAAAAGGTTGATGGTAATGACAGTGAGACTGAGCCTTGAGTATATAGCATTTTTAGCTAGCTCTATGTCAAACCCCTGTACACACCCAGAAAACCGTTCTAACCGTGGTTATTAGCAACACCGTATATGTAACCCACGGGTAACCGCTACCCCCACCGTTTGTGGAGGGTTTTTGCCGGTGTGGGTAGGGGTTTGGCCAATTCAACCCGGGGGTTACCTGTGCCATTCACTATTTTTCCTCAACCTATGACAACTCTACTAACACCTGTGGACCTCCTGGCACTTCCTTACCACCTTGCGAACTCCCCTTGCATTCTTCCAAAACCCATGGTCAACTCCCGAACACCCCCGGACCTCCCTCTTCCTCTCACAGCACTCACAACCATCCTGTCCTACTCCCGTCACCTCCCACCACCTCACCCTATGTGCATCCACCACCCGAACCCACCATTCGATGTGCGACATGCCCTGGTACAACTTCCTCACTGAACACGTGACTTGCTGCGCGGCACCCCCAGCGCTACTGCCAGTGCTACCAGCATTGCCCAGGGTCACCTGCATTGCCACCATCATCCACGTGATCACCCGCATGATCTCGCGACCTTATCGATGAAACATGCTGCCGATGATGAAATGCACCGCCAACAAACAGCTGTACTCTCTCTTTCAAATTATGTTCCCTTACTTGCCCCCAGTATGCAATAACTATGATAGTTGTAACTCGAAGACACCCTCATAGTTATAATTACGTATTTGTTTATTTAGTTAGGTTGCGACCCATGACCGGTCAGGCTCACGACCTTACCTATGTTTAGTTTACCTCTCACGACCTTAGTAGAACACACGCACGGTCATTCTATGACTAGCTATACCCTGTACTACTATAGTCTCATCACTCGGACACTTCTGTACTTTTCCTCTTTCGTTATACTCTCTGCACATACGTATATAAACCTCACGTGTACATATGGTATGGCAGACTTGATATTGATGCACATTGGTTTAAGCTTGAGGCCTTGATGCACTTTGAGCTTGGAACCATTGTGATTGATAGGTCTTGTCTCCCTTGGTGACCTACAGATTGCCAAGACACACTCTGCTCTACTCTAACTTGTCCTCTGCACTTGTGCAACTCACACAATATAAGTATTCTCTCTTTCTGTCTTGGTACTGATCTCTGGAACCCTACAGGTTCTCTCATCAGTTGGTAAGGTCATCGCCTTCAACCGATACACTTCTTGACATTGTTGCGACCTCTTGCAATCTTCTCTACATTGTCTATTTCCTTCTCTATGCTTTGTTGGTTGACTTCGCGACCTTCTCAGCGTTACGTGTTCCTCTCTACATTGTCTATTTCTTTCTCTATGCTTCATTGGTTGACTTCACGACCTTCTCAGCGTTATGTGTTCCTCTCCCCTCATCAATTTCTTTTCTTATGCTTCATTGGTCAACCTCGCGACCTCCTCAGCAACATCCAAAAAACTCATCTTTTTCCCTTCCATGTCTTCATGACTTTCCGGGACCAAGCATTCTTGACTGTGCTCAACAGTTGATTGGCCTTAGCGAGTTTCCAAGACTGGTCACCAACAAGTCGACCTCTGATGTTACTTATGAGACAGGACAGGCCCTAACATAATATCAAGTCTGACCCTTGCCCCACCACTCAACACCTGGAATATAAACAAACTTTACTATGTCTACCAGTCACACTCCTCCCCAACCAGTTACTCATCATTTTCAAACTCGCACAGGTAGTTGCGTGATCACCCCAATGATTTTGGAGACCACTTGCAAGCTGCCTACCACTGTTCAGGAGTGACCCACGTCCGTCACTCACTCACAATCCGAGGAACCCGCCCAAATTTCCCCAAGCCATGCTTTGACCCCTCATGAGGAGGCCAAAGCCCTCGTCAAGCAGCTTGGTTACCCATGCTTCGATCGCCCTCACCACTGCACCTACCAAATCCTAAACAACACCTGCCGCCAGTACAAAGCTGGAACTCTCGAAAAAGAATTGGCATACCTCATTGAAATGGCAAATCTCTACGAAGCACTGGTAAGATTGACAGATGGATTCCGTGCCAACCCACAGAACCGACTTTGCGAGAGTCAACACCAGTATCCAGGCACCACTGACCAAGGAGCTCTGTCTCCCTCCAACCTGGATACTCTCTCGCAACCTCCGAGAGTCCCCCAGCCTACCAGAGGACCCTGGGACATCCCGCTCTTCCAAGTTGCAGCACAATCCCTTCAGAACTTCGTGAATCCTGCTGCACCCAACGAACAACCCACCATCAATTCCAGGATCCCCAGATATACTGCCCCTTGCAGCAGCTGGCCCACTTGGACACAACCAGCCACTACCCCAAGTAGGGTGCTCCCTCGCAACCCTATAGGAACCAAAGTGACACTCCAGCCCACTCCTCACCTGGACATTCCAGTCGAGTCCTTCCACATCCCACAGCCGGAGGCACGACCAGTGCCTCTGATGGAGACACGACCTGCATCTCGCGCCCTGTCCCAGGCCAAAGCCCCACATCTCCCTCCAGTTCCCCCTATGCCTCCACATGTCACCACCACTCTTCGAGACAAGGCCCCTGGTACCCATCACCACCACTACTATTACCAGGCCCCTCCCTCTGAAGGACCATTGACTTGAGACACTTTCGCTTGAGAATCCAAGCTTGACACTAGGTGCCCCGAGCCATTCAATGGTCGCAACTGGCAAAAATGGAAGCCATTTGTTACAGAATGCCTCATGACCTTTTTCACGAAACCTGTAACCTTCCAGGGAGACCACGAGAAGGTCACATTCGCAGCTTCATACATCATGGACACTGCCCAGAGTCATTACACCTCCCTCCTCCAATTTAATCCTGACCAGCCAGCTTTACACTCATGGGAAGGATTCATTCGCAAGTTTGGAGGGATGTTCGGAGTGGTAAATACACAGATCGAGGCAGACCAAAACCTCTGCATGTTGCAGATGGCCGAGAATGAACGATTCTCCAACCACATCATCCACTTCGAATCCAACTGGAACTCGGCCGCCCTGCAATTGGAACTGTATCACTATCTGTCTACGTGCATCAAAGAGGCAATGAAAGTCATTCCATGACCCATGGCGTACCAAGAACTTCGCAATTTAGCCATGCAGATCGACCAGCATAACTGGGAATATGAAAGCGAAACTCACCAAGCCCAGTTCTGCCCCAATCCACCTGCCCCTTGTCCATCTGCTCCACAAGGTGGAAATTGTAACTTCGTGAACATGTTGTGACCTTACCCCGCCACTGGCAACAACCCCACAATGCCCAGGCCAGCCGCTGGAAACCCCACGACCCCTTCGCGACCTGCTATCCTGCCCTGTCAGCCAAATCCGACTCCGAATCCGCCTTATGTCCCCCTCAGCAGCAAGGAATGAGAACGATGCCATCAGGGAAATCTGTGTTTAAGATGTGGAAAGCCTGGACACTTTAGTGCTGCATGCCCTGATCGGCAAGTAGCAGGACGAGCTGTCTTTATGTTAGAGGAAGGAGAGGAAGAATTTCAGGAAGTGTATGAGGTTGAGGAAGAGGTGATGGAGGATACAGACAACCCACACAAAGAGTTAAACAAGGAGGCGACTCAGGAGCTTCTGGGGGAACTCTGAGTCATGACGAAGAAGTAACCCCCATACTCGCATGGGCTGCGACTACTTCCTCCTCGTCCAAACTTCCTCACAACATTTCTAATGCACCTATTGCTTCCCAGTCCTCTCAATCCTTCCTTATAAAAATGCAAATACCAGATTTCGGCTCTATTCCCTTGAATACTCTCATTGATTGCAGCACATCAATGAATTTCATCGATTTCACCCTTGTGAACTCCCATCCAAACCTCCTAATCCCACTCCCGCAACTGCTACCACTTCAATACTTTGACTGAAGTTCCTCCAGCTCAAATATCACCCACTACATCCTTGCTAATACAAAATTCCCTGGCGATACCATCCAATCCATTAAGTTCTTCATCACCAAGACTCACCCTCTCACCCCTGTGGTTTTAGGACTCAATTGGTTATGAACCTGGAATCCCAAGATTGACTGGACCAATCTCTCCTTTAGTTTCGGACACACAGCCCACTCCGCGACTATTCCCCTCACTGTTTTGGACATGAAACCCCTGAGTACACCCTCCCTTGACCTCGCGAATTCGACTTCGGAGCCCACCAAGCCCCCATGGGTTCAACTGGTCAAGGCAACTACACTTTGCCATCTGGAACAACAAGGAGAATTTATAGGCCTCCTTTATTTCCAGCCTGCTAGCAACCCCCACAATGATGAATCTCTACTCGTGAGTTCCGTGACCATTCCAACCACTCCTCCAAAACCAGAAGAAATCGTTCTGCAAGAATACCACGATTATATGGACATATTTTCTGAAACACTAGCATGGGAATTACCTCTGCACTGTGACTACAACCACCGAATCAAACTTGAGGAAGGCGTGATGCCTCCCCACAGGAAGTTGTACAACATGTCCGAAGTGGAGTTGAAAATCTTGAAGGACTACTTGGACGACATATTGGATAAAGGTTTCATTCAGCCATCAAAGTCCCCCACAGGTGCACCAGTACTTTTTGCAAAGAAGAAAGATGGAGGCCTTCGCCTCTGCATCGATTATCAAGGTCTCAACAAGATTACTTGAAAGAACCACTACCTGATCCCCTGAATCGAGACCCTCGTCGACCAGTTATGATTGGCCAAAGTCTACTCAAAGATTGACCTTCATGTAGGATATAATAACGTGAGGATTACTGAAGGAGACGAATGGAAGACTGCCTTCCACACTTGCTATGGTGCATTTGAATACCTTGTCATGCCTTTTGGACTCACGAAGGCACCCGCAATCTTTCAGCACCTCATGAATGATATATTCCACGATTTGGTCTATGTCAACATAGTCGTCTACCTGGACAATATCCTCATTTATTCAGACAACATCAAGCAACACCGCGACCACGTCTGAGAAGTCCTACAATGACTACGCAAGGCAAATTTGCATGCATGACCCAAGAAATGTGATTTCCACACTATGATGGTTGAATACCTCGGTGTTATAGTGTCTCCTGACAGAATCGTGATGGATCCTTCGAAAATTCAGGCCATCCTCGGCTGGCCTGTACCCACGAAGATTCACGACCTTCAGAGCTTTCTTCGCTTCACTAATTTTTATTGGAGATTTATTGACAACTATTCAGGCATCATCATTCCACTTATGCAACTCCTCCACAAGGATCTGCTGTGGAAATGGAGCCTGTGATGTCAACAAATCTTCGAAACACTCAAGCAGGCCTTCACTGAAGCCCCTGTCCTCCGACACTATGACCCTGACCATCCTATCACCCTCGAATGCAATGCTTCCAACTACGCCATAGCGGCCATTCTCTCCCAGACCAACCCTGCGACTAATGAGCTATGCCCCATCACCTTCCATGCACATATGATGATCGCTGCAGAGCTCAACTACGACATTTACAACAAAGAACTCCTTGCAATACATGACACATTCAAACAATGGAGAGCGTACCTCGAAGGTGCAAGATACCAAGTTCAGGTCTTTTCTGACCACAACAATTTATGATATTTCACCATGAAGCAGCTAAGCCATTGACAAGCCTGCTGGGCTGAGTACCTCTCTAGTTTCGACTATGTAATTCACTATTGAGCAGGGAGATTAGGTGCAAAACCAGATGCCCTCATGCAATGACCCGACATCTACCCAAAGAAATCCAACCAACCCACAACCAACACACTCAATAACAAGGTCGTGATACCACCAGAATTACTTCAAGCAGCTGTCATCCTCAATGAGGAAGCCCTATTTTCGCGAATTAAACACACTCCTTGCAACCCATACTTCACCAAGAAGTCCCAGGGTGTTTCACAAGGTTGCGAGAAGGCTTTTTCGCTGTCGCCCGATGGCCTACTACTACTTCACAACAGTAAAATATACATCCCCAACCATGACTCTCTCTGCTTTGATATCCTACACTCAAACCACAACCACAAATTACACAGACATCCAGGTATTAGAAAGACAACTCAACCAATAAATAGGTTGTTTTTCTGGCCAGGACTCCACAAGGATGTAACTGCCTATGTCCGTGGTTGTCACACCTGTGCAAGGGCAAAACCCGTCCAACACAAACCTTATGGACTCCTCAAGCCCTTGCCCATAGGCAAGCAACCCTGGGCTTCGATTTCAATGGACCATATCAAAGCCCTCCCTCTCTCCATGACCTTTGGCTCGATCCTTGTCATTGTCTGCTGACTTATGAAGCAAGCAATCTTTATTTCCACCAACACTACTGATACCATGAAAGAACTAGCCCAGCATTTCGTCACCCATGTCTTCTCGAAGCATGGGTTACCTGCAGATATAGTGTCAGACAGAGGAAGATTATTTGTTTCTATCAGACTGGGTCTCACACAACTTAAGCGTAAGGTCATGACAACAATACTCAGATAAGGGGAAAAGAGTACAAAACTGGAAACGACGCAGTATATATAGTGGGAACCCCAGCACTTGCCGACTTTCCCACGCTCGGACCCTCGGATCACATGACACGCCCAGGCCCAGGTCATGTGACCTTCCGATTACATAATCTTGGACACAGCCACAGGTCATGTGACCTTCCAACAACCCTCCCCAGTTTCTCCACAACTGCTCTTTTTTGGATGCTTATGTAAGCAATCCTAACATCACCCCCCTCTTAAGGCTGGGCGTCCCGACCAGCTAGCTTGGCCTTGTCAGGGTGAGCAAGGAAGAAGTCCTGGAGAAGCAGTGCCACATTGGTGAGGTTCCGTTGTGGCTCCCAAGTGTTCTCCTCTACAGGGTATCCCAACCACTTCACCAGGTATCTCACTCCATGCCCCACTTTCTTAACATCAAGGATCACCTCCACATCATACTCCAGGTGGTCATCATCGATTGTAGGGGGCGGAGGGGGAGGCAGGTTCTGAGAAGGGAAGGAAGGGGGATGGTAAGGTGTCAACAGCAACTCATTGAAGACCCGATGGATGCGCCAGGCCTGAGGGAGTTTGAGGCGGTACCCAGCAGGTCCCACCTTCTCCTCAACTGCAAAGGGGCCTGCTCTCTTGTTGTCAAGCTTTTTACAGGGCTGGTCCATCTTCAAGTTTCTAGTATCCAGCCAGACCAGATCTCCCTCAGAGTACTCCCAACTGGGGTGTCATGGGAAGAATGACGAAGTCGATTATATAATCAAAGGCAAACTACGACAATGGCAATCGAGCTAAAAAGGACAACTGCGACACTCAGAACAAGAAAACCAAAGTACCAATGGCAATCAAGAGCGAGGAGATGCTCCTCGCTGTTGATGGCCATTGGGGATTGGTTTATGGAAGTCAAAGCATCTAAGTAATACAAAAACCAATCCGAAACCAGGAACTATGTATTACGTCAGACGATGTCTCCGACGTTTGGGCCACTAGACCCAGAGCCCGTTATTGTCCACCGACTGGGAAGGAGACTCCCCAACCTGGACAAACTCGCCCTCAACATCCGGCAGAGCCACTGTAGCCATCTCTGGGGTGGCAGGAGGGGGCGATCGAGGAGGGGTGGCGTTCCACCCCGAATAGGAGGTAGGGGAGGCCCACCGAGTAGGAGGGGCGGCATCCCACTCTGCAAGAGAAGAAAGATCAGTAAAGCAGATGAG
This sequence comes from Clavaria fumosa, assembly GCA_951802425.1. Classification (NCBI taxonomy): domain Eukaryota; kingdom Fungi; phylum Basidiomycota; class Agaricomycetes; order Agaricales; family Clavariaceae; genus Clavaria; species Clavaria fumosa. The sequence goes on along the minus strand of OX637795.1, from coordinate 4,516,678 downwards.
AAATGGAAGAAAAGACTATACTATGTGGATCCTCGAGGAGGTCACAGATGAGGTTACCAGGGCGGACGACTCGAGGGCATCCCGATGCAAAATGGCCAGGATGGCCGCAAGCGTAGCATTGTCGGGCAATGGTAAGAACAAGGAGGTCGTCGGCGCCCCTCTGAATCGCCCAATGGAAGGCAGCACAAGAGAGGGTGAGGGGGGCGACTTGTTGGAAGACATTGGAGGAGGGGAGGAAGTTGAGTTTGTGAGGGCCCCAGCACATTGCGGTAAAGAGGAGAAGCGGTACAAGACCTCCTTATATACTACAAGGGCAGATAAGGGCCGAGAGATAAGCTGGACAGCAAGGGAGAGCCGTCACACAGGAGCACATGGCGGTGGAGTAGAAGCATGTGGAGATAAGCCGCTCCATGTGGTGGGTAGCGGAGTAGCACATGGACCGAGAGCAGGAGGCAATACCGGCATCTGATGAGGCGAGTGCGAAGGATCTCATCGGAGATCCGCAGCAGACAGACCCATCAGGAAGGCCTGGGCCATGTGGTAGTGGATGATCGCAAACGCGCAGCAAGACAGCTGCAGACTGAGCAGGACTGCGGAGGGCAGCGGCGTAGCAGATGGACAGCATCCCTGTGCTGCGGACTCGGGCTGCGCCCTGCGGGCCCGGGCTGCGCCTGCAGCCCCCTGAAGGTATATAAGGGGCGCGATGACATGGGAAAACCCCAGCGTTGTTCACTTGTCTTAATCACCTTATCGTACTTCGGTGAATCACACTGGTATTCCCTACTTCACCCGAGAGATACCCTATCTCCGACTGGCCCGAAGTAGCTATCGCTCCAATCCGCAGTAGGATATACCCTACTCCTGAACAGAAGAAGGATCAGATCACCCGACTCACACACCACCTGACCGAGTTCAGCCGCTCCGTCCTTATCGATATCCTCAGGCCGGACCATCCTAATCGATCAGCTGTCGAAAACGTGTTTGTCCAAGGAGTGTCCGACCTCCGCCAGCAAATCATCAGGACCGACGAAGCCGAACACAGGGCCAGAATCGAGTTACTCCGATCCCTCGTCGAACCTCTTATTCCGCCTCTAGGGACTCGGATAGTCCCTGCACCAGATCACCTCACGGAAAGTTCATCCGAACCTTCGGCACAACTTCCCGTAACATGGGGCGTTTCCCCTTATCGTAGCTCTTCTTCATCACTGCTGCCGCTTTCTCCATTGCCTCCTTGGCTGCTCTTCGGGACTCCGTGAGCTTAGCCATCCACTCGTCTGCCACTGGGTTCACTTCCGAAGGTGGCCAGAGCCCCCCATTCCATGGGTGTCGTCCATAGTCAAGGAAGAAAGGTGTCTGTCCTGTCGCTGAGTGCTCACGATTATTAAGAGCAAACTCCGCAGTGGACAACCATTCAGCCCAATCATCCTGGAGGTGGTCCACATAGGCCCAGAGATAGATCTCCATCTCCTGGTTTGCCCATTCTGTCTGTCCATCAGTCTGCGGATGAAAGGCAGTACTTGGATTTGCTTTTACCCAGATCATGGAGTAGAACTCCTTCATGAAGTGGGACACGAACTGGGACCCCTGGTCACTCACAACCTTGTGAGGGACTCCATGGTCACGAAATACTCAATCCCGGAGGAGACGTGCTGCTCCAAGTCCTGTGAGGTCGAGCCCGATCGCTTCGAGCAGTGTCCATTTCGTGAATTTATCGACAATGACAAGGATGGCATTATGTCCATGGGAGAGGGGGAGGGGACCAACTATGTCCCATGAGATCACCGACCAGGGACCATCGGGCACTGGATGGGGGTGCAGTGGGGCAGCACACTTGGTACGGTCAGGCTTCGTCCGCTGGCATACCGATCTGCATCTTTCACCATGTCCGGCCACCAATAACCCTTCACTAGTGCTGCTCTCAACTTCCGGGGCCCAGGGTGTCCAGCAGCAGGGAGGTCATGCTCAAACTCGAGGACAGCCTCACGAGCTCCTAGGGGGACCCAAGTGACTATCCCCTTTCACCAGAGTCCAGCACGATCTCGCATCCACTCATCATCAAGCTCCTCCGGCTTCTGTACATGTACCGGCTATTTTTCTGGAGTAGTGTCTCCATTTCCAATGTGAATGACACACGGACTTCCGTTTCTGGGAAAACCTGCACTGGTGCATCCTCCTCCACCATCTCTCCATAGTCCGGTCTCCGAGAGAGTGCATCTGCCTTTGTGTTCGACTTGCCAGTGCGATACTTTATTTCAAAGTCGAAACACTGGAGCTCCCCAACCCAACGGACCTGTCTCGGCTTCAACTTCTGGGGCTTCCGGAAGTACTGGAGGTTCGCATGGTCTGTCCAGATCTCGATTGTCTCATCTGCTCCAATGAGGTATGCCCGCCACTCGCAAAGTGCCCGAATCACAGCTAAGAACTCCTTGTCATACACATCATAGTTCTTCTCAGCTGCAGTGAGGGCCTTGGAGATATAGTCAACCACTCTCCAGGTTCCATCTGTCTGCTGCTGCGAGAGCACTCCACCAGTTGCCAGATTACTTGCATCTGTCTCTACCTTCCATCTCCCTTTGTCCTGAGGCAGAGCCAAGACCGGGGCCGATATGAGTGCCTGGCGGAGATCTCGGAAGGCTGCTTCCTCCTCCTCCTCCCATTTCCATGGAACATTCCCAGTCAGCCGGAAAAGTGGCTTTGCCTGGGCAGAAAGATTCGGGATGTGCCACTGGAGGTAGTTCAACATCCCATTGAACCTCTGGACATCCTTCACATTCCTAGGACGTGGCCAATCTCGGACCGCCGCACCCTTTGCTGGGTCATGCTCTAGCTGGTTGTGAGAGATCTTCATCCCCAGGAAGATGATCTCACTCTTCTCAAACTCGCATTTACTGAGTTTGAGACACAACCCATTTTCTCCAAACTTCCTCAAGACCCGATCCATCCAATACTGGTGTGTTGCCAAATCCTCTGCAAACACAATCACATCATCCACATAGGCCTGGACATGTCCTCCTGCAATCTCCTCCCTCAACACATGATTCATGAAGCGCTGGAAGGTAGCAGGCGCATTCTGCAGTCCAAACCACATGACAGCTGGTTCGAAGAGTCCACGGGGTGTCAGGAAGGCACAGCAGTGCTGGTGCTCAGGCCAGACCTGCATAGATGGGAAACCTCCCTTTGCATCAATCTTAGAGTAGATTGATGCTCCTTTAAGCACATCCACTGTGTCTCAGATGCGGGGAAGGGGGTACTTGTCCTTGATCAGGTGTGCATTCAGCCTCAAGTAGTCAATGATCAGCCGCAGCTTGTCCTTCTCATGTTTGAAGAAGAAGGGGCTGGCATATGGGGATTTCGAGGGCCGGATTCATCCAGAAGCAAGCTGCTCATCTACCCAATGGTTCATCTCCACCATCTCCTGCCGTGTCAAAGAATACAGCTTGGAGGAGAGGTGCTCAGGGTCCTTTTTGAACTTGATCTTAATATCGAAGTCCGGTCGGGAGCGGGGAAGTTCATCCCACTTTGCTTCACTAAACACCAAAGGGTAGCGGCTGGGCCAATCAGGGGTAGGGCCAGAGTTGGGAAAACGGGTGTCCGAAATACTCGCAGATGCGAGGGTACTTGTTTTCATGGGTGCAGGGGCATGGGGGGATGGGGAACACTGTGGGGGGCAGCGGGTAAGGCTCAGCTCTGCCTTCTGCCAGTCGATGTCCGGGTTATGCCACTTGAGCCAGTCATGCCCAAGGATGACCTTGTGGGACTGGGTCTTTCCCAGCAGAAAGTGGATCCACTCCTGGTGGTCACCAACCCTTACCAGCACCTCTATCCCATACCGGACCTTTCCATTCTTGTTCTGCGTCCCATCCACATTATACATGGTGATTGGGTTCAGCAGGAGAGATGGCTCCAGTCCCACTCCTTTTGCCCACTCCAAATCCATGAAGCAGTTGGTGCACCCTGAGTCAACAAGGGCCTTCATCATAGTACCCTTGCCTGTGCTGAGAGCCTCCAAGTGCACCTGGATGGCCAGCTCTCGTGGCACACATTTCCCCACTTCTGGCTGCTCTGCCAGTCTCACTTCCTCCTTCACCTCAGCCCCAATTTGGGTATGTCTCCACTGCAAGATAGTATACCGGGGTATCTTTGCAGCAGGCACAGGGATGGAAAGGGGGCTGGCACACTTCTTCTCCCCAGCAGGAGTCCTCCTCTCTCTCTCATACGACTCTATGCAGGCTCGGAGCTGTGAAATCTCTTTCTCATATCCCTCTGCCACTTGGGGGGCACATGGTGCTGCACAGGTTTGGGCCCTTGGGACCTGCAGATGCATATCAGGCAGGGTGCAGAATCGGACAGCATGGCCAGTCTGGTGGCATCGGAAACAATGTCTCTCATCAGCAGGGGCACATCCACGGCCCATGGCCACATCCAGTGGTTGCGGAAAGGTCATGCCAGGTCACGGCAAGGTTGCAAAAGGTCGCGTGGGGGTCACGATGGGTCGTGCGGGGGTTGCAGTGGGTCGCGGTGTCCGTTCTGCGAGTATCCCATCCAGTCGCCTTTGCTGGGCATCAAGCCTCTCAGCCAGCAGCTTCCATTCTCCATATGTCTCTGGCATCGGGGAGACACCATAGATTCTCTCCACCAGCCTCCTACTCAGGTTCAACTCCAGCCAATGGACTAGGATTCCTGAGTCCTTCTCTGCACTCAACTTTGCCCGTCGGAACAGCGTCTTGAATTTCGCAAAGAACTCCGGTGCTGTCGTGGTACCCTGTTTCAGCCCTGCAATATCAGCAAGGGCAGTTGCACAGTCATTCGGGTCATCGAATGTGCACTTCATCTCCTCCACAAACTCTGCCCAGGTTCCGGCCTCGCCACTACCCAGGATCTCTTCTGCTTTCATATTCGCCCATTCAGCAGCGAATCCTTCTCCAGCAATTTTGCTCAGAGCAAAGAGGACCTTCACCAGGTCCACAGCATAGACAGTCGGGTTCACCATAAACAGGAGGCGTAGGGATTGGAGGAACGTACGGAAGTTCCTTTTCTGCCCATCAAAGGGGGCAACAGCTAGGTCCAGCATTCTATAGCACTGTAAAATAAAATTCCGGGCCTTTGGCACTCAGGATTTCTTCAATCTCTTAACAGTCCTGTCCTCTCAGGCTGCTCTTCTAGTACTTATGTACCTATAGAACTCTTATTCTAACTCTTATTCTATGAAACTTTTGTTAATGTGGGGCCTGAATGGTGTCCCAGGTGGTCACTCCACAACTCCTAGTGAGTTGCCCGTGTGCCCTTCTGACAATGGTCACAGAGCAAGGGCCCTGTCCACTGGACCAGGAAACTACAAAAAAACTATGTAGAGGGCCTTTCCATGCCCTGTACTATACACAATTCACTGGTATGTAGCTGTAAAACAAGGTTCCAGGCCTTTGGCACTTGGTATCTCTTGGGGAGGGTCACAGTAGACTTCCTCTGGGTCTGATCACATGTATCTACACACAGTAAAAATTTCATGCGGTTCTGTTACACACCGCAGGCAGGGTAAAGAGATAGAGGATGATAGGGGCTGAGCTGTGACAACGTGTCACAGTTTGAAATTAAGGGTCCAGGCTAGCCGGGTTAGGACACAGGGCTAGGGTGGACAGGCAGATCTTAGTATTATATCAGACTGGGTCTCACACAACTTAAGCGTAAGGTCATGACGACAATACTCAGATAAGGGGAAAAGAGTACAAAACTGGAAACAATGCAGTATATATAGTGGGAACCCCGGCACTTGCCGACTTTCCCATGCTCGGACCCTCGGATCACGTGATGCGCCCAGGCCCAGGTCATGTGACCTTCCGATTACATAATCTTGGACACAGCCACAGGTCATGTGACCTTCCAACAACCCTCCCCAGTTTCTCCACAACTGCTCTTTTTTGGATGCTTATGTAAGCGATCCTAACAGTTTCTAAGTTTTGGTCTTCGCTATGTCAAGCTTTGGACATTACTTCAAATCTCTCCACAGCTTACCATCCCGAGACCAACAGACAAACAGAACAAGTCAACCAGGTTCTGGAGCAATACATACAAATCTATACAAACTACCAGCAGGACGATTGGACCTACCAACTTCCACTTGCTGAGTTCATATACATTAACACCCCACATAGTGCTACCAGTGTCTCCCCGTTCTTCACGAACAAGGGATACCACCCCAGACTTACGATTTCTCTCGACAACATACCTGCGCATGAGGCCCTCATGGTCGCAACTGATCTCAAGACACTTCACCAGCATCTACAAGACCAACTCAAGGTCGTGAACAAGGCCTACTTGCGCTTTGCAGACCTGAAGAGAGAGATTATGCTGGATTGGAAGGAAGGAACGAGAGTGTGGTTAGACCTGTGGAATGTGAAGATGAAGAGGCCAATGAAGAAGCTGGATTCAAAACAAGCCGGACCCTTCTCTATACTCCCGAAAGTCTCAACCCACACTTACTGCCTCCAACTTCCGAAATCAATGCAACACGACATATTCCACATTTCATTACTCAGGAAGGTTCACGAAGATGTCTTCCCCCAGCGACAACAGCAACCCCAACCCCCCATCGAGGTCGATGGCAAACAACATTACGAAGTTGCCAACATACTGGACTCTCAAAGGAGGGGTAGGAAAGTGCTCTACCTCGTATGTTGGGAAGGTTACAGACCTGAAGACGACACCTGGGAACCCATTAAATCACTTTCCAGATCAAAGGAACTCCTTGAGGACTTCCATGCGACCTACCTGGAAAAACCTCATGCAGCTCATGCAACCCAATAAATTCTCTTGCCTCCTTTTTGTTCTTTTTCTTCACATCCTCACTTTGCACTTCACAGCAAAATATATATGCACAACAAAAAGACAACTAAAGAAAACTATCTACTGGTCATGAATTTCTCCCTCCTCTTCTCATGACCCTTCCTCACCACCTGCGACACTTGCAACTTTTTCTTCCTCCTCCTCTTCTCCCAACAAAACCCCATACTGGTCCACCCTCAGGAACTCCAGTAACTCCCTCCACAGATGATCCTGCTCCTTCTCTGCCCACTCGGTCACTTGCAACGACAACATCCCTACCAACAATTTTTGTACTAGGTCTTCAAAGGCGAAGAAGACCACTTCAAGGCCTCATCGTCAGTGGGTGCAAACATTGCGGAGCTTGCTATAGGTGGCCGCGCCCCTCCTATGCAAATCTAAAAACAAACCCTCAGTCATCGCAAAAACATATGAACCCACAATCACTCACCTTCTTCTTGCTTCCTCACCTCCTTCAACTCTCCCCATGTCTGCAACACCTCCTTTGCCATCTCCTCCACTGATACAAGCGAATCTATGGGAACACACATTAGCTCGCATCAATACTCGCGACCTTGAAAACTTACTTTTCTCCAAAACCTCCGCTTCCTCCAATTGATGCTCCAACTCTTCCATCTTGGCCTCTTGATCTAAATGAATAAGAGGATCAACCGACAATGTTGCGAGATACAAAAAAAAACAACTTAGAACTCACCTTCCGCCTCTTTCTGCATCGCCCCTATTACCTCCTCTACTTCCGCGAACCTCGCATGCGTCTTCTCCACTTCTTCCAACCAGCCTATAGTCATGAAATCAGTGTATTTCCTACTCGTGACTATCCCACTTACCTCTTTTCTCCCTCCTCAATGCTTCCAGCTCCCCTTGCGTCTCTGCCAACCTGACATCTTGGTCTGGAAAGGAAGAAAATCAGCTTGCAGCATGATAGAATGAAAACAAGAACTTACCCTTCAAGTCACCTAAATCCCTCTCCACTTCCACTATCTGCCTCCCCAATCTTGCCATCTCCCTGTCAATGTCCTTGGATGCAGATGTTCTCGACACCACCTCGACCTGTTTACCTTTCCCTACAGACTTGCGACTTCAACAAACACTTTGGAGTACGAAGAAATACCGAAACTCACCCTTCACATTCCCCTGTACTTCCTCTAGTTCATGAGTTGCTGCAGCCAGTTTCATCTCCAACTCCACCTCCCTCTGCGACTTTCCAACCCACATTGTCTTCCTCATGGGTTCTGCAAGTTGTTGTCCGAGCATCGCGAGCTCCCGTTCCAAGGCTGCCCTTGGGACCAACATGTCCTTCGTCCTCCCCTCCTCCACCACCCACTCTTCTCTCGACCACACCGGCTTCGTGACATGCCTTCTCGACGATGGGCTGGGTGTTGGCGATCGCGACCTCGCCCACACCCGTTTCCCGCGCCCTCCCTGCGTTGGGGTCCCCAGAACCGGAAGGGATGGGAGCTTGACTCCCACCCGACTCACAACTTTTGGAGTCGTTACCGAAGTCGACCTGGGTCCTTCGGCATGCTGCAAAGCCACCCCCTTCAGCGTACCCCCCCCCTATCCAAAAGGCCTAGCCAATTTTGACTGATGGCCTTCTTATGGGCCTAGCCAATCATCGGCCAAGATATAGCTCTATAGGCTCAGCCGATCAACTGGATCTTGGGGTAATGAAGATGCCCTTACAAAAGGGTTGGCCAATGGACATCTTAGAAACCATTATACAGGACCTAATTCATCCTAATCAAACAATTCCACTCTCAAACACCCAATGGAGCCATTATGAGCTGTAACTCATAGTGTGTCAACTGATTCAAGAATTGCATGATTACCAGGTATTCTTCTGAGAGGGGATAAGCCATCTAGACAATGTGAGGTGAGTGGTAACAAAAACCCAATATGCCTTCTAATAAGCACCCTCTATGGAATTCTAGGACAAACACCTGGACTGCCATTCTATGATGATGTGATATACACTAGACACTGAGACATGCTTTGCTTTGCTATGGGCAGAAAATTGGTATTGGGTATGCCATGAAAGATCTTTAGCCAGTCCCCTTGATTCAAGAACTGCATGATTACCAGGTATTCTTCTGAGAGGGGATAAACCATCTAAACGATGTGAGGTGGGTGGTAACAAAAACCCAATATGCCTTCTAATAAGCACCCTCTATAGAATTGTAGGACAAACACCTGGACATGCCATTCCATGATGATGTGATATACACTGGACACTGAGATATGCTTTGCTTTGCTATGGGCAGAAAATTGGTATTGGGCATGCCATGAAAGATCTTCAGCCATTCCCCCTTGGCTGCAGTACCTGTTTTTTGGCATCCATGGAGGCCCTCTTTTTAGCCCTGGTCCTGTATGACCTGAACCTCTCCTCCTCCTTTTCACTGCTTACCCCTTTCCTTTTCCCTTTTTGTAGGCTGGGTTCCACCTCCTTCTGGATCTCAACTGCCACATGAGTGGTGGGATGATCAACATCATCATGATCCTCTACTTCTCCACCCTCACCTACATCATCCTGCTGCTTGTGTCCCCCTATCCTCAATTCCTCAATCTGTCCTCCATCATGATCAAGCAGATTCTTACCTGGATAGGACCTGTGATGATTTCTTTCTTCCATCTCACCCTCCTCAACACCATTGCCCTCTTGAACATCCACTGGCTTGCTGATATTGGATTCAGCAGCATCACTGGCTGGGGGAACAGAACCCTCAGCCATGGACTTTTCATATGGTACCACATCTCCACCTTCACTATCTCCATCACTAGTGAATGGCATGGGTAACCCCCAGGTTGAATTGGCCAAACCCCTACCCGCACCGGCAAAAACCCTCCACAAATGGTGGGGGTAGCGGTTACCCACGGGTTACATATACGGTGTTGCTAATAACCACAGTTAGAACGGTTTTCTGGGTGTGTACAGGGGTTTGACATAGAGCTAGCTAAAAATGCTATATACTCAAGGCTCAGTCTCACTGTCATTACCATCAGCCTTTTTCCGCTTTCGTTCAATACCCTTGACAACATCGAGGAGATCCTTGACAGTGATCAAGTTGTTACGACACCAAGAACCAAGACAAAGGTGGGCAGCGATGGACTCTCCAGTGAGCCTGTTGCGTGTATGAGGAAGGAGGTGCCGGCCATGAGAGAAGACACATTCAACTGCTGTTGAGGTGGCTAGAATCCGGTTAGAGACAGTACAATCAATTATGGATGAATCACTTATGAGGAATGCTGAGATAATTGAGAGCCATGCGATAGAGATTTGGATAGACAAACCGGTTGTTACACCACCAGCGCAGAGGGTCACTAACAACCTCAACAGGGCCACGAAGATATTCATCTAGCTCACATGCATGGGAAGCTGTTGTCACTGAGAGGTCACCGAAGTCAATGAAGTCATCCTGCGTATCTGAGGTCGTGGGGTCTTGTGTGGCAGTACTCGTCACCTTGTCATACTGAGACATGTATTCATCACGGACGAGCAATTTCGCTTGCTCAATCCAGTCTGGCTCCCAGTCATTTTGTTTGAAATACTCTAGCTTCATCCCAGGATGAAGTACCATGGCGATGCGATACACCACAGAAGAGTCAGTAAGTGAATAGTAGCGGTTCATTTTGTTTCGAGCCAGTTTCAGGGCAGCAATGATAGCGGGGTGATAAGACTTATTTGTCCGAGGATTGAGGCCCTTGGTGATGCGGTCCATGGCAGGTATCACAGCTGCAATACTAGCTGTGTCCTGAGAAAAGTAGAGTGTTGCCTGTTTGAATTGCTGCTTGGATGTCAGCCTGTCTTGAGCGATAATACTAGGTCATACACACCTTGAGAATGGCCACAAGATCCTCCACAATCTTCCAGTCATCATCATATAACTCAAACCGACGCAACTTGTACTCCTTGTCAGCCATGATCACATCAATGGGCTTGCGGTACTGCAAGGCGAAGCTGAGCATGTCGTAGGTTGAATTCCAGCGTGTCACAACATCTCGTGGGATTCGCCTTGCTTTGACATTATGAACACAGCAGAGGCGCCGCCAAGCAGGCAGTGCAATGGTGGTAGAACGAATAATGGCAAATGATAGAGAACGGAGCTTTGAAACAACAGCTCGGACAGAGTTGGTGTCAGCGATGAGCCAGTCTCTTCTCTCGCTCTCCATTTGCTCCAGCTCATCGATGCCATCGTCAAAATCCTCGGTGTTGCTGCTGCTGTCGTCGTCATTGTCCTCTTCATCATCTGCATCAGAGAATTCGACAACTGCCTCATCTCCCCCACCATCATTTGGATCAGCAGCAAGGATGCTACTGTGTGTATCCAGTGATGGGTTGAATGGCTTGAGGAGGGCTTTGGCAGCGAGGTTAAGGGTATGATTGAAGCATCGCACACGTGCATCTTCTTCAAACGAGTTGTCGAGGGTGGATAGGACGGTTGTCTGGGTGTCATTGGATGTTGCATTGTCACCAACGAAGGAAAGGATCTTGTGTTGAATGCCGTAGTCAACCAGCATTGTGTGAAACGCCTTGGCAAGTGTTTGGCCTGTGTGTGACTCCGGGACTTCAACAAAATCCAGCAGAAAACAAAGCATGGACCCCTCATGCTCCAAGTGGACAGTCCAAGCAACGAAAGCCCGCTGATTTGGAGAGGACCAAGTATCAGTTCCAAAATGAAGACGGCCAGGGTGTTCCAGCAAGAGTTTGTGGATGCGCTCGCGGCATGCTCCAAATGCCGCCTTGACATCACGAGAGACCGTGTGAGGCGAGGGAATGGTCAAGTGGGGACGTCCAGCTGTAAGAATCTTGAGGAGCTCGCGGTCTTTGAGTATCTTAGCAGGCCAGTTGCTCTCAGTAACCCATTTGATGATATGCGCACTGAATATCAGTCAGAGATGCTTTGGAAGACACAAGCAGCGAAGCCTTACCGAGCCTCAGGATTAGAGATGTTCCTATGTGACATGGCTACAGGCTCTTGCCCCCGGCGAGCAAACGTGTGAAAGATGGAGCTGTTATTGTCGTTTCGACCCCTGCCTTCCATAGCATTGCTAACAGCATCCACCCCAAAGCAGCAGATCGCATGGTGCTTAAGATTTGCAGCTGAATGCCGATCGCCCTTGTCCTGAAAACGCCGGACACCGCCCATTTGACCCTTGCATTTGCAAGCAGCACACGGAAAGAAATGATAGAGACATCCATTCTCATATTGAACAGTAACATCATCCTTGAAGAAAACGTAGATAGGTGAGCGCCATGTTCTTCTGGCAGCATCTGCTGAGAAATGGATGTTAGGAGAGTCATAGCAAGCACGGTAAAACACACCAAGGGCCTTGTGAGGGTCGGTTTCGACTGACTTCGTGTCGTCCTCCTTGTCAGACATGACGCTTATTGCATTTGCTTGACTATTGCCAGTGATAGACGATGTTGATTGAACTGAAATAGAGAGGTTTGAGCTTGAACGTGATAAAGATGTTGATGGTTGCACCATTGCCTTTGGCATCGCAGTAGCATGGGAGGGTGAGCAGTCTGTGTTTGTATAAGCGGATGAAGACGACGCCAGAGGGCTGAGGTTACACTCACTAGACAGTTCAACCCTTACATACTGCCTTAGCCACTGTGTAATATACTCCTCTTTGGACTCCGACATGATGAGCCACTGGGCATAAAGTTGGGTGAGTTAAATTCATATTTCAAGTGTGGGGACAGACATGTGTTGAGTCCCAAAGGGACCAGACACCTGGGGACACAACGGGGTGAGCAAGGGAGTTGTGTGATGTCAACGACTCAGAGGTGGCGAGGGAGTAGAAGGTGTGGGAAAAAAACCCTGTCAACCCGTTAACCGTGACACTTTTGTCATGGTGTGGGCGGTTCATCCAGAATAAGAAACCCTACCCGCACCGTGATAAACCCTATATATAACACCACGGGTTGTCACGTACCCCTGCTATACACTATCCATCACTTTGCTCATCATCACTATCTGGCTCATCTGAGCCAGATTCCTCACTTTTGTACAATTCAAATGTGCATTGTGATGATAATGATAAGAGAGCACTCACCCAGTACTGATATGCACAGGCAGGACTTCTTGCACCTTCCCCTTCAGAGAGAGCCTCTTCACCTTGTTGTCAGATGGCAATGAAGGCTCTTGGTCAGATTGCAGGTGATGGTTGACCAGATGCCTTGATGACCTTAATCTCAGGTGATGTGGAAGAACATGCTGAAACCAAAATAATTTTTGGCCTAGGGTCTGTCGATGATTAAGAAAATCGCATAGCCTTCTGACATCGACATAGTGCATTTTTGAAGGTTTGCGGATGTGCATACCATCCAGCAGATATTCATTTGAAATAAACCTTTGGGGATTGTCAGCTATTAGCTGCCAGGGAACAGCAACCTTCTGATTTTTTGTTGTGTTGCCTATATTTTGGAAGATGCTTGTCAAACTTAGACTTATTGAGGCAGAAGATAGACTCATGATAAGTGAGGGTTAAAAATGACTGCAAAATTTCCTTCAGTTGTGGAAGTGGCAAGTTGAGCTCCAGAGGGAGAATGGGCCATCCCTCATGATCTGTTGACAGATCCCATGGCACACTAACATCTGTTCTTTTTCTGGAAGGCATCTTGTCTTCACCGACAAGAGACTTCCCTTCTGCTTTATCTGAATTCTTGTCAACACATTCCCAACCTTGACTTGTGATCATTTGCTCACCATTCCATGTCTCACCCAAATATTTGTCCCACTCCTCCCAAACCTCACTGCCAACTTTGTGGAATTGATCCTTAAAGCCATTGCTGACAGGTCCAGGTGTCTGAATTCTGGAGTGAATATGAGATAGGAATAATATGAGCCTCCTCAGAATCGAGCAATTCATTGTCCACGAGTACCAACCCCTCACCTTCATCTGTCATCCCATCAACCCCATCCCCCCCAGTAGAACCAGTTTCTACCGAGCCCCCCGTAGACTTCGCGACTTTAGACGAGTGCCTAGTCCAACAAGTACCATCACCACCACCACCACAGCCACCCGCGACACCGGAACCATGACCCCAACCCGTGAGTCCATCGCCGCCCGAACTCTCGCCGCCGCCCTTGCCTGCACCCGAAATGGCAGATGTCGCCCCCACAGCCCCAATGCCGAGGCTGGACCTAGCCGTCGCACCCTTTGACGGCAACAAGAAGAACTTCTGGACCTTCCTCAGGTCCCTCTGACTACAGTTCCTGGGAAAGCAGGGACTCTATGTGAATGATCTCAACAAGATTCTGTTTGTGTTGAGTAAGATTACAGGAGAAGGGTTTGCCATGGAATGGGCAAACGTGAGAGCTGACGAGATACTGAATGCTGGAGTGGCTGGAACCTGGGAGGATTTCGTCATGGACCAGTCTCGAATATGCTGAATATTGGAAGCATCCAGAATCCGTCCCTGATATGTGCATGTGTGTCTGGTAACGATTGTTTTGGGGGTGCAGATTGTCATTTTCTTGCCATTAAAGGTTCCTCCAACTTTCTTGACTTGCTGGAGCACCCGGTTGACATTATTCAAATGCTCCCAAACGAATCGTCGTATTTGCAGATTCTCCAGGATCATCTCATAAGTGCCATCCAGAAGCTTGTATCGAGTTTCCGGGCCCTTAATCACTACATTGTCTACAAATGGGATGGTTACATGTGGAATTTTGTCTTGCAAGATATGCGTGACATCTCCATGCATAATTTGCATCATGTTGGTGTATCCCATTGGGATGCAAGTGAGCCGCCTGGCTCCGAGAGGGGTTTGAAATGTGGTGAGGTCTCAGCTTCGCTCATCAAGAGATCGCTGATCAAAGGAAACAAACAAATTGAGTGATCCATGGCATCCATGTCTGGCAAATGATTCTGCAAAAACCTCCATTATCGGGGGAATGGCGGAGTTGCCAATTGTGACTTTGTTCAATGGCTGGAGGTTGTGAATGAGTCAGAGGGACTTTCCATCTTTCTTTAACACACAAAACCACTGTGACTGATAAGAAGAATTGGATTCTTCATAGACTCCAGCCACTATCTTTTCTCAGATGACCTTCAGGACTTCATCGTAGATGCCAGGTGGAATCAGTGTATTTTTGAAGACCCAAAGAACATGTTCAACTGTTGGGATGATAATCAGATCAAAGTATTTTGCATTGAATCGTCCTTTTTCAGTCTCCTTCCAAGTGAAGGCATCTTCCTGGGCTTTAATAAGATAGTGAACAAGTTTTTCTTCCTCTGGCCATAAAAATCCAGTGGGGTTTGCGTTATGCAAATCTTTCCAGTCTTGAGTATATCGGAGACCAGGGTGAAATTGGGGGGGTGTGTTGGAAGAGTTGGTATATCGGCTAGTGGATTGGGATGCCGGTGTCAAACAATCCAGAATTCTTCGGGGACTGTTGCTTTGATCGGATTGACGTGGTTTGCCACCTTCTCATATTTCTTTCCCAGGTAAACTGGCAAAATGGCATCTGTGGATGGGAAATTCATTTTGGAAGTATTGTTGTACAGGGGATATGTGATATTTGGATGCATCGGTTCACATCTGATAGCGACTGGGGAATTAACAGAGTTGAGAGAGATGTCTGAGACACTGATACAAGGAATGGGATCGAGAGGGGCTAGATGTTAGGATCGCTTACATAAGCATCCAAAAAGAGCATTTGTGGAGAAACTGGGGAGGGTTGTTGGAAGGTCACATGACCTGTGGCTGTGGTGGGATTATGTAACTGGAAGGTCACATGACCTGTGGCTGTGGTGGGATTATGTAATTGGAAGGTCACATGACCTGGGCCCAGGTGTGTCATGTGACCCGAGGGTCTGAGCATGGGAACGCTGGCAAATGCCGAAGCGTTCGCTATATATACTGTGTCGTTTCCATTTTTGTACTCTTTTCCCCTTATCTTAGTATTGTCATCATGACCTTACACTTGAGTTGTTGTCATGAAAGTGCCGTCCATGCTACCCAGCCAACAAATTTCAATTTTTAACTTAAGACACACCATGCAAATCCAAGGACAAGGGGCCAAACCCCAGACATATATTTTATCATGAAAGATAAGTACCATACTTATCTACACAAAGGAAAGCCAGGACCCCTCTTCGTCGTGGGGAGAA
Organism: Clavaria fumosa; assembly: GCA_951802425.1. Classification (NCBI taxonomy): domain Eukaryota; kingdom Fungi; phylum Basidiomycota; class Agaricomycetes; order Agaricales; family Clavariaceae; genus Clavaria; species Clavaria fumosa. The sequence continues at coordinate 4,500,721 of OX637795.1, read as the reverse complement.
CCTGACGTACTATACTCGGACCCCCAAGACTCCTCACCCCATGACTCGTCGGAAGAGTCTGAGAAGTCAGACTCACCCACAAATCCAAGGGCAACCCTCAGAGGATGAGAGGCGAACTGACCATCCCAGATCCCAGCCTCTAGGGCCGCCTCTCACAAATCCTGCACAGCACTGAGAGGGCCTTCGTCGTCCAGAGCAGGAGACAGGAGGGAGGAATAGGCGGGGGGGAGCTCAATGGTAGGAAGGGAGGGCGATGGAGGAGGCGCCACCAATGAGGCACCCAGGGGTTGAAGATCTGGGCCTGAGGATGGTAAGTGGGATGCACAGGACCAGAACCAATCCCAGCCCAATCCTGCCCACCTTGGTACCAAGTACCCTGATCACCCCAAGGGGTGGTGGCCCAGGCAGTTGGAGAGGAAGGACGAGGAGGGGCCCAATCCAAACCTATGAAGAATCAGACTTACTGGAGACAGAGAGAAGCAACTCAGCTAACTCACCATGAGGGTCCTCAAGAAGATTACAGATACGTCGGTAAGGACCTTGGGTCAAGGAACAATCCTTGACAAGGTGGGAGGGATCCCCACAGGCGAAGCAACGGTCGAGGACCCAGTAAAGGTCTGCATCGGCAGGGACGAGTTGAACCCACCAATGGAAGGTATCACAGGAAACCTTGACCCCAGTACGAGGGGCGAAGAGAGAAGAGCTGTGGAAGAATTCGACGAGGTGGTGGCCTTGGAAGCACATGACAAGCAGACTCTGAAGAGATGGTGGAGGAGAGGGAGACCCCCTTTTATTCAGTGACTATGGTAGGCTGATCTCGACCTTGATCAGATGAAGCCCCTATCCATCCATCACAATCACCCCTAAGCATATCTCTGACCAAGGATCAGTTTCACTCGACCACAGTATCGTGATGATCGATCAGATGATCATGACTCAGAACAGCTCAATCACAGATCATCAGACCCTCCGATCTAATCCCCAACACAACAGATCATGATATAATGCATCAAAGTGGGGCCTACACCCAATCACTGATGACATCATCATCATAAGATTTCCCAACAGAAACCCGCACTGCTCAAACTCAGCATTCCAGTGCAAAGCATGCAGCTTTCCTGATCATCCATCAATTCTGATATTTAATCAATGACTCATCCATCACATACAGCCCATAGCTAGAGTATATAAGACCTGGGGCCAACCCACATGTACCCTAGCTTCGATCTTTTCGTCTATACACTTACTTGAGAAAGTTCAACTAAGTCTGACTGCAAACGTCACTGTCGAGAACTTCGCACTGGAAGGATTTGTCTTCCCACCTCTAAGGTCGCAAGTCATCCCTCCTGAGAGTTTCACCAGTCACCCATCGATCGAACAGAACCTTTATTGGTTTGAGTACTACCAACGGTACACAAGAACCTGGATAAAAGACCGACTACTCAGAGCCAATCCACAGACCTACTACCAGATGCTTAGACTCTTACAGGAGTATTCCCTGTACATCGAGAGACAAGTTTGTCACGACTACCGATTAGCATTAGAAACAGAACAGACCCTTTGCTCTACCCTTGCACACCAAAGGGGTTTTGCTGTCACAAGCCCAACAGTTGTGTGAGACCCAGTCTGATACTAGATTTACAAAGGAAGATGATGAGGAATTCTGAATGGAAGTGGAGAAGATGGCTGGAGTCTCGTATTTGGGTATAGTTTCCATGTCCACGTTGATCAGAGGTGAGTCCATTGGTTTGCGAATATTCGAGGCTCCAGCCATCAAAAATCCGAATGCGGTTTCTTATTTTTCAAGGTTTTGCAGATTGGGATTCACTCTTTAGTTGGAACTATGATTTGTTCTCCTGTGTTCAGATTGTTGAGAATGAGATCCTGGGCCCTGTGGGGATGGTCGATTGTCTGAGAGCTGGTTAGCATAAAAAATGGTTGTCTAATGAGAACCTCACAGGGGAGCATATCTGCCACTTGCATTTGAACATGGAACATGCATGGACCAATCTGTAAAGAGAAGTTTTTGATGAGTCCAAGCATTGGAGCAATGGTACCATGAGAGGATTCCATGTGGATAATGCATTCAGAGTGTAGTGGGTTGCCAAGTTTTTCCCAAACGTCTCGTCGCATTGCTACAATCGAACTTCCCTGGTCAAGAAGGCACTCTGTGGCAACTCAACCATCCAATATGCCTTCAACGATGTGGAGCGGAGTGGCATCGACTGTGACAACAAGATCAGAGGTGTCCGGAGCTGTAACATTCTTGTAGAGCATATCCTGCATGGTGGAAATGGTGACCAGAACACAGTGGGTGGTAACCATATCCTTCATCTTTTTACAGATGTCTCCGGAGATGGCGAGTAGTTTGTGAGGTGTGATGCAGACTGGGATATCGAGTGTGCAGTCGAAAACTTGTTGAACAGTTACCATATTTTTGATCAGAGCCTGATAATGATACTGAACATTGGGTCATTCGATTCTCTCTGGCTTTGATGGATGAGCTACCTGATCAGGCATAATGACAACAGCCAGTGTGGGAGGTAACCTAGAGGGCTGAGGATCATTATTCCTGTGTGTGGGCACTTTCCTTTTGCCCTTGTCTATTTTCTTTGCTACATCATTTGCAAAGGTGTGAACCATATTTTTCAATGCAGTCCCCTCGTTATCTTCCTTGTCCGATGCCTCTTCCATCTCCAGGGCATCATCAGATGATCTGGTCGGCTGTGCTTCAAATACCGTGGTAGTCACTGGCTGCGTATTCTGGGATTGGTAGGTAGCATAGTACTTATCAAAGTGCTCTGATAGGTTGTTCCCCACGATGGTGCCTGGCAAGTATTGTCCGGAAGGCAGGCAAATCCTGCCTTCAGCATTCTGTGTACACTTGCCGGATTTGATGTATTCAAGGGCTTTCAGACAGGCATTAATGAAATGACCTAGTTCTGAACAAAAGTTACACATCCAATTTGTAGGGGCATTTGTGGTTTGAGGGGCAGAGCGTTTTGTTGGTTCGAGAGACTGAGCTGATAAAATTGATTCTGGGCAAGCCATTGTGGAAGCAAATGTTGCCAAGGCCGTGGACATGTCAAGCTCTTCCTTCTTGATTACTGGTTTCAGTTCCCTCCTGGGGGCTGCAGATGAGAATCAGAGGGGTCTGGAGAATTGATCAGTTGTCACGGAGTGTGGGGATGTCGAGGAAAGTAGGAACTCGGCTGTGGCATGAACCTCATTCATTGGGTATGGGTCCTCTGGATGGTGATCAGGTAGTATAATAGCAAGCCAGCTCTCGATCCAGTGCCTTGTATGATCCCTAAATCCGAGGATGTAAAGTCAGTTCCTATCATTTGTAGACATGTGCTGTGAGCTGATCAAATGTGAGGTGATCTGAAGAAAGTCCTGGTAGTACTCTCCATGTTCTGTGCACATGTAAACTCCTTTTTGGGCCAAGTCTGATATAAACCAGTCCAAATTGGCAACAGAAAACAAATGGCCACCATCAGAACCTGGATAAGGGCATTGAATGGCTGCTTTGAAGGTATCCCAAGTCCATTCCAGGTGTGGGTCAGGTGTGAGAGTCTCCCAAAGAAGACATATATCAGTGTCAAGGTAATGCTTTGCATACCAAATTAAATCAGCCTCAAGGAACATCTGGATTAATGCCAGTCAGTATGATGTTGATGTCCTTGAAGTACTGGTTGAGGTGTGTCGGTACTCCATTGAAGGCAGTGTAAGGATAATATACAGTTTAAACAAGGAAACATCACAGATACCGACTATCCGGATATTTCGGCATCAAAGGCAACAGCAACTGATAACAATCCGATACTGTCCGATAACATCCGGATTATCCAATAAATGTCCGATACCAGACTCTCCAGTCTTCAATCCCCTGTAGAGATCACAGCCTGCACATCACACGCACCACCTACACCTCTCTATTTCATCACTCCAGCATGGTCAGCGCTCGACATACTCACTATTCCATTCCCCTTCCCTTATTTCATATACCATGCTGTAAATTTCATATTGTGATCCCTTTCAACCATCCAATCAGTTAAATGTTTCAAACCTTTTGCAGTACTTTGCCCATTGTTCCTAGTACCCCTTTGCTGTACCAGCCACACTTTCCTTCATTTTACAAGTGGTCTGGACATGTGTTAGTCCATGTGTTAGTCATCGGACATTTCATCCCTCCGAACTGCATGACTCTTTTATGAATCCCTATATGACCTTGTATACAATATCACATTGCCTTCTGTAGCTTCTGGAGATTTCCGTAGAATCGGGTTTGCTGTACTTAGAAAAATGTACTTAAGTATGTACTGGACTCTAGGGAAATTCAGCTTTTTGAATGCCCACATTGTGCTGTGATCTTCAGGAGGCTCACTCTTCATTGTACCCATTGATCCGCTGGCCTTTGTCATTGCCAGCCCCTAGAACTTTCAATCTGAACATTGGACTCTATCAGATCCGATACCGGATACTCCGGACAACGTATATTTTCATTCTCTGAACATTTCACATTCAACCTCTACATCCTCCAAGGTTCTGTCTAGTGTATCCATTGTGTAACAAGACCCCCTGAAGAACCTGGCCACGAACACCTATTTGCAGCCAACACCAGTACAGCCTATTACAGCAGGAGCCCCATGAGCGCCACAGAGCGGATATATTGGTTGGTTAGCCATTTGTATTAGTGAGTAGGGTGGTAAGCAAACTTCATCTGGATACCTGAGAAACCATGGAATTCATTGAGCAACTCCCCAAGAGCTCCAGTTTTACTCCAATCCTAGTGGTTGTTGATAGGTTCATGAAGCAAGGGATTTTTATCCTGACAACCAATGAAGTGAACTCTGCAGAGTTGGCTCATCTGTTCATACTCCACATCTTCTCCAAACATGGAGTCCTGTCACACATCACTTCCAACCATGGCTCCAAGTTTGTCTCCCACTTTTTCTGCTCATTGGGCAAAGTCCTCAATATGACTTTGCACTTTACCTCCAGATATCATCTGGAAGGTGACAGACAAACAGAGCAGACTAATCAGATGTTGGAACAATACCTCCATTGTTACTGCAATTACCAGCAGGACAATTGGTCTGAACTCCTGCCCCTAGCAGAGTTTGCCTACAACAATGCCCCAAGTGGCACTACAGGGGTTTCCCTCCCATGCCTTCCACTCCTCCTCCTCCCACTTTCACCATTCTGTTAGGGCCTGTCCTGTCTTGTCAATAACACTGAAGGTTCAATTGGTTGGTGACCAGTCTTGTAACTCACTGAAACCAATCAACTGTTGAGTATAATTGATGATACTCAGTCCAGGAAGGTCACGAAGTCGATAGACGAAGTGTATGAAAGGAGAAGGTTGAGTTGAATTGGGCAGGTGTCACTGAGAAGGTCATGAAGTCGACCAACGAAGCGTAGAGAAGAAAATAGATGAATTGGGAGAAAGAGATGTTATTGAGTAGGTCATGAGTAGTCGTAACAATGTTGAGAAGTAGGTCAGTGAAGGCAGTCACTTTGCTGACCGAGAATAGAACCTGTAGGGTTCCAAGAGTCAGTACCAAGATGAAAGAAGGAATACTTAGGTTGCGTGAGTTGTTACAAGTGTGGAGGATGAGTTAGAGTTAAGCAGAGTGTGTCTTGACATTCTTGAGGTCACCAAGTGAGACAAGACCTATCAATCATGGTGGTTCCAAGCTCAAAGGGCATAAATAGCCTCAAGCTTAAACCAATGTGCATCAATATCAAGTCTACAGTACAGGAAGTACATGTGAGACTTACAGTGTATATACGTTCATACAAGAGGTATAACGAAAAAGGAAAAGTACAGAGGTCTCCAGGCGACCGAACTATAGTAGAGCAGGGTATGTTTAGTCATATAGTAACCGTGTGCATGTTCTACTAAGGTCGCAAGGGGTTAGGAAGGCATAGGTAAGGTCGCGAGGATGACCAGTCATGAGTCGCGACCTTGTAAATAAACATATATGTAGTTATAACTATGAGGGGAAGTTTGGATCATAGATAGGGTAACTATGTACTACAAAAGGAAAGGGATAGACATAATTGGGAGGAGGTACACAGCTGACTGTCAGTGGCACATTTGAGTGTAAGGTTGCAGTGTCATGGTGTTAGGATCGCTTACATAAGCATCCAAAAAGAGCAGTTGTGGAGAAACTGGGGAGGGTTGTTGGAAGGTCACATGACCTGTGGCTGTGTCCAAGATTATGTAATCGGAAGGTCACATGACCTGGGCCTGGGCGCATCACGTGATCCGAGGGTCCAAGCATGGGAAAGTTGGCAAGTGCTGGGGTTCCCGCTATATATACTGCGTCATTTCCATTTTTGTACTCTTTTCCCCTTATCTTAGTATTGTTGTCATGACCTTATGCTTAAGTTGTGTGAGACCAAGTCTGATATAATACTAAGATCTGCCTGTCCACCCTAGCCCCGTGTCCTAACCTGGCTTACCTGGACCCTTAATTTCAAACTGTGACACGTTGTCACAGCTCAGCCCCTATCATCCTCTTCTTCTTTACCCTGCCCGCGGTGTGTAACAGAACCATGTGAAATTTTTACTGTGTGTAGATACACGTGACCAGACCTGGAGGAAGTCTACTGTGACCCTCCCCAAGAGATACCGAGTGCCAAAGGCCTGGAACTTTGCTTCACAGCTACATACCAGTGAATTGTGTAGTGTACAGGGCATGGAAAGGCCCTCTACTTAGTTTTTCTGTAGTTTCCTGGTCCAGTGGACAGGGCCCTTGCTCTGTGACCATTGTCAGAAGGGCACACGGGCAACTCACTAGGAGTTGTGGAGTGACCACCTGGGACACCATTCAGGCCCCACGTTAACAAAAGTTTCATAGAATAAGAGTTAGAATAAGAGTTCTATAGGTACATAAGTACTAGAAGAGCAGCCTGAGAGGACAGGACTGTTAAGAGATCGAAGAAATCCTGAGTGCCGAAGGCCTGGAATTTTATTTTACAGTGCTATAGAATGCTGGACCTAGCTGTTGCCCCCTTTGATGGGCAGAAAAGGAACTTCCGTACGTTCCTCCAATCCTTTCACCTCCTGTTTATGGCGAACCTGACTGTCTATGCTGTGGACCTGGTGAAGGTCCTCTTTGCTCTGAGCAAAATTGCTGGAGAAGGATTCACTGCAGAATGGGCGAATATGAAAGCAGAAGAGATCCTGGGTAGTGGCAAGGCCAGAACCTGGGCAGAGTTTGTGGAGGAGATGAAGTGCACATTCAATGACCCGAATGACCGTGCGACTGCCCTTGCTGATATTGCAGGGCTGAAACAGGGTGCCATGACAGCACCAGAGTTCTTTGCAAAATTCGAGACACTGTTCCAACAGGCGAAGTTGAGTGCAGAGAAGGACTCAGGAATCCTAGTCTATTGGCTGGAGTTGAACCTGAGTAGGAGGCTGGTGGAGAGAATCTATGGTGTCTCCCCAATGCCAGAGACATATGGAGAATGGAAGCTGCTGGCTGAGAGGCTTGATGCCCAGCAAAGGCGACTGGATGGGATACTTGCAGAATGGACACCGCGACCTGCCACAACCCCCGCACGACCCATCGTGACCCCCACGCAACCTTTCGCAACCTTGCCGTGACCTGGCATGACCTTTCCACGACTGCTGGATGTGGCCATGGGCCGTGGATGTGCCCCTGCTGATGAGAGACATTGTTTCTGATGCCACCAGACTGGCCATACTGTTCGATTCTGCACCCTGCCTGATATCTGTCTGCAGGTCCCAAGGGCCCAAACCCATGCAGCACCATGTGCCCCCCAAATGGTGGAGGGATATAAGAAAGAGATTGCGCGGCTCCAAGCCTGCATAGAGTTGTATGAGAGAGAGAGGAGGACTCCTGCTGGGGAGAAGAAGTGTGCCAGCCCCCTTTCTGTCCCTGTGCCTGCTGCAAGTATACCCGATATACTATCTTGCAGCCGAGACATACCTGAATTGGGGCTGAGGTGAAGGAGGAAGTGAGACTGGCAGCACCTAACCAGAGTGCAGCCAGAAGTTAGGAAACATGTGCCACAAGAGCTAGCCATCCAGGTGCACTTGGAGGCTCTCACCACTGGCAAGGGGACCATGATGAAGGCCCTTGTCGACTCAGGGTGCACCAACTGCTTCATGGATTTGGAGCGGGTGAAAGGAGTGGGACTGGAGCCATCTCTCCTGCTAAACCCAATCACCATGTATAATGTGGATGGGACACAGAACAAGAATGGAAAGGTCCGGTATGGGATAGAGGTGCTGGTGAGGGTTGGTGACCACCAGGAGCAGATCCACTTTCTGCTGGGAAAGACCCAGTCCCACAAGGTCATCCTTGGGCATGACTGGCTCAAGCAGCATAACCCAGACATTGACTGGCAGAAGGCAGAGCTGAGCCTTACCCGCTGCCCCCCACAGTGTTCCCCATCCCCTCATGCCCCTGCACCCACGAAAACGAGTACCCTCGCATCTGCAAGTATTTCGGACACCCGTTTTCCCAACTCTGGCCCTACCCCTGATTGGCCCAGCCGCTACCCTTTGGTGTTTAGTGAAGTGAAGTGGGATGAACTTCCCCACTCCCAACCGGACTTTGATATTAAGATTGAGTTCAAAAAGGACCCTGAGCACCTCTCGTCCAAGCTGTATTCTTTGACACAGCAGGAGATGGTGGAGATGAACCATTGGGTAGACGAGCAGCTTGCTTCTGGACGAATCCAGCCCTCAAAATCCCCGTATGCCAGCCCCTTCTTCTTCAAACATGAGAAGGACAAGCTGCGGCTGATCATTGACTACTTGAGGCTGAATGCACACCTGATCAAGGACAAGTACCCCCTTCCCCGCATCTGAGACACAGTGGATGTGCTTAAAGGAGCATCAATCTACTCTAAGATTGATGCAAAGGGAGGTTTCCCATCTATGCAGGTCTGGCCTGAGCACCAGCACTGCTGTGCCTTCCTGACACCCCGTGGACTCTTCGAACCAGCTGTCATGTGGTTTGGACTGCAGAATGTGCCTGCCACCTTCCAGCGCTTCATGAATCATGTGTTGAGGGAGGAGATTGCAGGAGGACATGTCCAGGCCTATGTGGATGATGTGATTGTGTTTGCAGAGGATTTGGCAACACACCAGTATTGGATGGATTGGGTCTTGAGGAAGTTTGGAGAGAATGGGTTGTGTCTCAAACTCAGTAAACACGAGTTTGAGAAGAGTGAGATCATCTTCCTGGGGATGAAGATCTCTCACAACTGGCTAGAGCATGACCCAGCAAAGGGTGCAGCAGCACTTCAGGTAACCCCCGCATGAGGGCTATTAGCCTTATTAAATTATAGGTGGAATTAGGGCTAATAGCCCCCTTTGGTACAGTGTGTTGTGTGCTTGGGAAAGTGCACTGGATGCATGGGATAGTTCTTAAAAGTGCACCAAAGTGATGAACTGCACAGTGCACCATCCCAAGTGCCAGGCCCTGTCACAGGGTGTCTGGGGGTCCCTGTCCAATTTTACCCTGGCAGTTCACCCAGCACCAGGATTAGTGACAGACATAGCCCTGCCCATTTATTCCCAGGCCTTGAGCCAAGCCAAGGCCATGGCTTATACATTGCCCACCTGTGCAGCCTAGCACCCCACTACTCTACCTGATACCCTCTGCACACTGCCCACACTTCCTGGTGCTGCCTGGCACTGCCTGGCACCCCTGCTTGCAGCCAACACAATATGGCTCCACATGCTTGCCACCCATGCTGCCCCATGCTCTGCCACCCTTTCAGGAGCTTCCAATTAGTGTTACAACAGCTTGGCTTCAATCTCCAATCCAAAAACTGTGAGTGCTTGCCTTAGTTGCAAACAGCTAAACAGGCCCATGGCCATGCCTAATGTTCAGCTTTTGCATTACACCATTAAGGTCTATGAACCATTGTGGTGCAGGTTCTGGTCTAGCTACTAGCCATCCAATGGCTTGCTGCTTAGCTGCTCAAAAGTGGTTGATTAGCTAAGCCATGGCAAAATTCCAATACTGCCTGGTGTTGGCTGCACACTACTATCACTGCCTAGTGACAGTCTGTGCTGTCAGAATAGTGGCTGGAGTCTACAGTACTCATGTGATATAAAATCCCTGGCCTGGGCTGAGGTACTAATTGTGTGATGAAAGTCTCCTTTGTGACTTTCTCACTGTCCTTAGTGACACCACACTAATGGTGCAGTGACAGTGTCCTTTATAGCACTTCCACTGTACTAGCAGTGCAATGAAAACATTGGAACAACATGTTTTTTTTTGTAATGTTCTGATTATCCCATTGACAGTGTCCTTTGTGACACTGTCACTGTACCAATGGTATGTTTTGTCTCCCAACCCTCATATCCCACTTTATTTTACTGATATACATGTATAGTAGCAGGATTTTTTTCTTGAATAAAAAAATATGATCAGCCCTGCTCCACCAACCTGCAGCCTCCATGTTACTCATCATCCACCTCTTACCATGCAAGGCAATTGTGACTTCTCTTACTAAACACATGTCACCAAATAAAATACAACTACCTTACACTATTGTTCTCATGCTGTTATTCAGCTCAGTTCTTGGGAAGCCAAACCACAGCAAATATGAAAGGTTACTTGGGGCTGAAAGATGCCAACAACTAATAGTGTGACAATTATACTTTCTTTGTGATACTTACACTGTCATTTGTGACACTTACACTGTCCTTGTGACACTTACACTGTCCTTGTGACACTTACACTGTCCTTTGTGACACTCACACTGTCCCTTGTGACACTCACACTGTCCTTTGTGACACTTACACTGTCCCTTGTGATGCTTACACTGTCCCTTGTGATACTCACACTGTCCTTTGGGACACTAACACTCTCCCTTGTGATACTCACACTGTCCTTTGGGACACTTACACTATCCCTTGTGATACTCACACTGTCCTTTGTGATACTTACACTGTCCCTTGTGATACTCACACTGTCCTTTGGGACACTTACATTGTCCCTTGTGATACTTACACTGTCCTCTGTGACACTGTCATTTGTGACACTTTGACTGTCCATTGTGATACTCACACTGTCCTTGGTGACAGTTACCCTGCACTAATGGTGCAGTGACATGGTATAGACTTGTGCTATCAGGGATTCAAACTCAAGGCCAAAATGGAACTAGGAAGGGTCAAACCTGTATCTACCATGTTAATAATTACACTATAGACCCCTGTTTAAGCCATGTTTATATAATATAGGGCTGTTACTACCATTGTCCCCAGGGTATGCAGGTTATAATCAACCTTGGGATGGAATTGCACTACACACTCTTTACCCACTTAGAACCAGCCCACCTTGGCAGGGATGCACAGGTGCTCTCATAATGTTGTACCTTGCCTAATCCAGAAAATTGCCTGAGATCAGGACTTACATTGCCTTAAGAAAGTACCCTGGTCAGCCTCACCCTCACACCCTCCTCTTTATTCAATTTCACCCTTACCTTCTCTCATCTCACCCACCTCACTGAAGAACACTGTGCACTGTCACAGCAGTTTCCTGGGCATATGCATTTCCCAATTTGGAATTGATTTGTAACTAGTGCAAAGTGTGCTGTCATGTTCATGACTAGGGTGTCATGGGTCCAGGCTCAGGGACCCAACTTGGCCGGCTTGATCCCAAGATCAAGATGGCCAAGACCAGCAAGACAACTTAGCCAGCTTGATGTGGAATCTTGATATAAGATAGTCAAGCTATTCAAGGTAATATAGATATAGTCAAGCTCATTCCCCTTCCTGATGTTAGTGGAGACACACGCTTTCGGGGAGACGGACGATCATGTCTTCGGGAGTCAGATTCTGGTGCAAGTGGGAGCACCCAGCCTTGTTGTGATCGGTGTCCTTGCGGATGTCCTGTGTGTCTTTAGGGTTGCAATCCAAGATGTGCCACCCGGCCGCCCCAGTAATGTCCGTGATTGCATCTGGGTGGCCCCACTGGACGAGAGTCGGTATAACCATCTGGGTGAACGACAAAGACAGACTGAAGTTACTCACAATCCTCACAGAGCCAGAGGAACCGGCGTTGGGCCCATGGGATGAGGTTAGGAGATCGTAGAAACACTCTCCATTGAAGCAAGGCGTAGTCCAGTCATTTGTTTGAGCCGAGGCGCTGGCGACGAAGAGCGCGGTAGCAAGCAAAATCAGGTGAATCAGATACTCCTTTGGTCGTCACAGACGATCACGTCAGGGCTAGTGAAAGACAAGGGCGGACCGAGGAACGAAGAGGGAGTACAGGAAGTCTCGACCAGGAGACTCGAGTATGGACGTTGAGCAGAGTGGCACGGGTAAGTGCCTCAGTCAAATATACCACCTCGAGTGATGGGTCGTCATACCACTTCGCCAAGGGCGCGACGAGGTGTTCGGATCAGGTTGGGCAACAGCCGAAGGCCAGAAGATGGCGCGTCCGAGAGACTCGAGGAGCAGGCAATTCATCCAGGTCAATTTCGCGAACTACTGTCGTTGGACACAGTCGATGTGAGGAGACGACCTCGGGTAAGGCTACACACAAGAGTCACGCAGCCACTTCTGGATCAACAGCAAGATTGTCTGGTAATAAATGTCTTCAGCTTTCATTTAGATTTTGGATATTGTTGGGAGACTGACAGCCATCAGCGTACTCCTTCCTCGTCGTAGTTGACAATTCAGGACTATCGGAGCGACTCGTTCCGAACAACGACCTCGATGAGGTCACTCAAGTCTGCGAAGTCGGGAGCTCGCTCGGCGGTGATTGGGACTCGCTTATAGAAGCGAGACACTGAGATCCCACCATAATCTAGAGCAGTGAAAAAGTCATTGTTTCAATGACATGACATACGATGGAATGAGAAACTCAAACCCTTCATGTTCCTCAGCGAGAACCTCTCTTGCCACAAGCAATACGGAGCGCCGTTGATGTAAACGATCGGCTCTTCCCGAAGCGTAATCCAGATGATGCGGTCCACACCAAGGTGTGCTTGTTTTACCCGCTCGACGACTTCATCGATGGCTTCAACCGATGGCTGTCCGAGTGCATAGATATTCAAATTAGGTATTGCTGAAATCGATGAGGCTGTCTGTGATGGGTTTGTTGCAGGTGGGACAGCGGGTACACTCTGCAAGAAGACGGGGTGCTGGGACAAGCCTTTAGCATGCGTGCGGATAAGAATGATCATGCTTGCAGTGGCAGTGGAGGCATTCAACAGGTCTAGCAGAAGAAATCAGATTAAATTTCGAAATAGACGACGAAAATTAGCTTACCCTTTCTTGAATTTACGCTTGAACTCCTTGGCGAAATGGTTCACAAGGCGATTGTCGAAATCTTCTCCACCCAATTGCGTGTCACCGGCGGTAGCCTTGACCTCGAAGATACCCTCCTCAATGGTCAAGAGAGAAACACCGAAGGTACCTCCTCCAAGATCGAGGATGAGGACATTTTTCTCGCTGACCATTTTCTTGTCAAGACCGTAGGCGATGGCCGTGGCAGTCGGCTCATTGATGATACGTAGGACATTGAGACCAGAGATGGTTCCAGCATCCTTGATGGCCTGACGCTGCGAGTCGTTGAAGTAGGCAGGGACGGTGATGGTACGGAGGCGGGTGGGCATGTTGTGGGTGGTGAGCGTGAGACGTGTGGTGGTGCTGCTGGTGTTGGGGTGTTGCTAATGTTGAGGGTGCTGGTGCTGAGGGTGCTGATGTTGTAGGTGCAGGTGGTGCTGCTGCCAGTGGGGCGGCTGGTGGAGTGGATGGATGAGTGTTTCTGCAGAGACGACGGGAAACTGGGGCTTACGTATTGTGCGGGTTCATCGCAACCTGATTGTTGGCGGCGTCGCCGATCAGATGCTCAGTGTCCGAGAAGGATACGTACGAAGGCGTTGTGCAGTTACCCTGGTCGTTGGCGATGATTTCGAACAGTCATTCTGCCACACGCCGACACAGCTGTATAAAACGCTCAAGACGAGGAAGACCAACGCGCACACGTACTCACGAGTAGGTTGTGCCCAAATCAATGCCTTGATCGAGGAAGCACGATCGAGGTGATCTCGCTACTGTATGGCTCATAAGAGTACGCGAGACATATGAGAGAGTAAGAATGCAGCAAAGAGTGGGCCAGGTTAGAGTATGAGACAGATGAGTGAGAGAAAGAATGACTCAGGGTTATGTCTGACCTAGACCATTTAGTCCAGCGGGTTGAACGCTCCACGTGAGCGCATTGAGGCCGGTTCACTCAAGTCGCGAGTTTGAACCTGTGCCAGGTACCAGCTTTCCCATGGGATTTACGTACCCACCTGTTGTGTCATTGGTCATGATTAGGAGTGGGGGAGACCTTGAAGGGTTTATGCTCTCGGACTTGTACCAACTGAAAGTGATTTATGATACAACCTTGGCTGTTCTGTTAATATAAGACTGGCCAATGCATTTTTGATACATTCCATCATTTTAATTGTACTTTCTGCTGTGATTAATCATGGATGACAGAGAGGATGGGACTCATTGGTGAACTTTCCAATGTGTTAGGCATGGATGATTCATCCAAGTGTAGGAAATCAACATGTTTGTGATATGTTATGGCAGACTGTCAATCACTTATTGCACTACTATTCATGCTTTGCAGTGGAGGGTTAAGTGCTTCACTATTTGGATCTGATGCCAGACAACAGGCGATTCAAGTGATTTAATGCAACATTTTATGGCAATTGCCATAAGTGCGTGATGCATGGGAGATGGCAAGCTACCATTACCAAAACTAATGCATTACATGAAGGCAGGGATGCATCACCCCAGCACAGATAATGCATGATGGAGAAAGGAGAGATGCATCACCCCATCCACCCTCATGCATCACCCTCACCATCATGCATCCTGCTCGCTGACACCTGCTGCCTGCCCTGCTGCCGCCACCTGCTGCCCACCCTGCTGCCGCCACCCGCCTCTGCTGCTACCTGCCACCCGCCCTTCTGCTGCTGACCCGCTGCCCGCCCTTCTGCTGCCACCTGCCACCCACCCTTCTGCCACCGCCTGCCACCCGATCCCCACCCCGCTGCTGCCGCTGCCATTCCCCGCACTACTGCTATGCCCTGCCCCTGCTGCCCCTGCTCCCTGCCCTGCTGCCACCAGCCACCTGCCCTCCTGCCACCACCTGCCACCTGCTCCCCACCCCACTGCTCCTGCCCTGCTGTTGCTGCCACTCCCTGCCCAGCTGCTACCAATGGCCCCAGTCCCCACCATTGGTCTGTGACCATGGTTGGGGTGCTTGGGCCATTGCTACAGGGAGGAGGGCACACCTGGCAGGCAGCCTATCATGACTGCTGCCCTCATCACACCCATTGCACCTGTCGCCCCTGTCACCCCCATCACCCCCATCACCCCCATCAGCCCTGTTGCTGTCATTGTCGTTGTTGCCCCTCCCGCTGCCATCCTTGTTGTGCCACTGCTGAAGAGAGGGAGAGAGGGAGGGGAGAAAGAGAGGGGGGAGAGAGGGTGAAAGAAAGAGAAAAAAAAAAGAGGGAGGAACATGTGCCAGCAGTTGTTGTCATCGCCATTGTTGCCCCTGTTGCCCCTGTCAGCCCCATCGCCATTGTCATCATTGTTGCCCCTCCCGCTGCTGCTGAAGAGAGGGAGAGAGGGAGAGAAAGAGAGGGGGGAGGGGGGAGGGTGAAAGAAAGAGAAAAAAGAAAGAGGGAGGAACATGCACCAGCAGTTGTTGTTGTCACCGTCGTTGCCTGGGGGAAGAGCCCTAGCCGCCACTGTCATCATCATTGTTGCCACTGGCCGCTGGAGCTGCCATTGTTGTCGTTATTGCTGCTGGCTG
This sequence comes from Clavaria fumosa, assembly GCA_951802425.1. NCBI lineage: Eukaryota > Fungi > Basidiomycota > Agaricomycetes > Agaricales > Clavariaceae > Clavaria > Clavaria fumosa. The sequence goes on along the minus strand of OX637795.1, from coordinate 4,484,894 downwards.
CTGGAGCCGCCACCATCATTGTTGTTGCTGCTGGCCACTGGAGCCACCACTGTTGTTGTCATTTACTGCTGTCATAGTTGCCATCACTGTCTGCTGTGGCCATTATTGCCATCGTTGTCTGCCACAGGTGTCGTCGATGTTGTTGTCAGCTGCTAAATGGTGGATTAGTGAGGGGAGAAGGGGGATGGGGATAATGATGCACTGTTGTGGGCACAAGCATGGTGTGGCTGGTCAAGGCAGTCATCTAGTCACACATGTAACTGTAAAGCAAGAAACTGATTCAATCATCATCACACTTTTTAGACAGCATTCTACATTGTAAATTTAACATAGGATTGTTGAGCATGTGGACTCAATCCTTCCCAATTATTTTCAGAATTTATTATATTCAGACTAGGATGCAGGGACAGTTTTTCTGTCAGTAGGACAGATACTGTGGCTGTGACTTATGGGTCTCAATGAGGTGCAGGCAATGACGGCAACAACGACGACCGCTGGTGCGTGTTCCTCCCTCTTTCTTTTTTCACCCACCCCCTCTCTCTCCCCTCCCTCTCTCCCTCTCTTCAGCAGTGGCACGATGATGCGGCGGCAGGAGGGGCAACAACGATGACAACGGCGACAGCTAGCTTCCAACAAGGCAGCCAGCGAGCCGTCCCCGACCAGACCGCTGGGCCGCTCTACAATGGCTTCCACCCTTATCACAGGCCTAATCGACCTCAATCGCGCCTCCCCGAACCTGACCGCCGCTCTTCCGCCTCCATTGGGCACCAAGGGTTACCCCGCCCGTCCTGACGCGTCCGGTTCCTCCTCCTCGCTCCACTCCGCCTCCAGCCACAACCACAGCCCACCCCGTTCGAGGACTAACAGCAACCAGAGCGCACACAGCGTGAACGGGCACTCGCCCTCGCCCTCGGGCCGCAGCCACACGAACGGCGGTGGCGGTAGCAACACCTCGGGCACGTCCTTGCGGAGCCGACCTAGCGCGGCCCCACCGCTTCTCGGAAACGGTGCGCATGGCCGGACAAGCAGCTCGTCATCGTCGGCGGCAGGCCCGTCGTCTTCGAGCTCGACCGCTGCCGCCACGTCACGACACAATCGAAACCAATCCTCGACGTCCTCCGTGGTGTCGACCGCCTCCCGTGCGACCACGACCACGTCGACGACGGCCGGCATGGGCGCGTCATCATCGTCCTCTGCCGGCCCACGCCCCGTGCGACCGTCCCCGCTCTCGCAGGGACCTCTTTCACGGTGGCCGAGAAGCGCATGTGGGCTGATGGAGGCGATTGGTGCGATGGGTGCGAGGGGTGCGACGAGGGTGGCGGCCATGATAGGCTGCCTGCCAGGTGCGCCCTCCTCCCTGTAGCAATGGCCCAAGCCCCCAACCGTGGTCACAGACCAATGGAGGGGACTGGGGCCATTGGTAGCAGCTGGGCAGGGAGTGGCAGCAATGGCAGGGCAGGAGCAGCGGGGTGGGGAGCGGGTGGCAGGCAGTGGCAGAAGGGCGGGCGGTGTGTGGCGGCAAAATGGCGGGCAGCGGGTGGTGGCAGCAGGGCAGGCGGCGGGTGGCGGCAGCAGGGCGGGCGGCACGCGGCAGCAGCAGCGGCTGGGGATGATGGCGGTGGCAGCAGTGGCAGCGCAGCATGCAGTAGCAATGGCCCAAGCCCCCGGCAGTGATCGGAGACCAATGGCAGGGACTGGGGCCATTGGGCAGGGAGCAGCTGGGTGCCAGATGGCATATGCAGGCATGGATGGAGCGCAGGGTGTGCCAGGAGGTGTGGATGGAATGCAGGGTGTGCTAGGTGGTGTGTGCAGGGCGCAGGGGTGCACCAAGCGGCAGAGGATGCACCAGGATAGTAGCAGGGCGGAGAGCGGGTGGGCGAGGAGCGGGTCAGGCGTGGCAGGGTGGGGAACAAGCGGGTCAGGTGCAGCGGCAGGGCGGGGAGTGGCGGCAGGGTGGGGAGTGGTGGCAGGGTGGGGAGTGGCAGCAGGGCAGGAGCAGGTCAGGTGTGGCAGGGTGGGGAATGAGTGGTCAGCTGCAGCAGCAGGGTGGGGGGCGGAGGTGATGCAACATGGCAGGGGATGAGGGGATGGAGGTGATGCAACATGGCAGGGGATGGTGACTTGCCATTGAGGTTGCATCACGCACTTATGGTAATTGCAATAAAATGTTGCATTACAATGCTCACATCTGGTGCAGACAAATTTGGTGGTGGGCCTGGGGCATGTGTTGGGAGGAAATAGAGGGATGAGGTCAAACAGCTGCTTGATGAGCTGCATTAGTGTTGCCACAGCTAGACTAGTCACGAGCCAGCTAGACCAGCTGCAGCTCGTGACTACTCTAGCTGGTCTCAATTTGTCTTAGCTGTAGTCATAGCTGCAGCTGGTGAGTTTAGCTGACTATAGTCATGGCTTAGCTGCCAACTCTTATATTATAATTATGTGTTCATTCTCACTGCTGTAATGCCCTGGTGGTCATGACACTGTGGTACTGCCACTTTGACTAATAATGCAATGCCACTACTATCACCAGTTACAACCACTGTCACTGTCAGTTTATAAGCTGGTTCATATGCAACAAGTCTAAGAATGATAAAGTCAGCACAGCAGGGATAAAAAGGTGAGTTACAACATGGCTAACAAGATAATAGAGCATTTAACAGTGAAATATTTGAAAGATAAAGTGCTATTCTCAACTTATTTCCTTGAAACTTTACATCAAACCTAGCCATAGCTTAGCTGCAGCTATCAGCTATGGAAATATCAATAGCCATAGTCATAGCTGCTTTGTAGCCATAGCTGATTGCCAGCTAGGCTACAGCTACAATCAGCTAAGGCTATGGCTATTAGTCAGCTACTAGTCATAGCTGTGGCAACACTAAGCTGCATCTCTGCCTCATGTGGCATGACTGTGGAGGCTGCCATGGGCACCATGTCAAGGATGTCCATGCAGCACCTGGAGGCCATGCAGCACCTTCAGCCACATGTGTACATTGTCAGTTTTGTCAGCATTGCTGGCACTCCTGCCTCTTCTCATTAGGGTTGTCCACACTGTTGGAGATGGCACTGGCAATTGGCAGGCATCAGTGGCCAGGCATGCAGTGCACTGCTGCCATTGTTGCCCACAAAGAGGACAGCATTGTGGCTTTCACCCTTTACTCCCTGAACCTGACATGCACCTTTGCACCCATGCTCATCCATCATCACATGCCATTGCCTTGGCCACCCTCCCTGTACTCTAGCTCACCACAGCTTCTTGAGGACTCACCTGTGCATATCAAAGAGGTTCCTCCTTTCCCTTTCCCAGGACAAACATCTCAGAAACATGCATGGCCAAATACCTCTTCTTGTGTGGAGACCTTGTGTCCTCCTTCCTCACACAGGTGGCACAGGTATCATAGTGTTGTACCAGGCTGTGTATGGAGGTGCCAGGTGGTGTGGCAGAGTGCAAAGTGGTGTGGGCAGTAACCAGGGGGGAGTCAGGTGGTGTTAACAGTGAGGAGGGTGTCAGCAGTGCCAGGTGGCATTGGCAGCAAGCAGGTAGTGCCAGGCAGCATGGTTAGCATGCAGGCAATGCCAGATGGTGGGGTGGGGTGCAAGGTGGTGTGGGTGGCAGGGTAAGACATGAGAAAATGAAGATTAGACTAACATCAAAGGATAGGAAGGGAGGACACCAGACACATAAGGTGAGCAATCTGATGCATTATTTAGGCTAATTACCATTAGTTGGTTATGCATGGAAGACGGTAAGTTGCCATGCCACTGCACTGCATCACCCTTGCCTCCCCAGCTCCCGTCGCATTGCATCACCGCCTCCCCAGCTCCTGTCACGTTGCATCATCCCTGCCTCCCAGCTGCTGCCACCTGCCGCCCGCCCTGCTGCCGCCACCCACCGCCCGCCCTGCTGCCACCACCCACTGCCCGCCCTTCTGCTGCTACATGCTGCCTGCCCTGCTGCCACCACCCACCGCCTGCCCTGCTGTCGCCACCTGCCTCTGCCCTTCTGCCACCACCTGCCTCTGCCCTTCTGCTGCCACCTGCTGCCCGCCCTTCTGCCGCCACCTGCCACCCACCCTTCTGCCACCACCCGCCGCCTGCCCTTCTGCTGCTACGTGCCACCTGCCCTGCTGCTGCCACCTGCCTCTGCCCTGCTGCCGCCACCTGCTGCCCGCCCTGCTGCCGCCACCCGCTGCCCACCCTTCTGCTGCTACGTGCCGCCTGCCCTGCTGCTGCCACCTGCCTCTGCCCTTCTGCTGCCACCTGCTGCCTGCCCTTCTGCCACCACCCACCACCCGCCCTGCTGCCGCCACCCACCTCCCACTCCCCACCCTGCTGCTCCTTGCTGCCACTCCCTGCCCAGCTGCTACCAATGGCCCCAGCCCCCACATTGGTCTGTGACCACAGTTGAGGGCTTGGGCCATTGCTACAGGGAGGAGGGCGCACCTGGCAGGCAGCCTATCGTGATCGCCGCTCTTGTCGCACCCGTCACCCCCATCGCCCCTGTCAGCTCTGTCGCACCTGTTACCCCTGTCGCCATTGTCATCATTGTTGCCCCTCCCGCTGCCATCATCGTCGTGCCAGTGCCACTGCTGAAGAGAGGGAGAGAGGGAGGGGGGAAAGAGAGGGGGGAGGGTAAAAGAAAGAGAAAAAAGAAAGAGGGAGGAACATGCACCAGCGGTTGTTGTTGCCTGGGGGAAGAGCCACCGCTGTTGTTGTCGTCTACTGCTGTCGTAGTCGCCATCGCTGTCTGCTGTGGCCATTATTGCCATTGTTGTCTGCCGCAGGTGTCGTCGATGTCGTTGTCAGCTGCTAAATGGTGGATTAGTGAGGGGAGAAGGGGGATGGGGATAATGACACACCGTTGCTGGCACAAGCATGGTGTGGTGGGTCAAGGCAGTCACCTAGTCACACATGTACCTGTAAAGTGAGAAACTGATTCAATCATCATCACACTTTTTAGACAGCATTGTACACTGTAAATTTAACATAGGATTGTTGAGCATGTGGACTCAATCCTTCCCAATTATTTTCAGAATTTATTATACTCAGACTAAGATGCAGGGACAGTTTTTCTGTCAGTAGGACAGATACTGTGGCTGTGACTTATGGGTCTCAATGAGGTGCAGGTGACAACGGCAATGATGACAACTGCTGGTGTGTGTTCCTCCTTCTTTCTTTTTTCTCTTTCTTTCACCCTCCCCCCTCTCTCTTTCACCTCCCTCTCTCCCTCTCTTCAGCAGTGGCCCAACGACAATGGTGGCAGGAGGGGCAACAATGATGACGATGGCAATGGGGGCGACAGGGGCAATGGGTGTGACATGGCTGATGGGGTGACGGGGGCAGCCCCAGCCCCAGCCGCAGTGCCGCTGCCTGTACGTGAAGCAGCCAGCACGAGCGCCAGACCCACCACATCCCGCATGTCTGGTGGCCTGATCACCCCGTTGTCCCACAGCTGCGCCATCAAGTAGTATGCGGTCGACTGCGCCTCAATCATCTCCTTCAGCGCAGCGTGGCAGCCACAATAGGCTGCCTGCCAGGTGCGCCCTCCCTCCCTGTAGCAATGGCCCAAGCCCCCAACTGTGGTCACAGACCAATGGTGGGGACTGGGGCCATTGGTAGCAGCTGGGCAGAGGTGGCAGCAACGGCAGGGCAGGAGCAGTGGGGTGGGGAGCAGGTGGCGGGTGGCGGAAGAAGGGCGGGTGGCAGGTGGCAGCAGAAGGGCAGAGGCAGGTGGCAGCAGCAGGGCGGGCGGCGGGTGGCAGCAGCAGGGCGGGCGGTGGGTAGCGGCAGCAGGGCAAGCAGCACGTAGGTGACGTAGCAGCAGAAGGGCAGGCAGTGGGTGGCAGCAGCAGGGCGGGCGGCAGGCGGCAGGTGGCAGCAGCAGGGTGGGCGGCAGGTGGCAGCAGCAGGGTGGGCAGTGGGTGGCAGCAGCAGGTGGCAGCAGCAGGGTGGGCGGCAGGTGGCAGCAGCAGGGTGGGCAGTGGGTGGCAGCAGCAGGGCAGAGGCAGGTGGCGGCAGCAGGGCAGGCGGCACGTAGCAGCAGAAGGGTGGGCGGCGGGTCACTGTGGCGGCAGCAGGGCAGGCGGCACGTAGCGGCAGAAGGGCGGGCGGTGGGTGGCGGCAGCAGGGCGGGTGGCAGGCATCAGCGAGTGGGATGCATGATGTGTGGTGGCATCATGCATCATCTCCCTCTGGGTGATGATGCATCCTCACCATTTGCAAACTTACCATCATCTATGCATCACACACTTACTGTAATTACCATAGATTAATGCATTAATTTACTTGAATCGCCTGCACCAGAAGAGGGAAGGGTAGGACAATGGAGGAAAGTCTAACCAGACTAACCTAATTAACACAAAGGAAGGGAGGACAGAAGAAAAGGAAGGTAGGACACCAGGAAAGGAAGGTAGGAAGGTAGGACATGACATAAGCAAGGTAGGACACCAGGAAAGGAAGGTAGGAAGGTAGGACATGACATAAGCAAGGTAGGACACCAAGAAAGGAAGGTAGGACATGACATAAGCAAGGTAGGACACCAAGAAAGGAAGGTAGGACATGACATAAGCAAGGTAGGACAGCAGAAAAGGAAGGTAGGACATGACATAAGCAGGGTAGGACACCAGGAAAGGAAGGTAGGACATGACATAAGCAAGGTAGGACACCAAGAAAGGAAGGTAGGACATGACATAAGCAAGGAAGGACAGCAGAAAAGGAAGGTAGGACATGACATAAGCAGGGTAGGACACCAGGAAAGGAAGGTAGGACATGACATAAGCAAGGTAGGACATGACATACAGTGACCCAAAAAACTGTTGCAATGTTTTGGCACTTTGAGTTAAATGAGGTGTAGCACATGCAATAAATTTGCTAAAATCACAGAAATATTTGACATGATAGCCCTCCCTCTTGGCTATCTAATGGTACTTTTGTCATATCTTTACCCTTCTTATTTAGTAAGATATCACATGACCATTCTTGGAGACTCATTGCAACAGTTTTTTGGCTGGCTGTTATAGTGCAGAAGTCAAGACATTCTAGTACTTTGTGTACCCCCATTTGGCCTTCAACACTGCTTCAACCCTCCTAGGCATGCTTTCTACCAATTCCTGGCACACTGAAGATTCTATCTTCTCCCACTCCACCTGGACCCTCTCCCACAATTCCAATACCCCTTTTGGTGCTGTTTCATACCCCTGGAGCCTCCTTTTCAGGTGTGCCCATAGGTGTTCAATAGGGTTGAGGTCAGGAGACTGTGCTGGCCATGTCAGGACCTCCATCCCATTCTCCTGGAACCAGGCCTTGGCCTTCTTGCACTTATGCTTGGGGTCATTATCCTGCTGGAAAATAATGTCAACTGGCTTCTTCTTAAAATACCTGATGCTGGACTGCAGCTCATCCTCCAAAATCTTGACATAAAGGTCCCCATCCATCCTTCCATCAATCCTGCATGCATACCCAACTCCACTCCACATCATACATCCCCATACCATCAGAGATCCCCCCCCAAACTTCACAGTCCCACTCACAGTCCTCTGACAAGGACCTTGTCCAGCCTTCTTCCGGACCCAACTCCTGCCATCTGAGCCCAAGTGATTAATCTTGGTCTCATCTGACCATACCACTCTCTTCCAGTCCTCCACAGTCCAGTCCTTGTGAGCAATTGCAAAGTTCAACCTCTCTCTGCAATGACACTTTGAGAGGAGGGGCTTTTGCTGCTTCACTGCAGACTTCAGTCCAGCCTTTTTGAGGTGTAGGCAGACTGTCTCAGCACAGAGGGACTGGTTGGAAATGTCAGAGAGGGCTCTGGTTACCTGGACAATAGTGAGGGCTTGATTGGAAATGGGAGAGAGTACTTTGCCTACCTGGACAGCAGTGTCTGCCTTCCCAGAGGTTAGAAGCTGAATAGCATGGCAAACATAGGTGGGAGTAAGCTTGGCAGGTCAACCTCCAATGGCTTTGGCAAGGTGAGAGTGATGTTTAGAGCGAAGCCTAGAGATAGTGCTGGTGTGGACACCAGTGACAGCAGAGATGTGATGAGCAGAGTGGCCTGCATCCAGGAGAGAGGATGTGTTTAGAGGTAGCAGGGGACAAGGAGCGCATCTTGGATGTTGGGGGTATTTCATGCCCAGAGAACCTGAACCCGAACCCATCAGACGCCGTCATCGTCGCCACAGGGCTCTGGTCGTCCTGCATGTCACTTCCCGCACCATGCTCGCATCGTCGGTCCCCCTGTCCTGGTGTCAGACTTAGTCTCATGGTTCACACAACTTAATGTAAGGTCGATGATGACAATACTAACATAAGGGGAAAAGGGTACAAGTAGGAAAAAGATGTAGTATATATAGCAGGAACCCCGGGAGTTGCCGGCGTTCCCATGCTCGGACCCTGTGAGTCACGTGATGTGTCCAGGCCGGGTCACGTGACTTCCGCATTATGTAATCCACCACCTGTCCGGGTCATGTGACTTTCCCGCGACCTTCCCGCTTCCCTTTCACAGTCCCAACCTGACCTTTCTTATGTGCTTATGTAAGTGATCCTGACATCACCCCCCTCTTAAGGCTGGGCGTCCCAACCTGCTAACTTTGCCTTGTCGGGGTGTTGCTGGAAGAAGTCTCGGAGCAACAGTGTGACGTTAGTGAGGTTGTGACGAGGTTCCCAAGTGTTCTCCTCCACAGGGTACCCCAACCATTTTACTAAGTACTTCACCCCATGTCCCACCTTCTTGACATCAAGGATGGCCTCAACCTCATACTCCAAGTGGTCATCGTCAATCGTGGGAGGGGGGGCGGAGGTAGACTTTGAGAAGGAAAAGAGGGTGCAATATACAGGGTGAGTAGCAGCTCATTGAAGACCTGATGAATGCGCCATGCTCGGGGGAGCTTGAGCTGGTACGCTGCTGGTCCAACCTTTTCCTCAACCATGAAGGGTCCAGCCCGCTTGTTGTCAAGCTTCTTGGAGGGTCGATCCATTTTTAGGTTCCGTGTGTCCAACCAGACTAGGTCTCCCTTCGAGTATTCCCGACTCGGCCGCTTTCCTTTATCATAACTGGCCTTCATCGCATCTGCTGCTTTCCCCATCGCTTCCCTGGCTGCTCTCTGAGACTCTGTGAGCTTAGCCATCCACTCATCTACTGCAGGGTTCACCTCTGAGGGTGGCCGAATTCCACCATTCCATGGGTGCTGGCCATATTCTAGGTAGAAGGGTGTGAATCCAGTGGCTGAATGTTCGTGGTTATTGAGCGCAAACTCAGCAGTAGACAGCCATTCTGCCCAATCATCCTGTAGGTGGTCCACATAGGCCCGGAGATACACCTCAACCTCCTGGTTGACCCGTTCCATCTGTCCATCTGTCTGGGGGTGGAAAGCCGTACTTGGGTTTGCCTTAACCCCAATCATCCCATAAAACTCCTTCATAAACTTAGACACAAACTGGGTGCCCCAGTCACTCACAACCTTCTGTGGAACTCCATGGTCACAGAAGACCCAGTCTCGGAGGATGCGAGCAGCACCAAGTCCAGTGAGGTCAAGCCCAATAGCCTCAATGAGGGTCCGCTTTGTGAACTTGTCTACAATGACCAGGATGGTGTTGTGCCCACGGGAGAGGGGGAAAGGGCCCACAATGTCCCAAGAGATCACTGCCCAAGGCCCTTCAGGCACTGGGTGAGGGTGGAGCAGAGCGGCACGCGTAGTGCGGTCAGGCTTCACTTTCTGGCACATCTGACACCCTCCCGCATATCGATCCAAGTCCTTCACCATCCCCACCCACCAGTAGGACCTCAGCAATGCTGCCCTCAGCTTCCGGGGGCCTGGGTGACCAGCAATGGGAAGGTCATGCTCGAAGGTGAGCACTGCCTCATGTGCCCCTAGGGGCACCCAGGTGATTTTGGCCTTCCGCCAGAGTCCCATTCGATCTCTTGTCCACTCATCATCCAGCTCTTCTGGCTTCTGCACATGTACCGCGCTATTTTTCTGGAGTAGTGTCTCCATTTCCGATGTGAATGATGTGCAGGTTTCCACTTCTGGGAAGACTTGTACTGGTGCATCTTCCTCCGCCATTTCTCCATAGTCTGGCCTCTGTGAGAGTGCGTCTGCCTTTGTGTTTGATTTTCCCATGCGGTACTTGATCTCGAAGTCAAAGCACTGGAGCTCGCCAACCCAATGGACCTGCCTTGGCTTCAGCTTCTGGGGTTTTTGGAAGTACTGAAGGTTTGCATGGTCTGTCCAGATCTCAATCATCTCTTCCACTCCGATGAGGTATGCCTGCCACTCCCGAAGTGCCCAGATTACTGCCAAGAACTCTTTGTCATACACATCGTAATTCTTCTCAGCTGCAGAGAGGGCTTGGGAGATGTAGTCCACCACTTTCCAGGTCCCATCCATCTGCTGCTGTGAGAGCACTCCTCCAGTCGCTAGGTTACTCGCGTCCATCTCTACCTTCCATCTCCCTTTGTCTTGTGGTAGAGCCAAGACAGGTGCTGATACGAGTGCTAGCCGGAGATCCTGGAAGGCTGATTCTTCCTCTGCTTCCCACTTCCATGGAACTTTCCCTGTCAACCGGAACAATGGTTTGGCATGGGCTGAGAGGTTCAGGATGTGGCGACGGAGGTAGTTTAACATCCCATTAAACCTTTGCACCTCCTTCACATTCCTGGGTCGTGGCCAGTTCCACACTGCTTCACCCTTCACCGGATCGTGTTCCAAGCGGTTGTGAGAGATCTTCATCCCAAGGAAGATGATCTCACTTTTTTCAAACTCGCATTTACTGAGTCTGAGGCACAACCCATTCTTTCCAAACTTCTCCAAAACTCGATTCATCCAGTACCGGTGGGTAGCCAAGTCCTCTGCGAACACTATGACATCATCAACATAGGCCCGGACATGTCCTCCTGCAATCTCCTCTCTCAGCACATGGTTCATGAAGCGCTGAAAGGTTGCAGGCGCATTCTGCAGCCCAAACCACATGACAGCTGGTTCGAAGAGTCCGCGAGGTGTCAGGAAAGCGCAGCGGTGCTGGTGTTCTGGCCAACTCTGCATCGAGGGGAAGCCACCTTTTGCATCTATCTTGGAGTAGATGGACACTCCTTTCAGCACATCCACTGTGTCTCTGATGCGTGGGAGGGGGTACTTGTCCTTGATCAGATGCTCGTTTAGCCTCGAGTAGTCAATAATCGGCTGCAGCTTGTCCTTCTTGTGTTTGAAGAAGAAAGGGCTTGCATACGGGGATTTAGAGGGTCGGATACGTCCAGATGCTAACTGCTCATCCACCCATCAGTTCATCTCCACCATCTCTGCCCGTGTTAGTGAGTACAGCTTAGTGGAGAGGTGCCCAGGATCAGTTTTGAACTCGATTTTAATGTCAAAATCCGGGCGGGAGCGGGGGAGCTCATCCCACTTTGCTTCACTGAAGACTGTGGGGTGGAGGCTGGACCAATCAGGAGTGGGGCCATCATTAGGAAAACAGGTGTCCAGAATACTGGCGGAAGCCAGGGTACTTGTTTTCGGGGGTGCAGGGGCTCGTTTAGGAGTTGGGCGGCTGTGTGGGGAAGAGGCACAGGCATGGGGGCAGCGAGTGAGCCTTACTTCAGCTTTCACCCAGTCGATCTCTGGGTTATGATGCTTTAACCAATCGTGCCCAAGGATCGCCACGTGCGACTGGGTCTTCCCTAGCAGGAAGTGGATCCGTTCCCGGTGATCGCCAACTGTCACAAGCAGCTCTATCCCATACCGGATCTTGCCATACCTGTTCTGTGTCCCATCCACATTGTACATGGTGATCTGGTTCAACAGGGGGGATGGCTCTAATCCCATTTTCCTAGCCCACTCCAAGTCCATAAAGCAGTTGGTGCAGCCTGAGTTGACAAGGGCTTTTGTGGTTGCCCCCCTGCCAGTGCTGAGAGCTTCCAGGTGCACCCGGATAGAGAGCTCTCGGGGGGTGTGTATCAGGGAGTCTTTCAGCACCTCCACAAGGCGCTTAATCGGCTCTGCTTTCCTGCTAGCCACCCCTTCCTTTTGCAGTATTTCATTATCAGCGGTTTCTGTTTCCACTTTGTCCTTCTCCTCAGCCTCAATTTGGGTATGTCTCCGCTGCAAGATTGTATATTTGGGTATACTCACTGCAGACACAGGGACGGAAGGGGGGCTGGGGTGACTACTCTTGAGACACCAGTTCGGACTCACTGGGCCTCGTCTCCAAAATCTGGCTCCTCAGTCGGAGCCCTCTTCTCTCTTTCCAACAATGCCACACGGTCTAAGAGCAATGCGATCTGATTCTTGTAGTCCTCGGCACTTCGTGCCTGGCTTTCCACGGCGCGGACCTGTGGCCTCGGGATCTGTGGGCATGTGTCTGGGAGGAGGCAGTCTCTCACCATGTGGCCAGCTTGGCCACATTGGAAACAGGCGCATCCTACTCCAGGGGCACGGGCACGATCGACCAACCTGGCGTCACCAGCACTGGCGGGACGCGGCATGACGGGAGGGGCAGGGGTGCGGGCCTGTGGCTGGGCCAGGAAGGGGCGAGGGGCTGGGGTGAAGCGAGTGGGTTGGGGGAGAGGTCGGCTGGCTATGGGCAGGGCTGGGCGGACGGAATTCTGCTGCGCGATGACTCCATCAAGGCGGCGCTGCTGGGCATCAAGCTTTTCTGCTAGTGCCTTCCACTCCACATAGGTCTCAGGCATCGATGAGACACTATAGATTTTCCCCACCAATCTCCTACTCAGGTTCAACTCTAGCCAGTGAACCAAGATATCCGAATCAGCTACTTCAGCCATTCCTGCTTGGTGGAACAGTGTCTCGAACTTTGCAAAGAATTCTGGGGCTGTCGCAGAGGCCTGTTTCAGCCTCGCAATGTCTGCGAGGGCGGTCACACGGTCATTCAGGTCATCAAATGCCCATTTCATCTCCTCCACGAAGTCTACCCAGGATCCAGCTTCATCATTTCCCAGGATCTGTTCTCCCTTCATATTTGCCCACTCAGCGGCAAACCCATCCCCAGCAATCTTGCTGAGGGTGTAGAGGACCTTTGCCAGGTCCGTGGCATAGATAGTCGGGTTCGCCATAAACTGGAGGCGAAGCGAATGGAGGAATGTGTGGAAATTCTTTTTCTGCCCATCGAAGGGGGCAACAGATAAGTCAAGCCTCATTGGTTGGGCTGCAGGCAGGGCGACATGGTCAGCCATCACAGACCCTGGTGGTGGTGATGGGGTTTCAGGGACGTCAGTAATGGGGGAATCGGGGGGGAGCTGGGCTCGACCCAGTCTTGGACGCAGACACTGTAAATAAAATTCCGGGCCTTGGGCACTCAGGATTTCTTCGATCTCTTAGCAGTCCTGTCCTCTCAGGCTGCTCTCTATGTATCTAGGTACTTATAGAACTCTTATTCTATAAAACTTGTTGCTAGCGTGGGGTCCAAATGGTGTCCCAGGTGGTCACTCCACAACTCCTAGTGAGTTGCCCGTGTGCCCTTCTGACAATGGTCACAGAGCAAGGGCCCTGTCCATTGGACCAGGAAACTACAGAAAGACTATGTAGAGGGCCTTTTCGTGCCCTGTACACTATGCAATTCACTGGTACGTAGCTGTAAAACAAAGTTCTGGGCCTTTGGCACTCGGTATCACTAGGGGAGGGTCACAGTAGACTTCCTCTGGGTCTGGTGTTACGGCTCACTGCTGAGTCAGTCCTGGGCAGGCTAGCTGGGCAGGATGGATGCAGGGAGAGTAAATTGCGAGAATAACAAGTCTGGGGGATACAGGATGTGTATCTACTGGTATATATACTAAGTCACAGTAATAAGGTAACTACGTAGGTACAAGGGAATGGGGGAAGAGTGGCGACGGTAGGGAAGAGGAAGGCGCGTCAAGGGAACGATCACGTGGTCGCGAGGGCGGGGTTGGCGGGGCGATGGGATATTAAAGGGGGGATAAGGGTGCTAGGGGAATGGGATAGCGGTAGCGAGGGGAGGGAACAATGAAAGGACCGGATTAGGCTTAACGCTGATGGAGTCAAGGCGACAGGTGTCGGGTGGGGACAGGATGATGGCATCCCGCACAGACGTCCCATCACGAATATGGGCCGTCTTCTCAGTAAGGGTCACGTGACTGGGCGCGTGTAGGTCACGTGATCGTTAATGGTCTACGGGCGCTAGAGCCAGGTTGTGGGTGTCATGTGAAGGTCGTGGTGCGTCACGTGCTTACATACCATAACATAACCTCCCTTCTAAGATTGCGCTTTCTGAGCAATCTCAAAGTCACGTATGGCCTCCTGTGCATCCTTGAGGTTTCTGACAGGTTCCCAGGTATTGTCCTCCAGGGGATAACCCATCCACCGCACCAGGTACTGCACTTGTCTTCCGCACTTTCGTTTCGCATGGATGAACTCTACTTCGTACTGAGGTTCCCCATTGATTTCCATACTTTCGGGGCATTCAGGGTGGTCGGGGCCAGGGGTGGATAGGGAAAGAAGTGATTCGTTGAAGACCAGGTGTATACGCCAATGTCGCAGTAGTTCGAGCTCGTAGGCGGCGGCGCCTCGTTTCACAACCACTTTGAAAGGTCCAACTCGCCATGGCATCAGCTTCTTACGGAGGTCTTCCAGTACCAGGTTGCAGCTCTCTAACCAGACTAGGGTCCCTTCTTTCCAATCGGTAGTATATCCTCCTCGTTTCTCCATAGTCCTGTTGGATTGATCAACCAGCTTCTTCATTTTCTCCCGCATTTCGTAGGCCTTTTCCAAGAAGTTATCAGCGGTGGGGTTGTTGGACTCGGTGAGGCGGAGATCGGGAAGGGCGACAGGGTGTCAGGCGTAATCAAGCAGGAAGGGAGATATGTCGGAGCTTCCATAGGATCGGTTGTTGAGGGCGAACTCCGTGATAGGGAGCCAGGAGGCCCAACTCTCGGGCATCTCACTACAGACGTGTTTTAGCAGAGTGAATACCTCTTGGTTGGCCCTTTCCGTGAGGCCGTCAGTCTGGGGGTGATATGCCGTACTAGGGTTAGTTCCTACTCCCAACTGTCCATACACGTTTTTGAGGAACTTGGCCACGAAGTTTGATCCTTGGTCGCTCGTGACTTTGGACGGGAGTCCATGGCTAGCATAGATGCGGTGTAGGAATATTCGAGCTGCTCCTTCGCTCGTTAGGTCCATGTTAATTGGTTCCAGCAGGGATGATCTGGTGGCACGGTCGCAGATGACCAGGACTCCATCGTACCCTTCAGAGGGATTTAGCAGACCTATGATGTCCCAGCTGATCTCGTCCCATGGTTGGAGGGGAGCGGGGAAAGGATGGAGGGCTGGCTTGTTGCCGGTATGGTTGATCTTGTTTCGCTGGCAGTGCCAACATCGCTGTAGGCGGGCTCGTATATCGCTGTCGAGTCCGGGCCAATCAAAATTTCGGCGAACATTTTCGCTGGTTTTCCAGATTCCTGGGTGGCCGGCTGAGGGAGCATCGTGGTGGAGGGCTAGGACATCCTCGACTAGGTCTGGGGGGACCCAGATCTTATTCCGGTAGTACTTAACCCCATCAGCTTCCTGGACGATGGCCGGTCCATGGGCTATCTGGCTCTGGGCTTCCTTGATGCGATCTAGGAGGCTCAGTTCTGCCACGGACTTGAACAGGATGTCGGGGAGTAGGGGGACGAGTATAGGGGTTGTGGCGTCATCATGGTCGGGTCGTCGCAACAGCGCGTCAGCAGCTGTATTGGTCTTGCCTGGCTGGTGTTTGATCTCGAAGTTATACAGGGCCAGGAGGGCTCTCCAATGGTTTTGTCGTCCATTGAGGGGGTTGGGTTTGCGGAAGTACGCGAGGTTGGCATGGTCGGTCCAAATTTCGAAGGGCTCGGAGGTCGCGATGAGGTACTGCGGCCAGGTTTCGAGGGCTCGGACAATGGCCAGTAGTTCTTTGTCGTAGGTGTCATAGTTTTTCTCGGCGTCTTTAAGTGCTTTAGAGAAACAATCAATCATTGCCCAACTACTATCCTCTTGTTGTTGATAGAGGATGCCCCCTATTGCGACGTTGGAGGCGTCTGTCTCGATTTTCCAGTTTCCCTTGTCCCTGGGAACTGCCGTTCGTCGCCCGTCAAGCAGCTGCTGAATAAGTCGATTGAAGGCACCCTTTTCGTCAGGGCCCCATTGCCAGTCTTTATTCCCTGTGAGTTGGTGGAGGGGGATGGCGGTCGTAGCGAAGTCCGGGATATGTCTCCTAAAATAATTTAGGAACCCAAGAAATTTCTGGACATCCCTTTTACTTCTTGGGACAGGCCACTCTCAGATTCCCGCACACAGGCGCTCGGATTTCTCGATATGTCCGTGTCGGATATAATGCCCCAGGAATTCCACCTCACTCTTCTGGAACTGGCATTTCTCCAGCCTTAGGCAGAGCGAGTTTTCCTCGAGCCTTTGGAGGATGGCACGGGTGAGTCGTTGATGTGTCTCCAGGTCCGGGGTGTGTATAAGAATGTCGTCAATATAAACGTGGACATGCCCAGTGGCTATTTCTTCTTGGAGAATAGCGTTCATGAATCTTTGAAAATGGGCTGGGGCATTAGTCAGTCCGAAACCCATGACAGTGTATTCGAATTGGCCTTCTGGGCAGATGAACACCATCATCCACTCATCTCCTTCACAGATCTTGACGTTGTTAAATCCGCGCACAACGTCCATCTTGGTAAAGAAGATTTTTCCTTTAAGAGCATCAAGGATATCGCGTATGAGGGGAAGGGGGTGCGCGTCCTTCTTTGTCACAGCATTGAGCTCCCGATAGTCAATGATGGGTCATAACTTCTTTCCTTCCTGCTTGAAGAAGAGAGGCGAGGCCCAAGGGGAATTTGAAGGTCGTATGCGTCCACTCTTTAGGTTCTCCTCGATCCAGGACTTCAGTTCAGGGTAGTACGCACGTGGCACCAAGTAGATCTTCGACTGTTTAGGGACGGCTCCCTCCTTTAGCTCGATAGGATGGTCTATGGCGCCTCTCAAGGGTGGTAGTTTTGTGAATTCTTCGAGGGAGAAGACTTTAGGGAATTCTTTGTGGTATGGCAGTACGGCGGTTTCCACGAAGGTTCCTTTCGCAAATACTGTTTGTGGCCACAGGAATTCGATCGATCGTTCGACCCAGTCGATCTTGGGATTGTTCTTTTGCAGCCAGTCATCCCCTAGGTAGAGGTGGGGGGGGTGAAATTGTCCGACTAGGAGGGTCACTTTCTGGCGGAAGCCCTGCCTGATGGAAATGATCAGGTCAGCAGTTTTAGTTACCATTCCCAGGGCATTGGGGGTTCTGTCAGCGTTGATCGAGTAGAGGGGTTGGGGGAGGTCCTGTAACCTTACTCCTAGGCTCTGGGCATATTTCTTGTCGATAGCAGAGGCTGAGCATCCCAAATCCACAAGGGCGTATCCCAGTTTTCTCCTTCCATTACTGGGGTTCTCCATTGTAATGGGTATTTCCATACAAGGCTTTTCGGGGTTGGCCTTGGTTTTCTCTTTCCTCAGGTTCAGTCTGGGGGACGGAGAAGGGGTCACCAGGACCTGTTTATTCACGGCGGGGGTACAAGGGGGTACATAACTTTTTACCGGCGAAGAGTCTGAACTCAATCTTCGCCGTTTGCAAAATCTGCGATTTCTTTTTCTCTGAGCACGACCAGGTCCTTCCACCTCGCGATCTCCGCCTGCGCTTCTTCCAGTTCGTCACCCGATGTGGTCATGGGTGTTGTGGCGCTTGGGGCGATCGGGACAGGGAGGGTGATGACTCCTCGGACCTGCTGGGTGCGACGCGTGGGCGGGAGAGGGCAGTTCTTTGAGATATGGCCGAAGCTGCGACAGTTGTAGCATTGTACTTCGGCAGGCTTGGGTCGCGAACGGTCGACGATCATCGTGTCGGGGTGGGGAGTAGTCGCGGGTACGGCAGGGGTGCGGGTCTGGGAGGTTGCGGGTCGGCTAGGCGGGACTGGAGTGCGAGCCTTGCACAAGGATTTGAACTCTTGCCACAGGTCGTCCATCCTGATGGCTTTGTTCCTCCAGCCAACATAGGTTGCAGGGAGTTCGTCGCTATTGTAAATTTTCTTGACCAGGGGCTGGTTGAGACCGTTCTTGAGGTACTCAATGAGTACTGACTCGTGGTGGGTGATGGAGAGGTGGGCCTGGCGATAGAGACGGTCAAAATCGGTGAAGAATTCGCGGGCGGTCTTTCCGCTTTGGCGGAGTTTCTGGAGGTTGGCGAGGGCCCTCATTTCCTCGGTCGTATCGAGGAATTCGTCATCTAGGTCTTGGATGAAGTTAGTCCAAGTACCTGTGGTGTCTCTTTCTATGATGCGGTCTACGTGGGCATTAGCCCATAGTTCCGCGTATCCGAGACACATCTTGTTGAGCACGAAATAGATCTTCTTTTCGTTTGATTCAAAATGTTCTGGCTCACAGGCAAAGAGAAGGGTGAATTGGCATTTGAAGGTGCGGTAGGTCGCCTGGGTCCCATCGAAGTCTCTGATGGTAAGGCCACTACTCGCTGTCGCTGTCGAGGTCGTACAGTTTGATTGATGAGACGGAGCTTGGGCTTGGGGATTGGACATCTTCAGGGTTAACGAACGGGTCGACAGGCTCGGGCTGTGGTATCTGGATGGTGGCTCAGTAACGGGCGGCGAGTTCTCTGGCGGTGAGAAGGTCGGGGATGTTGGTTGGGGTGACGGTGGTCGTGGGAATGTCAATGGGGATCTGGGAGCGTCGAATAGGAACGGGGGGATAGGGGACGTTGGCGCGAGGTTTCCAGTCCACAATGGATCTGGTGGTGGTATCAACGAGGTACTCGGTACAGTATCCGACGATTGAGATGAACCGCTTGGGAGGTTGTGTCTGTGTGCACTTGTTGGTGAAAGTGCGGGTGGCGGGTATGGGCGAGGGGGCACGCGAAGGTGCTGCGGCTTCGGTGGAGGCCGGGGTCGGGATATTTTCGATGTCGTCGATGTTGAGGCCCTCTAGGTCCTCAGCAATGTCTTCTTCTTCTTGTCTTACCCAAAGGGCAAAGAGCCATTCGTATAGGAGTCGCAGAAGATCTCCGGCGGTGTAGTCCTCAAAGAGGTGTTGCACTCTGAGGGCTCGAGAGGTGAGTAGGCCGGTCGGTATAAATTGGCGTTCGGTTCCTCGGTAGACCACTGATCACAGGTAGTGGTGGAATTCGGGAGTGTTTGGGCAGGTGATTGCTGTTGGTGTACATATGTCGATGTACCGAAGTTGGAGCTGTCTCCACCTTTCTCTGTCGGCTGTCAGTCCAAGCGGGGCTGGCAGGTGTCATGCGTATTGGCGTCGGCAGTATTCACAGTCGACAGGGTCGTTCATTTGCATAACATAGGGCGTGTAGGAAGCCAGTGTGAAGTGAAGGGCAACCAGGTCCTAGTAGGAGGTGGTGGTGGTCAGACTTGTTATTATGTTATGGCTCACTGCTGAGTCAGTCCTGGGCAGGCTAGCTGGGCAGGATGGATGCAGGGAGAGTAAATTGCGAGAATAACAAGTCTGGGGGATACAGGATGTGTATCTACTGGTATATATACTAAGTCATGGTAATAAGGTAACTACCTAGGTACAAGGGAATGGGGGAAGAGTGGCGACGGTAGGGAAGAGGAAGGCGCATCAAGGGAACGATCACGTGGTCGCGAGGGCGGGAACAAGGTCGCGAGGGCGGGGTTGGCGGGGCGATGGGATATTAAAGGGGGGATAAGGGCGCTAGGGGAACAGGATAGCGGTAGCGAGGGGAGGGAACAATGAAAGGACCGGATTAGGCTTAACGCTGATGGAGTCAAGGTGACAGGTGTCGGGCGGGGACAGGATGATGGCATCCCGCACAGACGTCCCATCACAAATATGGGCTGTCTTCTCGGTAAGGGTCATGTGACTGGGCGCTTGTAGGTCACGTGATCGTTAATGGTCTACGGGCACTAGAGCCAGGTCGCGGGTGTTGTGTGAAGGTTGCGGGGCACTAAAGGTCGCAGTGCATCACGTGCTTACATACCGTAACATCTGGTCACGTGCATCTACACACAGTAAAAATTTCATGCGGTTCTGTTACACACTGCAGGCAGGGTAAAGAGAAAGAGGATGAGGGGGATAAGCTGTCACAGGGTGTGACAGTTTGAGATAGGGGTCCAGGCTAGCCAGGTTAGGACACGGGGCTAGGGCGGACAGGGGTTGATGTTAGTATTGTGTCAGACTTAGTCTCACGGTTCACACAACTTAACGTAAGGTCGATGATGAGGATACTAACATAAGGGGAAAAGGGTACAAGTAGGAAAAAGACGTAGTATATATAGCGGGAACCCCAGGAGTTGCCGGCATTCCCACACTCAGACCCCGTGAGTCATGTGATGTGTCCAGGCCGGGTCACGTGACTTCCGCATTATGTAATCCACCACCCATCCGGGTCACGTGACTTTCCCGTGACCTTCCCGCTTCCCTTTCGCAGTCCCAACCTGACCTTTCTTATGTGCTTATGTAAGCGATCCTGACACCCGGCCACGCAGGCCGCTGCTGGAACACTAGGAATGCCGCTGCCGGGTGCCCTCTCGCGCCCCAGGAGCGCTGCGACTGCGACTGCGACTGCATCTCCAGGACAATGGATGCAGGTCTGGGTAGGGCAGGGGTGCGTGGGCTGCCAGGGGGGACGGGAGATGCTCGGGAGCTTGTCGTGGCAGCCGTCGTCATCGTCATTGCTGTTGAGATTGGTTAGGATTGTGTTTTCGACCTCGGGAGCGGAGTGGGAGGAGCTTGCAGCTGGTGTTGTGGGTGCAGGGAGAGCAGAGTCTGCCATTGGTGTTGCGGGCGCGGGGTTGGCGGACGCGGGGTTGGCAGGCGTAGGGTTGGCAGGCGCGGGGTTGGCAGGCGTAGGGTTGGCAGTTGGCAGGCTGTGTGAAGGGGCGACGGGTGCTGTGGTTATCTCCGCACTGTGCCAAGCCATGACTAAGCAGTTGGAGATAAGAACTCCCTTATATGCCTTAGTCCGACATGCACCCTCTCTCCGCCATCCCACGACACCTGTGGTGTCGTGGTCACAACATGTCTGACATTTCAATGTCAGTACTCTCTCAACCTCAACCATTACTGTACCTCCCTTACCTAACACCCCAGGTCCGATGGGTCGCCCCCCATGCCCCCATCATCCCTTTTGGACCCCTCCAGCCCACCGCAGTCCATGCACTCAATGTGCTCAAATTTGTCGTATGGTAAGTATAAAAATTTTATTAAAATTTTATTATTGATTATTATTTACAGAAGCTCGCTTCATCCAACTTGAAACCGCCATCTCAGAAATGAGAAAAGAAAACAAAGAATTACAAAAGGAAAATAAACAGATATTGGACAAGCTGAATGAAATCCTGGGGAAGTTGTAACTACAGTAGCTTCATTTGATTTGTACTACAACCTATGACATTGACATGTATACTGATGTGACGGATGCTGCGGCTCAATTGGTTCTGTGCAGATAACTTTCGTGCGCATCAACCCCCCATGGCTGGTTGTGTTCCGCTCTCCCTCGCTATTCTCGACCCGCTGCCCTTCGCCGCCTTCGAACCGCTGCCCCTCGTTAGCTTTGACTTGCTCCCGCTCACTGGCCGCGACATGCCGTCGCTGCCTAACTGAGAACCAAATCCGCAGTCAAATGAGCCAGGTGGTTGCCGTGAATGCAAGGCGGCACGAGTCTGGCCCCCTCCCAGCGCGGTCATTTCGACATTCAGGCTTGGAAGGAGAGATATCGGGTCTCGACGAGGGCGAAGGTAAGCGCGCCAGCATCTTCATTTGTATCTGCGTCTGAGAGCCGAGCTGATCTCTTTTCACTCGAATAACCTGAGTTGCCCGCCCACGGACACAAATCCGGCTGAAGATACGCTTGTCCACTTGGCAGAGACCAACAACAGGCAAGTTAAGGTGAGAGTTATCGCAAGAGTCATCTAGCCCAGCTGATTGGCGATTGTTTACAGAGGCTAGGCGGCAACGAAGTGTTTCCAACCATCCGGTCGTGTCAAGTCGGCCGGACTAGTCGTCATGCCGCCGCGGTGGAAAAATAGAAAGCAGACTACCTTGGATGAGTGGTTGAATGCGATTGCGAGAACATATTGTCGACCGTGCAAGGAAGCAAACATACAGCGAGCGTATGTTCCAGCTTGCACCACCATGGCTGGCCAGGTATCTTTGATTTCAACGGGTATGCGGATATCTCGCCAGGAAACACTCTTGTCGCCAGCGATTTCTTCGTCGCAACCAACAACATCCGGTTTGAGTGCCCAGGAACCTTCAATGCCATCTTTCACGGGTCGGTCGTATGTAGAAAAGCACAAAGATCCATAGTAGGAGCCCGCATGTGGTGTCAACTCTTCTCGCGCAATTGCGAGAGCTCCGTCTATCCGTCTGTTCCTACCAGGCTACCACAAGCGACGAAGCTGCGGCAGGCGGGGGTGTTCGCACGAGTGGACGACTCCAATGCAACGATTGCTTGACACCCTCCTAAGATCAAACGGGATAGCCGCGGTGACCTTGTTGAAGAGAACGGTCTCTCGCTCAAAAGCTTTGCCGCTCTCCTCAAAACTCTTGACAAGGCCTGCGACGCGCTCGGGCTATGCATGTCCCAGGAGGTCGACGCGCTTCGATGGCCTTTGCGCTCGTCGCGCCATGTCTCGCCCACAAAGACGCCGCAGCCTCCCTCCAAGACCGTCACCGCGCCCCGAACAGAAAATCTGCCAGACGGGTGAATTCCCTCAACCGAGACGGTTCCGTCCAGTTTTCCTTGACCAGAAACAATGGTTCTTACATGACTCTCGCCTCGAAGGCATTTGGAGAGAAGCGGAGGCCTTCAAACAAAAAATGATGCGACTGTATGGTCATTCGCTACAGAAAAGGAGCCAAGCATCCTCCAGGTAATTTCATTCACATAAACTTTGTCTACTGGTTGCAGGTTGTTTTCTTAGCATAATTATAAGGATTCAAATGCAGAGTAACCAGAGAGCTGCAAACGTTAACAGTTCATGACTGATCGCCTTCCACGCTTCCTCCGTCAGCGGTGCGGAACGACTCGATGCTTCCAACGTGAACTGGATCAAGTGACGAGTCTGCGTTGCCTTCTCGACCCGCGTCCTGCAATGAGTTTTCCCCACTAGGGATACTTGCGTTAAGCGACAACGACGATTCGCTTCCAGGGAAGTCATGATCATGCCTCAAAGCTGTGACGGGCGTGTCAGCGGACACTGGTGGTGGGGACAATGCCGTCGTATCGACTGGTAACGAATGAGATCTTTTCTCGGATTCGACAGTGATCGGCGACGGAGTTGGAGCCGAAGCGATGGGGACTGACAGTCTGGGGACTTTCTTCCCGAAGAACGAGCCAATCCCGGCACCCCAGCTCGCCAGCTTGGCCTTGGTATCGCCGGCAGTGGGTCCAGGTCCGTTCGTGCCCGACGACATCGTACTTGCCACGCTTGCCGGCCTCGCCGTTCTTCTCTCGGCCTGAGAGTCAAGTTCCGTCAGAAGCTCCCACTCGTTCAGCCTCCCTGGTACGTGTTCGGTTTCCCCTCTCTTGGGGGTATGCAGATCCACTTATTCACTCACTTGCCCCAGACAAACAATCAGTTGATCCTGCTCAAGCGATCATTTGTACTCACTCTGCGGCACCGAATTGTAAAAGGGCATTGGTACCGAGACCATAGGTATACCGGCGGAGAAACTCATATCGCACGTCAGTGTAGTGATTGGCCGCCTTGAGCCTCGCGACCGCCGCTTGGAGCTCTACACCCTTCTTCAACGTCGGGTATCGTGCACCGTGACGCTGGAGCTGAACACGTGTCAATCAAACAAAGAATGGAGCCCAGAGTATACGAGAGACAGATGTACAATATTGACCTATTTGAACCGAATCGACACATCAAGCAAGTGGGGCGACTGTAAATCTCACCGACCTGGACCACCTCACAAGGATGCGGGACGGGGGCGTAGCACGCAACGGGGTAGTAGGGAGACTGCTGTCCCCATCGCCGTTCTATGCAAGGACTAGCGGGCTGTTCCAGTGGAGGTACCACGAGTCCAGATGAGAAGAGTAGCGAGATTATTCACAGGAGAGCGACGGTGACACAAACGCTGTGCAGTGGCCCCTGCGACCTTGGCAGCGAGCAATGGGTTCTGCTTTAACGATTGAGGTATATTTTCATGCAGCATGATGAGAAGGGTGATGGTGGTGACCCGCAAGCCCGCAGCTTGATAGACTCAAGCTCAAATGCACCTTGCACGTGCAATGGATGAATCGGATGCACGTGCGAATGATGACATAATGGAAATGATGACTTTGATATCAGGCCTGGCCAGGCACGGATCGCACCTGATATGTGGACATGTCCGTATATAGAAATGTCAACTAACAGACGGTATTCGCGCGTTTCCTCTCACTTGTCGATAAACCTGTTGTTAATTCCTGTAGCCTTGCTATGATACGGGAGGGTTCGGTCACAAGAGTGTGACAAGAACGCGTTGTCTTGGCCAACGAAGGCCTCACGTGACTACCTCTACCTCTCGCGATCCATCGCGTCTCGCAGTCCCAGATGACATCATACCCCCCTCCTGCTACATATATAATCGTCCTTGCCCTCCTTCCCCTCTCCTGAACCTCCCCATTCCTCCTCACACCTGTCTCACCACCTCTCCTCGCGTTATGGTTATCACGACTCGCAGCGCTGTGGCTCCCCGTGACTCCGCCCCTCAGGGGGACCCCCTTCGGGACTCCGGGGTGCTTGACCTGCCTCCATCCAGGTCTGATTCCCCACCGGAGGGTGGAGGAGTATCGGTTCCGGCTCTGCACACGCACGTCCGGCATCTACAGGGTCCAGCCGCGTCGACGCCCGCCAGCTTCGGCGGGGCAATGCAAGGGAGGACTAGGGCGGCCTCCGGCTCCCCTCCGCCTCCAGCAGGGAGGGATCCCGGAAGGAAGAAGGTCCGCCTTGTTCTTTCGTCTCCGGATGCACCTCCGGGCTTGGAAACACCCTCCAGTGAAGCTCGGGGGGGTTACCCGAATCGAGTTGCCGCTCCCCTTCCGCCGGGCTCGCCTCGCAGGAACCTGGGCCCCATGCCCCGGCGGGCGCTCCGCCTTCCTCCCCGCGGGGTCGAACTCCTGCTTCAGCGGTTGCACCGCCCTCTACTCCGCCCCGCCGGGCCCCAGCGGGCTCGCCTGCCCCCAGGACCGGACAGCCGCCGTCCTCGCCTGCCCCCAGGGCTGGACAGCCGCCGTCCTCGCCTGCTCGACCAGGCCTGGGTCCAGGAGCTCCAGCGAGCCCTGGGAATACTGCTAGCACCGGCGTGCCACCTGTGCCCGCGGCTCAGGGACTGTCGCGCGATCCTGCGGGTCCGCCAGTCGGGTCGGGAGACACGGGTAGTCACTCGGACCCCGGCGTCACCCTTGACCAAGTTCTCGGGCATCCCGTCTTTGCCGAGGCCGTGAGGCTGACGGTCCAGCGCCTCGGTCAGGCCCACGCTCATCTGCCCCCGTCTCAATCTCAAGCCACACACGGCTCCACCGCATCGCATGCGCGTGTACCGGCCCCTGCGGCGCCGCAGGCTCTGCCCCCGTTCGTGGGTAAGAGTTCTCCTCTCTCTCGAGCTTCCAGCTCCGCTGACGGTGTGCTCCGGCCGTCGCTTCTCATGATCTCTCATCCATTGCTGGCCGCAGCCCCGCACCCTGGCCTTCCGCTGCCGGGGACGGCCGCTATCCCCCGCCACACTCTCCCAGCGGGAGTCACCAGCGTCCAACTCGACGCCCACGCTGTTGCGGACCACCCGGGCATCGTCGGGATCCTCGAGGAGGGGTGGACATCACACATCCCCCTTTCAGCCCTCACGAATGAAGCTTGCCGGGCCGCACTGTTTGTCGACTACTCCGGAGCGGGCCCCCTCTCGAAGAGACCCCAACTGGCGTCCGACTCGGCTGCCGAGCCAGGGATGTCCCTTGGGGATTGGGTCGAGTCCTGGCCACGTTTCTGTTCCTATGTCGCCAGACATCTCGCCTCACCGGACCGCCTCGCGATCTCAGAGGCGTTCCGCACACACTTCGCTGGGATCCAGGCTAGGATTGACTTCAAACCAAAATTCATCTTATATCTGGAATATGACATACACATTCGGACTCTCTGGGTCTCCCGGCCGGGAACCTTCTCCCCTGCGACGTTCCACGACGGAGTCTGGTCTCACATCGTGGACCGCTCGAGGGACCGTGCAGTGTCGGATGCAATCAGAGACGCGCGGGCGTCTCTGGTCGGTCAGTCCCAGCCCCCTCCCGGCCAAGGCTCCTTTCGCGGTCGCGGATCGTACCCCCGCCCGGCGCCCCGCTCGGGCGTCTGCTATGTGTGCGGTGGTGGCCACCCAGGAAGGGCCTGCCAGAGTACCACGAATGGCTTCATGTCGAAGACGCCAGCCGGATGGAAGGGCCCTAATGGCCAGTCAATTTGCTTTCGTTTCAATGGCGCAAGCGGAAACTGCAGCTTCGCATCCTGCACTTTCTCTCATGTCTGTTCCAGGTGTGGCGCTGCGGGTCACAGCGCCCAGAACCACCCCTGATGCTAGTCTTTACCCAATCGTGACCCCACTCCGCTGGCAGGAGTGGGAGTCCGCGCTACGTGAGGCTGGTGTCCTCGAGCGCTTCTCGGACGTTCCCTCAGGTATACGTTATGGCTTCAGTCTCGGTGTCTCCTCTGCAATAACAAGTACTTTCTCGCCACCAAACCACAAGTCCGCTTTAGACAATAGAGATTTCGTTACAGCTCAAATTAATAAAGAGGTGGCCCTCGGGCGCTACTCAGAGCCCCTCGAGCCCGCTGTGTTCTTTGCAAAGTATGGTCCATATAGGACCTCACCCCTCGGTGTGGTCTCGACTTCAAAACTCCGTCTTATTCAAGACCATTCATTCCCACGCTCAGCTTCAGCAATAAACTCTATAAACTCCGAGATTGACACTTCACTTTTCCAATGCGACTGGGGCTCCTTCCTTGATTGTTTCTCAGCTGTCCTAGATGCCCACCCAGGCACACAGGTCGCTGTCTTCGATGTCGATTCTGCCCACCGCCGGATGCCCATCCGCCCAAGGGACCGTCTGCATGTGTGTGT
Organism: Clavaria fumosa; assembly: GCA_951802425.1. Lineage (NCBI taxonomy): Eukaryota > Fungi > Basidiomycota > Agaricomycetes > Agaricales > Clavariaceae > Clavaria > Clavaria fumosa. Next base: position 4,457,796 of record OX637795.1, on the reverse strand, counting down.
TGCCTGGCAGGGATTGGTCTACATGGACCATTGCTGCTGCTTCGGTTGCGCGAGTTCCAGCGGTATCTTCGGGCGGTGCGCAGATGCCATAAAAGAAATCTTCCTCTCATGCGGTGTCAACCTTGTCCTGAAATGGGCGGACGATTTCACGTTCTGGCGGCGACCCTGCGCAGACTCCGCTTCTCCGCCGTGGTTTTACCCGTTTGATGAATCGCTCATCTGGGAAACGGCAACAGAACTAGGCTGGCCTTGGTCCCCCGAGAAGTGCACACCCTTCGCTCATCGCTTCCGCTACATAGGGTTCGACTGGGACCTTCTTGAAAAAACCATCTGCATTCCAGACTCAAAGAGGTTGAAGTTCTTAGAAAAACTGGCTGCCTGGAGGCCAGGCCGCTCCGTCGACAACCAATCTTGTCTCTCACTCATTGGCTCGCTGAACCACTGCTCGGTGGTCATCCCATCGAGCCGTGCACACCTCCCATCGCTGCATGCGTTCGCTGCGCATTTTGCCCGCCTGAAATCCCGCTTCATCCGCCTGTTCCCGCCTCGTGACGTCCTGAATGATCTGTGTTGGTGGACAGAGCGCCTTTCGATACCTGGCTGCGGCATTCAGATCAAGGCACATGGGCCAGCACACGATGTCCCCTTCTTTGTCGACGCCTCGACAATCTGGGGGATCGGGCTCATTTATGGGGGCGGATGGCTCGCTTGGCCGCTGCTGGAGGGTTGGAAAACGGACGGCCGCGATATTGGTTGGGCGGAGATGGTGGCCCTCGAGTTGGCGGTGCTAGCTGCGGTCCAGATGGGCATCAGGAAAGCTACACTCATCATCCGCTCCGACAACCGCGGCGTTGTGCTCGCGTTCACCATGGGTCGGTCCCGTGGGGCCCGCCAAAATGCTGTGCTCAGACGCATCCTTCTAATTCTGCACGAACACGACTTGTGGCTACAAGTGTCATGGATCCCGTCCGCACACAATCTGGCTGACGGTCCATCCCGTGGCCATCGGCCCGCCTTCCCCCGCCTCCCCTTCCCGCCCAAAGTGCCCGCCTGCCTGCGGCCGTTCGTGGGGCTTGCCGTTGATTTCTAGGGGACCGTGGCTTGGTCTTTCTCTTCGCCTGAATTGTCCTCTGTGTTTAAAGTAGGTGGGGCGCCGCCTCCGAATGGTTCAACATCCTTCGTTGCACATAAACATCACGCACCTTATCAGCGCCCATCTATTCGTCTCCTCATTCCTTTCATATGTCAGCCTCTGTTGACACCCTTTCTTTCCGCATGTAATCATCTGGCTTTTATCTCTGCATTCCCTCAGTTCTTCCATATGTCAGCCTCCATCTCGCCTGACGTATCAGTCTCACCTGTTGTATTGTACCGCATTTCGAGCTAGATAGGAGAAATGTCAGCCTCCATCTCGCCTGACGTATCAGTCTCACCTGTTGTATCGTACCGCATTGCAAGCTAGATAGGAGAAACTTCTCATCCAATGCCGCTATCAAACTCTGAATCATTGATCGCGACATCCCTCGCCGCCATCATGGTAGGTCGCGTCGAAGCCATGTTCCCTGTTCCCAACAACGGCCTTGCTGGGCGCCTGGATGCACCTGATGATGCATCGGTATCTCTGGCGGGGGCTCAAACAGATGCGTCGGTATCTCTGGTGGGGGCTCCAACAGCTGTCGCGATCTCGCCTCCAGATTCGGAGCTGGATGCAGTTTCAAACACTCTTGCCGCCTCCTGGGCAGAGTCGACACGGCGTAACTACAACAGAGGCATCACCGCTTACCTAGTTTGGTGTGGAACAAGGAACATCCCTGTGCAGGACCGTCTGCCGGCCTCCGAATCACTCCTCTGTGAATTCGGGGCTTCCTTCGCAGGCCGCTACTCTGGTTCAGCAGCGCGGAATATCTTGTCCGGGGTGCGGGCCTGGCACATTTTCTCTAATGCCCCTTGGATGGGGGGCGTGCGTCTCCAACAAGTCCTTCGTGGCATCGAAAACCTGCGACCCGCAACCTCGATCAAACCCTTGCGTCGGCCGGTGTCAATCAATAACCTTCTTACTCTGCGCGCGTCTTGTGACGTCTCAAACCCGCTGGACGCAGCCTGCTTCGCTGCGGCGACGACCGCTTTCTGGTGTCAGAACCGGCTGGGAGAGCTGCTGCCCAACACGCAACGCCCGCATATACCGCTCAAAGTTCCTGCACGCTCCGACCTGGGAGCCGTCATGACGGCGAAAGGTTCACGCAGCCTGCGCCTTCCCTGGACGAAGACGACCGGGTCGCGAGGAGCCTCTGTGATCCTATGCTTCCAATCAGGACCTTCGGACCCAATCTCATCGATGGAAAACCACCTGCGGATAAACGACGTCCCACTCGATCTCCCACTCTTCTCCTACAACTCTGGCGGAGTGTGGACAGCGCTCTCAAAAAAGATGCTGCTCAACTGGTGCAACGGAATCTGGTTTGCGAACGGCAAACCACACGTCCTCTCTGGCCACAGCTTTCGTATTGGCGGAACGACCGAACTTCTACTACGAGGGATCCCACCAGATGTTGTCAGAACTTTGGGTCGTTGGGAGTCCGACTCGTTTCTCGCCTATTGGCGCGACGTGGAATCCCTGGCTCAAATCCATTTGGAAGGTTCTAGATCGGCCCCGGGAATCTCGGGAATCTGACTTGCCTCGCCGTCGAGCGGTCCTCTGGGTTGGGGGTGCCGTCTCCGCTCCCGCATGTCATCGCCCGCCGGCTCACATTCGGGTGGTACTGTCGCTCCCCCCGGCACTCCCAGCCTGGCTCACACGAGTGCCTCCACTTGTCTGACCCAAGCTCTCCCATACCTAGTCTCCAGCTTACCACTGTATAGTTCACATTACATAAGCCTGCTCTCACCTATTGCATCCACTTACATAAGCCCCTCCCCTGCCTCAGCCTGAGTGCAGAGCCAAGACGGGAGGGTTCGGTCACAAGAGTGTGACAAGAACGCGTTGTCTTGGCCAACGAAGGCCTCACGTGACTACCTCTACCTCTCGCGATCCATCGCGTCTCGCAGTCCCAGATGACATCATACCCCCCTCCTGCTACATATATAATCGTCCTTGCCCTCCTTCCCCTCTCCTGAACCTCCCCATTCCTCCTCACACCTGTCTCACCACCTCTCCTCGCGTTACCCACCCTCCGCTCCCTGTAGGTTTACTGATTGGTGGCTGGATTCATCGTTGCCGGGTGGTACTGTCGCTCCCCCCGGCACTCCCAGCCTGGCTCACACGAGTGCCTCCACTTGTCTGACCCAAGCTCTCCCATACCTAGTCTCCAGCTTACCACTGTATAGTTCACATTACATAAGCCTGCTCTCACCTATTGCATCCACTTACATAAGCCCCTCCCCTGCCTCAGCCTGAGTGCAGAGCCAAGACCTTGTACGCCGCCATGCGCCTTTCCCGCGGTCACCCGCACAGACCATACCGCCCTTCCCACGGGATGCTGCCTTGCGCACAGTTGATGACCGCTCACCGAACTTCGTCTCAATTCCTGTAACCGCTCCCTCGATTGACCAACACGTAAACATGAGTCTCACAGATGCTCAGCCATTCCACACCCGTTCAATGACTCCAACAAAGGCATTGGATCCCAAACGTTTGGCAGTCTCCACTAACACTGCTTCGCAATCTCCAGGTCGCCAGAAACCGATGACTGGTGCACAACAGATCGACTCCATTACACAAGCACGACTCACAGGTGGCAGCCCAAGGTCGCGCCCTACAGGCACTCTCGCGCCCTACAGGCACTCTCGCGCCCTACAGGCACTCTCGCGCCCTCAGCCGCAGTTCGTCCTATTCGGCTGTCTCTGTAACTTCCTCGGTCACTGCTACAGCCCGCCGCTACGCACACGGGCACTCTCGCTCCCAATCCGTCGCGAGTGCTCTTACCTATGTCCGCCTAGGCTCCGTCTGTTCCGACGCGCCATCCATGCCCTCCACCATGGCAGACGGGATGGCTTTCCTCCGGCGCACCGTCTCCGAAGCTCCCCTTCAGGAGCCGCCACCGCTGCCCGTCACACGCCCGAAGACCTCCGCGCAGTACCACCTCCGCAATACCAAGGTGACGATCGACTTCAGCCTACCCACGGGTTCCCCAACAGGCATGCTCCCAATGAGTTGGTCTACACACAATATCGTGGCGTTTGCCTGCGGGAACCGCGTGCACTACAAGAGCGTCGGCGGCACGGCTGGCGCGCTTGCGAGGGGCGACGACATTATTGGGCAGCTCTGCCGTGTGTCTGACATGCGCGGCGACTTGCGTGCCATTGAGTGCGCCGGCACGGACGCGCCCCATCTCGTTGCCCTCGGCACCAGTACCGGTTACGTCCAGATCTGGGACCTCACCGTGCGACGAGTTGGACCACAAAGGGCGTCTCGACCATCAAGTGGAACGGCTCCGTTCTAACTGTCGGACTTGTGAAGGGTACCATACAGCACTTTGACATACGCATCAAAGAAATGTCTAAGTTGAAGGAACAACCAAGGAAGGTGACCCGTCATCAGACCAGGATCTCTAGCCTTGCTTGGAACTGTGAAGGCAAGCTGTTGGCGAGCGGCGACGAGAGTGGAATGATCCACTGCTGGGACGCGAGGTCTAGCGTTCCGCTGGACGTAGGCGAAATGGTCCAGAGGCGCAAGAAATGCAGCACGGTGGCATTATTACGGTTAGAAATCACTGATTCAGAATGAGGTGCTCTCACACATCACAACAAGGCCGGGTGCTCCCACTTGCACCAGAATCTGACTCCCGAAGACATGATCGTCCGTCTCCCCGAAAGCGTGCGTCTCCACTAACCCGTCTGCCTATTGACGGGATTAAGTTTGAGTTTCTATACCCTCGGTCAGTGCGGACCCATGCCTTTCGCCCGCATCAAACCCGCGTGGGTCTCGGAGAACCAAGCAATTCCCGCAGATGTGCGCTCGAAAATCACAGGTAACGGCGGGTCCACGGTGCATGCCATTGCTCTGGACACGGATTTTGCCTCTGCTGATTACAAGAAGTGAGTCCCTGGGGTTTACGATCCTCTCTGCTTACCGCCACATTTCTGACATCCTCTCAGAGCCGGCGGAGTAAATTTCGCTCTCGTAGGCTCTAACGTCCCCAATAGCCACGATAATGCGAAGGAGCTTCTCACCGGCCAATCCAAGGTCCCTGGCCGTGTCATGCCTCGCAACATCTTCAGCACGATCAAGAATACACTTGACGGTTGAGCAATCCGCCTCAGGCGGTTTTCTTACGCAATGTTCACACTCTGATCAGCGTTTCCTGTGGCCAGACTTCAACAAGACCGTACAGAAAACTCTCCCTACCATTGATATACAGCAGAAGTTCCCTGTTGTCAATAGCAGTCTCACGTGTCCCGCCACCGGGAACAGGCTGGGTTTCTCGATCGGGTTCGACATTAGCTTGGATGCCAATGCCCATGTTAAGATGTCGCTCGGCGCTACAGCGTCGGGTACCATCCTGCCCCCCAAAGTCACCGATTTCGCACTGTTCTCTGGTATGCGCATTTTCCTTATACTTGGACCTCTCGCTTGACAGGTGAGTTGTGTAGATCTCAACGCTGATCTCACCGGAACCATGAACTTGAAGACTATTGCCTCTGCGAGTCTGCATCTATCTTCCCTGGAAAACTCCCGTGGCTGATCCTCGACAGGGCTTCCTCGACAGCGGTGTGATAACCCTATTCGAAGTAGGTGTACCAGGGTTGAGCTTTCCAGGGTATGAACCTTTTCATTTATATGCCCCTCACCCCGTGATTCCTTCCCCAGCATTTTGGACATAGGCCCGACATTCAAGCTCAACTCTCGCGCTAAAACCGCTGTTGAAGTTGACCTGGACATGGCCGTCGACCTCGCGTACTCGGTGACGAACGGGACACTTTTCTTCCCCAGCTCGGCACAACAAACATCGAATGCTGTCCTCCAACCCAAGGACTCCTGTGCGTCTCTGCAATTGCGAAGACGATCTCTGCTTGTGATTAACGAACGTTCAAACAGCCCTCAAACTCTCGGCCACCCCAGGTATCACTGTTACCGGCAGCATAGAAGCTCACCTCATTCCAACCGTACGTCACCAAAAACTCAGACCTTCTTATGACCCTATCTGAGGTCTAGTCCCCCCCACCTTCCTTCCCCCGTTACACAGATTGACGTCGGCGTCACCGCTTTGGCAGGAGCCGCCTCCGCGACCATCTTCCTCAACCTGGATGCATCAGCCAAGCTCGCCCTGACTCTCCAGAGCGGCAAAGCGGCAGCGCTCGCCCCGCCGCCCCCCCGCGCTCAGGCAGTCCAGGCCAGCGCTGGCGTCGGCGGCGGCGGCGGTCTCACGGGCTCCCGTAAGTCCACGGCAGTAGCGGCAGCAGGAAAAGGGATCGTGCGCGCAAGGCGCCTGGCTGGGATCCGCCGACAGCAAGCCCGAGCCCTGATCGGGAGCGCTCCGGCTGGCGGTGCGTCGGGGGCCGGCCCGCAGGGATGTCTCGATCTTAAAGGAGGCGTCGCCATCAACGCCGGGGCCAACGCGGACTTCTTTAGCCTCTTCAAGAGTGGTGTCCAAGTCCAGCTTTTCAGCAAGAATTTCGAGATATTCAAGGTTCGGGAAAGGGAGGCACCTGGGCACAGACAGCGGCTTCCCTTTTGTTTTGCTGAGCCTTGAATCGAAGTGCTGACTCGAGTCTTTTGGATTTGTCAGAAATGTATCTCTCTGGCTGGAGCGAAGGCAGCGCTACCGAGCGGACTGATTCCTCGAGACGAGACTGAGGGGGACGTAGTCAAACGCGCAGGTCTTATTTGCCCTGGCGCTGTTATCGACCTGAGTACTGTCGTTGATCAAAGGGTACTATCGACAAGGTGAGTTTTTCTTTCTCCCATCCTTGGTGCCGCAGCCACTCACGCTCGGCGGCATCCCCAGCTTCAGTGCAATATGAGTCCATTACTGTCCATCAGTGTTGCAGTTTGTACAGTCCATCCTACGACGGGTCATTTTGCTGTTATAGAAGGAAGGTAATGAACGACACATGACCACCGCAGATAACACTCCGTACTCTCAGTGCTTGTGTGGTGTTTGCATCCTTTGGGTGGTTCTCATTTGTGCTCCCAGCACAGCTCTGATCATACATTACATGTCCATTTTGTCACAAGTAGTACAATATACAAAGAGACATAACGTTACTTTCAAGGTGCATCAGGCTATATGTCGTGCAACGAGGGAGGCTCCTCAACGAAGATGGGCTCTACCCCCGCCCACAGTCCACCCTCTCTGAACACCCGCGTTCTCTCAACCCAGTATTCCAGCTCGTTCTCGACCCGCGAGGGCGACCACACCGTTCCCCAGTGTCGCCGTCCGTCTCAGCAAAGAACCACCGCGGCTGGTGTTCCGGCAGCTTCCCCTGCTCCCTCGCCGCCCGCGTCGCGCGCTGCAGGTCCTCCTGGCGGCTCTTCAGCTCGTTCGCAAGCGCGTACTTGCCGAGCTCAAACGCGCGCTGGTCAGGGCGGAGGCGGCAGTCCGTCGGGCACAAATACGGCCGCAGCGTGTCTCGGGGACAGTCATTGAGGGTGATGGCAAAGGGCGAGAGATTGAACGGCGTCATCGGCTTCTCCGAATTCCGCCAAAGCAAGATGTACTCAGGCGCGATGGAAGAATCGGGGCTTAAATCACGGGCATCAGGGTGAAGGAAGCCCTGCTGCACGAGCTATAAGTTGACTGTTCCATCTTCCCGCTATATCATAAGTGACGGTCCCGGAGGCGTCCTGCACATAGCCAGATATCTCCAATGCGTCCTTTCCGCGCCAGCCCCTGGGTTTGAACGTCAAGATACACTGATCTTGAGTGCGATGATTCGTAATCTACATTGCACCGGTTGGTACCCATCTGCATGACAAAGAGGCATGGGGGAACGTACAACCATGTCTCCATAATGATCGATAGTTGGGGATCCGAGGATGAAGCCAAACATACTCGAAACAACCTTTTTCCAGCTATAATGTTCAACAACCTTGCCGTTTCCGCGCTTGCCTTTGGCCTTGGGATAGTTTGGACCCAGTTTCTCGGGTAGCAAAAGGTCGGTGTGGGCAACCCCTGTCGGTTCTATTTCAAAAGACTTTCCCATGAATTTATTCCGTGCAAAAACCTGAAAAAAACGGTTTTTTGAGTTAGGGCAGAGCCAATGAAAGAGGCAACCTACTTCTCCATAATAACTCCAGGTGGGCGACTCGGCACAACATGCAGAAATAGGAGGATGATGGCTGACTTGTTCAGAAACATAATAATCTTTATTCAATCTAACATATTCGAATGTCTCGCCCTTTCAAAAAAAAAAACAACGTGAGGATAAACCAAAAACGTTGAGACTCAACCCCCGCACGCACGAGCATAGGATTGAATGGTTTGGCGATGCGGCCGATGGTAGAAGAGTAATTGGACGAAAATGATGCGGCGGTGGGGATCTTCTTCACGACTGGCAACATCCACTGCAGACCAAAAAAATGAAGCGACAACACACATGACCGGATTGGAAGATGGGATACATACGACATTCTGAAAATTCCATGTCCTCCGCCTTGGCACAGACACAAAAAACGACATCAGAGAGAGAACGAAAGCAGGGACACACACAACCAAGGCCGTCTCACTATCCGTTGCAGCATACTCGTAGGCTCGTTGAGAAGCTGATCTTCGTCAGATCCTTCCCTATGCTCGACTTCAACACCACCCACAAACTAGTCGCCGGCCGATTGTCGCTGCTGATCGAAAGATGCTGCCTCAAATTCTGGTAGCCGGCGAAAGGGGCAGGGTCGAAGTGCAGCGTCGACCCGGGCTCCTCAGGCGCGGTGGACGCCAATGGCTCCGGGACGACGAGGTTCGGCAGTGTGTTGGACTCGATAGCATCAAAGAACTCGTCTTCCTCGTCCGTATCAGCTGTCCCCCCGGATGCTAGCCACGAGCGGCGAGATGCTGTTGTGCAGCTCCTGTACGTCCCTCTCGGTCGTCGGCGTTACAACAACTTCTGCAAGCTGACTTTCAGCAACGGGGGAAAGCGAGGCGTCCAACGCGGGAGCTGCAGCGGCGACCGACGCCACAACCGGTGTCTCAGGGATGGGCGGAGGGGGCGTCACAACCGCACTAGGCTTGCCCCTGAGCGTTCCCACCTCCTCCGAAACACCAGAGTAGAGCACGCGGCTACCCCGCCGCCTCGACTGCCTCCTCAGCTCCTTCTCCAGCGCGTCGCCCTCCCTAACCACAACCTGCAAGCTCTCCTCCCACGCCTTGAGTATCTGCGCCTCCCTCTCCAGCTGCCGCTTCAGCCACTGCTCCCGGTCTCTCACCATCTGCACATACTCGACCAGCATCGTCTGCACCGAACCAAACGAGTCCCGCACGGCGGCCTGCACCTCCCGCGTCCGTTGCGGGGTGTTGGGTGGCAGCGTCAAATCCGACAGCAGCTGCGCAGTCATCTCCATCTGCGCAGCCGTCGAATTCTCATGCAGCTCGAAAATCGATTCGTGCGGCATAGCGCGTCTCAGGGATCCCGAGGCCGACGAGGCGTCATTCTTCTCTCCATCGTCTTCGCATCCAGAGCTCGGGACCGCCGCCTGGCGATGATGGCCAACACCAGAGGAGGTCTCCCCGTCGCCGTCGTTCTCCAGCAGCAAGCTCGGATAGCTCGTGTCCAGCATAGTATGCGCCTCCTTCAGCGACGACGTGACGGCGGCATCAGGGAACATCGACGGGCCGTGCGCGTCGCCGCTCGCCGCGACCGCATCGCTATCGTAGCTCTTGCGCCTGCTCCCGGGCGCGTCAGCCTGTCGCTTGTGCCACTCGAGGCTCCGGCGGATGCCCTGCGTTCACCGGTGCGCCTCGACCGGATGCGTCGCCTTCAGATACTACTTCTGCGCCGTCGATCGGCTGCCGCGCGCGGGCACAGAGCAGACCTCAAAACGGAGCTTGTCCGCGTTCGGCGCAGCCTTGAGGACGGCCATCTTCATCGAAATCGATCCGCGGCATGCAACGGTTTCGTCTTCTTGATGCCGGAAGTCTGAAAATGCAAACCCATCAAGCGGGGAGCGGGGACAGCCACAGTTCGGAACGAACAGGAGAGGACACCGTCTTCCAGCACGAACCAGCGTGTGCTGTATCCCCTAGCTACATTTGTGTACTTATTAAGATAGCCCTTGAGCACCGGTGGCTCCGACAGCGGCGTGTCATCTATCAGCGTCGTGTCGTTATTCGCAACTGTATGTGTGAAACAGGAGGTGAGGTAAGTGCGGGTCAAAAAAACAAAAACAAAGCGACAAAAAAAAAGCGCATACATTGCTTCAAAAACGCCTTGACACGATCATCCTTCCCCGCCCGATCATACGCCAGCTTCCGCGCGCACCGCGAGCTCGATGAGCCGCAGGTCCTTGCGCCGCGCAGCCTCGTGCAGCAGCGCAGTCCCCGCGTCGTCGTCGAGGTACGCCAGTTGCACGAAGCGCGCGCGCGGCGAGCGCAGCAGGTCCAGCAGCGCCCCCGCGGGCGGAGCGTCCCCCGCGGAGTGCACGTACGTCCGCAGCAGCGAGCGGTAGCACGCGTTCAGGAACGCGCGCGAGTCTGTCCGCCACCCCCCAGCGCCAGAGTCAGCCAGAGTCAGCCAAAGGGAGGACACGGGGTTCCCTCCGAGGTTCCGCACCAGGGAAGGGAAGTGGGGGGGGGATGAGAAACGACGCCACGCACCGTCGATGGCCTTGACGACGTCCCTGCCCTTCGCCACCTCTCTGCACGTCTTGCCGCTGCTGTCGCGGAGCGAGTCGTCGATGTCGGCTTGCTCGAACAGGACGTTGACCACAGCCACGCGGCCGAGCATCGCCGCCAGGTGCAGCGCGGTCGTCCCCGACCCGGGCGGGTGCACGCCGTTGGGCGATATCGCGCGGTGCGAAAGGAGCAGCGCGACCGTCTCGCCTGATGAGCGCGACCGATGAGCTTTTGGCCCGGGGAGGTGGGAGGGGGGGGATGAGAGTGAGAGAAAGGGGGGGCACAGACGCACCGGAAGCACAGCGGATCGCGAGGTGCAGCGCCGCCGCGCCGACGTCGTTCTGGGCCACATACGAGCTGCGGCGGTCCTTCCCGATCTCGATGAGGAACGGGTGGATGAGCGCGGGGTCGCCTGGGCCCGGCGCAGCGCAGCGTCAGCTCCGGGGACGGCATGGCGTCGAGAGGGTGTGAGGGAGAGGGAGAGGGAGGGGACCCACCGCTGCGGAGGTCCATCCAAACTGCTCAGCCACCGCATGGACAATGCGTCAGACGTGTTGCCTTGCTCTGTACTGGCCTCCCAGCGGAGTGTAGCGGTCCCAGTCTGATTTGATATGGTATCGCTGCAGCTGAAGGAGAGTCCAAAGAAAATTTGGTTGTAAGAACAGTCAGGGCCACAGCCCGGAGGGCTTGGCCACGCTAAGATCTGCCCGGTAGTTAATACCCGGCTTGCAAATGAAAACATGAACGCCGAAGGCTTCAAGTAGCTCCTCTCTTGCGAAGAGATGCGGATCAACAACTGCCCACATATCGTGTGTAGTGAGGCTACATACGAGAAGCCGGGCCATAGAAGGCAAGCGGGGTTGTCACCTTTCCATGAGACTCATTACTCACTCGTCTGTATCAGGAAGAGTACCGATTTGACCTCCCTGCTCAACCCCCAGTTGAGGCCCCGTCGACGTTGACAACATTGTGACGACAGCTGTGGTTGCGATCCAGAACGCAACTACAGGCACGATGGAGGTCATTGGAGCAAGCTCTACCACGCAGCAGGAGGCAAACGGAGATGTCCAGATGGATTCTGTGCCCACTGAACAGCAACAAGCGCAGCAAATGGAATCGCTACCACCTCTTTTCGATATGGACCTCGAGCGCATGCATGTGGATTTGTACAGGGGCAAACACCTGACTCCCCGGGACTTCTTGGACGACATCCACAAGATCGTGCACAATACGGCGGCGCGACAGCATGAGGATCCCGACCGCTTGTACAAGGCTCAGGCGATGCTAACCGCTGCGGAGGTCAGCATTCATGACTTTGACCCTCACCTGAAATTAGAGTGCGAACGCATGTCTGGAAGGGAGAGGAAGGGAAGAGAAGAGAAGATAGGAAGAAGCTCAAACACCACGAAAAGGCCAAAGCCTCGGAAGGAAGCGCCCCGAATGGCGCGACATACGCGCCAGGTCCTCGAAGGAGCGCGCGGAATAATGGTTAGTAGTTAGAGTTGGGCATCACTGATCCTCTCAAGCTCGAGAGGCGACTTAAGAGACAACGGGCTGATGAAGCGAGTGCGGAGGTAGTCACCTCAGAGGGGGAGCACAGCGATGCGAGGACGGCCAAGAGGTCTAGAGTTGGCAGTGAAGAGGTCAATTTCTGAGTACCGTGGGTGAGCCCCTCCGACGACCTATGGCTGCGTATCAATAACCTCACAACTTCTCCCCTGCCTCTAGGGCCTCCCTGTAACGTCTCCTTTCTATGAGCCACTCCACGTGGTCCCCGTCATCTTGGACCTCACCATGAGTACACCCTTCGGACTGCATAACTCGGTTGGTCGTCACTTTCATCTGCTGCACACCAAACGTAGTCTCCGCAGCTCCATTTCTGGTAGCCCACGAGAGAGCATAGGTTGGGTGTTCCCTTCTCCAGTGCTGGAGATGATTTCAAGCTCGGGTTTTTCAGCCGCAGGTCGACGAGGATTGCATGCCGCTTGCACTCCCAGCGCACCCCACATTCCTCCCTCTTCCTCTCCTCTTCCTCTCCCTTTCCACTTGCACGCTTCCAGGACTCCTGCTGATCCCTCTTGGTCACCTCCTTCCAATTGCCCCCATCCCCTCCGACAGACGTGCCCCCTTAGATTTATGTCCATCCTCGCTCCCCTCCTCTTCTTCCGTCGAGCTGCGCACTTTCCGCTTGGGGGCTTTCAGATCTCCTGCTGATTCTTCTTGGTCATCCACTTCCAACCCCATTTCCATTGCCCGCACTTCCTTACGTGGATGGACCATCGTAAATTCAACTGCTACCCTCGAGGAAAACAGCATTAGCTCCTGCAGTTCAATACGTTGTGGAAATGGACTTCGGAGGAGTTGGCTATCATCTGGCATGATGAAAATAAAGCGCCACTTGTCGCGTGTCGGAAGCTGGACACATTTTGCGAGCAAAGAGATGAGCCCATCATTGATACCATGTGTCTCGCCGCCAGCGAATTGGAAGAAATAGATATATCCATCATGCAGGATGAATGAGTCGAGGGCTACTTCATTGGTCTTCGTTGGTATGTAGTAAACATCCGGCAAGAGGTGAAGTCCCTCGAGTTCGTTATCGAAATACTGGAAAACGCTAGAAGGGCGTATTTGGAGGGTAATAATGTTGCGCAAGGCTTCTAGGCGTTTTCTCTCCAAGTTATCATTGGTTAGGGGGTAATGGCTCGTGTGCCACCGAGGCTGACGCTTCTTCCCGCTTTTCCCATCAATCCGAACCATCGGTAAAAGCTCGATTGAAATTTGGGATTGAAACTTGCTTTGGCAATATGCCTCGAAAATGCAGCCTGACATACCCCTGGAAGACGGTGTGGCAGCGAAAGTTTTGTATGCCCGAATTTGCTTTTTTTGCTCGAGGTTCCGTAAATAGAGGGCTAGTTTGGATGCAATAAAATCGGTGATGGGTGTGACCTGCACCTTGGATATGACGTTGGTTGGATCCATGCGCCTGACCAGGCATAACTTATGCGAGGCGGCATTCATGGTGAGATCCCCGCTCGCCTCGACCAAGTCCTCGAGGCCTTTCAGCGATAAGTTCCTCAAAGCCCGAAGAACCTCGGCCTGATAAGCTTCTAGTCCTCCAAGTTCAGATAATTTGTCGATACATAGACGAGGGATGGGCCCAAATTGGTCATAGATCTCATAAATACGATCGAAGTTGAGGTCACCGCCCGACAGTATTAATGGTGCGCTGCCCACGTCGGAACCATTAGCTCGACAAGTATGCTATAGGATAAACAACTCACGCAAAACGAATTTCTCTTTTCGTCCATGGGTTCATAACGACAACGACTCGTCTCAACGTTTTTTCCAAACGACGCCACCGCTCCTCTGCAGGGGAGGAGGAGAAGATGGGAGAGATGCATGTCCCGTGGGCAACGAGATGTTCTGGAACTCCATTTTTGGCCTCATCGGAGTCTACCAAGGTCCAGACGAAGGTCCTGAAGTAAGACGGCGGGAAATCGCGGGGTTGCTTATAGACACCTTCTTCAACGAATAAATAACAATCTGAATCTCGATACCAGATAACTGGTTTCTTTTCGGCAAGGCGGCGGCGAAGCGCATAAAAAATCCAAACACTCTTTCCTATAGGAATTACATTAGTCGTTGTCCAATGAAGCAATGAAACGACTCACCGATGCCTGGTTGTCCCGTGAGGACAGCACCTGGTGCCTTACCTTGATTCCGTGCCAAGTCCGCATGGTAATCTTCGAGAAAATTATATATCCGTATGTAGTCGGCTCGGACCCAAATCTTCGAGTATTCAAGGCCGTCGATGCCAATGTTGAGGACATAGCAACCCGGAATAATGTCATCGTCATCGTTATCGCCCTCGTCCGTTCTCTCATCCTCACCCATGCGCTCATCTGCATGCCGACCTTCGTCTCCGACTCCACCTCCTATCGTGGGAATGGGCAACTGAGCATTGCGCCACTCTTGCTCCTCGTCAGCCATGCTTTTGCCCCAGAATTTCGCATGCAGCAGCGCGAGGGGCTCATCGTTGCAAAGCTTCGGCCATGGTGATAGGCGTTCTGGAAGGAAGACGACAGAGGAAAAACGTGATCCTGGCTCCTGTGGTAGGGGCATCACGATGAGAAAGAGCAAGATGAACATCACGAACCAAGCCGAACCCCGGCGCCTCCGTGCAAAATCCATTCAAGAACTCCGGTGTTGAAATTTTGGTTTGATATGCCATTATATCTTTTGAGGACCGTATATGAAAGCGAATTTGCGAAGGGCACCAACGACAGTGGAGGAAAACCAATTTGGTGTGACACCACGTCTGTATGTTGATTAATCCCTCCGCTACTCATTCCTCACAACAGGGACCTGGCCGAGCTGAGTTTAAAATATTAAATGTTGTCGGGCCTCGTTGTTTACTTTGTACGTGTTTGGAAATCTTCATTATTAGGTGCGTTCGTGTGTGTGTTTGTGTACTCCTGCGTGTCGTCATTGGTGGAGATGAATAGCTGGTTTGTGTTTGTGTACTTCTGCATGTCGTCGTGGGCAATGACTGTGTAATGTCACCTGATATTCCCACCTAAGGTTCCCACAGTTCGTTGGGACCGGACCGGCAATCCCTGCCTCCTGCCTCCTGCCTGCCAACACGGGGTTGTTTGTAAATGTTGTGACCTCCCACTACATCACTGACTCAAAAGTTGCGACAAAGTTGCAGGCTTCCACAGGCATTTTTAAGCTTAGGTTTAGTGAAGCAAAATGATCACAGATTTAGTTTGAGTAAATTGTCCAAGACAGAATTTCCAATTTTTGCCTCAATATTTAAATACAAGAATTGGTGGTGTAATATAAATTAATTGAGGTCAAAATTTACAATTCTGCCTGGGACAATCTGTTTAAAATAATTCTAGGATTGTTTTATCTCACTAGAATGAATTTTCAAACTCAATAGAGAGGCCAGAAAGGTGAAAATGATGAGTACAATACTAAATTGCATATATTGGGTGAGATAAAAATTGTAAAAATATTCTGATTGCTGGGGAATATGGACAACATACATAGGAACAATATCTCTCACTAAAGCTAAGCTCAAAAGTGACTGAGGCAAAGTTATCGCCTTCACCAACACACTAACTCAACACTGTCGTGACCACCCACAACCCTCTCAACAACACCTCTTTCTTTCACCTTGTCTTTTTCCTTTCTTATGCTTTATTGGTCAACTTTGCAACCTTCTCAGCATTACCTATTTCTCCCACCTTGTCTATTTCTCTTTTTAAGCTTTGTCAGTCAACCTCATGACCTTCTCAGCAACATCTCCTTTCTCCCAACTCATCTTTTTCCCTTCCACACTTTGTCTACTGACTTCACAACCTTTCCAGTGATGTCTCCCTTCTCCCTACTTGTCTATTTCTGTTCTTACACCCTTTCAGACATCTTCGCAACCTTCTGGGACCAAGCATTCTTGACTGTGCTCAACAGTTGATTGGTCTTAGTGAGTTTCCAGGATTGGTCACCAACAAGTTGACTTGTGGCATTACTTATGAGACAGGACAGGCCCTAACATAATATCAAGTCTCCCCCTTGCCCCACCACTCAACACCTGGATAACCCTATTATGTCTACCAGTCACACTCCTCCCCAACCCATTACTCACCCTTTCAAACCCACACAGGCAGCCGCACGATTACTCCAATGGCCTTGGAGATGACCTGTGAGCCACCCACCACCATTCAAGAGCAACCAGCATCCATCGTTCAATTGCAACCTGAGGAACCCGCCCAAATTACTCCCAGCCACCCTTCGTCATCGCAAGAAGAAGCCAAATCCCTCATGGAACAGCTTGGCTACCTACACTTCAATTGTCCCTGCCTCTGTACTTACCAGATTCTAAACAACACTTGCCACCAGTACAAAACAGGTACCCTTGACAAAGAGTTGGCGTATCTCATAGAGACCACAAGCCTCTATGAGGCCTTGGTACGATTAATGGACGAATTCCACACAGAACCACAGAACCGATTGTATGAGAGTCAGTGGCAGTATCTAGGGCCTACTGATTGTGGAGTTCTGACTCGCCCAGACCTAGATACTTCCTTGCGACCTTTGAGATCAGCCCCGCCAACCAGGGGACCCCAGGATATCACTCTGCTTTTCTAGGTCACAGCACAATCTTTGCAGAATTTTGTGAATCCTGCCGCACCTGATGAGCAACCAGCCATCATTTCTAGGATCCCTAGATATACTGCCCCTGCAGTAGCTGGCCCACTTGGATGCAACCGGCAACTGCTCTGAGCAGGGCACTCCCTTGCGACCCTGTAGGAACTGAAGTGACCTTCCAACCTGCCCCCTGTATGGAGATTCTGGTCAACCCCTTCTGTATTCCACAATCAGAATCACAAACAGTACCTCCAATGGAGACACAACCAACACATCGTGTCCCATCTCAGGTTGAAGCCCTGCAGGCCCCTCTGGTTCCCCCCATATCTTTGCATGTTGCCACCACACTTTGAAACGAGGCCCCTGGTACCCACCATCACCAAGCCCCTCCTGCCAAAGTACCATCAACTCAAGACACCCTTGTCCGAGAATTCAAGCTTGAGAGTAGATGTCCCGAGCCTTTCAATGGTCATGACCAGCACAAATGAAAACCTTTCGTCATGGAATGCCTCATGACTTTCTTTGCAAAACCCATAACCTTCCAAGGGGATCACAAGAAGGTTACTTTCACAGCCTCTTACCTCATGGACACTGCGCAGAGCCACTACACTTCCCTCCTTCAGTTTAATCCCAACCACCCAGCCTTGCACTTGTGGGAAGGATTCATCTGCAAGTTTGGAGGAATGTTTGGAGTGGTAAACATGCAGATGTCAGGACCCATTCATTTTTCCTTGCCCAAACTGACTCTATCGACACTTATGAACCTCCCAATGGCCTTCTATAACCTCGTGAGCCCCCTTATACACTTCCGGAAGCCTCTCCGACCTTCCCCACTCTTACATGACACTCATGACCACCAGGCTGTACTTGCGATGCCCTTCCCTAACGCACCTTATGCATACTCACCACTTGAACCCACCATATCAACATGCGACATGCAGTTCTACAATCTCTTCATTTGGCATGTGACCCACCATGTGACACCACCAGTGCTACCAGTGTCACTGGCATTATCAGTGTCACCAGTGCTACCACCATTACCAGTGCTACTACCATTACCGGCACTACCAGCATTACCCACATGACCTCCTGCCCAAGGTCACCTGTGTCACTATCATCACCCATGTGACTGCTCTTATGACCTCATGACCTTAACACTCAAATGTGCCACCAATGGTCAGCTGCATATACCCTTCAAATTATGCTCCCCTTCCTCTCCTCAGTCATCTATAACTACGTTACATATGATCCGAAGACTCCCCCATAGTTATAGTTATTTAACCAGGTCACGACCCATGACTGGTCATCTTCGCAACCTTACTTATGCATTCCTAACCCCTCGCAACCTTAGTAGAACATGCACACAGTCATTCCCTGACTAGTTATACCCCCTACTACTATAGTCTCATTGCCTGGCAACCTCTGTACTTTTCCTTTTCCCTTTTACTTCTTGTACACACATATATAAAGTCTTGCATGTAATTACGGTATGCTAGACTTGATATTGACACACTTTGGTTTAAGCTTGAGGCTATTATGCCCTTTGAGCTTGGAACCACAGCAATTGATAGGTCTTGTCTCACTTGGTGACCTCGACAATACCAAGACACACTCTGCTTTATTCTAACTCATTCTCCACACTCGTATAAACTCGCACACCTAAGTATTTCCTTTACTTCATCTTGGTGCTGATTCCTTGAACCCTACAGGTTCTCTTGTTGGTTGGCAAGTTATCGCCTTCACCAACACACTATTTGACACTGTCATGACCACCCACGACCCTCTCAGCAACATCTCTTTCTTTCACCTCATCTTTTTCCTTCTTATGCTTCATTGGTTGACTTTGTGACCTTCTCAGTGTTATCCATTTCTCCCACCTTGTCAATTTCCTTTCTTACATTTCGTTGGTCAACTTTTCAACCTTCTCAATGACCTCTCCTCTCTCTCAACTTGTCTTCTTCCCTTTCTACACTTGGTCTACCAACTTTGCAACCTTTCCAGCAACATCTTCCCCCTCTCTACTTGTTTCTCCTCATTCTCACATCTTCCCAGATGTCTTCGCAACCTTCCGGGACTGAGCATTTTTGACTGTGCTCAACAGTTGATTGGTCCTAGCGAGTTTCCAGGATCGGTCACCAACAAGTCAACTTGTGGCATTACTTATGAGACAGGACAAGCCCTAACAGCAGATTGAGGCAGACCAGAACCTCTGTAGGTTGCAGATGGGTGAAAACAAGCAGTTTTCAAACCATATCATCTGCTTTGAGCCCTTCACCTTCGAATCTAATTGGAACTCAGCTGCCCTGCAATCAGAACTGTACCGTTTGATGTCCATGCGCAATAAGGAGGCTATGAAAGTCATCCTGTGACCCACAACATACCAGGAACTTCGAGATTTGGCCATGCAGATTGACCAGAGGCAGTGGGAATACAAAAGTGAGACCCACTGGACTCAATTCTGCATCAACCCACTGGCCCCTCGTCCTCCTGCCCAACCTGGTGGAAACCCCGACCTCTCACCAACGTCGCAATCTTATTCCCCTGCTGGTAACAACCTTACAACGCCCAACCCAGCCGAAGGAGCGCTCGCAACCCCCTTGCAACCTTCTAATCTACCTCCCCAACCAAATCTGAGTCCGCTGTATGTTCCGCTTAGCGACAAAGAATGAGAACGACGCCATCAGGAAAACCTGTGCCTGAGATGTGGAAAACCAGGCCATTTCAGTGCTGCGTGCCCTGACTGACAAGTAACAGCATGAGCTGTCTTCACCATGGAAGAAGAAGACTTTGAGGAAACTTATGAAGTTGCAAAAGAGGTTGAGGAGAATATGGATGACCTGCACAAAGAGTTTAATGAGGAAGCGACTCAGGAGCCCCCAGGGGAACTCTGAGTCGCAACGAACCAACCCCCATACTCGCGCAGGCCACAATTCATTCCTTTTCATCTCACTTTCCTTGCCTCTCCTTTTTGCGCTTGTTTTCACATTCCAAATTCACAGACATATATACACAAGAAAAAACACCAAAAAAACAAAAAAAAACTATCTACTACTTGCAAGCTTTTTCTTTCCCCTTTCACAACCCTTCTGCCCCTTCCCCACTTGTGACTTTTTCTTTCTCTCCCCCCTTCTCCTCCTCTCCAGCCTCAGGACCCTTCAACTCCATGCCCCATTGGTCCACCCTTGGAATATCCAACAATTCCCTCCTCACATGATGCTGCTCTTGCTCTGCCCATTTTTCCACCCACAACAGGAGCTCTTTGGGCAACTTCAGCAAGAGGTCTTCATAGGCAAAGAAGACTGTCTCCAGTCCTTGTTGTCCATGAAAGCAAGCCTCATGGAGCTCACCGATGGTTGTCACACACTTACTGCACAACTCTAAAAAAAACAATCTTCAGTTTGTCGCCAAGAATATGAAGACTTGTGATGACTTACCTTTTTCCTGCTCCCTACTCACTGACAGCTCCTCCTCCATTCTTTCTACAGTCATGAACACTCCTATAAAACATGGATTAGTTTATACTATACCTGCAACTGTGGAACTTACTGTGTTCTGATTCCTCAGCTTCCTCCAGTCTATGCCAAACCTCCTCCAGTTCAATCTTTTGATCTAGATAAACATGAAGGATCAGTTAAAACATCACGAAATGAAAATTACCACTTACCTTCCCACTCCCCATGGAGAGCCTCGAACTCTCTCTCCACTCCTTCAGCCCACACCATTAATTCCGCAACTTTTGCATCCACAGTTTTGGACATGGACATCTGTGACTTCTTCTTCCGATGTCTCCACAGTTTTGGCGACTTGCCTCTTTGACATTGAAGGGCCAGGTGTCAGTGACTGGGACTTTGTTTGCATCCATTTGCTGCATGTTGGTCATGACGGACTCTCTGGCGCCAGTATCGCAACTTGCGATGTCCTTATTCGACTCGTGACCTTAGGCGTCACCACCCCCATCGTCTCCGACCCTTCGGTGCGCTTCAACGCCTTGTTGATCTTCACATCATCCCATCCATACTCATTCTTGACATGCCATTGACAAAATTCCTGGACCCATGAGCATTTCCTGTGGTCCTCCACACACTGATGACACTTGCCAGCAGTGCTGCACTCACAATGTCTGCCCTTTGTGACACAGTTGTCGCAACCCTGAGATTTAACAATCAGAAGAAATGAATGGGAACGAGAATTACTATTACACACCTCTTGCTCCCTTTCGTTCCACTCTTTGTTCTCCTTTACTGATCCGATTTTCCTCCATGACTGCACGAGCTCTGCAGGTGATGGATCTACTTCACCCATGACATTCTCCATCGCCCCACTTGGGCCTGTGACATCGCCACCATCTCGCTCGTGCCTGCGATGTTTCTTCGTGCCTTCTTGCGGCCCGCTGCCTCAATTCGAAGATGCGCACATCGTGCCTGTTCAGCCTTTTGATGGGCCAGTGCATCTTCCAAGATCCCCAAGTTGATGCCGGGCTCTGTCTCATTGTAGATGTGTGATTCATGCATGAACTCAGTTTTGTTATTGTCAGTTTCAGGCTCATGTTGTTTGACGAAGGCGGATACCATGGTGGTTGGACTTAGAGAAAATTTTTGGGTGTTGTGACCTGATCAACAAACATTGTGCTGACTAATTGTCATGTGATCTCCACTCTTGCAGGGCTCGAGGCATGAAGGGAGGGTAATGTCAGGACCCATTCATTTTTCCTTGCCCAAGCTGATTCTACCAACACCTATGAACCTCCTGACGACCTGCTACAACCTTGCAAGCCCCTCTACATGCTTCCGGAAGCCTCTCCAACCTCCCCTGCATTCACATGACACTCGCAACCACCATGCCATACTTGCAATACCTCTCTCTGCCTCACCCCATGTGTATACTTTGCCTGGACCCACCATTTCAATGCACGACATGCTGTTGTGCATCTTCTTCAGCCAGCATGTGACCCACCACATGACACCACTGACGCTACTCGCGTTACTTGCATTACCAACATCACTCATGTGACTTCTCACCCAAGGTCACCCATGCCACTAGCATCACCACATGACTGCACTTATGACCTCATGACCTTAATGCTCAAATGCACCACCAATGGTCAGCTGTATTATTACTTCAAATATGCGTCCCTTCTTCTCCTCAGTTGTCTATAACTACACTACTTATGATCCGAGAATCCCCCCATAGTTATAGCAACATATATACTTATTTAACTAGGTCATGACTCATGACAGGTCATCTTCGTGACCTTACTTATGCATTCCTAACCCCTTGCAACCTTAGTAGAACATGTGCCTAGTCACTTTACGACTAAACATACCCTGTACTACTATAGTCTTGTCACTTGGTGACTTCTGTACTTTCCCTTTTTCATTATACCTTCTGTATGCATGTATATAAAGTCTCGCATGTACTTACAGTACACTAGACTTGATATTGATGCACTTTTGGTTTAAGCTTGAGGCCATGACACCCTTTGAGCTTGGAACCATTGTGATTGATAGGTCTTGTCTCCCTTGGTGACCTCAAGATCACCAAGACACTTTTACTTTACTCTAACTCATCCTCCATGCTCGTACAACTCACACACCTAAGTATTCTCTCCTTTTGTCTTGGTACTGATTCTTCAAACTTTACAGGTTCTCCTGTCAGTTGGCAAAGTTATTGCCTTCACTGACACACTAACTCGACACCATTGTGACCACCTGCAACCCTCTCAACAACACCTCTTTCTTTCACCTTGTCTTTTTCCTTTCTTATGCTTTGTCGGTCAACTTCATGACCTTCTCAGCATTACCTATTTCTCCCACCTCATCTATTTCTCTTTTTATGCTTCATCAGTCAACCTTGCAACCTTCTCAGCAACATCTCCTTTCTCCCAACTTGTCTTTTTCCCTTCCACACTTTGTCTACCGACTTTGCGACCTTTCCAGTGACATCTCCCTTCTCCCTACTTGTCTATTTCCATTCTTACACCCTTTCAGATGTCTTTGCAACCTTCTGGGACCAAGCATTCTCAACTGTGCTCAACAGTTGATTGGTCTTAGTGAGTTTCCAGGATTGGTCACCAACAAGTCAACTTGTGGCATTACTTATGAGACAGGACAGGCCCTAACAACAGGCCCTAACATAATATCAAGTCTCACCCTCGCCCCACCACTCAACACCAAGAATACCTTATTATGTCTACCAGTCACACTCCTCCCCAACCCATTACTCACCACTTTCAAACATGCACAGGCAGCTGTGCAATTACTCCAATGGCCTTGAAGACAACCTGTGAGCCGCCAACCACCATTCAAGAGTGACCAGTGTCTGTTGTTCAGTCACAACCCGAAGAACCCACCCAAATCACTCCTAGCCACACTTCATCCCTGTGTGAAGAAGCCAAGTCCCTCATGGAACAGCTCAGCTACCCACGCTTTGACCGTCCTCGTCACCACACCTACCAGATTCTCAACAATACTTGCTGCCAATACGAAGTGGGAACCCTGGATGAAGAATTGGCATATATCATAGAGACTGCGAACCTCTACAGAGCTCTGGTTAGATTGACAGACAGATTCTGCACAAACCCCCAGAATCAGTTGTACAAGAGTCAGCACCAGTATCCAGGAACCACTGACCATGGAGTTCCTACTCCCCCTGACCTGGATACCCCCTCACAACCTTCAAGACAGATTCAACCTGCTAGAGGACCCTGGGATATGGCACCACTTTTCCAACTTGCAGCACAATCCCTGCAGAATTTTGCCAATCCTGCTGTGCTGGATGAGTGACCCGCCATAGTTTCCAGGATCCCTAGGTACACCGCCCCTCACAGCAGCTGGCCTACTTGGACACAGCCAGCCACTACTCCAAGCAGGGTGCTCCCTTGCGACCCTATAGGGACCAAAGCAATGCTTCAACCTGCCCCCTGCCTGGAGATTCCAGTTGAACCCTTTCGAATTCCACAACTGGAATTGCGACCAGTACCCCCGATAGAAATGTGACCAGCATCTCACACCCTGTCCCAGGCTGAAGTCCCCCAGGTCCCTTCGGTCCCCCCTATGCCTCCACATGGAGCCACTGCACTTTGAGACGAGGCCTCTGGTACCCACCACCACCATTATTATTACCAGGCCCCTCCCTCCAAAGGACCATTGGCCTGAGAAGCCTTTGCTCGAGAATCCAAGCTCGATACTAGGTGCCCCAAGCCATTCAATGGTTGTGATCAGCACAAGTGGAAACCCTTCATCATGGAATGCCTTATGACATTCTTCGCAAAACCTGTAACCTTCCAAGGGGATCATGAGAAAGTTACTTTCACAGCCTCTTACCTCATGGACACTGTGCAGAGCCACTACACCTCCCTCCTTCAATTCAATCCTGAACACCCAGCCTTACACTCGTGGGAAGGGTTCATCTGCAAGTTGGGAGGGATGTTTGGAGTGGTTAACATGTGGATGAAAGCAGACCAGAATCTCCGAATGCTGCAGATGGGTGAAAACGAACGATTCTCCAACCACATCATCCATTTTGAGTCCTTCGCCTTCGAATCCAACTGAAATTTGGCCACCCTACAGTCAGAGTTGTACTGCTCAATGTCCACACGCATCAAAGAGGCCATGAAAGTCATTCCGCAACCTACAACATATCAGGAACTTTGAGATTTGGCAATGCAAATTGACCAGAGGCACTGGGAGTATGAGAGTGAGACCCGTAGAACTCAATTCCATGCCAACCCTCCTGCTCCTCATCCCCCTGCTCAACAAGGCAGAAATCACCCACTTGCTCAACAAGGCGGAAATTGCAACTTCCAAATAACATCGCAACCTTATCCCACCGCTGGCAACAACCCCTCGATGCCCTGACCAGCCACAGGGAACCCTGCGACTCCACTGTGACCCCCTAATCCGCCTTGTCAGCCAAATCTGAACCCGAACCTGCACTACATTCCCCTCAGCGATGAGGAATGAGAGCAATGACATCAGGGAAATCTATGTTTGAGATGTGGAATGCCAGGACATTATAGCACAGCATGCCTGATCGATGATTAGCAGGACAAGCCATCTTCACATTGGAAGAAGGAGAGGAAGACTTACAGGAAGAGTACAACATTGAGGAAGAAGTAGAAGAGGATGTGGATGACCCACATGAAGAGTTAAATGAGGAAGCGACTCAGGAGCTTCCAGGGGAACTCTGAGTCATGACGAACCAACCCCCATACTCACATGGGCCACAACTAATTCCTCCTCTTCTCAGTCTCCTCGCAACTTTTCTAATACTCCTATTGCTTCCAAGTCCTCCCAATCTTTCCTCATAAAGACACAAATCTCAGATTTTGGCTTGATTCCTCTAAATACTCTTGTGAATTGCAGCACATCCATGAATTTTATCGATTTTACCCTTGCAAACACCTGTCTGAACCTCCTAATGCCACTCCCACAACCTTTACCACTCCAATACTTCAATGGAAGTTCCTCCAGCTCAAACATAACCCACTATGTCCTCACTAATACAAAATTCCCCAATGATACCATCCAATCCATTAAGTTCCTCATCACTAAGACCCATCCTCTCACTCCTGTCATTCTAGGGCTCGATTGGTTACAAACCTGGAACCCTAGGATTGACTGGACCAATCTCACCTTTAGTTTCGGACAGACAGCCCACTCCGCGACTATTCCCCTTACTATTTTGGATGCAAAACTCCCAAGTAAACCCTCTCCTGACCTTGCAAACTCAACCCCAAAACCCTCTACACCCCTGCAAGTTCAATTGGTCAAAGCCACCATGCTTCACCACTTGGAACAACAAGGAGAATTTATAAGTCTCCTATACATCCAACCTGCAAACAACCCTTATGACAACAAATCAATACTTGCAAGTTCTGCGACCACTGAACCCTCTCCCCTGAACCCTGAAGAAATAGTTCCACAGGAGTACCACAATTTTATGGATGGTCTTTTCCAAAACCCTAGCTTGAGAATAGCTGAAGGAGATGAGTGGAAGACTGCCTTCCACACTCGCTATGGCATGTTCGAATATCTTGTCATGCCATTTGGACTCATGAACACACCCATGACCTTTCAGCACCTCATGAACGATATCTTCCACAATTTTGTTGATGTGAATGTGGTAGTCTACCTTGACAACATTCTGATCTATTCAGACAACCTCAAACAACATTGCAACCACATCTGAGAGGTCCTACAACATCTATGCAAGGCAGACCTACATGCGCAACCTGAGAAGTGTGATTTCCACACCATGACAGCTAAATACCTTGGAGTTATAGTGTCTCCTGATGGAATTGCCATGGACCCTTTGAAGATACAGGCCATTCTAAGTTGGCCTGTACCCACAAAGATCCACAACCTTCAGAGCTTCCTAGGTTTCACTAATTTCTATCGAAGATTTATAGAATAACTATTCTGGCATCATTATTCCACTTATGCAACTCCTCCACAAGGACACACCTTGGAAGTGGAGTCCGCAATGCCAAGAAGTCTTCAATATCCTCAAGCAAGCCTTTACCAAAGCTCCTGTCCTTCAACACTATGACCCTGACCACCCCATTACCCTCAAATGTGATGCTTCCAATTACACAATAGTGGCCATTCTCTTGCAAACCAATCCTGCAACTAACAAGCTATGTCCCATCGCTTTCCATACAATGATCACTGCAGAGCTCAACTATGACATCTATGACAAAGAGCTACTTGCAATACATGATGCATTCAAGCAGTGGAGAGCATACCTCAAAGGTGCGAGATACCAAATTCAAGTGTTTTCAGACCACAATAATTTGTGATATTTTACCACCATGAAGCAACTCAGCCATTGACAAGCCTGCTGGGCAGAGTATCTTTCTAGTTTTGATTATGTTATTCATTATCAAGCAGGAAAGCTAGGTGTGAAGCCAGATGCCCTCACATGACGACCTGACATCTACCCAAAGAAGTCTGACCAACCCATGACCAATGTGCAAAACAACAAGGTCGCAATACTGCCAGAACTACTTTGAGCAGCCATCATCCTCAATGAAGAAGCCCTGATTTCACGAATTCGACACACTCCCCATGACTCCTACTTCTCCAAAAAATTACAGGGCACTTCACAAGGTTGCGACAAGGCATTCTCACTCTCCCCCAACAGCTCATTATTACTTCGAAATGGCAAAATATATGTTCCTGACCACAACTCCCTCCAATTTGACATCCTGTGCTCCAACCATGACCACAAGCTACAAGGACATCCAGGTATAAAAAAGACAACCCAGCTAATAAACAGGTTGTTTTTCTGGCCAGGACTCCAAAAGGATGTAACCATCTACATCCATGGTTGTCACACCTGCACAAGGGCAAAACCTGTCCAACACAAACCTTATGGACTCCTCAAGCCCTTGCCCATAGGAGAGCAACCTTGGTCTTCAATCTCGATGGACCATATCAAAGCCCTCCCTCTTTCCACGACCTTTGACTTGATCCTCATCATTGTCTGCCAACTTACGAAGCAAGTGATTTTTATCTCTACCAATACTACTGACACCGCAAAAGAATTAGCCCAGCATTTTGTCACCCACATCTTCTCAAAGCATGGGCACATGCCACATGACGAGCAAAACTTATTGATGTCTTTAGACACCAATGGCCACCAGTAGTAATGGCAGACATAGTCTGTCGTTATCTGCTGTAGTAGGCTGAACAGGTGTTGGCTGCAAATAGATGTTCGTGGCCGGGTTCTTCAGGGGGTCTTGTTACATGACAGAGACACTAGACAGAACCTTGGAGGATGTAGAGGTTGAGTGCAAAAAGTTCGGAGAATGAAAATATACATTGTCCGGAGTATCCGGTATTGGATCCGTTAGAGTCCGATGTTCGGATTGAAAGTTCAAGGGGCTGGCAATGACAAAGGCCAGCAGATCAATGGGTATGACGAAGGGTGAGCTTGCTAAAGATCACAGCATGATGTGGGCGTTCAAAAAGCTGGATTTCCATAGAGTCTGGTACATACTTATGTACATTTTTCTAAGTACAGCAAATCCAATCCTACGGAAATCTCCGGAAGCTACAGAAGGCAATGCGGTATCGTGTACAAGGTCATATAAGGGCCATAATTCATAAGTGAGTCATGCAGTTTGGAGGGATGAAATGTCCAATAACTAGCATATGTCCGGACTGCTCATAAAATGAAGGAAAATAAGGCTGGTACAGCAAAGGAGTACTAGGAACAATGGGCAAAGTACTGCAAGGGGTTTGAAATGTTTTAAATGATCAGATGGTTGAAAGGGATCACAATATGAAATTTACAGCATGTATATGAAATAGAGGAAGGGGAATGGAATAGTGAGCATGTTGAGTGCTGACCATGCTGGAGTGATGAAATAGAGGGGTGTAGGCAGTGTGTGTGACCTGCGGGCTGTGATCATCATGGGGAATCGGAGACCAGAGAGTCCGATGTCGGATAAGTATCAGATGTTTTCAGATGTTATCAGACGGTGTTGGATTGTTATCAGATTGTAATTGCCTTAGGTCCTGAAATATCCGGATAGTCGATATCTGTCATGTTTCTTTGTCTAAACCGCATGTCATCCTTACACCGCAACCCCATGTGTCCTAGAACTGCATGGGCTTCCTGGGTTATTCTCCCAGGGATGCTTTTCCCTAAACTGCATGTCATCCTTACATTCTCCCAGGAGCTGAAAATGCAACTGCCCTTGGTTGCAACCAAACAAGGCCAAATAATCGTTTGTTGATTGTGAAGTACACATTGTGTGGGTGCACGTGGGTCCAAACACACACTTGTGTCTTCTCTAACGACAATGATACACCACCGACAGCTCAGCAATGGAAAATTTCGACGCCGTTATCTTCCAGCATGCGATCCAGGCGATGGAGGAGACACGGACGATGGCTCTGGGTGATGAGTTGCCGGAACGGGGACAGGATGGTGAATATGCGGAGTGGGTGAGGACATATGCGGGCGATGTGGTGCGTGAAGCAGTTTCTCAAATCTGGCAATGCACTGACACAGCATTTCAGGATGATTTTCTTGCTGGATACGTGGCGGCCCTTGAGGAGGATGTGGATATCGACGAGGGGCTCGTCCCTGTGGCACGAAGGTTGAGGAAGTGGCGAAAAATCCGTGGGGAAGAATGGACCGCTGAGCAAGTGCGAAAACAGGAGGAGGCCGAAGCTGAAAAGAGACGCACGAGCGAAGAGAGGGCCGCCGTAGAGAGGGCCGCAGCGGAGGCGGAGGCGGAGGAGAGGCGGACAGAGGCGGAAAGGGCTGCCGAGAAGAGGGCGCGCCTCATCGTGATTAGTGACAGCGAGGACGATGGCGGGGCAGCAGCGGCAGCAACAGCAACGACAGGAGCGGAGGAGCCCGCCGCAGCAGTGGCGGCAACAATGATGGTATCGCCGGGCGTCGCAGAGCTACATGCGGACGAGGTGGCAACTGCAGAGGTGGAGACAGGAAAGGTACAGGTGGCAGTGGCAGAGGATCGGGACGGTCATCGGACCATGTGGGGAACTGATGGGGTGACGCCCATTGGTGTTATCAAAGTGGCAGCAGTGAGTGCGGTGCTGCCCCCCATGTTGGAGCATTGGGCGGGCGGGCGGATGACGGCAATGCTGGTGTGGGTGGAGATCACGAGGGGAGTAGCAGAGAAACGACGGCGAGGGAGGACCGGAGTGGGAGCAGACATCAGGTCCCGGGCTGCGCGACAGCCTGGAGATGAGGTAAGTGGTCGATTAAAATGTGTGAAGGTTTTTAGGTGTCTGATCTAATGAGTAGGAACATGATCCGGCTTGCGAGGAGTGCGCCCAGAAGCGGCGCACGTGCTACGGAGTGGAGGGGGTAGCATGCCGGTGGTGCCGGACTTATAAGGTATCATGCAGTGTATCGGCTGTACAAGGTAAGTAGTAATGGATTCTTTCCATAGTGGGGTAAATAATGAGTGAGATTTCAGGGATGAAGTCGGAGAGGGCACCGGTGTCTGGGGTCGGAGGTAAGTCGGCATTTTATCGGCTCTGTGTTGGCTAACGTGGCAGAGGCGAGCAGCAGCAAGAGGCCAAGGCGAGGTGCGACACGGGCACCGGTTCGCAAGGAGACAACGCTGGAGGAGGAGGACAAGATCGAAGACGACGACAGCGTGGAGCTGGTGGAGGAGCCGCCAGTGAAGAGGAAGAAGGCGGAGGTGGGTCCCAGCCAAAAGGGAAAGGAGCGGGAGACGGCACCAGGTGTGTCCGGGCAGAAGGCCTTGGAGAGAGCACTGGAGATGATGGAGAGGGGGGCAGACCAGGTGAAGGCTGGGGCGGAGCTTCTCCAGATGCTCCTTCTCGGCGAGTTGTTTACTGTATAAATGTTTTGTTTTTGTATGTGTTTTCTTTTTGAATGGAGTGGAATGTTGTGTGGGAAAAGTGAGTGAGAGCTGTAAGGAAAAGGTTAAAAGAACATCGGGTATGAGGTTTGGACTTGTCCAAAATTTCCAATTTTTATATTTTATATTTTTTTATTTACAGGGGTTTGGGCGTCGATCAAATCAATGTAAATTATGGGAAAATAAAGGATACGATAGAGAGAGATGCCTAATGGCAAGGGCGAAGGTTCTGGGTTGCTCCGGAGTGTTGCGGACGGGTTTCCGGAGCGTTGGTGTCGGTGGCTTCATCATCAGATTCATCAGATAGTTTGGTGGCTTGGTCATCCACATCCCTGGTATTGATAGAGTTATGTGAGGCCTCGTGTATTTGATAACGTGAGATGTCCTCGTTTGTCTCCGTTGTTTGGTCAGTGATAGATGTGACCAGAATCAATGTTTGCGAGCGTGGATAGTAGGGAATGATGCAGAAAGCTGCGTAGTGGATTTTTGAGATGGCGCTGTCGAGTTCCGAGAGAATATATGCACCGTATTGAGTTCAGTGGACAATGATCATCAGTCCAAAGAATCGTGGTTTTGTCTTCCAGTTTAATTCCATTTCTACGGCCGAGTTTCAGATCAATACCAGCGATCCAGGTTTGAAATTGTAGTCGATGATAGAGTTCCTGTCAGGATCGCTTACATAAGCACATAAGAAAGGTCAGGTTGGGATTGCGAAAGGGAAGCGGGAAGGTCGCGGGAAAGTCACGTGACCCGGACAGGTGGTGGATTACATAATGCGGAAGTCACGTGACCCGGGCCTGGACGCATCACGTGACTCACGGGGTCCGAGCGTGGGAACGCCGGCAACTCCCGGGGTTCCCGCTATATATACTACGTCTTTTTCCTACTTGTACCCTTTTCCCCTTATGTTAGTATCGTCATCATCGACCTTACGTTAAGTTGTGTGAACCGTGAGACTAAGTCTGACACAATACTAACATCAACCCCTGTCCGCCCTAGCCCCGTGTCCTAACCCGGCTAGCCTGGACCCCTATCTCAAACTGTCACACCCTGTGACAGCTTATCCCCCTCATCCTCTTTCTCTTTACCCTGCCTGCGGTGTGTAACAGAACTGCACGAAATTTTTACTGTGTGTAGATACACGTGACCAGACCCAGAGGAAGTCTACTGTGACCCTCCCCTAGTGATACCGAGTGCCAAAGGCCCGGAACTTTGTTTTACAGCTACGTACCAGTGAATCGCATAGTGTACAGGGCAAGGAAAGGCCCTACATAGTTTTCTGTAGTTTCCTGGTCCAGTGGACAGGGCCCTTGCTCTGTGACCATTGTCAGAAGGGCACACGGGCAACTCACTAGGAGTTGTGGAGTGACCACCTGGGACACCATTCAGGCCCCACGTTAACAAGAGTTTCATAGAATAAGAGTTAGAATAAGAGTTCTATAGGTACATAAGTACTAGAAGAGCAGCCTGAGAGGACAGGACTGCTAAGAGATCGAAGAAATCCTGAGTGCCCAAGGCCCGGAATTTTATTTACAGCGTCTGCGTCCGAGACCGGGTCGAGCCCAGCTCCCCCCCGATTCCCCCGTTACTGACGTCCCCGAAACCCCATCACCACCACCAGGGTCTGTGATGGCTGACCACGTCGCCCCGCCTGCAGCCCAACCAATGAGGCTTGATTTGTCTGTTGCCCCCTTTGATGGGCAGAAAAAGAATTTCCGCACATTCCTCCGTTCGCTTCGCCTCCAGTTTATGGCGAACCCGACTATCTATGCCACGGACCTGGCAAAGGTCCTCTACACCCTCAGCAAGATTGCTGGGGATGGGTTTGCCGCTGAGTGGGCAAATATGAAGGGAGAGGAGATCCTGGGAAATGATGAGGCTGGATCCTGGGTAGACTTCGTGGAGGAGATGAAACGGGCATTTGATGACCCAAATGACCGTGCGACTGCCCTCGCAGACATTGCGAGGCTGAAACAGGCCTCTGCGACAGCCCCAGAGTTCTTTGCAAAGTTCGAGACACTGTTCCGCCGAGCAGGAATGGCTGAAGTAGCCGATTCGGATATCTTGGTTCACTGGCTAGAGTTGAACCTGAGTAGGAGACTGGTGGGGAAAATCTATAGTGTCTCACCGATGCCTGAGACCTATGTGGAGTGGAAGGCACTAGCAGAAAAGCTTGATGCCCAGCAGCGCCGCCTTGATGGAGTCATCGCGCAGCAGAATTCCGTCCGCCCTGCCCTGCCCATAGGCAGCCGACCCCTCCCCCAGCCCACTCGCTTCACCCCAGCCCCTCGCCCCTTCCTGGCCCAGCCACAGGCCCGCACCCCTGCCCCTCCCGTCATGCCGCGTCCCGCCAATGCTGGTGATGCCATGTTGGTCGATCGTGCACGTGCCCCTGGAGTAGGACGCGCCTGTTTCCGATGTGGCCAAGCGGGCCACATGGTGAGAGACTGCCTCCTCCCAGACACACGCCCACAGATCCCAAGGCCGCAGGTCCGCGCCGTGGAAAGCCAGGCACGAAGTGCCGAGGACTACGAGAATCAGATCGCATTGCTCTTAGACCGTGTGGCATTGTTGGAAAGAGAGAAGAGGGCTCCTATTGAGGAGCCGGATTTTGGAGACGAGGCCCAGTGAGTCCGAACTGGTGTCTCAAGAGTAGTCGCCCCAGCCCCCCTTCCGTCCCTGTGTCCGCAGTGAGTATACCCAAATATACAATCTTGCAGCGGAGACATACCCGAATTGAGGCTGAGGAAAAGGACAAAGCGGAAACAGAAACCGCTGATAATGAAATACTGCAAAAGGAAAGGGTGGCTAGCAGGAAAGCAGAGCCGATTAAGCGCCTTGTGGAGGTGCTGAAAGACTCCCTGATACGCACCCCCCGAGAGCTCTCTATCCGGGTGCACCTGGAAGCTCTCAGCACTGGCAGGGGGGCAACCACGAAAGCCCTTGTCGACTCAGGCTGCACAAACTGCTTTATGGACTTGGAGTGGGCTAGGAAAATGGGATTAGAGCCATCCCCCCTATTGAACCAGATCACCATGTACAATGTGGATGGGACACAGAACAGAGATGGCAAGATCCGGTATGGGATAGAGCTGCTTGTGACGGTTGGCGATCACCGGGAACGAATCCACTTCCTGCTAGGGAAGACCCAGTCGCATGTGGCGATCCTTGGGCACGATTGGTTAAAGCGTCATAACCCAGAGATCGACTGGGTGAAAGCCGAAGTAAGGCTCACTCGCTGCCCCCATGCCTGTGCCTCTTCCCCACACAGCCGCCCAACTCCTAAACGAGCCCCTGCACCCCCGAAAACAAGTACCCTGGCTTCCGCCAGTATTCCGGACACCTGTTTTCCTAATGATGGCCCCACTCCTGATTGGCCCAGCCTCCACCCCACAGTCTTCAGTGAAGCAAAGTGGGATGAGCTCCCCCGCTCCCACCCAGACTTCGACATTAAAATCGAGTTCAAAACTGATCCCGGGCACCTCTCCACTAAACTGTACTCACTAACATGGGCAGAGATGGTGGAGATGAACCGATGGGTAGATGAGCAGTTAGCATCTGGACGTATCCGACCCTCTAAATCCCCGTACGCAAGCCCTTTCTTCTTCAAACATGAGAAGGACAAGCTGCGGCCGATTATTGACTACTCGAGGCTAAATGAGCATCTGATCAAGGACAAGTACCCCCTCCCACGCATCAGAGACACAGTGGATGTGCTGAAGGGAGCATCCATCTACTCCAAGATAGATGCAAAAGGTGGCTTCCCCTCGATGCAGGTTTGGCCACCGCTGCGCTTTCCTGACACCTCGTGGACTCTTCGAACCAGCTGTCATGTGGTTTGGGCTGCAGAATGCGCCTGCAACCTTTCAGCGCTTCATGAACCATGTGCTGAGAGAGGGGATTGCAGGAGGACATGTCCGGGCCTATGTTGATGATGTCATAGTGTTTGCAGAGGACTTGGCTACCCACCGGTACTGGATGAATCGAGTTTTGGAGAAGTTTGGAAAGAATGGGTTGTGCCTCAGACTCAGTAAATGCGAGTTTGAAAAAAGTGAGATCATCTTCCTTGGGATGAAGATCTCTCACAACTGCTTGGAACACGATCCGGCGAAGGGTGAAGCAGTGCGGAACTGGCCACGACCTAGGAATGTGAAGGAGGTGCAAAGGTTTAATGGGATGTTAAACTACCTCCGTCGCCACATCCCGAACCTCTCAGCCCGTGCCAAACCATTGTTCCGGTTGACAGGGAAAGTTCCATGGAAGTGGGAAGCAGAGGAAGAATCGGCCTTCCAGGATCTCCGGCTAGCACTCGTATCAGCACCTGTCTTGGCTCTACCACAAGACAAAGGGAGATGGAAGGTAGAGACGGACGCGAGTAACCTAGCGACTGGAGGAGTGCTCTCGCAGCAGCAGATGGATGGGACCTGGAAAGTGGTGGACTACATCTCCCAAGCCCTTTCTGCAGCTGAGAAGAATTACGATGTGTATGACAAAGAGTTCTTGGCAGTAATCCGGGCACTTCGGGAGTGGTGGGCATACCTCATCGGAGTGGAAGAGACGATTGAGATCTGGACAGATCATGCAAACCTTCAGTACTTCCGAAAACCCCAGAAGCTGAAGCCGAGGCAGGTCCGTTGGGTTGGCGAGCTCCAGTGCTTTGACTTCGAGATCAAGTACCGCACGGGAAAATCAAACACAAAGGCAGACCCACTCTCGCGGAGGCCAGACTATGGAGAAATGGCGGAGGAAGATGCACCGGTGCAAGTCTTCCCAGAAGTGGAAACCCGCACGTCATTCATGTCGGAAATGGAGACGCTACTCCAGAAAAATAGCGCGGTACATGTGCAGAAGCCAGAAGAGCTGGATGATGAGTGGACGAGAGATCGAATGGGACTCTGGCGGAAGGCCAAAATCACCTGGGTGCCCCCAGGGGCACATGAGGCAGTGCTCACCTTCGAGCATGACCTTCCCATTGCTGGTCACCCAGGCCCCCGGAAGCTGAGGGCAGCATTGCTGAGGTCCTACTGGTGGGTGGGGATGGTGAAGGACTCAGATCGATATGCGGGAGGGTGCCAGATGTGCCAGAAAGTGAAGCCTGACCGCACTAGGCGTGCCGCTCCGCTCCACCCTCACCCAGTGCCTGAAGGGCCTTGGGCAGTGATCTCTTGGGACATTGTGGGCCCTTTCCCCCTCTCCCGTGGGCACAACGCCATCCTGGTCATTGTAGACAAGTTCACAAAGCGGACCCTCATTGAGGCTATTGGGCTTGACCTCACTGGACTTGGTGCTGCTCGCATTCTCCGAGACCGGGTCTTCCGTGACCATGGAGTTCCACAGAAGGTTGTGAGTGATCGGGGCACCCAGTTTGTGTCTAAGTTTATGAAGGAGTTTTATGGGATGATTGGGGTGAAGGCAAACCCAAGTACGGCTTTCCACCCCCAGACAGATGGACAGACGGAACGGGTCAACCAGGAGGTTGAGGTGTATCTCCGGGCCTATGTGGACCACCTACAGGACGATTGGGCAGAATGGTTGTCTACTGCTGAGTTTGCGCTCAATAACCACGAGCATTCAGCCACTGGATTCACACCCTTCTACCTAGAATATGGCCGGCACCCATGGAATGGTGGGATTCGGCCACCCTCAGAGGTGAACCCTGCGGCAGATGAGTGGATGGCTAAGCTCACAGAGTCTCGAAGAGCAGCCAGGGAAGCAATGGGGAAAGCGGCAGATGCGATGAAGGCCAGTTATGATAAAGGAAAGCGGCCGAGTCGGGAATACTCGAAGGGAGACCTAGTCTGGTTGGACACACGGAACCTAAAAATGGATCGACCCTCCAAGAAGCTTGACAACAAGCGGGCTGGACCCTTCATGGTTGAGGAAAAGGTTGGACCAGCAGCGTACCGGCTCAAGCTCCCCCGAGCATGGCGCATTCATCGGGTCTTCAATGAGCTGCTACTCACCCCGTATATTGCACCCTCTTTTCCTTCTCAAAGTCTACCTCCGCCCCCCCCTCCCACGATTGATGATGACCACTTGGAGTATGAGGTTGAGGCCATCCTTGATGTCAAGAAGGTGGGACATGGGGTGAAGTACTTAGTAAAATGGTTGGGGTACCCTGTGGAGGAGAACACTTGGGAACCTCGTCGCAACCTCACTAACGTCACACTGTTGCTCCGAGACTTCTTCCAGCAACACCCTGACAAGGCGAAGTTAGCAGGTCGGGACGCCCAGCCTTAAGAGGGGGGTGATGTCAGGATCGCTTACATAAGCACATAAGAAAGGTCAGGTTGGGATTGCGAAAGGGAAGCGGGAAGGTCGCGGGAAAGTCACGTGACCCGGACAGGTGGTGGATTACATAATGCGGAAGTCACGTGACCCGGGCCTGGACGCATCACGTGACTCACGGGGTCCGAGCGTGGGAACGCCGGCAACTCCCGGGGTTCCCGCTATATATACTACGTCTTTTTCCTACTTGTACCCTTTTCCCCTTATGTTAGTATCGTCATCATCGACCTTACGTTAAGTTGTGTGAACCGTGAGACTAAGTCTGACAGTTCCAGTGTGCATCAATGAACTGCTTGATGGATTGTTTTCGGGCAGCGAGTACTTTGTCGGCGATGGTCGCTAGGTCTTCTTCTTGTTTTTGTAGTTGGCAGGCTCAAAGGGCTATCAGTTCCATAGTAGTTATCAGGGCGTCGGCAGTCGGAATTATATATGTTGCTTCAGATATGTCGAAAGGGAAAAGTGGTTCAACGCCGTGTGTGATGTAAAATGGAGAGTGACTGGTGGATCGTTGGATTGTGGTTCGTTCTGCCCAAATGACTGAGGGTAAAACATCCAGCCATTTCGATTCGTCTCTGTCTGCTGCTTTGATTAACGACTCACAGACTGATCGGTGGGCACGTTCGATGACACTGTTAGCACAGGAATTATATCCGGAGATACGGATGTGACAGATTCTGTACTGTTTCTTGAGGAAATCGAGGGCCTTGATAAATGGGGTACCATTATCTGTAATGATCTTCTACTGCTCCCCATCGGCACAGTATATCTTCAAATATGAAGGTTCCGAGAAGTCAGGCGGTCTCGTTTCGTAGCGGTCTTGCTTCCGGATATGCAGATAATGAACATCAGGCATGGACAAGGAGGCGAAAACTGCGAGCCCTGGGTAGGAACATAGTGTCAATGTGTGCTCGACGGAAAAGACCGGCTGGGGTGGCGACCGTTGGTGGAATAAAAATCTTCTGGATTTGTCAAGTCTGGCATTGGTGACAAGTTTGAACAAACCATTTTATGTTCTGATCCAACACCAGCCACCAGAACCAATTTAGGATACGCATCTGGATAACGTAAATGCCTTTGTGGCCAAGTGAATCGTGTGCCTCAGTGATAATTGCGAGCTGTCTGTGGTCCGGAGGTACTACCTGGTGGCAACCCTTGGATCATGTGATGCACCCAGGCCCAGGTCATGTGATCTTATGATTATGTAATCTCACCACAGCCACAGGTCATGTGACCTTCCAACAACCCTCCCCAGTTTCTCCACAAATCCTCTTTTTGGATGCTTATGTAAGCGATCCTAACATGTGAGGACAGCCACACCAGGCCAACTACTGGTGCTTAAGACCACTCAGCCAAAAGGCCACAATACTCAATCCAGATTGAGTATGCCAGTTGGTCCTTATATAGCACATGTAATGTCACTCTCCCATCCTGTATGGGTCATGACATTACCTCCCCCTTTAGGTCCAATCACCCTAGATTGGACATGTGCCATAAGCAGGCCCCCACCACTGAAGGTGTAAGCCAAGTTTCTGGTTCCAGGGTACCCAGTGTCAGGTCTCACGGACCTTATTTATAAGTGTCGGGTCCTATGTTGGTCTTTATAGACCATGTGCTGGACCCCTGACCACAGGTCACATGTACCCCTCAGGTCATGTGACCTGCCTAAGGCATCTCACAAGTGCACTCACAGGTGATTTGGATCCTTACCCATGGGTCTTACCCACTATCAGAGGCATACTCAGATCTGTGTATTATGAGTATAAAGAGAGATCTGGAGGACCTGTAAGTCAAGTCTATGGGTAACAACAAGTACCAATGAGTTTCAACTGAGGATCCAAGTCAAGTCTGGGTCAGGTAAATGCCCACACCTACCTATGGGTACCCAAGGGTACTGTTACGACCCCATCCACTTGCATAAGCACGATCCCCGCTCCAGACTCCGGGCTCCTTACCAACTCCGATCCGCTCCACCGTAACTCCATTTGCTCTGCTCCATACCATCATTGGACTTCACTCTTCCAGCCTTCGGACCATTTGGACTTCATTCTAGAACCTTCTCCCTCCTTCCCCTCATTCTGTTTACCATTGAGAGGATACCCTTGACCCATGGGAGTCATTTTCTGTTGTTGTTTCTTTGTTCCATGAAAATTGCACAGGCACATGTGGTGAAACTCTCCTAGTAATTTGATATGTACATTGTTTCACATTACTCCTATACTCTGTCCTTGCAGTATAAGTTTCCACCTGTATCTCCCTGCTCCTCAGTTCGAATATTAACGTCTCTTGATCCTAAATATCTCTGAGCTTTCGTCCTCATCGCCCTCGACATTCTACACATCATCCAACCAACTCCAAGCAACTCCAGTGGACTCCGATCAACTTCAGAGTTTTGACTTACATTCTGATCCTCTTTTGGGTATTGTTTCTGTTTGATAAATAGGGACACGTATATACGTGGTGGCACAACACATACGTTGAGGCCGCAGTCCCATGAGTCTTCTCCTTCCCCACCTACCCCCCCACCCCCCCGACCGGACTCCAATAGAACATCTCCACTCCACTCCGCTAATCCCTTTCGCTACTAACCTGTTAGGACCGTGACAGTATATTTGAACTTCAAACCTCATATATACAAACTTAAACAATGCCTACTACACGATCCAGTGCTTGACTTCCACCTCCTGTTGCCAATGACGCCGACATTCCAGAACCAGCCGACAATACTCTGACTCCGAGTGTGTCCAGACCCCCGTTGCATTTGACACATGGAGAAGATTTACATCAGAGTTTTCACCAGGGGTGTTGATTGATGAAGCAACAGAAGATGAGTGTGATCTGGCTTGGATGCCTCCAACCAATGATGTAAATGAGGGTGCCCTTGGCTCATTTAGGGTTCTCATGTGCAGGCAGCCCCAGCTTACTCTGTTGCAGTACAATGCTCAGGCAATGTATTGTCACAATGAGACAGAAAATTTTATGCAGGAGAATTTTCATGCTGAGGACTATAAGTTCATACATAAAATGGCTCATCATGCTGATTCCCTTGGGCTAGAGGTAAAGAGGAGAAAGGCACAGGTTGATTTTGACCAAGAAAAGAATGCCAAAAAAAAGCAGCTAGAGAGGAGAGGAAGAACAAGGCCAAGGAACTTGCTGAAAGAGTTGCTGCTGTCAAATTGATCTTTGACAAGGAGGAGATAAGGAAACTGAAAGGAGAGCAGCTGAAGACACATCTGCTTGCTTATCAAAGGGCAGGAGCTCCTAATCTCAATACCATCAATTCCAGAACAAGAGTTAATGAGATTAGATCAGCCCTCTTAGCAGCCCATGACGTCATGCTGCCGCACTGTAACACGGGACTGCCCATCCCCAGTAGTACTCTTCATATGATGACATGGCGATTTGGCGATTGAGTTCGACTGAATTTGCACGATACAGCTGTTGTGGGGGAGAGGTGAAGAAGCAGTCAATTTGGAATCGGCAAGCTTTTTATATTCATCAATATAAGTATATTTTATATAGGTCAGGTTTAACTTAACCCTTTATTATAATAATAATATTCTGACTGACGACCAAGTGAAAGGCGCGGACCCACACTGCCCCTTCCCACGTTTGCATCGGCTGTGCGCACTGTGCCGCTATGGATTGTATACTCTAAATCGGTTCATCATTTCCTCCCCCTCCATTTTCTGTGGTCCAGAAGGTCCATCACACTTATAAGGGCTAACAAAAAAAGGAAGGGAGGCTCTCCCGCCCTACTGTGCGCGCAGTGGAAAAGGGTGATATCACGCCCCCCCATGTCCCACAGGGTATGTGAGTGTGAGTGTGTGTGTGATTCCATTCCAGAAACTTGCGTGGCTTAATGGCTAGCCTGGGATGTCGGAACCCTTGGCGCTGGCTAATCTTCTTTACGCATCAAAATGAGGGAAGGGGGTGTGATTGATCTTTTTTTTCTTTCATTTTTCTTCTTTCTTCTTCTTCCCTCAACAAGAAGCGAACTAGACGTGGTCCCCCACTACCACAGTCCCGCGATGCCCTCCCCACCCCACCCAAGATGCCGCGACTCCATTCCCCCCCCGTTCCTAGCGCCTCTTCCCTGATCCGTCGATTCGCACAGAAGAAAGAAGGGTAGT
Organism: Clavaria fumosa; assembly: GCA_951802425.1. Classification (NCBI taxonomy): domain Eukaryota; kingdom Fungi; phylum Basidiomycota; class Agaricomycetes; order Agaricales; family Clavariaceae; genus Clavaria; species Clavaria fumosa. The sequence goes on along the minus strand of OX637795.1, from coordinate 4,417,093 downwards.
TTGGAAAGAATATATCACATGTGATATAACCCTCGAATGTTAAAAAGGAACCTTTTTTTTTCTTCTTCTTTCTGTTTGGAATGTGTGGTGGTGCACACGACGACGACGGCGACGACTTTGATAGGGCAGCGACGACAACGGACAAGAGCACGAGAAGGAGGGAAGCAACTGCCTCCAGGGTCAATGCTCTCCAGCGCCATAGGGATGCGCCGCTGTCTAAACAGACAGCCGCATTGTCGTAAGGTCGACCTTGTCGCGCTACGCACATGGTCAGTTCATGTGAGTGTGCGAAGATGGTGGCAATCGACGAGTTGCGCTGAATCGGAAGCCTAATTGATTGTTTATCCCTATTTCAACCAACAACAACCAAAAATATATATATATCTTTTTTTTTGTATCGTTCACCACACGTTTGCGCAACTTGCATCGAATCTCGTTATCTGGTGAGGGTGCCTCGAGGGAATTGAGAGGCAGGCAAAGGTCAAGCTTTTTTTGTGCTTCACGTGGTGCATGCGTTTTTTTTGAGACTCTGATAACCGGGGGTTTTTTTTGGTGGGATGAGAAAAGTCTCTTCGACATAGGGGAAGAGGGGCGTCGCTGGGGTAGGGAAATGAAAAGAGTCCGCTGTTGATGCATCGATTAGAATAGGGTCGGTGTGTTCACTCGACCTCGCTTACAAGTTGAAGTGCAACAAAGATCTGTTACATACTTGCATTGAATTGAATTGAATTTTCCTTTTCCTTTTGGGAGAGTTTAGCGTGGTGTTCTGAGCGAATGGGGTAAGGGTAAGGAATACTGCCCTCGAATTGAAATGACCCTGCAGGGGGAGGGAACAAGTGAGGCAGGTTCCAGAACGGAGAGATGGATCTACTTTATTCGGTTGACTCATAGACAAGAGAGTGAAGGAAGAACATGGTATGTGATGTGTAGTGTGTAGTGTGTGTGGTATGTAGTATGGTCTCAGCTACTACAGTATGATATACAGTACGAATCGAACACAACGATAGAAGAATTGTATAATATTATATAATATAATAAGGCACAAAAAACAAAATTCTTGTGCTGATATTTATTTGGTTGTTGTGTGACGTTAACCTTCGACGTACTAATCAGATGACCGAGCAGGGTAGTAGGAGCTCGCGAAAGTGGGCCGAGATTTAGGCAAACACGGCGCGGAAGGGCGCCTGCGAAATGAAATTGCGAGTGGGCCGTTAACTAAGACAAACTAAAGTACACAGGGAGGGAGGGAGGGTAGCGAGATAAAGTACAGAAGCAATGCTAGTGAATGGACAACAAAAGAAAAGGTGACTGGGAAAAGGTGACGTACGCAAGGGACACCGAGAGCGAGAAAAGGAGGCAAAGGGGCGGCCTCGGTGTCCCTCACATTATAAGTGAGAAGAATGTCTCAGATACAAGGCAAAGGCTAGGGTGAAAGAGGAAAGAGAAGCAGCATGAATGCCGAAGACAGAAGTAAACAAAGACAAGTAGACCGGGACAGTAGGTGTAGAGCGAGAGAAAGGTGGAGACGAGGGAGAGAGGCAGCAGGTGCGTTTGTGTCGCGCGGAGCGAAAAGAGGAGATGCGGGGCATCTGGACGCACGGGGCGTGAGACGCACAGGGCGTGTGAAGAGGATGTAGAGAACGCACGGAGCGTGGGAGGCACGGATGCCGAGGATAGAAGGAGCTCCGGGGTGCTCGGGTCACAGATTAGACTGTAGTAAAAGTATTTAAAGTCGACTAATCAGATGACCGAGCAGGGTAGTAGGAGCTTGCGAAAGTGGGCCGAGATTTAGGCAAACACGGCGCGGAAGGGCGCCTGCGAAATGAAATTGCGAGTGGGCCGTAAAAGGCTAGAAAAGAAGGGAGGGAAAGAGATGAGAGGGTGGGGAAAGAAAAAGAAAAGAGAAGAGGGGGTGAGAGCCTCACTGGGAGGAGCGATGGCTACGAGACAATTGAAGGAGATGAAGAAGAGAGGGCAGCGGCGAGAATGGAAGGGTGCTGGCGGATGTACACCTGGAAGGCGTCGGAAGCCCAACGGCCCATGGCCTGAACGATGTGTAAAGGGACCCCTGACGACGCCAAAGCTGTCGCACCACCTGCACGAAGAGAGTGGCCCCCGACATTGTCTGGGAAAAGATGGAGAAGTCGCCGCATGAACCAGCTACCCACCGGGATCGAACCGTCAGCACGCAGCCAAAGCTCAGGGTTGAAAGGAAAACAGTGGTCACGCGACTTAAGGTAAGCGTGGAAGGGCGTGTCCGGGTCGTCGCGAGTCGAGAGGCACTGGAGCAGGACGGTATTTCCTTGGAAAAACCTGTCCGCCTTATGGCCAGGGAGGTAGAAACTAAACCCTGAGGGGAGAAGTTCGACAGTATGGCGTAGGCAAACCTTCCGATAATCTTGCAAGCAGGTGGAATCAGGCCAAACGACCTCTCCCAATCGAAGGAGACCATGGAAGGCAGCGAGCAGGATAGCGATGAAGAGGAGGTCATCGTGGTTAGGTGAAGTGGAGTGGATGCGACATGCGGTGCAGAGTTCTTCACGTGTGAGGGGACGTCTGCGAGAGGTCGGCATCGCGCATAGTTTTTTGCAGCCTTGGACTGTGGCAGTGACAAGGCGGTGGTGTCTCGCATTTTGGACATCTGGAAAAAATGACTCGAGGGAGAAGGAAATGCCAGAGAGGTAAGAGTCGACTGAAGATGGCTTGATATAGTGGGACATATAAACAGCATAAAGGCTTAGAGTATCCGGAGTTGGATGAATAGGAAGGTGGTGCGCTTGGCAAAAGGAAATGTACGAACAAAGTGCAGAGCGATATGCAGCTGCGGTCGAAGGTTCAATCGACGAACCAAGAGCAACGGCCCGTTCCTCTACCAAGTGGGAGTGTGTCCAGGGATCGCGTTGCGTAGCCCTAGACGTTCGGACAACTGGCATCAATTCGATGCTGCCCCCAGCGTCAATCGAGGGGGTTTGAACTGCGAGATTATCAGCGCAGGGTAGAGATGGAGGGCGCGGTCGTTCTGGAATCGCGAGAGGGCGTCCGCGATGTAATTTTGGTGTGTGGGCACATATTGAATCATTAGCGCAATCTTGTGAGTACGCAAAAGGTCACATGTGGTGAGGAGAATGGGATTGAGAGTAGGGATCGCATGCAAAGAATTGAACATCTGGATCGTATTCATATTGTCACAGTAGATAAGGAGTCGGTGGACTAAAACGCCAGGTGAAAAATGGTGCGCAACGAAATGAATGGTTGAAAGGACAGCGAGTGCCTCGAGACCAAAAATGTGAAATTGTGGGAGAACTAGTGTTCGGTGGAAAACGTGTGAGTTTTAGACAGGGTGGGTTTTAGACTGTTTAAAACCGGTTTAAAACCTAACCGGAGAACATCGCATTGAAAACCGAGCATGAGGCATGGAGACCAAAAAGCGAGGCCCGAAAGACAGGCGTCAGTATAGAAAACGGAATCTGCTCGGGTTGCATCCCATTCTGTGGACTCCATCATGTGCACACCGTCAGAATGCTCGATACGTTCAGCAATCCAGAGCAGTTCGCGACACAATGAGACGCTAACCCAAACCAGCTGATGGGGGTTATTCTTCCCTGATATTTTTGCATACAGCACCGAAAGGCCAGGTCTAAGGAGTGGATAGACATTCAACGCCCAGTTGATCCAACCAGCGAGAGACTGAAAATTGCGGAGAGGACGACGTCGACCTGGTATGGCGAAGGACTGTATCGCCGTGATTAAGGCCGTGCGAGCATCGAGGGGCATGGAGATTGTCATGTGGTTCGGGTCGACATCGAAGCCGATGATTGTGAGAGGTGAACCGGAGACTTGTTTACGCTCTTCATGTGGTATTCCATTTGACATGCCCGTCGGAATCCCAAGAGAACTCGTCATCAACATAGCCCAAGACATCAGGGACACCTTTGATAAACACAGCTATCCAGAGGATGAGTGCAATGATAGACCACCAGACTCGCCCCGCAGCTCCATTGCCGAAATTATTGCACCAGTCAACATGACGATCACAGCCAACTGTGATAATTTGTTTTATTTGCCACAGGGGGTGCATTGGTGCAAGTCGATAGGCACGTGAAACGTCGGACTTGTAGAGGACGATTTTTGACAAGGGATAGACTTTGTGCACTCGACGCAGGACGGCACCTAAGTGGTGAAGGTTATCGAGGGGTGTCGACCGCTCTGACCGGGGAATGAGTGAGTTAGGTGAGTGAGGATCTGTGCTCTGATCTATCACGAGTCGCAGTTTATCCGAACCTGGTTTGGGAACGACGCCAATAGGTATGCTGAACATGCCCGGGAGTAAGTGTGGGCCAAACGCAGGTGAAAATTGACCCAAAGAGACTTCGATGTCCCTTTGCTGACGAACGAATAGAGAATGCGATTCTTCCTTAAGCGGACGATGGGAGTTATCGAAGAGTACTGGATGCTGGAATCCCTCAGTCATTGCCCATGGCCAGAATCCCTCACGAAGTGCACGACACACTGATGAAACGAAAGGACAGTTAGGATGAGTTTGCAAATAAGACTCCAAAATATCAACATTAATAGGAGTGACGATTTTGAACAGATGAGGATTCTCTCATATTGTTCGCATAGGAAGAGGATTTGTTAATTCGTTAACGGGTGGCGAAGGGACTGGAGATGCTGTTTCGGTAGCGAGAATTGAGGGCGAAGTGGTATCACGAAGTGGATCGTTCCAAACGAGGTGGCGAGCATATCGCGGTTTCCTCAACCAGATATCTTCATAACTGTTTTGCTCTTTCTCGTACCTGGGGACATTCCTTTGCAGGGTGAGTGCTTGCCCCGCAAACTCCACACAGATGTTCGTAGTCGCATGTCGCTGACGAATTGGGGCAACGTCCTTGGTTCCAACGACGGCACGCTTCGCGTTTGTGCATCGGGCTTCGCCTGTTCGACAGTGTCCGGTTAGGCGTAGTTGGGGCATTTTGGACCCAATGGGTGTGGAGATCTGCGAAGGCATTGAAGTCGGTGAGCAAGAGATTGCGCCTTTGAGCGACTCTGACTCTAATTGCTTTATCATAATTGATGATCCGGGAATGAGACTCCGGCGGCAGAGCGGCGAAGAAACCGAGGATGTAGCGACCGTATTCTCGCAGCTCGGACTCACGATGCCGGAACACGAAGACAGTGGCATCGACCGTTGGCCCCCACGCTGTGACCCAATCGCCGTGCGTTTTGACTGCCTTACTAGGGGCAGTAGTGACAAAGGAGAATTCGATATCTCCCACTCGTTCTTTCCTTTTAGTGTCTTGGGAGACTGCAAAGAGTCCGGACAAGACATGGTCGAGATCGACGGCTCGCCCATTAATGAGATTGTTCCATTCCGAATCTGGGAACTGTGGGCAGTCGGCGCTATTGGTGAGAGAAGCTTTAGCGAACTTGGCATCTCGAGCGAAGTTTTCGAGTAACGACTGTGTAGTGCGGAGCGATTTCGAGAGTATGATGGTGTTATCCGGACGTTGACTGATCCATGGTAAGGCATTGACATTGATTCGTCGTTTGGAAGGGTGACCTTCATCTTCCGAATCGACTGGAGAGGGGAGTCGCTTAGACGCTTGAGGAGCGATGGTACGTCGTTCCTCACTCGTTCCAGGTACATCTTGGTTTCCTTGATCTCCAGTGTGTATGTCAATGGTATGGGATCGATTGGTGGCAGCTTCTCTGAAACGATCGAAATTGTCGAGCATTTTCGTGTACGATTCGAAGGCTTTGAGAAACTCAGGTTCCTCCATTGATTCATGTGGGATAATCTGTTGGAACTTATAGAGAATATCCCAGAGATGGCTAACAAGTGTATCTCAGTATTAGGAAAAATACTGATAGTATGATTAGTCAATACCTAACAAGTGTCTAAGCACCGTAAGTAAAGGTATAGACACATCAATGAATGTACTCACATCTCAGTATTAGGAAAAATACTGAGATGTCAGTGTACGCGACTCACGACTGTATAGTAATTGAAAGTCCGACTATTCTCGTACCGAATATACAACACTCCCCCTCAAACGCACTCCAGTCCGAGAAGTTTGACAAAATATTCGAACTTGTAACGTGCGAGCGGTTTTGTGAAGATGTCGGCAAGGTTTTTGTCCGTCGGAATGTATGACACGGCTATAATTGCACAGTCGACGGCCTCTTGTACAAAATGATACCGTATGTCGATGTGTTTTGTTCGCGCATGAAACTTGTTGTCTCGGCATAATGCAATCGTTGATTGGTTGTCACAGCGAAACGGGATAGGCATTCCTGGGTCCTTTCCAATTTCATCTAAGAATGTTCGGAGCCAGGATGCCTCCTTCGCAGCATGAGCGGCTGCTATGTACTCTGCCTCAACACTCGATAGGGCGATGATCGGTTGGCGCTTCGAGCTCCAAGTTATTGTGCCACAACCCATAGTGAATGCGTAGCCGGATATCGAATGGCGGTCGAGTTGGGATGCCCAGTCTGCATCGGCATAGGCCGCATAGGTTTGGTCCGTGCCACCTAGCGTTAGCCAGAGGTCTTGTGTGGTGTATAAGTACTTTATCACTCGTTTGATCGCTTTCCAATGGATTTCGCTTGGATTTTGGGTGAATCGAGCAAGGAGTCCAACTGCGAATTGGATGTCTGGGCGACTGATTACCGCTGCCCAGAGTGCGCTTCCGCAGGCTTCTTGGTATGGAACGTTTATCGCTTCAGGTGGGCACTGGTCTTTTGTGTATTGTGCACTGGGCTCCATCGGTGTGTAAGTTGGTGCCACATCCTGCAGTCTGAATCTCTCAGCAATAGTTGTGATATACAGACGTTGGTTGATCGCTACGGTCTTCATGGCACGGTTCCTGCGAATTTCAAAGCCTAGGAGCCATTTGATTTCACCTGAGTCGGTGATCTCGAAACGTGTGCCTAGCTCTGCCTTGAAACTTTCCACGATGTCGAGCGAACTGCCAGCAACTGTCATGTCATCTGTTGCGACGGGAACCACTATCACTTCCTGCCCCTTCTTTTTGATGAATACAGACGCATCGAGTTTGGATGCGTGGAATCCCATGTCTGTGAACACCTTAGTCATCTTCTTGTGCCACAGTCGTCCTGATTGTTTTAGCCCATACAGCCCCTTCATCAACTTACAGACCTTATCGCTGTTGTTCGTCTTCAAGACTCCTGGGGGAGGTTCCATGTAGACTTCTTCATCAATCTCGGCATTCAGGTAAGCTCCCACAACGTCGATTTGATGGATCTCCCAGTCTGATGCTGCTGCATGTGCGAGAACAGTTCGGATCGAGGCCATCTTTGCCGCAGCTGCAAAAGTTTCTTCGTAGTTGATCCCTTTCTTCTGCCTGTGACCACCTGCGACTAGTCTCGCCTTGCGTTTTACGACTTCGCCATTGGGGCCCAGTTTCTCTTTGAAGATGGGGCGGCAGGGTATGACAGGTTTATCGATAGGGCGATTGACGATGATCCAGGTGCGTCGTCGTTCTAATTGCTCAATCTCTTCTTTCCAGGCCTTCTCCCACTCGTCTGCATTCGGGCCACTCATCGCCTCATCAAGCGTTGCTGGTTCTTTGCCTCCGATGGCGGCAAGACAGAAGAGCGATGGGGGGTCGTCATCGGTGTCTTTATACGCTGCATTTGCGGTGTTTCGAGTCCTGTTGCCGTGGAGATCGCTGTAGTATCCAGGTTTGGGGTGAGGGCGAGGAGGCAGGCTTGGTTCGGGGGTTGGATTGCGGCTTTGAGGTGAGTTTTGGGCGTTTTGATTCGTGTCTACTAGCTCAAAATCGTCGCTATGTCCATAGTCAGCTTTGGACTGTGATGAGCCAGTGTCATCGTTGGTCTCGGGGTGAGTGTTCTGGCTGTTTTCATCATTCTCCCCCTCAGAGTGAACCTCGTCTGGAAGTACTACCTCGTCAGGTGCATTCTTTAGGTCAAATACGACTTCTCGCTCCGGTTTGACTGTACGCATTTCTGGGCTGTAGATTCGGTATCCTGTACTTTCTTTATCAAAACCAACGAAGAATCCCAGTGAAGCTCTAGCGTCAAGCTTGCCAGATTTGACCTTTTTGACGCAGGCTTTTGTTCCGAATGGTATGAGCATGGACATATCTGGTTTTTTGTTGTATCTGGCTTCGTAAGGGGTTTTTCCGTTAAGAGCACGGGTAGGCGATCGGTTTTTGATCCAGATTGCGTGGTTGATTGCCTCTGCCCAGAGAAATTTCGGGAGTTTCGCATCGAGGAGCATGGCGCGGGCAAGCTCTACTTTGGTTCTGTTCATTCGCTCAGCAACACCTACTTGTTCGTGCGTGTCATGGACAGTGAGTTCTCGTTTTGTTCCTTTGCTATTCAAGTGCTTGTCAAACTTATTGTTTTTGAACTCTGTCCCTCTGTCTGATCGAAGAAATTTGATCTTGGCATCATCGTGTGTCTCGATTTGTTTCTCATAGGTTTTGTAGGCTGACTGGACTTGCTTTTTGGATGCGAGGAAGTCAGCTTCGGTCCACCTTGTAGCATTGTCGATGAAGTCAATGGCGTAGCGTTTCTTTGCGAGCGAGGTGACGGTAGCCGGTCCCCAAAGGTCCGTGTGTATGCGTTCACCGAAGATTTTTGCTCTGTTCTTTGCTTGCAGGGGAAAGGGCTTCCGGTGTGGCTTAGCCTGCGCACATGCCTCACAGAAGGTTTCTTTGGAGGTGTCATCAAGGTGAATGCCAGTAATCTGTCCAGATTTGATTGCCCTTTTGACAGCGCCATAGGATATATGTCCCAGAGTTTTATGAGCCTTGTAGAGGGTCATTTTTCTCGTGAGAGCGTTTGCATGGTGGTCGCAGCTTTTCATTATCCAGTATAGGCTCCCTAATAGAGGGATTTTGCCAATAGTAGTTTGTTGTGGGGCAATAACCGTACATAGGCCATTTCCAAAGACAGCTCGGAATCCAGCGCGATCGATCTGCGGTACCGAGATGAGGGTGAAGGCTAAATCTGGTGAGTACCATACATCCTTTAGGGTAATTTGGGTACTGCGGTTCCCATTAGGGAGGTTGATTGACACATCGCCTTTGCCAGTAGCATAAAAGGTGCGCCCATCAGCAGCCCTTATTGGAAGAGGAGGAGTATTGACGAAGTTTGTGAAGATTTTTCGTATTGGACAGAAGTGTACGTCGGCGCCACTGTCCACGATTGCTTCTACTTCGTTTGGTCTGCCTCCTTCACTCTTGATGGTATCCGCATGGTCTGAGGTGCATTTGAATGCGTAAGTTTCCTCTTCCTGGGTGTTTGCGGTATTCGCTGACGATTGGGGCTTTTTGCCTTTCTTTTGCCACCAGGGGGGTGCTTGACCTTCTTTGCTGCCACCTTTATTGAAGCAATCGGGTTTGGTGTGCCCAGATTTACCACAGTTATCGCACTTCGCATCTGGGTTCTTTTGCTTATTTTTGGGTGTTTGTTTAGCTCCTCTAGTGGAGAGAGCAGTGTCCCCTTGCTTCCCAGTGCACTCAGCGATGGCTCGGTGAGATGCTTCTTTGAGTACGATGCGCATAAGGTCCTCAGGTTGAATCGTTGTCTTGGATATAGATGCTGCGTGTATGATTGAGGAGAGGAGGAGTCGGTAACTTGGGGGAAGGGAACCAAGGATAAGTGTAGAGAATTCCTCGTCCAATATAGGTGACCCCATTCCGGCAAGCTCATCACGTAGGTTGACCATGGCATCTAGGTGCTCCTGGATTTCTCCTTCCTCGGGGCATGTCATTTCTTGTAAGTGGCGTCTAGTATCGACCTGGTGCATCTTTGACTTCGAGGTTGCATCGTTTTTGACTATCTCCCACATCTCTTTTGCAGTCTTTGATTTGATGAGAGAGGCGAGGCGCGGATTCACGGTAGACAGTATAATGTGTCGTGCCGTGTACTCTCATTGGTCAAATTCATCTAACTTTTTCTCTTTAGCCTCTATTTCATCCTCCGTGGCCTTACTGCCAGATGGTGTAATCGGGACACCATTACGGATTTCGAACTCTTTAGGTTGTCTTGCGGTACCGTCAACATGTCGGATCAATCCTCGGGACCCCATAGCTGTTCGGGTTCTGGATTTGTAATCGACCCAGTTGGAACTGTCATCCCGTAGTTTCGGTATTGCTAATGGAGTGTTGGTAGGAGTGGCCATGTCGAGTGCGGTACCGGGTCTCATAATCTATAGAGAATATCCCGGAGATGGCTAACAAGTGTATCTCAGTATTAGGAAAAATACTGATAGTATGATTAGTCAATACCTAACAAGTGTCTAAGCACCGTAAGTAAAGGTATAGACACATCAATGAATGTACTCACATCTCAGTATTAGGAAAAATACTGAGATGTCGGTGTATGCGACTCGCGACTGTATAGTAATTGAAAGTCCGACTATTCTCGTACCGAATATACAACAGAACTGCAAGATGGCTGCGACTTTAGTGATATGACCTCCTCGGTATCGTTGCACCACTTCATAGCATTTTCGGCCGACTTCTGGACTGACGATATCAGTCTCTTCGGTCTGTGAATCGAATGACGGCCTATGGACGTTATGTGATGTCTCTTGGTTGGTCGAATCGAGCTGATTCGCTTCTGCTGCTGGTGCATGTGTTGTACCATCACTCGTTGTCATAATGAGAATATTATTCGATTGGAAGTATGACCGAATAGCGAGATAAAGTACAGAAGCGATGCTAGTGAATGGACAACAAATGAGAGCGAGAAAAGGTGACTGGGAAAAGGTGACGTACACAAGGGACACCGAGAGCGAGAAAAGGAGGCAAAGGGGCGGCCTCGGTGTCCCTCACATTATAAGTGAGAAGAATGTCTCAGATACAAGGCAAAGGCTAGGGTGAAAGAGGAATGAGAAGCGGCATGAATGCCGAAGACAGAAGTAAACAAAGACAAGTAGACCGGGACAGTAGGTGTAGAGCGAGAGAAAGGTGGAGACGAGGGAGAGAGGCAGCAGTAGGGATGCCACGGTTTGGTTCTGAACTTTGGTTCGAACCTGAACTGGACTGGACCGAACCGAAAATGAGGTTCAGGTTCAGCCAAGTGGGTGAACCGAACCAAAATTGAGGTTCAGAAGCCCAAATTTGGGCGAACCATTACCTTATTTGGTAAAAGTCCGGTCCAATGAACCGGACTTGGACTGAACTCAGGTTCAAGGTTCGGAATTTGGCCTGAACCGGACCTAAAGTCTGGTTCGGGGTTCGAAAAAATTGGCCCTGAACCGGACTTAACCGGACCGTGGCATCCCTAGGCAGCAGGTGCGTTTGTGTCGCGCGGAGCGAAAAGAGGAGATGCGGGGCATCTGGACGCACGGGGCGTGAGACGCACAGGGCGTGTGAAGAGGATGTAGAGAACGCACGGAGCGTGGGAGGCACGGATGCCGAGGATAGAAGGAGCTCCGGGGTGCTCGGGTCACAGATTAGACTGTAGTAAAAGTATTTAAAGTCGAATAATCAAATAACAACATACAATACACGCCTCAGGGCAGACTATATGCGCTCTCGTACTTATATGGCCACAGTCCGCACTCCTTCAGCTTTCCACTTCCTCTCTTTTGTATCCTTCTCATCGTCAATCTCTCACCATGTTCAACCTCGACAACCACCATCTCCACCCTTTTCTTCCCCAGCAAGCCACTTCCGACTACCTCTCCGATGACGTCCACCCCGCGTCCTCCCCGACGGACCACTATGACCTCAAGGCCTACTATCTTGCAGCTCACCAAGCCCTCTATTACCCCGAACAGGTCCGTCTTACTTCCTTTTTCGTAGTTCTCAACCGCCACCGATAACGCCCCCGCAGCCATTCGAGCATGGCGTGACAAATATGCGCCCCGCGCCGCCCGTACACGCGCTGCCGCCGTACCCCACGTCCTTTTATGTCCAGCACAAGCAGGAGTTGCTCCCCGTCTACAATCCGGTGCCATTTCATATGCACGGACACCCCAACCCCTTCCCTGACTTACCGCTGCACAAGGAGGACGGCGCGATCGTAATCGACAATCAGTCGATGCCCCTGGCGCTTCCCGTGTCGTACAACCGGCCCGTGCGGCACGAACACATCTTGCGCGCTTACGACGAGGGAACTGCACCGTTTACTACTCTTCTGACCCCTGCACCCGGATCGGCGGCGGCGGCACCCGCGTTCCCTCCACCGTTATCGGAACCGGTACCTGAACACCAGTACCAACACCAGGAACACAAGCGCGTATATGCGCTTCCCGACCAGCCAATGATGGTATCTGACGAACCAGAGGTTGTCGGCCCCGCGGCGGCGACGATGGAGGTGGGCTACTGCGAGGTACAGGAGCACGAGCAGGAATACTCCGCAGGTGCGGGACCTTTCCTGCTCCTGCCTCTGCCCCCCGCGTTGCCGCCCTTTCACCCCTCATCCTCCTCGCTCGCGGGTGCCTTCACCCCGCTGCCCCGGCAGTCCCATATTGCCAATACCCCTGCCGCCCCGGTAATCAAGACGAACAAAGCATGTAATGCCCAGCACGACGGTCGCCCCAACAAGGGGACCAGCGGTCCCGACCCCGGCGGGCAGCCTGCGGCTCGTAAGCTCGCACCCGTGGTGAGTCATTTGCACCGCTAGTTCCCTCGGTGGTGTCGCCATTTTGCTGATATCATGTTTTCATTATCTTTTTGGTTTTGTAGGGTGGCATTGAATCGCGCGAGCCAAAGATCAAGCTGCAGGAGGAGGAACATGGGAAACGACAACAGTCCCGACGTCCGCGCAAGCGAAAGCTGTCGATGCGCTCTGAGTTGTCTGGCCCGTCTGCGGCCTCGCCTTTGTTGTCACCCCCGTCATCCTTGTCATCGCAGCAGACGGAATCAAGTGAACGCATGTTGCACCGGCACCAGCAGCCGCAAAAGCCGCAAGTGGAGCCGCAGCCGAGCACGAGCTCGTCGTCGCCACGCCGAGGGCGCGAGTACCCGCCCCGTCTGGCATGCCTTTTCTGCCGCGGACGGAAGATCGCGTGTGGTGCTCCCTCACCGGATAGTAAGGACTCTACGTGCAAGTGAGTACCTACCTTCTCTATAGGATTTTCGTTTTTTTTGTTGGTGCGGCGAGTGGGGTTTTGCGGGGTGAGAGGGGAAGACTCACCTTTGCGTATGCACACTTTTATAATCCAGCGGCGAAAGGGTTGATGGGAAGCATTTTACCCCTCTTCTACCTTGTTCCCTATCGCCGCTGATCCGTGATAAGCGCGTGGCGAATCAGGCCGCGTGTGCCCCTGCACCTGTTGGGCGTCGTCCTTCGGTTCACTTTTGCCTTTATTGCTTGTGGTTCTTCGTTATTTTCCGGTCTTTTTTCCTTCCGTGCATGCCATTTACCTTGCATTGACTCACCTTTTTTTTCTTTTACAGCCAATGTGCGCGGCGTGATCTCAAGTGCGTATTTCCGACACATTGCAGGCGGGGTGCGCGCAGGAAGTCGGCGACTACCACGACGACGCCGAAATTATCTTCGCGACCACCCAAATACCGTGCGCCGAAGCCAACGGCCTCTACTATGGGGCTGTTAGATGACGGAAACGGCGTGGAGCTCCTCCGTAGCGACACCAGCCGTGATGGGACCGATGGGCATAAGATGCCGAGGCAGCGGGCGCCGAAAATGCGCAAGAAGAGCCACAGTGTAGGCGCCGTTATTACGCCTGGGCCTGGCCTCGCCCCCGGGTCTGGGTTGGTAGCGGGGTGATGGCCCGTTCCTTTTTTTGTTTGTGTTTTTTTGGTTTTTTTTTTTGGACTGGTTGTGTTACCCCCATCTGCTCACGTTTGCTATCTTCCGCGCGATACCTGGGCGGCACTTTCTCCTGCCGTTGGACTTGCTCATTCCCTTCATACGCTGTCTTTCTACTGGTCACTCGGCCTGATGATACCTTTCCTCTCCTCACGCTCATGCCGTCCCCGGGCATGTTTTACGGATATAACTTATCTTTGGACAAACGGGGTGATTTAGCCGTTGCTTGGCGTTTAGGTATGGAGGACTAGGAAAAATTGTACATACACACACATACACTCATGCATCAGTTTTTAGTGCGCGCTCATATAAATATTTTTTGGAAAATGATACCAAAAAAAAAGTTGGATATCTTCGTTTTTCCTGTTGTGAATGACTGGACTGACAACCAAAAGCTCAACGCTTATGCACGTTTTTTTTGTTTTGCTTCTAAGGACTATGACACAAGAAAGAGAATAAAGATGTGAGATACAGACTGAGCAGGGTGGATAGCGGAGATGGAGAGGAAAATTCATGTATATATAGCAAAGCAGGGAGCGCACGGAGCAGCTGAGGCAGGTAGGAGAGAGACAATACACGCGTATGTACGTACGAGCGAGGAACCAAGAAAACGTTCGCGGGGGCCGAGATGGTTATGATACTAGTCGGAATCCAAGAAAGACGCGTTGCGGGGCAATCCAAGAAAGACGCGTTAGGATAATTCAAGGAAGACGCGTTGCAGAACAGGCGGAACGGAGGAGAAGGAGACCTTGGTTAGCGTGCGCGACGTGCGTTTGCGTTCTCGAGTAGCACCCCGGAGGTGGGGTGGACAGACGGACGCGCGCTGTGGTTGATGGCCATCTCCGAAGTGCGTTGCCGTCAACTCCTGTTCCGCGCCGAGCGCCGCAGCTTGATGCCCTGCCCCTGGTCGTCGGCGGCGACCTTGTTGGAGCGCGGGGGCCGCTCGAACCGCGGGCCGGGCGGCAGGTTTGACGCTGCTGCGCTTGCTCCTGCGCCGGCGGGGGAGTTGCTGGCATTGGCGCCTCACCGGTGCTTCTTCCAGTCTCACCAGAAGGATCGAGAACGGCATAACGGTGACGGAGCTGTTGGTTAGGGCGTGCCACCCTATTTGAGGGCACGGCTGGAGGAAAAGGCGGCCGGCGACGTTGCGTCCATGGAAGGTTGGGAGGGCCACAACGTTGATTTTCAGGCACGGCAATGTCTGAACTCAGTTTACGTCGCTTGGCCTTGGGGGCGGTTTGCTCGTTGGGCCCCTTATTCCGAGGGTAACGTTGCGTTGGCGGAAGATTAGGAGGACCAGGTTGAGTTACAGGCACGGCATTGATTTCCTCAGGGTGCTCAGCACGACCATCAAGAGTGGGAACGTCCCAGTAGCCACGATGGCGGCGGAGCGATCGATTGCATGGGTGCACAGGAAGAGGCGGCTCCGTAGGATGTCCGTTAGGGGCTTGTTGGCTCAAGTGCTTAGGCAATAGAAAGGGGTGGCGATTCGCATAGCGTGGGTCCCTCGTCAGAGGGCGACTTTGCGTCGATGGAAGGTTAGGAGGGCCAGGTTGAGTTGCAGGCACGGCATCGCCTGCGTTCAGTTTACGTCCCTTGGCTTTATTGTCCTTTTCAGGAAAGCTTATAAATTATAAAACACGTGACTAGTTCTTTTTTTTTTTTTTTTTTTTTTTTTGAATCAGCATTTCTATACCGCAACATGTAGCTATGACAAAGACGCGGTTGTACGTATAGTACGTGGGTATGTAGTGTGATTGTTGTTTGGGTAGGTGGTAGTCTGTCGTGTGGTTTGTGGTTTATATTGCCTTAATTCATGGCGGGTCTGGGGGTTCTGTCGGATCTGGAGTCTCTGACAGGTCGAGGCCTGGGAGGCTCGGGGGTTGTGGTGTTTCGGGGTTTCTTCCGGTGGATGTGAAAGCACCGGATTGTCGTAAAAACGTTGCCACTGCGAGGAGTCCCTTCGTGCCGCTTAGAAGTATGTGTGGCGAGTGGTCGCGGTGTACTTCTGTTAGTATGTGGCGATGTTCGTCGTAGGTTCGGCAATTGTGGAATATGTGATCTCGGTATCGTGTCGCTGTGGGCAGGGTGTCTCCGCACGAGCATTCGGGCTCATGCGGGATATTCATTCGTGCGTAGTACGGTGGGTTGTACCCGTGCATCGTTCGGACTTGGGTGAGGCGTCCAAATACTTCGGGTTCTTTCTCGAGTTGGGTGAAAACTCGCCCGGGTTTGGTAGTCGGCGGGTCAAGGGCATTTGCCTCTCCGAAAGCGCCTGTGAACGGGGATTTTTTGATTAGTTCCTTCCATTTGCGAATGACAAGCTGGGATCGCTTCTCTGCGTGATATGCGAGAGAGTCAGTGAAAAAGCTGTCTTGTTTCTTGCGTCCTTGTTTGGCTAGTTTGTCTGCCTTTTCGTTGATTTCTATTCCTTTGTGTGCCGGAATCCATTGTAGTGTTATGCTGTGTTCGTTATCTGTTAGGAACTGTCGTGCGAGTTTTGAGAAGATGAGGGATAGTGGTTGTGTTGGGTGGGATTTGACGTCTGTGATGTTTTTTAGTGCGGATGAGCTGTCTGATAGAAAGACTATCTTTTGGATTTCAGGGTGTTCTCCGCAGTATTTTGTTGCGAGGTACATTCCAATTGTTATGGCTAAGGATTCCCCGTCATATGCATTTGTGCGTGTGCCCACACTGTAAGCTCGTTCGAAGGCGACGTTTGTGCCGTGTCTGGCGTGTATGCCTGCTCCTGTTCTTTTTGGTCCTTTGATTCGTTGTCGTTGGGGGAGTGCTTCTCGGGTTTGTTGTCGGGTACTCGCATCAGGATTGTTTAGTCGTTCGTGGCTTACTCTTTTTCTTGAGCCATCTGTTCCTACGTACAATGTGTTAGCCTGTTTTGTAATTGTAGAAGCGAGGCAGGAGGTTTGTTCTTCTATGTATCTTTCTTTTGCCTCGGCTTTGGTTGGTGGTAGGATGGTGGTGATCCTAGGGTGTTTGTCAAGGGAGTCTTTCCAGGGTGGTTCGACGAGTGGGTTGAGTTGTGGAGTGGGTTGCGCATTGGTTAGTTGAGCAATACGTTGGATCGGGGTTTGTCTTGAAAGAGGAGTTCGGATGGCGAAGGGTTGGGTGTGGTTTCCGAATGTGATTCGCATTCTTGTGGGTGGTGGTGGGATTCGTGCTAGTACGGGTGAGCTGGGAAGTAAACGGTGTAAGCGTATGGAGTAGGAATAGCATAGTCGTTGAATAATAAAGGCGATCGGTGGGATGTGTGATATGTACTGCAGCGCTGCTATTGGCGTAGATCGGAAGGCTCGGCATATTCTGCGTAGTGAATGGTTGAGAGCGGTTTGCAGTCTTTTCGTGTTAGACTTGTCATATCGTCCACCCCACCAAAGTTGGCATCCGTATGTAAGCACAGGGATGACTGTTGATAGCCCAAATTTAGCCACTCTCTTGCGAGAATGGCTCCATCCCCCTGCCCAAAGGGAATGTATTTGGGATACAACTTAAGCTGGCTGATGTTGCTTACCAATCAGCCAACCGACAGAGGATATGTCCTCTCAGGCCAGAACAGGGAGACTGTCCCTGTCTGCCACAGTCCAGGTATTGCTACCCTTCCTGTTACCCCCCACGTGCTTCACTTGTTACTTAATCAATGTGCGGGACCTTCCGTTGTTTGTGTTGGTTGGTTTGGTTTGGGTGTGCACATGACCAGCAACGTGTGGATCCGCCACATGTGGGAGCTCTCTGTCTTGCCATGTTTGACCGGGCTGGAAGATTGCCCGGAGTCCACATGACTAACCACCTTCCCAAAATGGGAAGGCACCAGGTGTCCTGTCAGCCGATTGGCTGTCGGATGGTTTTCAAACGCAGTTCCTGAACTTATGTAAGGCCCTTATCATGTGATGTCCCTTTCGGGCAGGAGTCACTCGGACCATTACCGGATTTCAGAGGAGTTGCACCCCATTCTCCGGATTAGGGCCGGATGCCCATTTAGGGTTATTGGGAATTTATTATGCCCCCCCAGGGGATACGTGACTAGTTCGAGATTCTGATTCTGAAATATCGGCAATGCAATTTCTCGACAACGACTGGGTCAATTAGCATGAACTCTCTGCACCATGCGCAGCAGCGGCAGAGGTCGAAGAGTTGGTCTCGGCTAAGTCTGCCTCGCATACACGAGCGGCGATCCCTATGCCTTCTGGGCCTCCTGCCCCGTGGCATGAACGCTCCTCCCATATGAGCATGCACACCCTTCTGCACAAGTCCACATTCAAGCACGGAGCGGTCGGAAGCAGTGTAGCGAGCACCTCCTCCGGTACAGCGTCAGTCCTACCGGTGCCGGCCCCAGCACCCGCACCTATGCGGAAGCTGCGGCGTACGAATTCCATCCCGGAGCGCAGTGCTGTCAGCGCGGACGTTGTCCCTCCCCCCACTCACATCGGCCACAGCAATCGCACGCTGGAAGAGGCACCGCTGCGAGGGGCCACTCGCACAGCGTCACTGCAGCCGACGCCCCGCACATACATCCCGCTGCTGCGGCGACGACGATAGCTGCCGATGGTGGTCTGCACCGCAGCGTCGTTGATGTTTTCGCGGACGTGATGCAGTGGTCTGTCCCGTCGTCCCCGAGCGCCGCCAGTCAGTCGTCGCGGTTCCTCCACCCAAGCGACGTTTCCTAGCTGCACGATTCGATAACGCAGAGTTCTACGCCTGTGCCTTGCGGAAGCGCGAGATTATTGTACACCTGTTTGGTCCTGGTGTCATATTTGACTCGCCCGTGATCAAATTGCCGATGATGTCCACTTTGGCCACTCCGCAGCAGAACCTCCGTGTCATGCACTCGTTTGAATCTGGCTTTGACGGCACGACAAGCTGAAGATGATAGAGCGACATTGCTGCCCGACCTGTCCTTATCTCAACTTCGCCTCGATGTACAAATTGAGCAAACCGGGGGTGAACTAGGTGGATTCCTCTTCCAGATTATTCGTCTTGACTCTCCTCAAGACAAGGAAGCGAAGGATCGCCGCATGCTGGACGAATCGAAGGAGTCTTTTCTGCACAAGCTGGGGGAGCCACTCAAATGTGAAGAACAACCTGGGTCGCAGCAACCACTAGGGTCTAAAAAACGTTTGGATTTGGAAAACATTTTAGGGTCGGAAGGTCCCCAGAAGGCTGAAGAACCGTCATTCGGTCCATCACCCGAAACAAGCATGTATTCGCGATACTCGATGGAGGTATACGACATGCTCCAGGCGAAACTACGATGATCAAAATGTCGGCATTTTCCGACGAGACGGCTGCGCCCAAAGATGACCCCCGGTTCGTCATCTGGGGCGAGATGCACACCCAACACGATGGTGACAACGCTTCTGTCTCGCTCGAAAACGGCCCGTCCTCTGTGCGCTCATCCAACCTTTCCAAATCGTGCAGGGGCAAAACTGTCCCCCATGTGGACATTCCAAGTTTGCGATTGACAGCCGGAGAGGGCTCGCGGAAGGTGATGGTGGCTGCTACCATTGAACGATGGATTGCACAGCTCACCAGTGATCTCAACTATGACGAACTGCTCAATTTCTTTTTGACGTACCGGACTTACGTCACCGCGATGGATTTATGTCACTCACTGATATGTCGCTTTCATTGGGCGCTGTCGCAACCCAAATCTCCGCAAGATGAGTGGGTAAAACGGATCGTTCGGGTACGGACGTTCGTGGCGTATAGGTACTGGCTCTTGACGTTCTTTGTTGGACTTCCTGGGGAACAGAGAGCTGAGATTGTGGCTTGCTGGCTGGCTCAATACGCTGATCAAAGATCCAGTCTTGAGAAGACACAATGACGGTCTGGTGGGTGCAAGCTGTAAAATTTCCCTCCACCCCCTTTTTGATCACTAGGTGTAGAGCACGGTCCGGAAGTTGAAGAAGGTTGCCAAGGACTGCAAGAAAGCTCACACACGTACAACGGACCTGCCCTCGACGAATAAACCGCGTCCTAAAGTTAGCCACGTTCTTGGGGAGAAATTTGCCGAGGCAACCTGGCCACAGCACGACGACTCGGACATTGATCTGGACTTTGTTGCCGACGCAGATGCTGCCTCCCTGACGTCCTCTCTACCTGGAGATCCTGTGAATGCCCATCTCACTGCTCATCTCAGTACTGGCTCGCCTCCAGTGGCTTACGGCCCGGCGTTGACCATCCTGAAGCAGAGTAAGGTTGCTGTGATCCCAAGCGTCGATGCGTCGCTCGCACATAACCCTGCAACGTTTCCCGTGCACCACAACGCGCGGTCACGAGCGTTCGTGAACACGATCGGACGGTTAGGGCGTTGGATGCGCGTTTTGAACTCCTTCTCTGCGAATCGGACACCGCTCTCGGCATGCGCCGATGTTTCTGCCTTCGATCACCGCGAGCCCTGCCGGATGGACCTGCGCCTCCCACACCAACTTGGACTCAGTTTCGTTGCTAAATAGCATGCACAAGGTATAATTCCAAATGACTATGTACGTAAAAATATAGTATCTCTTGACAAATTACTGCATGATACTCGCTTATGCTGGGAAGTACTGTAGAGCTAGAGCCGCATCTCGGTGTCGCTTCACCTCCTTTTGGCGGATGTTGTGGCATTCTTTTTTTGCACAATCCAAGATGAGATCTGCAGTGCCAGGACGCATGGAGTTGCACATGGAAAGTAAATCAATCTTCGTCAGTTTCTCCAACTGTGAGATGCGAAGGTACATGTTTGTTTCCAGGGCCAATGCGTGTTGTGAGAAATTGTGTCCATCGGCACCATGCGGTCCTTGATCGAGCTTGTACAGCCAGTCTGTGGTGCGGGGATAAAGGTCTGGAGAAATGAATTCATCGATATTAGCAGTGACATTCGGAGAATATCCAAAGCGGTGAGGGGTTGAGGGGCCACTTCCGTATGGAGCCATAAGCCCTGGAAATGGATAATAGAATGGGTGTGGTGCTTGTGGGATTGTGAATTGCGCAGGATGTGATGTTTGTTGGGCCGTAAATTGGGCCGGTTGTGGTGGCGGTAGATAGGCGGGCTGGTTCGGTTGCTGCTCGTTTTGGGGTTGGGCCATGTTATTGTTGGCCTCGTTGGGCTTTGGGCTTGGGATTCGTAGTTGGGTAGGGGGGACTTTTGTTGATGCGTAGCCTTGTGCCTATTGGAAATTCAAAAATTAGACTTTCGAGGCAAAATGACTCCAAATAAAGCGTACCATCATCATTGCCCATAGACTCTTATCCGCTATTGTGAGATGATAATGGGATCCATCTTGACGGACGACACATGCACGACCATGATGTTTGTCGCACCGATTTTCATTCTCAATTGCTTGAACCCATTGCGATTGGCCTTTTGACTTTTCTGGCTTGCCCTCGCTGTCGCTCAAGCTATCGTCACTGTCATACCTTGTATGGCCCTTCGTCTTGGACTTACTTCTTTGTCAATATCAATCAGATGAATTTAGATGGTACGTACCATTCCCCGCTTCACAGTCTTTCCGTGCTTGATCCCTTTCTGATTTCCCTTCCCTTCATCCAAATCCACTATTTCTACCTTGAACGGCTTTGTTGCTTTCTTCCCCTTCGCTTTATGGGCTACTATGGCCTCCCGTGCTTCTTGCAACATTTCGATACATTGCACATGGGTCGCAAGACGGTTTGGTGCCTTTGAGCGAGTGTGGGTGGTGAATCTATATCCAAGATTGAGCTCGTTTGCTGATTTGACCAAACGGTTCGCAATGTTGATGCGGAGATCGAGCCATGTGATGTCTGACATAACTGTGAAAGACTCCATGGCACCGTCAACTTGTATCGTCATCGGAATTTGAACAACTGCAGACCATCAATCTTCCCATCTATTATGATATGCACAATACTGACCTTCATCTTCAGGCTCATCACTCTCTATATCGAAACCCTTCTCTTGAATCTCCTCATCTTCCCATTCTTCATCTTCTCTTCCCTTGGAATGAGCCAGGCCTACAATCTCATCTACCGTATCATCTGGGATGGATATCGGCTCGTCTGGGGCCTCGTCTGTGGGAGGATCGATAGGAGTATGGAGAGCTTTTGCGAGAGCAGCTCCAGCTATGTTTTTGGCGAAACGAATGGTGCGTTTTGGCTTTTGGTGAGCAAGACCAATATTTGTATCAGTGCGTAGGATTGACTTTGTCATTCCCGAAGATTCTTGTATGTCTTTTACTGCAGGTGGAGCTTGGGCAGCTTTTCTGGTAGTTACACTTTTTTTTTTGCGAGCATTTACCATGGCGAAGGAGAAAGAAATCTAGTATGTAATTATTACGTGTGAGCACATGACATCGACTATGACTGTGGCTCACTCACGCAACAAGCCAATTCCTGTACTTTGTGCCCTTTGTTCAAATATTTCTCAGCTACTCTCTTGATCTGGGTGCAGAGCTTGAGTTACCACAAGTAAGTTCATACTTAGATTACGACAGATGATTCAGAAGTCATTGTTTCCCACATGTCTTCATCTACAAGTGAGGTAAACGACATACACATATAAGCAAAGTGGTGCAGCGCACACTGGCATGGGGCGCATGAGCACGCGGTTGATGGGGGTGACATGGTCATCAAGACACGCAAGTGTCTGTCATAGGTGAAAATAGGTGTAAAACAGGGGAAGAGGAAGAGACTGTATTGTCCCTATGCGCACTCACTCCTCATATTAGTGATGTGGCCTGTCTCAATAATCACGAACTAACAGGACTTCATAGCCTTGCAACAAAAAAGAAAAGAAAGACAATCAACAAAGGGCCCACAGCACAGGAATCGAAGGAACTCACATTGGTCCTAATCCTGCCACCCCATGGCGTGTGCCCTTCCACCTTCATGTCAGGCGCAAGCCCGCGCCCTGCAAAGCCCTTCCAGAGCTTGCAATAGTTCCCACCATTAGTAAGCACCTGGTCCATATGGATAATTGCATCACGCACCTCAAAGAACAACGGGCGGCGCAGTTGCATCTTCATTGTATTCAACACGAGCCTGTCAATCACACATCAGACGATATCCTCTTTCCCCATCTGATAGATGCTCTCACTGGATCATGAAGGAGTTCCCATGCGCAGGCACCAACGGTCCCTTCCGCTTGCCCGTGGTGGGGTCCACGGGGCATGGGCGGTAGAAACCGCCCTTGCCCTCGTCTTCCTTGGGGAAGCTCCCATCCTCGCGCGGCTCCGGCGGGAACAAATTCTCCACAAACCCGTGCTTCGCAATTAGCTTCTGCGACACCACCCACAGCATCTCCGCCCACACTTCCCCGATCGCGTGTACGCCCCAGTACCCTGGCTGGTCGAGGGTCTTGTAGTTGGACGGGTTGATAGCGTCATCCTACGTTCGCTTATTTTAGACAAGGGAGCAGGGATGGGGAGGAGGGGGCATACAAGAGAATATATATATTTCCTTATGCTGCGAGGGATATTCGAGGCCCAGGCGCCCATGGGGTAGTCGTGATAGTCGCTGGTGCTTCTAATCATAGTAGCCACAAAATCTAGGCAACTCGAACAAAGAAAAAGAAATGCCAAGGCCACGCACCACCCCAGCCCTCATCCATCCCTCCGCTCTCACCCCATCCAAGACAGCCCGAGTTCGCCGGGCCGCCAGTCATGCGCGTGCTGAGGCCATGTGCCAGCTCGTGGATCACAATGCCCGCCTCGAGGTCGCCGTCGCGGTACGGGTTCGCCGTATTCCACAAATACATCCGGCACCGCCCGTTCTGCCCGTCCGGCGGCGTCATAAAGTTCGCATTGTTGAACACGGACCCATCCTGTGCGTTTGCGATCACTGCGTCGTTCTCCTTCCCTCCACGCCTGAAGTTGTACTGCTGGAAATTCCCTGAGACCTCGTCGAAGCCGTACCTGCAGATGCATGTCAATGAAAAGGTGGGTGGTTTACGAGAAACAAGCCCACCAGTAGAAAAGGTCATGAACCATGTTCGTGGTGTAGAAGAGCTGGGTGACAGCAGCGTCGATGTACTTCTTCGCCTCAGCCATTGACTCCTCTGTGTCGTTCTGTTCGGCAGGGTCGTGGGCACGGGTAAGGGTGGCTCGGGGATGGGAGAGTCCGACGCCCAGTCCACTACGGAGATGATCCGGTGCGGCGGGGTGAAGGACACGGCTGTCTCGTACCAATTGTCTTGCATTTCGACTTCGAACTGTACGAGAGAAACAATTCAGCGTGTCGTTTGTCGAAAGGCAGATTGAAGGGAAAAAAAGGGGCTTACTTTAGACAAAGGAGCAGGGATGGGGAGGAGGGGGCATACAAGAGAATATATATATTTCCTTATGCTGCAAGGGATATTTGAGGCCCGGGCACCCATGGTAGTCATGATAGTTGCTGGTGCTTATAATCATGGTAGCCACAAAATCTAGGCCAGGGTCAACTTGACTTGAACAAAGAAAAGAAATGCGAAGGCCACGCACCGCCCCAGCCCTCACCGGCCTCACCCGTCCCTCCGCTCTCGCCCATCCCTCCGCTCTCGCCCTGACCCATCCCTCCGCTCTCGCCCCATCCAAGACAGCCCGGGTTTGCCGGTCCACCAGTCAAGCGCGTGCTGAGGCCATGTGCCCGCTCATGGATCACAATGACCACCTCGAGGTTACCGTCGTGGTACGGGTCGCCGTATTCCACAAATACATCCAGCACCGCCCGTTCTGCCTGTCCGGCAGCGTCACGAAGTTCGCAATGTTGAACCTGGACCCATCCTGTGCATCGTCATCGTGTTCCGCCAGACGCGAGAACAAGCCTTGTGCGGCGCGGTGTCGGGTTGTGGCTCGTACATGTGTGGCAGTGCCTGACCTCACCACGGTGGCGCTGCGGCCGGGTTGCACGGTTGCTTCCTCGACGCTTGACTTCAACAATGAGGTCACACAAGGTTTCGATAGACCTAGCTTGGGCAATTGTTCGGATGTCTGCCCTTCTCCCCCTCCAGGATATCGAGGCATATACCACTATCAGCCAACGCCAGATCAGGCGCATCTTGGCTTGTTGGAAGGAAACTGGTGATGTGCAGGTGCCACATCAACGTTCTCGGGGGCGGCACCAACAACTCACCCCAGAAGATATGGCTGTATGTTGCCTCTTCCATTACATTCTCGAACTCCTTTGAAGCAATATACAGTTCATCCATGGTACCCTGGACAAGACGTGTGATTTGTACCTTGATGAGTTACAACAGAGCCTGCGTGAGATGCGTCAAGTCACTGTGTCTATATCTACAATTTGGAGAGCATTGCAAAGGAGTGGTTATAGCATGAAAAAGGTTCATATCAGAGTTCTCTCTCGTTCAAGAACAGCGCTAATGTTGCATCAGCTCACAAAGACTGCCATCGAGCGAAGTGCAGTGAAACGAGCTGCATACATGGCCAAAGTTGGATGGAAGTATACTCCTGAGCAGATGGTCTTTGTAGACGAAAGCTCGTGCAATCGAAAGGTCACATACAGGGACCGTGCATGGGCACTTCGAGGTATACATGCTGTCCGAAGCACATTCTTTGTTCGTGGTCAGCAGTGTGTCAGGCCTGATCATATAAGATCCTTCAAGGACTAACAGCCTATTTCAGGTATTCCATCCTCCCAGCGATATCCTTAGATGGAATCCTTGCTGTTGACATAGTCGAGGGTTCTTTCACGAAAATATCATTTGCCCGCTTCATTGATGGCTTGCTTGGCTGTATGAACCCATACCCAGGGCCAAATTCAGTGGTGGTGATGGACAACTGCAGGATTCATAAGTCTCCGGACATTCTCAATATGATCCGAGAACGGTGAGTCTGCTTCAATGCTTCAAGTCCAAGCTAAAACAGATGACCCACAGTGGAATGCACTGCATATTTTTACCGCCATACTCACCGGACCTCAACCCGATTGAACTCGCATTCTCTGCTATCAAGGCACATGTTCGCCGAAATGGACAGGCATTCCGTGATGCAATGACACATGGCACGGGCAAGGATGTTTATCTCTTATTACACAAGGCTGTCTGGTCCGTTACTTCTGATGATGCGAGGGCTTGGTACCGGCACTGCAACTATTTGTAGCTACAAATTCATATCTGACACTTACAAATGTTGACAGAGTGTTTGGACTTAGGGGGGTGATTGCGGTGACTGGTGGGCTGAACGACTGCAGGGGGTTCCAGAGGAGGAACTGCAATGACTGACTGGCAGCGCTCGGGGACGACGGGGCAGGCCACTGCATCACGTCCGCGAAAATGTCAACGACGATGCGGTGCAGACCACCATAATTCCGGTATATCAAAAAGAAATTGAGCAGTTCATCATAGTTGAGATCACTGGTGAGCTGTGCGATCCATCGTTCAATGGTAGCAGCCACCATCACCTTCCGCGAGCCCTCTCCGGCTGTCAATCGCAAACTTGGAATGTCCACATGGGGGACGGTTTTGCCCCTGCACGATTTGGAAAGGTCGGATGAGCTCACAGAGGACGGGCCGCTTTCGAGCGAGACAGAAGCGTCGTCACCATTGTGTTGGGTGTGCATCTCGCCCCAGATGACGAACCGGGGGTCATCTTTGGGCGCAGCCGTCTCGTCGGAAAATGCCAACATTTTGATCATCGTAGTTTCGCCTGGAGCATGTCGTATACCTCCATCGAGTATCGCGAATACATGCTTGTTTCGGGTGATGGACCGAATGACGGTTCTTCAGCCTTCTGGGGACTTTCCGACCCTAAAATGTTTTCTAAATCCAAACGTTTTTTAGACCCTAGCGGTTGCTGCGACCCGGGTTGTTCTTCACATTTGCCCCAGCTTGTGCAGAAAAGACTCCTTCGATTCGTCCAGCATGCGGCGATCCTTCGCTTCCTTGTCTTGAGGAGAGTCAAGATGAATAATCTGGAAGAGGAATCCACCTAGTTCACCCCCGGTTTGCTCAATTTGTACATCGAGGCGAAGTTGAGATAAGGACAGGTCAGGCAGCAATGTCGCTCTATCATCTTCAGCTTGTCGTGCCGTCAAGCCAGATTCAAACGAGTGCATGACACGGAGGTTCTGCTGCGGAGTGTCCAAAGTGGACATCATCGGCAATTTGATCACGGGCGAGTCAAATATGACACCAGGACCAAACAGGTGTACAATAATCTCGCGCTTCCGCAAGGCACAGGCGTAGAACTCTGCGTTATTGAATCGTGCAGCTAGGAAACGTCGCTTGGGTGGAGGAACCGCGACAACTGACTGGCGGCGCTCGGGGACGACGGGACAGACCACTGCATCACGTCCGCGAAAACATCGACGACGCTGCGGTGCAGACCACCATCGGCAGCTATTGTCGTCGCCGCAGCAGCGGGATGTATGTGCGGGGCGTCGGCTGCAGTGACGCTGTGCGAGTGGCCCCTCGCAGCGGTGCCTCTTCCGCCGTGCGATTGCTGTGGCCGATGTGAGTGGGGGGAGGGACAATGTCCGCGCCGACAGCACTGCGCTCCAGGATGGAATTCATACGCCGCAGCTTCCGCATGGGTGCGGGTGCTGGGGCCGGCACCGGTAGGACTGACGCTGTACCGGAGGAGGTGCTCGCTATACTGCTTCCGACCGCTCCGTGCTTGAATGTGGACTTGTGCAGAAGGGTGTGCATGCTCATATGGGAGGAGCGTTCATGCCACGGGGCAGGAGGCCCAGAAGGCCTAGGGATCGCCGTTCGTGTATGCGAGGCAGACTTAGCCGAGACCAACTCTTCGACCTCTGCCGCTGCTGGTATAGGCCGAACAGCTCTAGGTCGATCAGCGCGACGTGCGTCCAACTCGAGAGCCGCTGGCTGTGGTCGTTGGCGATGCTCCCGTGGCGGTTGCCGAACATGATCCATCGGTTCGCGCTGCGCCAGAGTCAGCCCTGGAACCACGAGCCGTATACGACCTCGCTCCCTGTGTCGACGTGCGACCACGTCATGGTCAGCAGGTCGAGCACCCAGATGGAGAAGAACTGCGGGTCGGCCCCAATGTAAGTGCCTGCGACGATAAAATGCGTGCCCACAACGGCCGTGGACGGAGAGCGCAGAAGCAGCGGCGAGGGATTCGCACCGAGATTGGGCGACTGATCGCGCACTGTGAAATCTGAGGACAGCGGAGGCGAGAAGGCTTCGAGCCTGCGCTTGACTTGCGTCGACTAAGAAGAAAAGAAAAGGTCGGCGCTGATTTGCAAACAGGAAGGTTGTACTTGTCACAAGGGAACTCTTCGGTGAACTCTTCGGTGAACTCTTCGGTTGGTCTGGCGAGCTGTCAAGAGATTGCTGACTCAGAGGGCGAGGGGAAGCACTTACAGTTGCCCATCACGTATGCTGATGAAGGTGCGATGCGTTATGTTGGCGGGGCGCACCGTACGACTTGTAAAATAAATTTTAAAAAGGTAAAAAAAAACTCGTCAAAACGCCGTTGAACGGCGTTTTGACAGTTTTTTTTACCTTCGCATGACGTCGCTTACCGGGGTAGTGGCATAACGCCCCTTTCTAGCCATGATTCCCACCTTCGCTTAGCTTTACCTCTTGGCTCGTTAACGTTGGCGACGAGCGACAATGGTGGATCCCAAACCCACAGTAGAACTACTAGCCATGGTTCACTCGTCGATCAATATGTCATCTCCCCCTCTTGAACATGCCGAATTTGTCATGCTTACCCCAATTTGATCTAGTGCCCGATTCTGCGTTGTAGGTATGTCCAGGCCTACCTTTCTATAGTAAGACAACCTCTCAAGACCTTTTCCTAGCCGCTTGTGAGGTCCACAACTGGTGTGCTGTTACTCAGTCTGATGACGATGCTCGAATCCAGATTCTCTCCAACTTTATGATTGGCTTTTGACGTGAGTTTGTTCTCAAAGCCTTTGCCTTCGATGCTGATTATTACTACGAAGCTTGAGTGAAGAGGTCGAACTCGTACGTTGCTAGAAACGAAGCGTATTATCGTTCTCAAAAATACCAGATCTATCAAACACGTTGGTCAAGCATCAAGATATCCTATTTGTTGTGCCGATATTATCCTCTCGTTGTCTATCCTTTGTTGATGTGGGCATGGCTTGGAGACCACGAGAAATCTTTATGCGACCGTCTAGTACATCCCATCTATGCCAGCTTAATACCATTCGTAAGTTCTTTTGGCGATATCTCTGCAATTTCTATACTAAAGAAATTCTTTGCTCACTTAGCAATTAGTGTCGCAAGGTTAGACACAGCTTTCCGTCACACTCTTACTAACCCTAACACTGCTACTGCAGCTATCATATTAATACGTGCATACGCATTCACAGAACGGAATGTTTGGGTATCCCTTGTCCTGGGGCCGGCTTTTCTAGCCCTCCTTAGTGCAGAGGTTTGGCTCTTTGGCACCCAATTTCTCAGTAAGTGTCTTTCCTCAAGACCGCAGCTTCATATTTTCATGCATATGTAGTCCCACGTGGATTATTTGAGCTGATTCCTCGGACGGGATGTTTTGGAGATGATGCGCACATAGGTCCCCATCCTGATGGAAGATACAGGCGAGCCCTTAACGCTGGGGTGAGTTTTCCTTTTTGTTTCTTTCCCCCGCTAACAGTGCTCTCGATTCGTACAGCTTGTCATCGTGAGCTCAAATACACTGATCTAGTCTTGTTTATTTTCCTCATGACCTTGCTCTTTCGTAGCTTAGTGTCTTTTTCTTGGACTTGTTGGCTCTGATAGCTGTGATTGTGGTAGGTCACTATTGCCACATTTCTCTGGACTGTACTACCTATTTTGCTGCTACAGCATTGCGTCCGCAAAGCGAACACCCAGGGACGTCTGGGGAGATTATTTCTTGTACAGAGTATGTGTTACACTTGCACATCTCTTTTTGTCACTGATCTCAAAATGCTGTGGGCCTTTAGCAACTGGAGTGTTCTTTATTATGACGTGTCTGTATCTCCTGAGTGCTTCCACCTTCATTGGGTAATGCCATTTTCCACTCTCCATGATATTTACAGTAATGCT
The DNA here is from genome assembly GCA_951802425.1 of Clavaria fumosa. Taxonomy (NCBI): domain Eukaryota; kingdom Fungi; phylum Basidiomycota; class Agaricomycetes; order Agaricales; family Clavariaceae; genus Clavaria; species Clavaria fumosa. The sequence continues at coordinate 4,387,344 of OX637795.1, read as the reverse complement.
CATCTTCATGTCTGAAGTGAAATACGTCGATGGGATGGCATCGGAATTCAAATCTTGCTAATTCTATCTGATGTCCTGGTACATGACAGATTGTGTGACTCACCCCTTTCATATACTCATCTGTTTTCCTTTGATCGCAGGCTTGCCGATTGTCAGTTCCTTATTCCCTTGTGTTTTCCATGTGTTTTGACTTTGTTATTAAACACAGGATACTTCAACTCCGCCGACGTGCCTCACCAACAGAGAGCCAGGTTTGGTCTGAGAGCTCCAGACTGGTCCGAGAGGGTCTTGAGAGAATGCACACAGTGGAAGATGAGTGGGCATGACTGTTCTCTGCCCTCTCACCCCCACCTTGAAGCCAGCACCTGCAGGATGCAACAGGCCCACCCATTGAGTGTACTCACAGCAGTGCACCTATGGCACCTGGAGAGTCATGTGGGAGTACCAAATGTGTTACAGTTGATTACCTCATAACGTATAGTGACTGTCAGGTGTCTAAAGTAATACAGTACTGCAGTTATTCGATACAGTGGAATGTGACATGTTGTCACATGTGTGACTTCTGTGATGTGACTCAGACCCGAGTGCTTCCAGAGTGACCTGCTTTGCTTTGCTTGACTCTGCCTGACACATGTGCCCTTGAAAACATTGAATCTCTTGAGAAAGTGCTCGGGCATTATCCACCACACCAATTTTCACCAAGCAAATGTCTTCAAGCTTTTGGCAAAGCTGCATCAGCTCGGCACTGCTCACCTCTGGCTCTCCACCCTCATCTTCATCGGAGTCCGATCCAACTTCTAGTACCTCGGTGGGTGTTTTCCTGGGCCTCCCACCCTGGTTATAAGGAGGTGGCCTTGGGCAGCACTTTTTGTTGGGTGATGGGGCCATGGTGGAGAGCAAAAACTCTGAGCATAATTGTTAGACCAGCTGATTTGTATTGGCCCCCTGGCCGCCATATTGTATAGTTGACCGATTTTGCCCATACACTATATGTTATACATCTTTCAGCCCAAATCCCAACAAACGCAGTTGGTCAAGACCAAAAATTCATACATCATCATGGTTCTACAGTAAGGGGTTATTTGATATGAGGTAATCAACTGTATATTAGCATACAAGACCAAGTAGTGGACAGGCTTCGTACCTGTAGAGTCATGCAGGAGTACTGAATGTGAGCTCTCCACATCAGTACTTATACAAGTGTCTTGTGAATTGACTTGTTGAGGACTTGTTGCCTTGTTGAGAACTTTTATGCTACTTTTGGTGGTCCCATCACCTTGATTACCTTGTGCATGAAATGGGACCTACTTGTTCAAGGCAGACAAGTCATTAAAAAGGTTGAAAAAGTCATGAAAAAGGTTAAAAAGGCAACAAGACATTTGTAAAAGTGCTGATGCAAGGTCTAGAGTACAATGTATATGGGGGAGAAAGAAGAGAAAGTTTAACCTAAAGAATAAGTGACCAAGATAAAGGGGATCTGTGCATTGGGAGCCTCAAGTGCAGGTCTCACAGCAGACACCTGTCAAGATAGAGAGGATGATCTGCAGTCAGTGGGCTTCAAGCTTCATCACTCCCACTCAGTGAGTCCTCTCTAACCACTCCAAGCAGGCAATGGGGGGATATTGATCCAACAATATAGCAGTAGTCACTGCGCAGTAGCAATGCATGGAAAATGGCAGCTCACCTGCCAAGGAGGTGATGCAATGAGAGATGCAACACTTGCACATAGGGCATTGCATCACTCCCATCCTGTAATTCCTACAACCCACATGAGTGTTGCATCACTATCACATTAGGGCATTGCTATGGGCCAAAGATGGTTTTGCTGATGTGTGCAAGTGTTGCATCACTGCCATGTTAGGGCATTGCATCACTCCCATCCAGTAATTCCTACCTGTGAAACTGTATATCATAATTATATAGGGATGCCAAAGTTCAGTTCAGTTTGGTTCTCTGAGACATTTGCCCAAATGGCAAACTGGAACTGATTGTTGAGGGCAGGATAGATAGAACTGACCAGAACTGACAGAACCAACAGAACCAGGTTCAGCAGGTTCAGTTCTGGTTCAGTTCTGGTTCAGACTGGGTTCAAACCATGGAACCAACAGAATGCTAGAATAAGGTTAGGGTTAATTTATTCATGCTTTTCCAAGTTAATGGTAATACATAAAACTTATCAAAAATATGCTGGTGGTGGGCAAAGCAGTGTATGACAATTTGCAAAAGAAAGTGAAGTGAGATACTTAGCAGTTGTCTAGGAAAAAAATTAGAAGCCATGATTTTGGGCCATGGGAAGATTTTGATCCCCAGGGGACTAAAATCTTCCCATGGCCCAAAATCATGGCTTCTAATTTTTTTCCTAGACAACTGCTAAGTATCTCACTTCACTTTCTTTTGCAAATTGTCATACACTGCTTTGCCCACCACCAGCATATTTTTGATAAGTTTTATGTATTACCATTAACTTGGAAAAGCATGAATAAATTAACCCTAACCTTATTCTAGCATTCTGTTGGTTCCATGGTTTGAACCCAGTCTGAACCAGAACTGAACCAGAACTGAACCTGCTGAACCTGGTTCTGTTGGTTCTGTCAGTTTTGGTCAGTTCTATCTATCCTGCCCTCAACAATCAGTTCCAGTTTGCCATTTGGGCAAATGTCTCAGAGAACCAAACTGAACTGAACTTTGGCATCCCTATATAATTATGATATACAGTTTCACAGGTAGGAATTACTGGATGGGAGTGATGCAATGCCCTAACATGGCAGTGATGCAACACTTGCACACATCAGCAAAACCATCTTTGGCCCATAGCAAGATGCCAAATCTAAAGTAGCCATAGTGTTTCCATAGCACACTCATAGCTTCATAACACCTGCCTTATCTATAAGGTGCAACATAGTGCTATATAGTCTGGCCCTGAACATACAGCTCTAATGTCAGGTGGCCAAATCATAGTGTCAGGAAGCATCAAATTTTCTTCATCAGGAAAAACATAATTTCACACTGTGAAATTCACAGTTGTTGTCAGTGTGAAGATATTGAGAGGCTACATAGACCAATGTCATTTTGTGATTTCCATGGTAGGGCCTTATAGATATTCAGTCAATAACTGTAGCACCAGTAGATTTCAGTGTGTATGGCTATGTGCTCCTACAGAGACACAAAAGTTATCACATGACTCACAATGAGTCACATGCCCCATGTTGAACTTGAACATGATGCATCACTCTCAGCCTCACACCACTCTACCACCCTCAGGGAGCTAGCAATGGGCCACAGTGGCTCTCCCTCTCCCTCTCCTCTCTCCCTCTCCCTCTCCTCTCTCCCTCTCCCTCTCCCCCTTTCCTCTCCCCTCTCCCTCTTCTCTCTCTTCTATTAGCAGCAATAGAGTAGATATTAGTCTGAATAGAGTAAGATCCTTAGTTCTGGATGAAGCTACAAGTTATATTCAATAAATACCTGAATAGAGTAAGACTAGCAACTCTATCAGTAAAGTAATGAAGAGCAGAACAGTAAGTACTCACTCCTTAGTTCTGGACGAAGCTAAGGAGTGTGGACGACTATACTAAGGCTTATACCAGCCTGTGGTAGCTATAGTAATGATAATATGAAACATAAATAAAACAAGGAGTAGTGAAACTTCCCCTGGAGTCCATACTCCATTGTACCAGCCTTCTAGGCCTGTTACTCTTCGTCATAGCCATCTAGGCTTGTCAGATATCCCCTTAACATCCTTCAACAGGAGGGGACATCATTATCAGAAGAGCAAATCAACTCAGCATATGAGTCCTACCTTGATGCACTTGAGCTGCATGCCATCATCCTGTGAACAGCTGCTGACAAAGGGGGGGGAGGACCATGTGCTGATAGACCAAATGGCAAGCCCAAGTTCAGGGATATAATCCTCTGGAAACAACTGGTTGACGAAGAGTTGTATCCTTGGGGCCAGAGAGTGAAGATTGTGACAGAGCCTCAACCCAAGCTTGAAACGTACCAGAATGACTCATTATCAAATTCGCAACCAATATCAAAAACGCCAAGCTTCACTTGTCAACAATGCCGGGGGTCCCTCCCTCATTTCCCAGCCTCTGAATGGAGGAATGTCCTCATGGGAAAAGCAGTCAACTTGGATGTTGTCTTTGCAGAAGCATATACAACATGCAGTGAGAGTCAAGTTGTTGAGTGAATTGGAGAAATTGAGCTGCAACACAGACTACCCAAACCATCCACATAGTTCAGTCAGATATTGTAGTATATAACTATGTACCAGATGCTGCATATCCCCTGTATATAACATGGTACCGGACTCCACTGGAGATATCTGTATCCTTAGTATAATACAAGTCCACCAGAGGATATCCCTCTCCAGTATGAGACCTGTCCAGTGGAGATATCCTTCTCCAGTATGAGACCTGTCCAGGAGAGAGATATTAGGATATCCTTCTCCAGTATGAGACCTGTCCAGTGGAGATATTAGGATATCCTTCTCCTGTAAGAGTCTAAGAGACCTGTCCAGCAGAGATATTAGGATATCCTTCTCCTGTAAGAGACCTGTCCAGTGGAGAGATATTAGGATATCTTTCTCCAGTATGAGACCTGTCCAGCAGAGAGATATTAGGATATCCTTCTCCAGTATGAGACTTGTCCAGCAGAGATATTAGGATATCTGTTGTCAGCTCAGGTCCCTCACAGAAGCAAGAGGGGAGGGAGACTCAATTTCAATGTGAAGAACTACACTCATTACATGGGCACTATATATATACTAGGGAAGGGGGCTGTGTAGAGAGTGAGTCATAAGAGGGGAACAAGGCTATGCACTCTGAGTCATGCAGAATGAGGGAGGCAGTATAGGGAAAGGGGAACACCAAATAAGGAAGGTAGCAGTGAGGTACAGACAAGGGGAGGACAACAGGGAGAAATCTTGGCATGGGCTTGGCTGGCCAAGGGGAGACCTCAATTAGGCTTGTTTAGGATAGATTGCTTGATGGGGGCTGTCAGTTCCACTGTCATGGATCCGCCTCCATCACGAATTGCAAAGTGTGGGAAAGGTTGAGAAATGTGGGTGTGGGCACATGATGGGAGCTTGTTGGAAGCCTGTAGGCGCAGGTGCATAGTCATGAGCATGTGGCAAAGGTCATGGGCAGTCACATGACCCCATATGCACTTCTCGTTGCTGGTTCCCAGTCTGCTCTGGAGTTCAGTGCTGGTGGCTTACGTAAGCAATCCTGACAAGTAATCCAGGAAGCCCATGCAGTCCTAGGACACATGGGGTTGCAGATAACAAAGGACTATGTCTGCCATTATTATTGGTGGCCATTGGTGTCAAAGGACATTGATAGGTTTTGCTCATTGTGTGGTGTGTGCCAGACGAGCAAGACTTCTCCTCAGAAGCCACAAGGGCTTTTACATACCCTTCCAATTCCTAGGTGGCCCTGGGAATCAATAGGAATGGACTTTGTAGGTCCATTTCCTATGTCAAAAGAGGCAGACTACCTCTGGGTGGTAATTTGCCACCTCACCTCACTGGTACACTTAGTACCAGTCACCATGTCAGTACTGGCAGCAGAGCTAGCCTGGCTCTTTTTAACACATGTAGTAAGACTGCATGGGCTGCCAGGATCGATTGTGTCAGACCATGATCCTAGATTCACTTCTGCCTTTTGGCAGGAGACTCACTGATTGCTCAGTGTTAAGCTTCAAATGTCCACAGCTTTCCATCCACAGATGGATGGAGTGACGGAATGGTCAATCCGATCCATATCACAAATCCTCCGATCTGTGGTCCAGCTGGACCAGACAGATTGGGCAGAACAAATCCCAATGGTTGAGTTCACCATTAACATGTCAGTAAGTGCATCTATGGGATTTGCCCTGTTCAAGTTAACCTATGGGTACATGCCCCAAATGATGGCAGAGTTGCCAGACAACCTCCAGGCTGTGCCCAGGGGAGTAAGGATGTTCATGGAAAAGGCTGCACTCAACCTTTCAATAGTGCATCACACGATCATAGAAAGTCATGTCCACCAGACATTTTACACTAACCAGCATGGATGGGAAGCACACCTATTTAGAGAGGGAGGTGTTTCAGCACTATGACTTCAGCATCAGGTATGTCTTCATTAGTGTGGCCATGGTCCAGTTCAGTCTGGTCCAGCAGCCAATTTCTCTGAACTCCAGACTGGACCTGGGGTCCAGTTTGGCACTTTCCTCAAACCTCAGACTGGACTCATAGTGGACAAGTTCAAGGGGTCTGGTTCTGGTTCAGTAAGGTGCAAGCCAGAACTGGACCTGAAAATTTGTAAAGCCTGTGCAGGTACCTACAGCAAATGAAAAATAGTGTGCAGAAGGCATTCAAACACCCTATACTACCTCCTCAAAGTGATTTGCACCATCCTGCCCATCCATAACCATGGTAATATATGCCTCAGATTGTTCAGAGGTCTTGATATGGCCATTCCAATAGGCACTCTTCAAAATCTGCAGTGCCTCAAACATGGCAGGTGAGAATCATTTGGTCCAGTTCAGATGGGTTCAGAACCAGTCCAGGAAGGGTGAGCAGCCCCTGGACCTGAACTGCACTCAAGGTTCAGGTTCAGCATGAGCTCAGACCTTGAACTGGACCAGGGTCCGGTTCAGCAAAGGTTTGGGTTCGAACCTTGGTCCAGAACTGGACTGTCTTCATCATCTCTTTCATCAAGAATGATATCGACGATTTCTCCTTGGCTGCCATTTGCTAGGTCTAGATCGACAGAGACATTGAATGTTACCACCTTCATTCCTATAAAAATTTCGATGACATCTGGTAAGCCTCCTTTGTCCTTTCAACACCCTTTCTTTGCTTTATTTGTCATCATGATATGGAGCTGTTGTTAGGTCATCCTGCAATGGTATCTTCTGCCATGCAGTAATATAGTCATTTATTCTTCGACTTACATTCCCTCATGGTTATAGCAGAGTTCCAATGCCTTCACACAGCATGTCTTGGTGTTACTAGGACTGCATTGCTCCAAGGTTCTTCAGAAAAGTTGACCGGAGGACATTTTGGGTTTGTCATAACGAGTTCGCATAGTATGGTGAGGTGTTCTCCTCAACAAGTTCCATGGCGTACATGTTGCATGACGTTGTGCCATACAGGGTCATTCATTCATATCTGTTGTTTCAATTGTATGACTGTCTGAAATTGTTCATAAATGCATCCACCTAGTAATGTGTTGCCTTTATCTTTATCCACATTGACAGGCCAAGGGACTCAACACTCTGCAGATGACCAGTGGGAATTGATGGTGGTCTCCAGTCAAGCAGACATTTATTCCTCCAAATAACTGGTCAGGGTTTCACTTTGCTTCTCCTATAATATGGGATGTTTTGCCAAGATGTCTTTTGAAACCATTGACATCTTGTCAATCATCAAGTATTCTATGTTTTGCCAAAAGGATTCCAGTTTTTTTTTGGTATGGGATGATTGTCATCTGCCATTCAAGGGGAGCATTGTGATTTTATGTAACATTTTCCCATTGATGTTTGACACTGCAATTCCCATATAGGCAGTTTTTAGCAGAATGTGGGACAAGTTTTGCTGCCTGAAGTTTTCTGTAATGGTTTGGAGTGTTTTAGATTTACCAACTCCTCCTTCAGGCATAAGATAGAAATGAATGTCTTGCTGTGACATCCTTTGGTGAAGGTGAAGGAGTGAGGAAAAATGAGTGTGGGACAATTTGATAAAAAATTCAACATAAGATCATGTGATGAACTGATGTTGAATTTTTTCCAAGTCCAATGCATGTGCATGGGTGGAAATGAGATGCTTCCTGTTACGTGCGTGCTCGGAGGGTTGGGGTGAAGTCTGGTCGGAGTTCAGAGTTCAGGTCTGGGTGTCCGGGACATCTGGATTTGGACTTTTGGGTTTGGGTGGGACTTTGGTGAATGTATCAAAATGACACCCCTACTGAGTCCTGGGTGTCCCATATTTCAGAGTTATGGGATTTGGGATTTCGGGTCCGGTGCTCAGGCGAGATGTCCAGATTGGACTTCACCATATTCGAGGCAAGGGATGGAGGGTATGGACTAATTAGGTAATTGTGGCTGTGCAACCACTCCGGCACAGATAGATTTGGAGAATTGATGACTATGCCAGCTTTTCCATTGCCTGTCCTGAATCCTGATGTGTATAATATTTGTACTAGCTCAGCTGCATTATTTCTGAACTATTTTAATAATGGTTCCAACTATGCTACTGCATTAGCAATGTTCTGAAGGAACAGAATACTCAGCATATTCAGAACAGCACAGAATTTAAAATTTTGCATGAAATGTGAGTCATATAGACCCATCAACACTCCAGTATTATTTACAGAGCCTTGGAAATCAAGATTGCACAACCCATCATTTGGATACATGAAATGTCACTATTTAAATTGAGACCCATTTTATTTTGGTGGATTAGTACAGAAAATATCAGTTAATATTTTCTTTTGACATTTCCACATTACTGTCTTTTTCGGATAGGTTGGCGGAGTCTAAAATGTTACCAAAAAAGGAGGGAGAAATTGTTTCTACTATAACTCACCCAATTCTAACCGGAATTCCAAACGGTAAGCGGATTCAGAATCCCAGAGCTGAGGGCTTTCGAATGATATGTAACCGGAGCTGTAATGTTGAGTTATGAAAATACTGGTTTTTGGCATTGCTGTAGTACATGCACATGTTGAAGTCTATCTGATGAATTTATGATCTTGAGACTATCAGGTAGTAGGCAAAGAAACACACCTGTATGAGTATAAGTATGAGACAGGCTGCCCAGAGTGACTGTCAATGCAGGGATAACGTGTTCATAGCTCAGACAGGTACCTCTGGTGATACCCAGCAATGCTGAAAACCAGTATTTTCATAACCCAACATTATGGCTCTGGTTACATATCATTCAAAAGCTCTCAGCTCTGGGATTCTGAATCCACTTACCATTTGGAATTCCAGTTAGAATTGGGTGAGTTATAGCAGAAACAATTTCACCCTCCTTTTTTGGTAACATTTTAGACTCTGCCAACCTATCTGAAAAAGACAGTATCTACAGATCAAAGTGTCTTATCAAAAAAAAAACTTGAGAATTGCTTGAGAATTGACTGAGAAATGGGCAAGAACATTTGTGGGTCACTGATTTGGCAAGTTTGTGGCTGTACTTGTGGCACAGCTTTTGTGTGGCCGGGTCCCACATCATCGTGTGCGGGTTCCTCCGACTCGGGATGTCCCGACTGCTCAGCATGCAGATATTACCCTCAGGCTGGCTTTGGCAAGCACCATGGCTTTTTTTGCCGCAGTCCTCATCAGCTATCAGGATCACTCACCCAACCAGCCAGGACGAGTAGATCAGACCTCTGTTGTGAAAGGGTACATCCATTTCATAGGAGATTACATTGTCTACAGCCACCAATGATGAGTACTACCGGTTCGAGACTCGCACGTGCAGCGAGACCTGGGCCATGCCATAGCCTCCTCTATGGCGGGGGAGCATCACGACCACGATCAGCGGAAGCGGAAGCGGGGGGCATAATGGGGGAGCATCACACACGGCATTGCAGCAGGAGCTCCTTTGCAAGCCCGAGGTGCTGGTACGAGTGCAGGATGGCGACCGAGGTGACATGCCCGTGCGGCACCTCCTGCGTGGACTCCTCTTCCGTGGTGATGGTCAGCGGTCAGTGGTCAGCGCAGCGCAGACATGGCAGGTGAGAACGGGAACGGGGGCGGGGGCGGCGCATGCACATCTTGGCGAGCACGTAGCTGACGATGCAGTCCTTCTGGTCCTCGGCGATGTAGGAGAGTGACGGCCAGGTGAGCGCGTAGTACATGTCTACACGCATGCAGTGGGTCAATGGGTCAGTGTGCGGCGGGGTGAAGGGGGCAACGCACAGAGCTCCATGGTGTAGTTCTCGGGTAGGCTCTGCTGCTTGCAGGCTTGCATGCCCAGGAGGTCATCGATGCGCATGGGGTGGATGTTCATCAGCGGTGGGGATGGTGGTTGGTGATGTGGTGGTGGAGAGAGGTCGAGACTCAGAGGGATCGGTCGTGCCACAGTTGTTGATGACACTGGTAATGTACCTAGCGCACACGCCGCCTGCAAAAGCAGGTTGGATACACGCACCTGAGGCCACGTTTTGTGCATTGGCTGAAAACAGTGAGCAAAACTCCACACCAAGAAAAAGAGAAGGTACTCACTTGCAAGTAGAGTCCTTACTACCTGGTGAGGGCACACCACACCTAATCTTCCGTTTCCGACAGAAAAGGCATGCTAGATGAGGCGGGTACTCGCACTCTTGGCACCACGATGAACTCATGCTTGGCTGCTGGGGCAATGACGTGATGGCACCTGCGAGTGAAGACGATGAGGGGAGGAAGGGTGGTAACACAGGTTGCAGCGGCAGGAGCAGGAAAGGCACCGCGCCTGCGGAGTATTCCTGCTCGTGCACCTGTACCTCACAGTAGCCCACTTCCATCATCGTCACCACGGGACTGACAACCTCCGGTTCGTCACAAACCAACATTGGCTGGTCGAGAGGCGCATATACACGCTCGTGTTCCTGGTACTGGGGCTGGTGTTTGGGTACCAGTTCCGATAATGGTGGGGGGAACACAGGTGCGGCCGCCGCCAATGCAGGTGCAGGTGCAGGTGCCGGATGAGTCGCAAACGGTGCATTTCCCTCATGATAAGTGTGCAAGATGTGCTCGTGCTGCACGGGCAACACAGGAATCGACTGATTGGTGATTACAATTGCACCGTCCTCCTTGTGTAGTGGTAGGACAGGGAAGGGGTTAGGGTGTTCGTGCCTATGAAACGGCACCAGATTGGAGACGGGGAGCCACTCCTGCTCGAGCTGGACATGAAAGGATGTGGGGTATGGTGGCAGCGCGTGTGCGGGCGGCGCGGGGCGCATATTTGTCACGTCATTCTCGAATGACTGCAGGGGTTTTATTGGTGGCGGTTGAGAGCTATGAAAATGGAAGTACTACGGACCTGTTCGGGGCAATAGAGGGTTTGGTGAGCCGCGAGATAGTAGGCTTTGAGGTCATAGTGGGCTGTCGGGGTGGATGCGGGGTGGACGTCATAAGAGAGGTAGTCGGAAGGGCCTTGCTGGGGAATGAGAGGGCGGAGATGGTGGTCGAGGTTGAACATAGTGAGAGTTTGACGATGAGGAGGATACAAAAAAGAGGAAATGGACAGCTGAAGGAGTGTGGACGGTGGCCATATAAGTACGAGAGCGCATATAGTCTGCCCTGATGTTATTTGATGTTGCGTCTCGAAGGTTAACGTCATACAACCAAATGAACATCAACTCAAGAGTACCATTTTGTGCCTTATTATTATTCATATTATTGTTGTTCAACTGTAAAATAATCTCTTGTAGCTACACTACACTACATACACCACCATACATACTACACACCACATACCATGTCCTTCACTGTTGTCTGTGAGTCAGCTGAATAAAGTACTTTCTCTCCATCCTGGAACCCATTCCCACCCCCTGCAGGGTCATTTCAATTCAAGGGCAGTATTCTTATCCTTACCCCATTTGCTCAGAACATTGCGCTAAACTCCTAAAAAAACAGCGCAACTCGTTGATTGCCATCATCTTCACACACTCACATGAACTGACCATGTGTGTAGCACGACAAGGTTGACCTTATGACAGTGCAGCTGTCTCTTTAGACAGTGATGCATCCCTATGGCACTGAAGAGCATTGACCCTGGAGGCGGTTGCTTGCTGTCGTTCCCCCTCCTCCTCCTCCTTGTGCTCTTGTCTGTTGTCATCATGGCCCTATCAACATCGTTGTCATCATGTGCACCACCACACATTCCAAACAGAAAGAGGAAGAAGAGAATTCCTTTCTAACATTTCAGAAGCAATATCATATATATGTAATGCAGGGAAGGCTTCACATCGAGACGACTGGAGTTCATGCAAGAGATATGAAGCTATTCAGTAGTGTAATAATGATCACAAGGATAGCACATACCTGGAGTTCACATGAGAGACGTGAAGCTCCAGATACAGCAGTATGAAAAATCATCAGGGCCCTGAGGCTGCTACACAGGCATGTAACCAATAGGAGTTTAAACTAAATGTACTACAGTTGGGTCCCTCCTAACCCATACTCCTTATAACCCATAACCCCTTATATCCCATAGCCTGACCTGTCCACCAACTTGGTTCACAGGGAATTGCATGCCATAAGCCATAGGTCCGCAATAACCCATAACCCATACCCCTCTGTGCACAAAACCCATAGGTTTTGCTGACATAATAATAATTTACTGCACCACTGTGCCTACTGAAGAGCCTCAGAATAAAGTTTTTGAGTTTTTTACCTTTAATATGGCTCTCAACCCACTCAAAGTCCTTAAAAAAGGGCTTGCCAGATTTAAAGAAACAATTAAGACTTGTAAAAAAGAACTCAGTGCAAAGCTAGCTAGGGCAAAAACCATTTCATCATCAGATGAGCACGGTTAGACAATGAAGCAATGATGAGATGTAGTACACATCAGGTATGGCTTGTGCTTCTCTGTGACTATGCTGGCTCCTGCTTTTTGGCTCCCACTTGTACTTCTATTCTTTTCTTGATATGCTCATAGTGTGGATCCTACTTGGGGATCCTGCAATGCTTTATAGTTTGTTATTCCAACCTCCTCTACTTATAATCCATGCTACAATAACAGGCAGCTCTGCCTTGATGAAATGAGGAGCATGAAGGCCACAATTTTAACTGACTTCTTCCAGAGATTATAGACAGACCACTCAAATTAGTCTACAGCTATGTCTATAATGTCATTTACAATCATTCTGTAATCACCCAATTTTTTATAGATTTTTTACAAATTTTCTGTGATTTTTCAAGTCCATTTTTACCTTATCCCTCAAAGCCCATGACCCCTCATAACCCATACCCCGGACTGTCCACCAAGGGGTATGGGTTATGAGGGAATCGATTGTAGTCCTCTTTCAGATAGAATGTTAGCCGAACTTTCATCACTCCCACTCGGATCACGTCCTATCTCCCACTCCAAGTGCAGCCTGAAATTTTTCGAATGGTTCACAGGACAAGGCTTTAGTGAATATGTCAGCTACCATGTCCTTCATAGGGCAGAATTTCAGGTCGATTTCTAAATTTGCAATGCATTCACGGATGAAATGGTGTTGAATGTCGATATGTTTCGTGCAAGAGTGCGAAACAGGGTTGTGAGAGAGTGTGATACACCCTTGGTTATCGGCGTGGATCGTCGTTGCTTCTACCTGTGTGAATCCAAGGTCCTCAAGTAGTGTATGAAGCCAAATGGCCTCTTTAGTAGTGTTTGAGGCCGCCATATATTCTGCTTCGACTGTGGAGAGAGCGATGGTAGGTTGCTTCTTAGATGACCAGGAAACGGAACTTCCAGCAAAGTCGAAGACGAAACCGCCAACAGATCATCATGTATTGACATCTTGAGCCCAGTCCAAGTCAGTCCAGCCAATAAGATCTGCAACACTCTTCATGAATCCCAAGTCAGCCATGCTCATATCTAGCTTCGTTTTCCACTGTCAACCAGCTTGTTTCAACCCATAGAGTGGCTTTCACAACCTCCACAGCCAGCCTTTCTTTGCTGGTTCGGCCACTCTGTCAGGCAATCACATGTATATCTCTTTGTCGAGATCACCTTGTAGGTAAGTGCCTCGAACGTTGACATGGTGGAGGACCCAGTTTTCTTTGGCTACGATGGCAAGGAGAGCTCGGAGCATCGTGAACTTTGCTACAGATGCATAAGTCCCATTGAAATCCTGACCTGGTACCTGCAAGAATCCCTGAGCAACAACTCGAGCCTTGTGTTTCAACAGCTTTCCCTGGCCGTCTCACTTCTCTTTCAAGACCCAGCGGCTCCCAATAACATTTCTACCAGCGGGAGCACTGCAGACGCAGTCGAAGGTGCCAGTCTCACTTAACTGCACAAGTTCATTTTCTCCCACTGCTTCGAGCATGGTGACAGCATGGCTTCATGGTAGGATTGAGGCTCATTCGCATACGTGACATATGCACAGTGCTCGGGATGGCGATTTGGGGCTTCCTCAATATCAGCTTCGGTGGCTTCATCTCTGAAGTGTTCTGGCTCCTTTTGGCGTTCTATATAGAGGGATCTACCCTCTCTGTACAGTCGCGACACTATATATATAGGCAAGCAGCCCTCTAGGGGCTGCTGATGTAAGCATAACCTAAGCGGCTATGCTAATAGACTATTATGGTATGTAGATTATATAATAAAAGAATAGAAAAGGCCTATAGCCTTACATTAACAGTCTTATTTTCACAAGAATTTTCGTCAATTCTGCTCGCCATCAACCTCCTTGATGCCATGAGTGCAAATATCATCCTCGACAGTGCTCAACCTTCTCAAGAAATGATTACATTCATTGAATGCATTGAGAACGCCGATCCGAACGACCCAAGCATCTCTGAAGATGATGGGAATGAGAGCTGGGGCCATGCCCAGTTCACTTCCGGTCATCTCTCCTTGCGTAGTGTGCTGACCAGTTGGGACAGTGTTGGAAACACCACAACTGCCTGTCGATTGATTGCTGCCACCCTCAAGACCTCAGTTGTTGCCAGATATATTTGTGCTCAGAAGGGAATCAAGCCATCATCATACTTGAGTGATATGTATTTAGGTATGGTCATTGAACAGCTTTCGGAGGCATGGAGAAGCAAGAGAATGGTGTGTCGTTTCTACCTCAAAATTTTCTCTACTTATTCCAAACATCTAGGTCATGGCTCCTTCGGATGTGGCAACTTCGGCGGCAGCCCTACCCCTTCCTATGCAGACGCTAGCCAGTTCCACAGTTCTGTCCCCCCCCAACTGGCACTTCGCACCCGGTTGCAGGTAAGCTCTGCTTCTGTTAGAGAGCACAAGCAGACTCACCTTGTCTAGCTTTTGATGAAAGAGGAGCTCAAAAAGCTCCTCAAGCAGAACTCTCAAGCTGGTGTGGCAAAGAAGAGCCACACCAAGGAAGGTTTTTATGCTTCCTGTTCTCAGGTGGATCTCTAACTTATATGAGCTACAGATCTAATATCTGTGGTTCTGTGTGAATTGAATATTTCAGCAGAGGTGATTGAAGGGATTGTAGACTTGGTAAGTGTTCCTTAGATGATATATGGCCATGTATAGTGTTCACTTCACCATATCTTCAGCTCTAATATGGTAGGCTCCACACCATTTTGACTCAAGGTGGAAATATGGTAGGCTCCACACCATATCAACTCAAGGTGGAAATATGGTGGGCTCTACACCATTTTGACTCAAGGCACAAATATGGTGGGCTCTACACCATATCAACTCAAGGTGGAAATATGGTGGGCTCTACACCATTTTGGCTCAAGGTGGAAATATGGTAGGCTCCACACCATATCAACTCAAGGTGGAAATATGGTGGGCTCTACACCATTTTGACTCAAGGCACAAATATGCACACCATATCAACTCAAGGTGGAAATATGGTGGGCTCTACACCATTTTGGCTCAAGGCACAAATATGGTAGGCTCCACACCATATCAACACAAGGTGGAAATATGGTGGGCTCTACACCATTTTGACTCAAGGCACAAATATGGTGGGCTCTACGCCATTTGACTCGACTTTTTTGCATGGCAGGCAAACTAAACAAATTATATATCAAAATATCGCTAAAATTCAGCAGATTCTGATTCTGAAAACTATATGTCTGTACCTCCTTTCGTTCAGCTGTAATTTGCAAAATACACAAAATATATTCATTTGTCCTCAGTTCTGCAGTACCCTGGCTTGAAAATGGATTAGATAACTGGAGGACCCACATACTACCTGTGGGTATATGGCAAGGGTGTGGATTAGTTTTAACTACCCACCCACCGTCTCAATCCCCTCTCTGGAATACATTAATAGGAATCAGGGTATTATTGTCCTGGGAGAGTGACCATTGGTTGGATTGCAAATTCCAGCCATCAGATTACAGCTTATGACATCTAATACAGTCATGCAAAGGCCCATAATATTTGGTACAGATCTACAGATTCCCCATGTCTATTTTCCCAAAATTCTCAAAATCTCTCCCCAGATAGCCCCCTTTGGCAAATCACATATTCCTGTGGTCAAATAGCTGACAATGTATACATAAAGACATGTGCAAAGTTTGGTGAAGTTCTCAGGATGTCTTTTGGAGTGTAAGGCAAGGTAATGCCTTGTCTTTGCCTTCACTTCAGAGTATCCCCCAAGAGACACATTCTGAGCTATCTTCCTGAGAACTTTTCCTAACTTCACCAAACTTTGCACATGTCTTTATGTATACATTGTCAGCTATTTGACCACAGGAATATGTGATTTGCCAAAGGGGGCTATCTGGGGAGAGATTTTGAGAATTTTGGGAAAATAGACATGGGGAATCTGTAGATCTGTACCAAATATTATGGGCCTTTGCATGACTGTATTAGATGTCATAAGCTGTAATCTGATGGCTGGAATTTGCAATCCAACCAATGGTCACTCTCCCAGGACAATAATACCCTGATTCCTATTAATGTATTCCAGAGAGGGGATTGAGACGGTGGGTGGGTAGTTAAAACTAATCCACACCCTTGCCATATACCCACAGGTAGTATGTGGGTCCTCCAGTTATCTAATCCATTTTCAAGCCAGGGTACTGCAGAACTGAGGACAAATGAATATATTTTGTGTATTTTGCAAATTACAGCTGAACGAAAGGAGGTACAGTGTTACGGCTCACTACTCGATGGGTCCAGGGCAGACTAGCTGGGCTGGGTGAAGAGGGGGAGGGTAATATTGCGAGAATAACAAGTCTAGAGAATACATGACATGCGTCTACCTGTATATATACTAAGTCGCGATGATAAGGTAACTACATAAATACAATGGACTGAGGGAAGGGTGGCGACAGTAGGGAGGAGAGCGGTGTGTCAAGGGAATGATCACGTGGTTGCGAAGGCGGGGTTGGCGGGGTGATGGGATATTAGCCGGGAGTATAAGGGCGCTAGGGGGACGGGATAGTGGTAACGAAGGGAGGGAACAAAGAAGGAACCGGATTAGGCTTAATGCTGATGGAGTCAAGGCGACAGATGTCAGATGTTGACAGGATGATGGCATCCCGCACAGACATCCCATCATGAATATGGGCCGTCCTCTTGGTAAGGGTCACGTGACTGGGCGCTTGTAGGTCACATGATCGTAGAGGGTCTATGAGCGCTAGTGCCAGGTCGTGAGTGTCCAGTGAAGGTTGCTGGGTGCTAAAGGTCACGGTCTGTCATGTGCTTACGTACTGTAACATACAGACATATAGTTTTCAGAATCAGAATCTGCTGAATTTTAGCGATATTTTGATATATAATTTGTTTAGTTTGCCTGCCATGCGAAAAAGTTGAGTCAAATGGCATAGAGCAGAGCCTACCATATTTCCACCTTGAGCCAAAATGGTGTAGTGTTATGGTACGTAAGCACGTGACGGACCGCGACCTTTAGCGCCCAGCGACCTTCACTGGACACTCACGACCTGGCACTAGCGCTCATAGACCCTCTACGATCACGTGACCTACAAGCGCCCAGTCACGTGACCCTTACCGAGAGGATGGCCCATATTCATGATGGGATGTCTGTGCGGGATGCCATCATCCTGTCAACATCCGACATCTGTCGCCTTGACTCCATCAGCATTAAGCCTAATCCGGTTCCTTCTTTGTACCCTCCCTTCATTACCGCTATCCCATCCCCCTAGTGCCCTTATACTCCCGGCTAATATCCCATCGCCCCGCCAACCCCGCCTTCACAACCATGTGATTATTCCCTTGACACGCCGCTCTCCTCCCTACCATTGCCACCCTTCCCTCAGTCCATTGTATTTACGTAGTTACCTTATCATCGTGACTTAGTATATATACAGGTAGATGCATGTCATGTATTCTCTAGACTTGTTATTCTCACAATATTACCCTCCCTCTCTTCACCCAGCCCAGCTAGTCTGCCCTGGACCCATCGAGTAGTGAGCCATAACATAATAACAAGTCTAACCACCACCACCTCCTACTAGGACCTGGTTGCTCTTCACTTCACACTGGCTTCCTACACGCCCTGCATTACGCGAACAAATGACCCTGTCGATTGCGAGTACCGCCAATGACAATACACACGACATCTGCCAGCCCCAGCCAGATTGACAGAAAACAGAGAAATGTGGAGACGCCTCCAATTACAATATATCGACATACGCACCCCAACTGCAATCACCCGCCCGAACACTCCCAAAACCACCACTACCCACGATCAGTGGTTTACCGAGGAACTGAGCGCCAATTCATACCGACCAGCCTACTTACCTCCCAAGCTCTCAGAGTGCAGCGTCTCTTTGAGGACTACACCGTCAGAGACTTCCCATGACTCCTATACAAATGACTCTTTGCCCTTTGGGTAAAAACAAGAAGAAGAAAACATTGCAGAGGACCTAGAAGGCCTCAACATTGACGAAATCGACAATATCCTGACCCCTGCTTCCACCGAAGCCTTCGCACCTTCGCGCGCCCCCTCGCCCATACCCTCCACCCGCACTTTTGCCAACAAGTGCATGCAGACACATCCCCCGGAGCGATTCATCTCGGCCGTCGGATACCGAACGGAGTACCTTATCGACACCACTACCAGATCCATCGTGGACTGGAAACCTCGCACCAACATCCCCTATCCCGCCATTCCTATTCGACACTCCAGGATCCCCATTAACGTTCCAATCGCCACAGTCACCCCAAAGAATATCCCTGATCTCCTCGCCCCCAGAGAACTTGCCACCCAACACCAAGCCACAATCAACTTACCACAGCCCGAGCCTGTCGACCCGTTCGTTAACCCCAAAGATGTCCAATCCCCAAGCCCAAGCTCCGTCTCATCAATCGAACCATACGACCTCGACAGCAACAGCGAGTAGCAGCCTCACCGTCAGAGACTTCAACAGGACCCGGGCGACCTACTGCACCTTCAAACGTCAATTTACCCTCCTCTTTGCCTGCAAGCCAGAACGTTTCAAATCCCACAAAAAGAAAACCTATTTCGTACTCAACAAGATGTGCCTTGGGTATGCAGAACTATGGGCGAATGCCCAAGTGGACCGCATCATAGAAAGGGATACCACAGGTACCTGGACCAACCCTGTCCAAGACCTAGATGACGAGTTCCTCGACACGACCGAGGAAACGAGAGCTCTCGCCAACCTCCAAAAACTCCAACAGAGCGGAAAAACCGCCCGTGAATTCTTCACCGATTTCGACCGCCTCTATCGCCAGGCACACCTCTCCATAGCCCACCACGAGTCGGTACTCATTGAGTACCTCAAGAACGGTCTCAACCAACCCCTGGTTGAGAAGATTTACAACAGCGACGAACTCCCTGCGGCCTATGTTGGATGGAGGAACAAAGCCATCAGGATGGATGACCTGTGGCAAGAGTTCAAATCCTTGCGCAAAGCTTGCGCCCCAGTCCTGCCTGGTCGCCCCGCGACCTCCCAGACCCGTGCCCCTGCCATACCCATGACCACTCCCCACCCTGACGCGATGATCGTTGACCGCTCATGACCCAAGCCCGCCGAAGTACAGTGTTACAACTGTCGCAGCTTCGGCCACATCTCAAAGAACTGCCCGCTTCTGCCTACACGACACACCCAGCAGGTTCGAGGGGTCATCTCCCTCCCTGCCCCAATCGCCATGACACCCGTAACCGCACCATGCGACAAATTGGAAGAAGTGCAGGCTGAGATCGTGAGGTTGAAAGACCTGGTCATGCTCAGAGAAAAGGAAATTGCGGATTTTGCCAGTGGTGAAGATTGAGTTCAGCATCTTTGCCGGTAAAAAGTTATGTACCCCCTCGTGCCCCCGCCGTAAATAAACAGGTCCTGGTGACCCCTTCTCTGTCCCCCAGACTGAACCTGAGGAAAGAGAAAATCAAGGCTAACCCCAAAAAGCCTTGTATGGAAATACCCATCACAATGGAAAACCCCAGTAATGGGAGAAGAAAACTGGGATATTCCCTTGTGGACTCGGGATGCTCGGCCTCCGCTATCGACCAAAAATACACCCAAAACCTAGGGTTAAGGTTATGGGACCTCCCCCAACCCCTATACTCAATCAACGCTGACAGAACCTCCAACGCCTTGGGAATGGTAACTAAAACTGCCGATCTAATCATTTCCATCGGGCAGGACTTCCGCCAAAAGGTTACCCTCCTAGTTGGACAATTTCACCCTCCCCACCTCTACCTAGGATATGACTGGTTGAGAAGAAACAACCCCATGATTGATTGGGTCAAACGGACGATCGAATTCCCCAAACCTCGTGTGGCACTCATGTGAGGTGCTTTCGTCGAAGCCACAGTACCCCCTTACCATGAAGAATTCCCGAAGGTTTTCTCGATAGCAGAGTTCGCGAAATTACCCCCTTCCCGAGGAGCCATAGACCACCCAATCGAACTAAAGGAAGGAGCCATCGCTAAATGCTCAAAGATCTACTCCGTACCACACGCATACTACCCAGAGCTGAAATCATGGATTGAGGAGAACCTGAAGAGTGGACGGATATGACCTTCAAATTCACCCTGGGCCTCGCCTCTCTTCTTTAAACAAGAAGTAAAGAAGTTATGCCCCATAATCGACTACCGAGAACTCAATGCCATGACGAAGAAGGACGCACACCCTCTCCCCCTCATTCGAGACATCCTCGACGCCCTCAAGGGAAAGACTTTCTTTACCTCGATGGACGTCGTACGGGGATTCAATAATATCAAGATCTGAGAAGGAGACGAGTGGATGATGGCATTCATATGCCCCAAGGGCCAATTCGAATACACTGTCATGGGATTTGGACTGACCAATGCCCCAGCCCGATTCCAATGGTTTATGAACGCCATTCTCCGGGAAGAGATAGCCACCGGGCACGTACACGTCTACATCGACGATATTCTCATCCACACTCCGGACCTAGAGACACACCAGCGACTCACTCGTGCTGTCCTCCAAAGACTCACGGAAAACTCGCTCTGCCTAAGACTGGAAAAGTGCCACTTCCAGAAAAGCGAAGTGGAATTCTTCGGACACTATATCCAACATGGACACATTGAGAAGTTGGAGCGATTATGCGCAGGGATCCGAGAGTGGCCTGTCCCGCAGTCCAAAAGAGAAGTCCAGAAGTTCCTCGGATTCCTGAATTATTTCAGGAGACACATCCCTGATTTCGCCATGACCGCAATTCCCCTCCACCAACTCACTGGGAATATGGACTGGCAGTGGGGCCCAGACGAGAAGAATGCCTTTGACCGTCTCATCCAGCAGCTACTTGACAGGCGACGTATGGCAGTCCCCAGAGATGAGGGAAGCTGGAAGATCAAAATGGATGCCTCCAACGTTGCGATAGGTGGTATCCTGTACCAGCAACAAGAGGACGGTAATTGGGCAATGATTGATTGTTTTTCTAAAGCTCTCAAAGACGCCGAGAAGAACTATGACACTTACAATAAGGAATTGCTAGCCATCGTCCACGCCCTTGAAGCCTGGCCACAGTACCTCATCGCGACCTCCGAACCCTTCGAGATTTGGACTGACCATGCCAACTTGGCTTACTTCCGTAAGCCAAATCCTCTTAACGGATGACAGAATCGTTGGAGAGCCCTCCTGGCCTTGTATAACTTCGAGATCAAGCACCGCCCGGGTAAGACCAACACCGCTGCCGACGCACTGTCCCATCGGCCTGACCATGACAACGAAACTACCCCGACCCTGGCCCCGCTACTACCAGATGCCCTCTTTAAGTCAGCAACCGAGCTAAGCCTTCTTGACTGCATCAAGGTCAGCCAAATAGAGACCATGCATGGGCCTGCCATCATACAGGAAGCCAATGGGGTTAAATACTACTGAAACAAGATTTGGGTCCCCCCCAGCCTAATCGATGATGTACTGGCTATCCACCATGATGCCCCCTCTGCCGGGCACCCAGGCATCTGGAAGACCAGCGAGAACATCCATGAGGACTTTACACTCGCCCACACATTCCTCAGGAGTCCTCAGTACTCCTGAGGAGTGAGTGAGGAGTACTGAGGAGTACTGAGGAGTGGGTGAGGAGTAGTAAGGACTCCTGAGGAGTGAGTTGGGACTCCTGAGGAGCCAGTCAGGACTCCTTCCAGCCAAATTGCTGTGAGGACTCCTCACTACTCCTCAGGAGTCCCAACTCAGTCAGGAGTCCTCAGTGCTCCATGCGGAGGCCTCCATGTGGAGTCCTCCTCAGGAGTAGTGAGGAGTAGTAAGGAGTCCTGAGGAGCAGTCAGGAGTCATAAATGTTTTGGCAACTCTCAGGATTGAACTCAGGCCTCCAGACAAACTGAGCCATGTACATTACCACTAAGCTAAATGGTCATTCTCATAATAGATTGTATTTGTGACCAAATGCAGAACATGAGGCACATACTGAAGGCCATCAATTGCATTCAGATGCTATTTTACACTTTGTCATTTATATACTAAGTCCTTGGAACCATGAGGAGAATGACAGGGAGGACTAAGGACTATTCAGGAGTCCTGAGGAATAGTAAGGAGTCCTGAGGAGTAGTGAGGAGTAGTAAGGAGCCCTGAGGAGTGGTGAGGAGTAGTAAGGAGTAGTGAGGAGTGGTGAGGAGTAGTGAGGAGTGGTGAGGAGTGGTGAGGAGTGGTGAGGAGTAGTAAGGAGTAGTGAGGAGTCCTCAGGACTCCCTGGTACTCCTCACTGCTCCTCAGGGGTCCTTCCCACTCCTCAGGAGTCCCTAGGAGTGGCAAGGAGTCTTGAGGAGTGAATGAGGAGTCCTGAGGAGTGGGTGAGGAGTCCTGAGGAGTGGGTGAGGACCCTGGGGGGACTCCTGAGGAGTACTGAGGAGCACTGAGGAGTACTGAGGAGTACTGAGGACTCCTGAGGACTCCTGAGGAATGGGTGGGAGAGTGTAAAGTTCTGACATCTGTCGAAACTTCGATTGGCCCGGACTCGATAGCGACGTACAGGCCCATCTCCAACGATGTTGGCATTGCCAAAGGAATAAAATCAATCATGCCGGGAACCGACCTGCTCTACACCCTTTCCCCTCCCCACTCCAGCCGTGGGATGAAATAAGCTGGGACATCGTAGGGCCACTAAACCTCTCTGAAGGCTATGACAGAGTCCTGGTCATTCGAGACCGGGCCACGAGGTCTTCCCTACTAGAGCCCATCAGTATGGACCTGACAAGCGAAGGAGCAGCCCGAATATTCCTACACCGCATCTATGCTAGCCACGGACTCCCGTCCAAAGTCACAAGCGACCGAGGGTCAAATTTCGTGGCTAAATTCCTCAAGAACGTGTATGGACAGCTGGGGGTGGGAACTAACCCTAGCACGGCATACCACCCCCAGACTGACGGTCTCACAGAAAGGGCCAACCAAGAGGTATTCACGCTACTAAAACATGTCTGTAGTGAGATGCCCGAGAGCTGGGCCTCCTGGCTCCCAATCACAGAGTTCGCCCTCAACAACCGGTCCTACGGAAGCTCCGACGTTTCTCCCTTCCTGCTTGACTACGCCTGACACCCTGTTGCCCTCCCCGACCTTCGTCTCACTGAGTCTAACAACCCTGCCACTGATAGCTTCCTGGAAAAGGCCTACGAAATGCAAGGAAAGATGAAGAGGTTAGTAGAGCAGTCCAACAAGACTATGGAGAGACAAGGAGGATACACAACCGATTAGAAAGAGGGGACCCTAGTCTGGTTAGAGAGCTGTAACCTGGTACTGGAGGATCTCTGTAAGAAGCTGATGCCATGGCGAGTTGGACCCTTCAAAGTGGTTGCTGTAGTAGGCTGTACAGGTGTTGGCTGCAAATAGATGTTCGCGGTGTAGTAGGCTGATCTGGTGTTGGCTGCAAACAAGTGTTCACAGTGTAGTAGGCTGATCTGGTGTTGGCTGCAAACAAGTGTTCACGGCCTGGTTCTTCAGGGGGTCTTGTAACATGTCAGAAACACTAAACAGAACCTCTGAGGATATAGAGGATGAATGCAAAAGGGTTCAAAGAATGAAAATATACGCTGTCCGAAGTATCCGGTATCGGGTCCGATAGAGTCCGATATCTGGATTAAGAATGTGAGAGGCCGGCGTCGACGAAGGCCAGCGGTTCAAAGGGTATGATGAAGGGCAAGCTTATTGAAAGTCACAACAAGAGGATGACGGTCCAAAAGCTTGTTTTCCATAGAGTCCAGTGCATACTTAAGTACATTTTCCTAAGTACAGCAAATCTGGTTCTACGGAAATCTCTGGAGGTTATGGAGGAGAATGTGGTATTGCGTACAGAGTCATATGGAGGTCATAAATCATAAAGGAGTCATGCAGTTCAGAGGAATGAAGTGTCCGATGATCAGCGTACCTGCAGACTGCTCGTGAAATGAAGGAAAATGTATGGCATACAGCAAAGGAGCGCTGGGAACAATGGACGAGGTGCTACAGAGGGTTTAAGACGTTGAAATCAACAGACATCTGAAAGGGAACACAATATGAAATTTACAGCATGGTATATATGAAATAAATGAAGGAAAATGAAATAGTGATTATCTCGAGCGCTGACCATGCTGTGGTGATGAAATAGAAAGGTGGGGGCGGTGTGTGTGAGCAGCAGGCTGTGATCGCCACGAGGGATTCGAGACCGAGGAGTCCGATATCCGGGACTTGTCGGATGTGCCGGACGTTATCGGACAGTATCGGATCCTTATCGGAGGTGAATGACTTGAATCCCAGAGTGTTCGGATAGTCGATATCTGCTGTGTTTCCATAGTCAGACCGTATATTATCCTTACAGTGGCCGGGTTCTTCAGGGGGTCTTATTACACAATGGGAACACTAGACAGAACCTTGGAGGATGTAGAGGTTGAGTGCAGAAAGTTCAGGGAATGAAAATATACACTGTCCGGAGTATCTGGTATCGGATCCGATAGAGTCCAATGTTCGGATCGAAGGTTCGAGGGGGCTGGCGACGACGAAGGCCAGCGGAACAATAGGTATGACGAGGGGTGAGCTTGATCACAGCACAATGTGGACATTCAAAAAGCTGGATTTCCATAGAGTCCGGTACATACTTATGTACAATTTTCTAAGTACAGCAAATCCGATCCTACGGAAATCTCTGGAAGCTACAGAAGACAATGCGGTGTCGTGTACAAGGTCATATAAGGGCCATAATTCATAAGTGAGTCATGTGGTTCGGAGGGATGAAATGTCCGATAACTAGCATATGTCTGGACCACTCGTAAAATGAAGGAAAGTGAGGCTGGTACAGCAAAGGGGTACTAGGAACAATGGGCAAAGCACTGCAAAGGGTTTGAAATGTTTCAATGATCGGATGGTTGAAAGGGATCACAATATGAAATTTACAGCATGGTATATGAAATAAAGGAAGGGGAATGAAATAGTGAGTATGTCGAGCGCTGACCATGCTGGAGTGATGAAATAGAGGGGTATGGGCAGTGTGTGTGACCTGTGGGTTGTGATCATCATGGGGGATCGGAGACCGGAGGGTCTGATGTCAGATAAGTATCGGACATTTTTCGGACATTATCGGATCGTATCGGACGTGATTGCCTTGGATCCCAAAATATCTGGATAGTCGATATCTGTTAAATTTCCTTGTTTAAACCACGTATTATCCTTACATTCTCCCAGGGGCTGAAAATGCAACTGCCCTTGGTTGCAACCAAACAAGGCCAAATAATCGTTTGTTGATCGTGAAGTACGCGTTGTGTGGGTGCACATAGGTCCAAACATGTGCTTGTGTCTTCTCCAATAACAGCAACACATCAACCATCCAAAAAAAAAGGAAAACTTCGACACTCTCGTTTTCCGGAACGTGGCCCAGACAATGACGGAGGCACGGGCCATGGCGCTGGGTGAAGCGTTGCCAGAGCAGGGGCAGGACAGTGAGTACGCGGAATGGGTGCAGATGTACGGGGGTGATGCGGTACGTGATGTTTCTTTGTTTCCTTTTCACATCGCACTGACAGGTTTTAGGATGATTTTCTTGCCGGCTACATTGCGGCAATTGACGATGACGTGGAAGTGGACGAGGGACTCGTCCTCGTTGCGTGAAGGCTCAAGAAATGGCGAAAACTCCGCAGGGACGAATGGACTGCTGAGCGGGCGAGGAAACAGGAGGAGGCCAAAGCCGAACAGGAGCGTGCGGAGGAGGAGAGGGCGGCCATAGAGAGGGCCGCAGCGGAGGCGGAGGCGGAGGAGAGGCGGACAGAGGCGGCAAGTGCTGCCGAGAAGAGGGCGCGCCTTGCCCAGGCGTGCCTCATTGTGATTAGTGACAGCGAGGACAACGGCGGGGCGACGGTAGCAGCAACAGCAACGACAGGAGCGGAGGAGCCCGCCGCAGTGGCGGCGGCAACAACAATGGTATCGCCGGACGTTGCGGAGCTGCATGCGGTCGAGGTGGCGGCTGCGGAGGTGGAGATTCGATTTTGCGGAGTTGGTCGTTTCTTTTGTTTGCCACATCGGACCGAGGGATAGGAATGGCAGAAGATTGTTTAGATGCCAGTGAATCATCGGATGGATCCATCAAATTGAGTAGCATCGATCCTGTGTAAGCTTGGAAGCCAGTATGAGCAGTGCCAGGGGGCTGCGCCTCGGATAGATAGGAAGATTCCGGTGCTCGGTTCATGCATTCAATGGCAAAGACATAGCTCCGATCGATCCATTCTTCGTGATCTTCAGACTCAGTGTCTTCTTCACTATCTGCGGCACGTCGGCGTGATAATCTGTCGGCTCCGGTATGTTTATCTGCAGGGATGTGAACAAGGTCGAAATCGAAAAGCAGTATACCAGTAATCCATCGATTCATGGCAGCGTTTGGTTGAATGTCCGGATTGTTTAGCATACCCTGAATAAATTTGGCATCCATTTCGATGGTGAATTTCGGAAGGCTGACAAGGTAGATTCAGTATGACTGAAGGGCATGGAAGAGTCCATATAACTCGATTTTTGCTTGAGAGTATCGGGCCTCGCGCTTGTTCCAGGTAATCGAACCGAACCTAGATGGGTACCGGATTCCATCTTCTCTGATTTGAAATAGCGCAAAGCCGACAGCAATGTTGGATGAGTCAATGGCTATAATTACGGGCCGTCCAGAGTGGTAATCGATCAGTCAAATGGCGGATGAGTTGACTATTGCGTTTTTAAGTCGGGCCATTGAGTTTTGCTCTTCTTCTTCAAATTTAAATGGAACGTCTTTGTGAGTTAGACTTACGAGTGGTCGGGCAAGTACGGCATAGTTTTTAATGAACATCCGGAGCAGTCTGCAAACACCTAAAAATGATCGGACATTGGTAAGTGTTTCGCACGGAGGCCAGTCTCGGATGCGTTGAACATTGGAAGCATCCAGAACTTGCCCTTCATATGTGCACGTGTGTCTGGTAATGATTGTTTCGGGGGTGCAGATTGTCGTTTTCTTGCCATTAAAGGTTCCTCCGACTATCTTGACTCATTGGAGCACCCGGTTGACATTATTCAAATGTTCCCAAACGAACCGCCATATTTGCAGATTCTCCGGAATCGTCTTGTAAGTGCTGTCCGGAAGCTCGTATCGGGTTTCCGGGCCCTTGATCACTACATCGTCTACAAATGGAATGGTTACGTGCGGAATTTCGTCTTGCAAGATATGCATGATGTCTCCATGCATAATTTGCATCGTGTTTGTGTATCCCATCGGGATGCAAGTGAGCCGTTTCTCCGTCCAAGCGAAGGCATCTTCCTGGGCTTTAATAAGATGGTGAACGAGTTTTTCTTCCTCTGGCCATAAAAATCTGGTGGGGTTTGCATCATGTGCTTGTTTCCGGTCTTGAGTATATCGGAGACCAGGGGTGAAATCGGGTGGGTGTGTTGGAAGTGTCAGTATATTGGCTAGTGGGTCCGGATGCCATCATCAGACAATCCAGAATTCTTCGGGAACTGTTGCTTTGATCGGATTGACGTGGTTCACTACCTTCTTGTATTTCTTTCCTAGGTAAACTGGCAAAATGGCATCTGTAGATGGGAAATTCATTTCAGAGGTATTGTTGTACAGGGGGTATGCGATCTTCAGACACATCGGTTCATATTCGATAGCGACCGGGGAATTAACAGAATCGAGAGAAATGTCCAAGACACTGATACAAGGAATGGGATCGAGAGGGGCTAGATTTACAAAAGAAGATGATGAGGAATTCTGAATGGAAGTGGAAAAGATGGCTGGAGTCTCGTATTTGGGTATAGTTTCCATGTCCGCATTGATCGGAGGTGAGTCCGTGGGTTTGCGGATATTCAAGGCTCCAGCCATCAAAAATCTGGATGTGGTTTCTTGTTATTCAATGTTTTGCGGACCGGGATTCGCTCTTTTGTTGGCACTATGATTCGTTCTCCTGTGTTCAGATCGTTTAGAATGAGATCCTGGGCTCCATGGGGATGGTCAATTGTCTGAGAGCCGGTTAGCATAAAGAATGGTCGTCCAACGAGAACCTCGCAAGGCAGCGTGTCTGCTACTTGCATCTGAATGTGAAACGTGCACGGACCGATCTGCAATGGAAAGTTCTTAATGAGTCTGAGCATTGGAGCGATGGTGCCATGGGATGATTCCATATGGATTACTCATTCTGAGTGCAGCGGATTGCCGAGCTTTTTCCAAACATCTCACCTCATTGCTACAATAGAGCTACCCTGGTCGAGAAGACACTCCGCTGCGATCCGACCATCCAACATGCCTTCTATGATGCAGAGCGGAGCGGCATCGACTGCCACAATGAGATCGGAGGTGTCCAGAGCAGTAATATTTGTGTAGAGCGTATCCTGTACGAGGGAAGCAGTGACCAGAACACGGCGGGTGGTAACCATATCCTTCATCTTTTTGTGGACATCTCCGGAAATGGCGAGTAGTTCACGAGGTGTATTGAGTGCACGATCAAAGACTTGTTGAATGGTTACCGGATTCTCAATGGGAGCTTGGTAATGATACTGGATGTCGGCTCATTCGATTCTTTCCAGCTTCGATGGGCGCATGACCGGAGGCGGGGTAATGACAACGGCGGGCGGAGGAGGTAACCTAGATGGCTGTGGATCATTATTCTGGGGTGCGGGCGCTTTCCTTTTGCCCTTGTCTATTTTCTTTGCCACATTGTTTGCAAAGGTGTGAGCCATATTTTCCAGGGCAATCCTCTTGCTATCTTCCTTGTCCGAATCGTCTTCCATATCCATGGGATCACCGGATGATCTGGTAGGCTGTGCTTCAAATACCACGGTAGTCACCGGCTGCGTATTCTGAGATTGGTAGGTAGCGTAATACTTGTCAAAGCGCTCTGATAGGTTGTTCCCCACAATGGTACCTGGCAAGTATCATCCAGAGGGAAGGCAAATCCTGCCTTCGGTGTTTCGTATACATTTACTGGACTTGATGGATTCGAGAGCTTTCGGACAGGCACTAACAAAATGACCTAGTTCCAAACAGAAATTACACATCCGATTTGTAGGGGAATTCGTGGTCCGAGCAGCAGAACGTTTTGCTGGTTCGAGAGACTGAGCTGATAAAATTGATTCCAGGTGAGCCATTGTAGAAGCAAATGTTGCCAAGGCCGTGGACATGTCGAGTTCTTCCTTCTTGATTATTGGTTTCAGTTCCCTCCCGGGGGCTGCGGATGCGAATCAGATGGGTCTGGAGAATTGATCGGTTGTCATGGAGTGTGGGGACGTTGAGGAGAGCAGGAACTCGGCTGTGGCGTGAACCTCATTCATCAGGTATGGGTCTTCCGGATGGTGATTCGGAAGTATAATAGCAAGCCAGCTCTTGATCCAGCACCTAGTACGACCCCCAAATCTGAGGATGTAAAGCCGGTTCCTATCATTGGTGGACATACGTTGTGAACTGATCAGATGCAAGGTGATCCGAAGAAAGTCCTGGTAATACTCTCCGTGTCCTGCGCATGTGTAAACTCCTTTTTGGGCCGAGTCTGATATGAAACAGTCCAAATCGGCGACAGAAAACAAATGGTTGCCATCGGAACCTGGATAAAGGCATCGGACAGCCACTTTGAAGGTATCTCAAGTCCATTCTGGGTGCGGGTCGGGTGTGAGAGTCTCCCAAAGGAGACATGTATCGGTGTCGAGGTAATGCTTTGCATACTGAATTAAATCGGTCTCTGGAACGTCTGGATTAATGCTGGTTAGCATGATGTCGATGTCCTCGAAGTACTGGTTAAGGTGCGTCAGTACTCCGTCAAAGGCAGGGGCCCCGTGGGCGCCACAGAGCGGATATCTTGGTTGATTAGCCATTTGTATTGGTGCGTAAGGTGGTAGGTGAACTTTGTCCGGTGAATTCTGAGGTGTTTCTGGTGGGAAGTGAAGGATGCTTGATTCGAAGGGGAGCGGTGTAAGTGGTTCTCCGAAGATCTGTGGTAATGTGGTGACCGGGGTGGCGAAGCTTGTGTGGGAGTAAACAATGGATGAAATACTGGGAATGTCTGATGGAAGAAAGTGGGAAGTTTCAATTACTTCTCTAGGAGGTCTGGAATGTGGTGGTTCTGTGATCAGATTCAGGTTTCGAGTTCTCAGGTGTTTGGAGCGTCGAGGCTGGAAAGCGGAGGAGCCTCTGGGAATCCTCGAAGGCTGTAGTGAAGATGTTGTTATGACCCCCTTGCAGTGGGCTCCAAAATTGTAGTAGGCTGTACAGGTGTTGGCTGCAAATAGATGTTCGTGGCCAGGTTCTTCAGGGGGTCTTATTACACAATGGGAACACTAGACAGAACCTTGGAGGATGTAGAGGTTGAGTGCAGAAAGTTCAGGGAATGAAAATATATGCTGTCCGGAGTATCTGGTATTGGATCCGATAGAGTCCAATGTTCGGATCGAAGGTTTGAGGGGGCCAGCGATGACGAAGGCCAGCGGAACAATAGGTACGATGAGGGGTGAGCTTGCTAAAGATCACAGCACAATGTGGACATTCAAAAAGCTGGATTTCCATAGAGTCCGGTACATACTTATGTACAATTTTCTAAGTACAGCAAATCCGATCCTACGGAAATCTCTGGAAGCTACAGAAGGCAATGCGGTATTGTGTACAAGGTCATATAAGGGCCATAATTCATAAGTGAGTCATGCGGTTCGGAGGGATGAAATGTCCAATAACTAGCATATGTCCAGACCGCTCGTAAAATGAAGGAAAGTGAGGCTGGTACAGCAAAGGGGTACTAGGAACAATGGGCAAAGCACTGCAAAGGGTTTGAAATGTTTCAATGATCGGATGGTTGAAAGGGATCACAATATGAAATTTACAGCATGGTATATGAAATAAAGGAAGGGGAATGAAATAGTGAGTATGTCGAGCGCTGACCATGCTGGAGTGATGAAATAGAGGGGTATGGGTGGTGTGTGTGACCTGCGGGTTGTGATCATCACGGGGGATCGGAGACTGGAGGGTCCGATGTCGGATAAGTATTGGACATTTTTCAGACGTTATCGGACGGTGTCGGATTGTTATCGGATCATATCGGATGTAATTGCCTTGGATCCCAAAATATCCGGATAGTCGATATCTGTTAAGTTTCCTTGTTTAAACCACGTATTATCCTTACATTGCGAAATGAGGCGCCACTGCCTACGAACTCGAGCTACCGCAACATTGGCAGATACACCCAGTTTTCCACGAGTCACTCCTCACCCTATCCACCCCTGGCCCCGACCACCCCGAGCGTCCCGAAAGCATGGAGATCGACAGTGAGCCTCAGTACGAGGTAGAGTTCGTCCGTGCAAAACAAAAACGCAGAAGACAAGTGCAATACTTGGTACGGTGGACAGGTTACCCTCTGGAGGACGATACCTGGGAGCCTGTCAAAATCTCAAGGATGCACAGGAAGCCATACGCGACTTTGAGATTGCTCAGGAAGCTCAATCTTAGGGGGGAGGCTATGTTACGGTACATAAGCACGTGACGGACCGTGACCTTTAGCACCCAGCGACCTTCACTGGACACTCGCAACCTTGGCACTAGCGCTCATAGACCCTCTACGATCACGTGACCTACAAGCGCCCAGTCACGTGACCCTTACCAAGAGGACAGCCCATATTTGTGATGGGATGTCTATGCGGGATGCCATCATCCTGTCAACATCTGACATCTGTTGCCTTGACTCCATCAGCATTAAGCCTAATCTGGTTCCTTCTTTGTTCCCTCCCTTCGTTACCGCTATCCCGTCCCCCTAGCGCCCTTATACTCCTGGCTAATATCCCATCGCCCTGCCAACCCTGCCTTCACAACCTTGTTCCCGCCTTCGCAACCACGTGATCATTCCCTTGACACGCCGCTCTCCTCCCTACCGTCGCCACCTTTCCCTCAGTCCATTGTATTTACATAGTTACCTTATCATTGCGACTTAGTATATATACAGGTAGACGCATGTCATGTATTCTCTAGACTTGTTATTCTCGCAATATTACCCTCCCTCTCTTCACCCAGCCCAGCTAGTCTGCCCTGGATCCATCAAGTAGTGAGCTGTAACATGTAGAGCCCACCATATTTCCACCTTGAGCCAAAATGGTGTAGAGCCCACCATATTTCCACCTTGAGTTGATATGGTGTAGAGCCCACCATATTTGTGCCTTGAGTCAAAATGGTGTAGAGCCCACCATATTTCCACCTTGAGTTGATATGGTGTAGAGCCCACCATATTTGTGCCTTGAGTCAAAATGGTGTAGAGCCCACCATATTTCCACCTTGAGTTGATATGGTGTGGAGCCTACCATATTTCCACCTTGAGTCAAAATGGTGTGGAGCCTACCATATTAGAGCTGAAGATATGGTGAAGTGAACACTATACATGGCCATATGGTGTGGAGCCTACCATATTAGAGCTGAAGATATGGTGGGGTGTACACTATACATGGCCAATATGGTGTGGGGAAAGCAGTCAAATACAGCTGGCTGTACTTTCATTTGGCCCTATTTACATGATAGGTTACACAGCCAGGCTCGTGCAACCTATCCAAATGACAACAGGGATAGATGTTCATTAGATTGGAGGTATAGAAAAGTCAAACAATAACAGGTCCAAAGTTACCCATGCAGAGAAAGGGAAAAGCATGTCTTTAAAGGGATGGACAGTTAGATAAATGCAACCTTATGAAGGTATATGGATGACGGTGATTCGCCCACTGCCTAGGACAATCGCAATCTTGTTCTCCCACACCGCCATCTTTTCTGGGGCTCCGCCATTGGTAGAGGTATCCGACACACCTTCGTGTCCGAGCGGCCCAGGATCCACGATCCAGAAACTTGGTAAGGCTCAGAGCGAGGCGAGCGGTGGTCATGGTGCTGCACGAAGAGCGACGGGTCGGCCGACCACACCTGCGCGTGCTGCCCAGAGAGCCCTTGCACCGCCATGATCGTGCTGGGATCATCGGATGGTATCGTCATCACAGGCGATGCGAGCAATTCTATGCATTATATACGCTAACTACCGTAGGTCAATAATGCATGATTTTTGCTAACTACCGTACACTGCCACTACCGTGTGCAATGCATCCCTCCGCCGTCCTTGTCATGCATCCCTCATTGCGCTCATCATGCATCCCTCGTCACTCATCATGCATCTCTCACTGTCCTTGTCATGCATCCCCTCGCCATCCTCATCATGCATCCTCTTGCTGCCCTCGTCATGCATCCTCTTGCTGCCCTCGTCATGCATCCTCTCGCCACCCCTACTGCCCTCATCATGCATCCTTCATCGTACGTTGCCTCATCATGCATCCCCTCGCCGTCCTTGTCATGCATCCCCCTACCATCCTTGTCATGCATCCCTCATTGGTCATCATGCATCCCCTCGCCGTCCTCGTCATGCATCCCCTCACCGTCCTCATCATGCATCCCCTCGTCATCCTCGTCATGCATCCGCTCGTCGTCCTTGTCATGCATCCCTCACCATCCTCGTCATGCATCCCTCACCGTCCTCGTCATGCATCCCCTCACTGCCCTTGTCATGCATCCTCTCGCCATCCCTACTGCCCTCGTCATGCATCCTTCATCGTATGTTCCCTCATCATGCATCCTTCATTGTGCATTCTCTCATCATGCATCCTCTTGCCGTCCTCATCATGCATCCCTTCGCCACCCTTGTCATGCATTCCCTCGCCGCCCTCATCATACATCCCGTTGCCGCCCTCGCCACTGCCATTGCCCTCGCTGCCCTCGCCGCCGCCGCTGCCCTCGCCGCCACCGTTGCCCTCGCTGCCCTCGCCACCGCCATTGCCCTCGCTGCCCTCGCCACCGCCATTGCCCTCGCTGCCCTCGCCACCGCCATTGCCCTCGCTGCCCTTGCCACCGCCATTGCCCTCGCTGCCCTCACCACCGCTGCTGCCCTCGCTGCTCTCGCCACCGCCATTGCCCTCGCCGCCCTCGCCGCCACCATTGCCCTCGCTGCTCTCACCGCTGCCGCTGTCCCCGCTGCCATCGCCGCTGTCGTTGCCCTCGCTGCCCTCATCATGTATCCCTCGTTGCTCATCATGCATCCCTCATTGCTCATCATGCATCCCTCATTGCTCATCATGCATCCCTCATTGCTCATCATGCATCCCTCGTCATGCATCCCTCATCATACGTTCCCTCATCATGCATCCTTCGTTGTGCATTCTCTCATCATTCATCCCCTCGCCATTGTCATCATGCATCCCTTTGCCATGTGTTCCTCGTCATGCATCCCCTCGCCACCCCTCGCTGCCCTCGTCATGCATTCCCTCACCGCCCTCATCATACATCCCATCGCCGGCCTCGCCACTACCATTGCCCTCGCCGGCCTCGCCGCCGCTGCTGCCCTCGCCGCCCTCGCCGCCGCTGCTGCCCTCGCTGCCCTCGCCGCTGCCATTGCCCTCTCTGCCCTCGCCACCCTCGTCGCCGCCGTTGCCCTCGCTGCCACTGTTGCCCTTGCCACTCATCATGCATCCCTCGTTGCTCGTCATGCATCCCCCTGCCACCCCCATTGCCCTCGTCATGCATCCCTCGTCGTACGTCCCCTCGTCATGCATCCTTTGTTGTGCATTCTCTCATTATGCATCCCTCACTGTCCTCATCATGCATCCCCTCACCACCGCTGCTGCCCTCATCATGTGTCCCTTCACCGCCCTTGCTGCCCTCATCATGCATCCCCTCACTGCCCATGACCCCCCATGTGTTCTCTCATCCTGCAGGAGATAATGACTGTATTCCTAATCAAGCACTCATTATTCTGTTAAGTACACGATTCTACAAATACAAGCTATCATTTCTGTATAAAGGACACGGCCTGTAAGAGTTCATCCATCATACTGGAATCCAGTTGTGTAACCATGTTGGCATCTCTGCCAAGTTGCGATATGATAAGGGTGGGAATGCTGCGCCAGAGATTCCTGAAGTTGTCATGTAAAACGTTTTGGATATGTGCCTGACGGAGCCCGTATGATCGCACACCCTCAATTCTGCGAGGGAGCAACAGATGGCTCCCGAGGAGCCGGACTGTCTGATCTGCATCAGTATCAAGTTGCAAAAACTCAGCATGTGTTTTCCAAAATTGTGCCCTCCACTGGAAAAACTCTAGGACCCGTCGCATCTCCTCCACAAGAAGTAGAACTTCTTCTGTCCAGCGCAGTGCCCTGGCGCGTGCTTTGCACCATTCAATTCGTAGAGCTTCAAATTTTGTTAGACAACAAAAGCGAGCCCAAGACAATGACATACACTCATGGAGATTATCGTCTTCAGTCATCTCGTCGCCACCGCATCTCCAGATCCACGAGAGGGATCTCTTGCCCTCCGATTCACCATCCAGTCCAAGAGTAATGTTACGAACGTCTTCGTCACGCAGTTCCAACAGCAAGGCCTTCCACAAATCCCCCTTATTCAGCTGGGTAGAAAGCGACGGTAAGGCATTGCGTGCAACCCGGTATCGGGCAACACATGCATTTATATACTGCTGGACCCGGGAGATGGTCGCATTGGCTCGTGTATTGGCCTGTTGTCCAGTAGTAAAACGGTCTTTATATTTGAAGAGATGCGAGCGGAGCTGTAGGTTCCGTCGCAAGTCACTGAGGGCATCATTTGCTTGCGCGTGGCGCAGTTCCCATTCATGCGAGTAAAGACGAGAATCGCATTGCACTCTGCCAGAAATGGCTGAAGGCCACCATAGTGGAGTATTATGTGGTTGACTTTGACTGCAAATGTCAGAATCCCTTTGCAGCGCTACCAAACAGGGCACGTAGATTTTCTGGATGGCACTCCAGCTGTCAATCTTGCGTTGAAGTGCATTTCGACGTTCTTGGATTTTTGCGAGCTGGATAACAGTAGCATATGGACCCAGCGACGACAGATCACCTTGTAATCTGCACCTAGAGGAAATGAAGTGCTTTTTGAGTGCCGAGAACAGAGGAGCTTGTTCAAATCACTTACTGTTGCTCTTCCAACTCAAGTCCCATAGAAATCAAAACACTGTGAGAGACCATATCATCGAGCACTGATGCAGTGCCTTGTTGGATCTCTTGTGCTTCCCGTTGAAGTAAAGTAAGCTTCACGGCAGCCAATCCAATGGCTGCATGAGGGAGACAATCAAGATCGGCCTTTCCTTTCAAGCAGGAACACGTACTTGAACTTTTGGATTGATACGGATTTAGATTTGTGTTGTCCCTCTCCCATGCCTTGATGCTCTCTGACCATTTTTCTGCGGAATGATGTAGAGAATCAGTCAATTCCCGAAACGCATTGAGGTGCTCATTTCGCTCTGGTACTGCTCCTCTAAGTTTACGCAACAGTGAGGCTCCTGAGTCGGATATTAACTTAGCAGTGAATGAAAAAAAGGATTATCAAACCTAACCCGCAGACCTTCCTCCAGTTCAGGTCACCAAAATGATCGTCAAGCGTATCCCGGCGAGAACCCGGCCCCATCTCCTTCGTGCTCGAGCTGAGAGCATTGCTGTTTGACCATCCACGCTCCGGCGCTTCGCCATCAGTCCGGCCAACACAGGGCGTAAAATTGAAGGAGTAAGCAACATGACAGGCTGGGCGATGAGCTGGAAGATGGAATTTGGGGACCAGAAAGTTGATCTTGACAGAACTGCAGTTGATATGACACTCGCGAGGGAACTGAAGCATGCGATCCCAAAAGTGACGACTCCACTGACACGCAATATCATACGAGATGACAATATTCTTGAACTCATCATTGTTCCTGCGTATGCTGTTGAAGAAGATATAATCCATATTGATATATCTAGAACATAGCATTGAGGTATTTATGAAATGAATGGTGCAAATCATTTACCTTTCTCCTTTCTGAAGGGCACCCACTCCGCCTGGGCGTTTCATGTCATGGCGAATGCAGTTGACAGTTCCTACTCCAGTACTGTCAAGGAACCGTGTGTCCTTAGAGTCTGCCCTCGCGAGCGCATCATAGTTCGAGCATGTGCTTCTCTCCTGTCGCTGTGTTCCATGTGCATCCAGGAAGGCTTTGTACTTTGGTTCCTCTACGAAATAAGACCACCCCCCACTTAATGATGGGTCAGCATTCTCGCTTGAAACATTCTTCCACTTCAACTTAAAGTTGGCATCAATGCCAACAAATAGTGAATACAGCCAGCGTTGGCGCTCAGGAGCGTCTTTCCACCCATCTGGTAAGTTTTTCCCAGGTTGTGGACATGCGGGACAAAGCACCGCACATTCACCTTCGGCAGTGGCAGCAACACCGGAGTGATCGTGACCACGGCCCGCACGTTTGAGCATCTTCATCAGGAAAAAAAGTTCAAACAATATAGTACTATGTAGTCATGGTAGCAGCAGTAGCTCAGTAGCTAGTAACGAGTTATATAGACCCAGTAGATCCCATATATTGCTCTGTAGTAATGGTAGTTCCCATATATTGCTCTGTAGTAACAGTAGTTCCCATATATTGCTCTGTAGTAATGGTAGTTCTTATATATTGCTCTGTAGCACTGAGTAGATCCCATACAATGCACCAGAGTATACAAAGGACATAAATGTGATTCAATGGTACATGGTAGTTCACTTGTCTCAAATGGTAGCCCGGGTTGATACTACAGTAGACTATGAGTAGACTATGGTAGTGCTATGTGCCGCTTCCTGCTGCCACCACTGCTCCTTCCTTCCTCTGCACACCAGCCACCACAAAATCAATGGCCCAGGTCCCTGCTGTCAGTCTGGGACTGCAGTAGGGGGCCTGGGCCATTGCTGCTGCTGCTGCCGCCGCCGCCGTCGCCGCCGTCGCTGTCGTTGCCACCGCCATCGCCGCCGCCGCCATCGCTGTCGTTGCCGCCGTCGTTGCCACCGCCGTCGCCGCCATCGCCGCCACTGCCGTCGCTGTTGTTGCCGCCGCCGTCGCTGTTGTTGCCACCGCCGTCACTGTTGTTGCCGCTGCCGTCACTGTTGTTGCCGCCGTCATTGCCACCGCTGTCGCCGCCATTGCCGCCATTGCTGCCGCCGTTGCCGCCATCGCCGCCGCCACCGTCGCTGTCGTTGCCGCCGCTGTCGCCGCCATCGCCGCCGCCGCCGTCGCTGTCGTTGCCGCCGCTGTCGCCGCCATCGCCGCCGCCGCCGTCGCTGTCATTGCCGCCGCCGTCACTGTCGTTGCTGCCGCTGCTGTCGCCGCCGTTGCTGTCGTTGCCGTCGCCCTCGCCGTTGCTGTCACTGCCGCCGCTGTCGCTGCCGCCGCTGTCGTTGCCGCTGCCGTCGCTGTCGTTGCTGCCGCCGTCGCCGTCGCTGCCGCTGCTGTCGTTGCCGCCGCCGTTGCTGTCGCCACCGCCGTTGCCGTTGCCGCCGCCGTTGCCGTCGCTGTCGCTGTCGTTGCCGCCGCCCACTGCAAGACCAAAACCTGGTGAAAATCACCATATGAAACACCCTGAGAAGTGGTGAATAGCAATGGTTTCCTAGGTGAAAATCACCAGGACTTGTTGATAATCACATCTTTATTGGGTACATGAAACGGGTGATTTTCGCCACTTATATGACCGAATTCACCCGCTGTTCTCTGGGTGATTATTCCTACAGTACAGGTGTCTTTTAAGCTGATTTCTAATGGTGAATTTCACTATATCATAAGTGCATTTTAAGCTGATCTAATGGGTTAATTTCACAATAGTTTTTGGGTCATCTCAACCATAATCTGAGGTGCTTTTCACTATCTTTGTACCAGTCAAAAGCTGGAAAACAGGTGATTATTAGCCATGAAACTGGGGCTCTGTCGGGCTATTTTCCCCATTTTAGACAGAGTATATTAACCATAAAGCAGGGGTCAATTGCACTGGATACAGGTAGGTAATTTGTGAAATGAAATTTGGGTCAATTGCACTGAGTACAGGTAGGTAATTTGTGAAATGAAATTTGGGTCATTTACGTTGAATACAGGTAATCTGAGCAATAAACCTAAGGGAGGTCAATCCAGGGCATTTGCCTGAATGATGCTACACGGCAAAAGGAAGAGATAAGGTGAACTCAGAGGGGAGAGTCTGTTGGGTGAGCATTTGCGGGGGCTCGGTTCGAGCGGGGAGTACGGTCAACATGCACGAGAGCTACGATGCTACTTTTGGTATGGATGTGAACACATTGCCCAACGCATCTGAGAACACGCACCTGTAGACGCGCGGCTGGGCCACCGTTGCTAAATGACCGTGAGCGGCAAACCCCAGATGAACAAGAAGTCGGACGAAACACACCTGCCAGCATCAAGTATATCCACCGATCTGACACCGAAAAACATGTTTGCGCCAGCCACCTCGGACTTGACTTCGACCAGATATGTCGTGTCGCAGTCTAGGCCGCTCCGCCAGAAGAGTACTTCATCCGCGTCGACCCATGTCGAGTGCGGGTCGAGAAGCCGCACCACGTAGGAAGAACGCGGACGTCTGCGTGAGGGTAAATAAGAGAGACGAGCCCTGCGAACGCTTGCCGCCTGCGGTGGTCATCTCGGGCCTGAGCACCAGTGGTGTCATCCCATTGTGGACTGTTAGTGAAGAAACACATCGTTCGGATTTCTAGAGTATGCAGGCACGCAGAGGACAGAGACTTACTGTACATTGGCGGGCCAAGCTGCCAGGATTTCCTGGCGGATTGTTATATTGGAAGAACGGGTTGGGCCTAATTGTTCCGTCCATGAGGACAGCGTTCACCATGCGTTGCACAGGAGAAATCCTGGTGGCAAGCTCTGCATGAGCAAAGACATAGAGCAACCTCGGGAAACGAACCCTGGCAGGTCCAGTCCGATTGTGACGATAGCCCCCCGTACGGCGACCTCCACCGGCTTCACGACGGTTAGCCCAACTTGGTGATCTCCGTACGGAAGACCAGTGATGCTCGCCAACAGACCCCCACCGCTGCCAGGCGCGCGCTTGTGGCTGTCAACCGTGGCGTCGTATGCGCCAGGGGCTTGGGCTGTGCCAAGGAGGTACACGGCTGTGCCCGTGAAATTGAGCAGCAAGCGGGCACCGGGCATCGTCGTGCGGTGTGAGCTGGAGCCTGCAGCGGTCGGATCGATTTGTTTCGGGATGATGGGGCCCGAGTAGGAGATATTCCAGCCTTGGGAGAGTGGGCCATCG
This sequence comes from Clavaria fumosa, assembly GCA_951802425.1. NCBI lineage: Eukaryota > Fungi > Basidiomycota > Agaricomycetes > Agaricales > Clavariaceae > Clavaria > Clavaria fumosa. The sequence continues at coordinate 4,346,688 of OX637795.1, read as the reverse complement.
CGAGTGGGTGAGTATTGGATAGTTGGAGTCTGGTCAGAAAGGGTGACGTTGTATGGTGCTAGTGAGGACGACATAAATGAGTAGGGAAAGGAGGTTTCTCTATAGTAAAAAGGTAAACGAACTGGGGCGGCAACGGGGCCGACGACGAGCTGGCGGCTGAGCACTGAGCCGGACAAAGTACAATATTATGATCGCTCCACTGCTCCCAGGAGTACGCCAAGATGGGCTCCAAAAATGAAGAGGATTTCGGTCGATAAAATACGGCACCAGGGACGTGCCTCGACGTACGTACAGCTGACAGAGCTCACCCGAAGGTCGAATTGAGAAATTTGAGCAAATCCTCCCTGTTCGCATCCCGCTCATGGTCTTCTTTCTTCTTGCGCACCTTGAGCTTGATCTGTGAGAGTCATTGTCGACTCTCAGTGCTTCAAAATTACGAAGGAAATGTAAGGACATTGACACAGCATGGTAAAAATTGGGTGCTGGGGCGGGCAATAGGATCTGGTGAGTGTTTTGTCATAGCGAGTAACCGATGGCGTACAATATCAGAGTCCGCCCACGAAGAGCCATGTTCAGCAAGGTCATGAGGAGGAAGGAGGGCGGGCGGAGAATGTCAATTCCGTCGGCCAACTGCTACAATATCCACCCGCCACGAGAAAACCACTCAACCCGATACAGACAAACTGCTAACTGCCAATGTCTTGGACGCGGTACATAAATAAAGCCACGTGCGTTCGCGCAACGAGGTGCCACGTGCGGCCGCGCAACGAGGTGACATAAGGAGTGAAGAAACAAAGCAACAAAGCGAGAAAGTGAGATGACAAAGCGACGGAAATGAAGCATCAAAGCAAAGCGAGAAAGGGAAGCAATAAAGCAACAAAATAGCGGCGAGGCAAGAAAGTGAAACAACAAAGCGAGAAAGCGAGAAAGCGTAGGCTAGAATATCAGCTAGGAACAGATCAGTTCCATTTCTTCTTCGGAACACAACAGACAACCCCAACACTCACCAGGAGATGCCCTCCTTGACGCCAACGGCCCAGCTCCCCCACACGACATTCAATGACGAGCTTCCCCCACTGGTTACTGCCCCATTGATTAACAACACACGCGAGTCAGCCGGCGCATATCGACGCCTCCGAAGTGTTGTGAGCAAACTGTGTAAAGCAAACACTCTAAGCATGCTTAGTATTTCACGAGGTCATGGGAATATACGCACAGAGGGAAGTAAACGATGCGTATAAGCGATACCAGTCTCTTCACATCACTGCACGTTCTGCCGAGCTACGATACCGTCATGCACTTCGTATGGCCTACCACTATCGGAAGCTGATGGTTGACATAAAACATGACATACGTCAGGCTCATCAGCAGGGGCGCACACTGCAGCAAATAGCTCGACATGGGATGCTTACCGGAGAGATGTGCCTCCCCGTAGAAGAGGCGTACGTGAATCCAGTATCCTCTGAACGTTCATGAGGCTACATTCTTCGCAATACAGGGAACACAATGTGGAGTCATGGAGAGGGCCATTCGCCAACCACTAACTGCGAGCGCTGGTACGAAGTGTAAGTGAGCACTGCCGTGTATGTAATGCCTGCCCGAAACTCAAATACTGCCAGTGCTCACCACAATCATTGCCCATGTCCCTGCCGCTAGTGTTTGTACAGCGGATATGCGTGTATTGTATGATTGAAGCGGCCGAAACGGCACAATAATTTATGCGCCTGTTCGAGACTTTCAAGACTAGAGGCGTAACGGCGGTGCAGTGGCGAATGCTAGTAATTTATGCGCCAGTTTGAGATGTCAGCAGTCGAAAAGGGATGTAAGACAAACCTTCATCGAAGCTTCATCGCCTGTCCCCAACATCAGTGTCGTCCGCAAGTCACCTACGCCGATGATGACTTGCGACGCTTTTCCGCACATCGTCGGGCTAAGCCTTCGGGCGCTCATCATCGCCTGTCCCCAACGTTCCCAACATTCTCAACATCCCCAACATCAGTGCCGTACGCAGATGACGACAATTTTGGTTTAGGATACTGACGACACCGCTATTTTGATGCTTTTGCGCAATGCGCCTCATTATTGTTACATTTTCTGTGCTATCTATTGTATAAAGTACGACGACGGTCAGCGGTTGAGGACTGTGCGATGATGTGGTTGGAAGCAAGAAGAAAAAAACATTACCAAACAACCCCCCCTGCTTGCTTACGCCCCACGCTTCGGTAACTGCCGAGTGCAGTACATATATGGAAACGCCATGTTCGCGTACCCACGCATTCAGATTCCAGTTTATTCCTAATATTCGGTCTGGCCTTCCAAGTATCGAGAGGGCTCACCCGTGTTAACCCCGTGTTAACCCCGTGTTCCCACGCCTGTCACTGCCATCATGCGCCCGCCCACCGTCCTGAACCTTCGTGCTCATCGTCCCCAACAACGAGCTCAATCATTTGTCAATATCTTGTCAAGAATATATATTTTGATTCGGTTCTTTTTCATACATGTCTGCTTCATTATACAATCCTTCATGGACATTGTCACTGCCCACCGCTGTGACCGCTTGGCATCTGGGAAGGGCATTGGTGCACTGCGCCTGCAGGTGGCTGCGGTAATGATGAGTATGATTATGGGTGGCAGTGGCTATGATAACGGTGGTCCTCTCCCGTGAGTCCATTTTTCATTCAAAACAATTTTTTACTCCAGAGTATATACTTTTAAATATTCGTATCCACAGATCATGGGTCTAGCCATCCCACATCAACCCTTCTTGCCCTCAGTTCTCTCGATAAGACGTACTCCCTCCACGAATTATTTGCCAACAAGCTGATCTTCCGCTCAGTCGCATCCGACAAGCCGTTCACATCCTTAGCTGTGCATCCAGACGGCGCACTCCTCGGGCTCGGCGGCATGCCATCATCGACGATCCACCATCTCTCTCGGCGACTCTTTCAAGGTGAACAAGGTGGTGTACGATTCGTGCGCGCAGTTGTTTGGCGTAGGCGGGAACAAGGGACAAGCAGGTCAGGTTCCAGGAGGGTGGAGAGATTACTGACTTTGTCTTTTGTTGCGAGAGCGCGAGGAAAATATGGGGTGCGGATGGAGGATTCAGAGAGCAGCAATGTCTTGAGTCGTTTTGGTCGGCGGCCTCTCCTGGTTTACAATAGTATCATCAATCCTTGTTTTTGCTTCGTTCATTTCAGCGGTTCATGTATGTCAACTGTCTCTGCCTCAGGCGCCTCCAGTACCTCTGGCTCCAAGACTGAAAGCAATGGACAACTTTTGGTCATCTAAAAAATTGCAGCTGAACTGATAACAGACATGAACTTCGCGCCGTTCTCCTCATCATTGGCAACAACGACAAGCTTGTTCATGGCTGCTCCCGCCTGCCCTTGCTGCGCTGCTGCCATTCTCACTCCTCGCCCTACTGCCACCTCCGTTCCCCGCCCTGCTGCCGCCACTGCCACTCCCTGCCCAGCTGCCACTTGCCCAGCTGCCACCAATGGCCCAAGTCCCCGCCGTTGGTCAGCGACCACTGTCGGGGGCTTGCGCCATTGTTGCCGCATGCTGTTGCCTCTGCCGCAGCCACCATTGTTGTTATTGCCGTCGCTGGCTGCTGAAGCCGCTGGCCCCTGCAGCAGCAGCTGTCGTCGATCGTCATCGTCGGCCGCTGCTGCCGTCGTCGATCGTCGTCGTTGGCTGCTGGTGCGTCGTCACCGTCAGCCGCTGCTGCCGTCGTCGATCGTCGTCGTTGGCTGCTGATGCGCCGTCGTCGTCGTTAGCTGCTGGTGCGTCGTCATCGTCGGCCGCTGCTGGTGGGCCGTCGTCATCGTTAGCTGCTGGTGCGTCGTCATCGTTGGCCGCTGCTGCCGTCGTCAGTCGTCGTCGTTGGCTGCTGGTGCGCCGTCGTCGTCGTTAGCTGCTGGTGCGTCGTCATCGTCGTCGGCCGCTGCTGCCAGTCTCACCGTCGGCCACTGCTGCCGTCGTCGGTCGTCATTGGCTGCTGGTGCGTCTCATCGTCGGCCACTGCTGCCGTCGTCGGTTGTCGTCTCCGTGGGCTGCAGGTGCGTCGTCGTCGTCGTTAGTCGCTGGTGCGTCGTCCTCGTCGGCTGCTGGTGATTGTCAGCTGCTGCAGCCGTCGCCGGCCCGTGTAGCAGGTATTGTCATTCTGTCGTTGTTATCGCCGCACGCTGCTGTTGCTCCCGCTGTCGTTGCCACGAATTGGACTGAAAAATGATAGGTCGAGGGGAGAAGGGATGGGGACGAACCGTTGCTGCCAGCTGCTGCTGCTACTATGCCTTGCTGTAGGTGAAGTGCAGCGCAAGCACGACTCGGAAGGCGCTCACTGACCTGTGTCATCTCGAGCACCTCGCGCGTGAAGAGTGGTGGTGTGACCCAGACCGTCGACGCGAACATGGCGTTTCCATATGTGTGCAGACTGCACTCGGCAGTTACCGAAGCGTGGGGCGTAAGTAAGCAGGGGGGGTTGTTTGGTAATGTTTTTTTCTTCTCGCTTCCAACCACATCATCGCGCAATCCTCAACCGCTGACCGTTGTCGGCGTACTTTATACCAGCCAGTTAATAGATAGCATAGAAAATGTAACAATAATGAGGCGCATTGCGCAAAAGCATCAAAATAGCGGCGTCGTCAGTATCCTAAACCAAAATTGTTGTCATCTGCGTACGGCACTGATGTTGGGGATGTTGGGGATGTTGGGGATGTTGGGGATGTTGGGGACAGGCAATGATGAGCACCCGAAGGCTTAGCCCGACGATGTGCAGAAAGCGTCGCAAGTCATCGGGTTCAACTAGCACACTATGGCACTCAAATACACGACTTCACCATGCCTCAAGTTTGTCGCGCTCGACGTCTATGTATGACACTCAATTACACGACTTCACCATGCCTCAAGTTTGTCGCGCTCGATGTCCATTTTATCAGCCTATCCAATCTAAATGTCCATCTGGTCAACAATCCACGCTTTCTCCCTCACTGCCCTCACCACCCGCCGCATTCTGGACATCATATTCCTGCTCTTCGTCAGCATCGTTGCTATCTTCGTCACCTGAGGTCGCTTTATCAGTCCGACGGCGCCTCTTCGCCTGTTCCGGTGCTCCGGGCAGTAGTCGTCTCTTACGTGAGTTGCTTTTCCTGTGATTACTGAGATATTGTTTGACCAGTTCGGCTGTAGCCCAGTCATTCTGAAAATATGAAAGATGGGGTTGAAGGTGACGTGCCTACGTGGACAACTTAAGTCACAATTGTCTACGATATCCCTTGCTTACCATCTTGAATAAGTCTCCCAGGTCCTTGGTGGGTTGGCAACGATATGCGAGCTGCAGGTCAAGACGGACTTGATGCACAAGGTCGCGTACGGTTGACTGCTCCAAAATGTTAGTAGGTGCCGAAGAAATTATGCATTGGCATGACAAGTGGAAAGCAGGGAGCTACTTCCATCTTAGCACAAGCCCTCTACTCCAGTGGCACTCCTTTGCATCTATCTCTGAGCCGGGGAAGACCGGATTCTCATTCATCATCTCCAACTCATGTGACTGGACAGGCAGGATTATCACTGCGTTTCTGGCTGCACAATAAGGTGGAACGAGCAGGATGAGCCATCGTGTCACCTGGCCAGAGGGAGAAGGAGAACATAGGATTGGGACTAGAGAGGCTTAGACAATGGGGACAAGGAAGATTTTTTTGAGGTCGATGCCTCCCTCCTGGAACCGGGTCAGTCATTCACAAACTCAGATGACAGTACCAATCTCAATATGGGCATAGACAAGAGGGCATTTACTATAGTCTAATCAGTGACCCGAGCATACCCCCTCGGCATCCGTGCCTCCCACACTCTGCGTCTTTCGCCCTTGCACACCATGCCCCATGCATCTTTCGCCCTTGCACACCATGCCCCGTGCGTCTCATGCTCCGCACCTCTAGATGCCCTGCATCTCATCCTCTGCTTCTTTCCTTTTTCACCCTAGTGCTTGCTTTTCACTTAAGACCTCTTTTTCCCTGCTCCTCTGCCTCCTCTCTTGCCCTCCCTTGCATATGTCATCCCTCCTTGCTCTCATTTGTTGTCCCTCCACCAGCCTTGCATCTGTATTTTGTGTTGCTACCCTCCTGCCCTCTCCATGTATAGTAGTTGTGCCCTTGTTTGGCCTAAATGTCCTACATATGGCCCACTCACCAATTTCACCTGCAGGCAACCCAATATCCTCTAGTTTAATATCACCCATATTGGGGGGTGTACTATATAACTCAATCTCATCATGTTGAATATCCCTTGTTGTAAAGAGTGATTTGTACAACCCAATATCCTCTAGTTTAATATCACCCATATTGGGGGGTGTACTATATAACTCAATCTCATCATGTTGAATATCCCTTGTTGTAAGGAGTGATTTGTACAACCCAATATCCTCTAGTTTAATATCACCCATATTGAGGGGTGTACTATATAACTCAATCTTATCATGTTGAAAATCCCTTGTTGTAAAGAGTGATTTGTACAACCCAATATCCCCTAGTTTAATATCAACCATATTGAGGGGTGTATTATATAACTCAATCTTATCTAGTGAATATCCCTTGATTTTAATGGTGATTAGAAATCACCCATCACCTGTTTTGCACTGATTTTTGGGTGAAAGTCACAAATCATCTGACTGGATGGTGATAATAACCTGCTATTGGGTCCATAGTGGGCGCCGTTGCTGTCATTGCCGCCGCCGTCGCCATTGCTGCCGCTGCTGTCGCCGCCGTTGCTGTCGTTGCTGCCGCTGTTGCCGCCGCCGTCACCGTCGCTGCCGCCGCTGTCGCTGTCGCCGTCGCTGCCGCCGCTGTCGCTGTCGCCGTCGCTGCCGCCGCTGTTGCCATCACCGTCGCTGCCGCCGCTGTTGCCGTCACCGTCGCTGCCGCCGCTGTTGCCGTCACCGTCGCTGTTGCCGTCACCATCGCTGCCGCCGCTGTCGCCGTCACCGTCGCTGCCGCCGCTGTTGCCGTCACCGTCGCTGTTGCCGTCACCATCGCTGCCGCCGCTGTCGCCGTCACCGTCGCTGCCGCCGCTGTCGCTGTCACCGTCGCTGCCGCCGCTGTCGCTGTCACCGTCGCTGCCGCCGCTGTCGCCGTCACCATCGCTGCCGCCGCTGTCGCCGTCACCGTCGCTGCCGCTGCTGTCGCTGCCACCGCTGTCGCCATCACCGTTGCTGCCGCCGCTGTTGCTCTGTTGCCGCTGCCGCCGCCGCTGTTGCGTTGCTGCTGCCGCTGCCGTCGTCGTAGTTGCTGGAGAGAGGGAGGGGGAGGAGAGAGGGAGGGAGGAGAGGGAGGAGAGTGAGAGGGAGGAGAGTGAGAGAGAGGAGACGGAGAAGTGCCGCCGCCCTCACCATCGCCCTGTAGATTAAAAAAATGAAAAGAATCATGGAAAAAAGGGAGAGGGCGCACCTGGTGGCCCCTCGCTGAGGGTGCCGCCGCTGCCGTGGTTGTCACTGAAGGAGAGGGAGAGGGAGAGGGAGGAGGTGCTGCCGCTGCCGCCGTCATCGCTGGAAGAGAGAGAGAGGGTGAGGGTACCGCCGCCGCCGTCGTCATCGCTGGAGGTGAGGGTGAGGGTGCCGTCGCCGCTGTCGTCGTTGCTGTGGATGGGAGAAAGGGAGGAGAGAAGGTGAGGGTGCCGTCGCCGCTGTCGTCGTTGCTGGGGATGGGAGAAAGGGAGGAGAGAGGGTGATGGTGGGAGGCAGAGAGAACGACAAGTTCAACACAGAGCATGTGACGACTTTCTGGGACGGCAATTCCCACCATGCCACAAGTACAGCAAGCTTACCAAATCAGTGACCCACAAATGTTCTGGCCCATTTCTCAGTCAATTCTCAAGCAATTCTCAAGATTTTTTTTTTTCATAAGACACTACTTGATCTGTAGATTAATGTGGATATGTCAAAAAAAATAATTGATATTTTCTGTACTAATTTACCAAAATAAATGGGTACCTAGCTTTATCCAAGCTTTGAACACCTTTTTGGAGCAATCTTTTGGAAGAGATCATATTCATCCAAACTATCATGATTGATTTGATGTGTATAAATATATTACTGTCAAGTTGCCATCCAAGCCCCAAGCTGATGAACAATTATATCAGATTCATGGAATGCCTGGCCATTCTAATGGACCATGCAAGCCAGCAACTCCACCATGCTTTGACACTACCTTGATCATTGAAAACAAATCACAGTGGAAAGAGGATGGATTAAAAGGTTAGTCTAAGGCTATCAATTGTCTACAATTTGATGTCAACTTCAACTAGGTCTTCATGTAGCAAGATTTTTGATCTTCCAAAGCATCTCATCAGCAAAACAGCTCAGCTGAGTTGTCAGTATACTGTACCATTTCATTCAATTGACCTGTCATGCATCATGCACCTCCCCAAATTGGCCAAAAATCACACTGGTCACACATCATTTGAGGAATTGGTCAATTTGTAAGGTGAAATTCCCTTTTTGGGTGACAGTTACCTAATATATACTGGTGGAGGGGCAGTCAATTATCCCTCATGTGACACTTGACTTCTACTTTCAGTCAATTCAAAATTTGACCAGAGGAATGCATCACACCACCTGGTCAATTGAATGAAATGGTACAGTAGAGAGGTATGGACTGGTATGTAACACCCCAAGACAACTTGGGGTGTTACACACCAGTCCATACCAGTCCATACTTACATTTAGCCAAGCTGTTTTGCTGATGGCCTGGGCATAGTACCACATCCTTTAGCATATGTTCACTGGTACAGACCACTTACAAGCTTTGATCTAGCAACTGGCATGTATCAGATTATTTTGTCTACTTAACAAAATTCTGCAAATGCTGAAGTAGTCAGCATTGATAGGATTTGGCACAGTTGTCTGTTGATTCCTCACTTTGGATCAGCAGATGTACCTATCTCATGGACCAGAAATAATGCTCTTGATTCAGCAGCTCAATTTTATCTCAACAAGTATACTGATATGCATTCATTTATGGAGTACAAATCTTTGTAACAATTTTAGTCCAAAAGTATCAGACTGGGTCTCACACAACTTAAATGTAAGGTCACAACGACAATACTAACATAAGGGGGAAAGAGTACAAAAGAGGAAAAGATACTGTGTTCCCATGCTCAGACCCTTGGATCACATGACATGCCCAGGCTCCAGGTCATGTGATCTTACAATTATGTAATCTGACCCCAGCCACAGGTCATGTGACCTTCCAACAACCCTCCCCAGTTTCTCCACAACTCCTCTTTGGGATGGCTTATGTAAGCAACAAAAAGAGACTACTCTATGTACTTGTCATATACTGCACAATATCATGAATTGTTCATTTTAATCCTAATCTATAGCATGCTGAAACACTCATGAGTTTATTGCTTCAACCTTGCACTGGAATTCACCTCACCTCCACTCAGCTCCTGATTATATCATAATCATGACAACATCTGTGCTGTCAATTCAATGTAGTACAAAGGCTTACTATCCTACCCAACAGCACTATCACTAGTTGCTACTAGGCTCAACATAGTACATAGGCTCTACTACTATTACTACTATGCACTCATAATATGCTACTAGGCTCAACATAGTACATAGGCTCTACTACTGTGACTACAATGCACTCATAATATGCTACTAGGCTCAACATAGTACATAGGCTCTACTACTGTAACTACAATGCACTCATAATATGCTACTAGGCTCAACATAGCACATAGGCTCTACTACCGTGACTACAATGCACTCATAATATGCTACTAGGTTCAACATAGTACATAGGCTCTACTACCATGACTACAATGCACTCATAATATGCTACTAGGCTCAACATAGTACATAGGCTCTACTACCGTGACTACAATGCACTCATAATATGCTACCCAGTCTATTGCATGCTATATAGTAATCCATACCTTCTATGTATTACTATTTTTCTCACTACATATGCTACAGCAGTCTATACAGTCTGTGTAGTCTACATAGTCTATGCTGATAGCTACTGCTGGGGGTTCTTTTTCCTGATGTTGAGATGACGCCACTGTCGGATCATCTGGAGAAAAGACCTGTATTGGTCCTAAAAGACATGAGACGCGTACATAACGATATGAAGAAGACTCACCGAAGGTAGTGAGACGATGTTGTCAGTTATCCGAGCCAGTGCATAGTAGAAATCAAATGCAGAAATTTTGGACTGAAACGAGAGAATTTGGAATTGCCGCAAGACGCAAAAGGTTGCTGCCACTCTTGGGGATTTAGAAGTCGCAGGGAAAAGTCGGCTTCGAAGCAGCTGTGCAACGATGGCAGGCGCTGTCTCGCATGCACAGAAATCAAGAGAAACCACATGTATGCCATTAGAATGAATAATTGTGAATACATCTCCGATAGCGGGTTGAGGGTTGAAGCAACAGGTGCCCACTTCGTGGCCAAGTTGAATTCGAAGCCCGATGTCTTTGAGAGTGATCCGCTCGAAGAAGCTGCCATTCCATTTCTAGCATCAATGCATCATCAGATGATAACTTAATAGGATCTGAAAACCCAACTCACAGTAACAATGTGGAATGGACAGTATTTATGGTTTGAGACGAGGCAAGATGCGCAGAACAGGATTTCACCAAAGCAATCTAAGCAGCGGTATTCTGCATCTTGAGTCCTACATTGACCACACAGATTGGTAGCAGCAGAGTGACGCCCTTCTAACATGATCAATTCTGCCAAGTATTTGTCCCGCTCACTCATCCACACCACTGAGACAAGGATTTCGTCCTAGATTTTGGTTAGTTGCAGTAAAGAGATAAAGTATAGAGATCCTGACTGATTGTTTGTGTCGGCCAGTGCTTGAATGGCCAATGCCATCAAGATCGTCGAAGAGTGTATCGTCATTGACTGGGGAGGGATTGCCAGTGTCATTGTCTGGGTTGCGACAAGACTGTGGGGCGTCATTGAGCTCAACAAATGTGTTGCGAACAGAGGTCTTCCCAGACGCTGTAGTGTATGATGTATGGCGAATACGGTTGGGGACTGCAGGGCGATGGAATTTGACACGTTTATTTTGGTGGCTGGACATTGGAGTCGCAGAGTGGCGCGCCTCAGAAGCTGCACACGTCTCCGGATCCGCGTCTTTAGGTAATTCTTGCTCTACCTTTGGGACTTCGTGCTTTGCAATATTTTGCCTTGCACCTTTGTGCTCTTCCTTAGCACTTATGTATCTACTCTTGACATTTGTAGGAATTTACACAAACTATTCTAGTCTTGCTCAGCCTATCTGCACCACTGTAAGCTGCATGAAATTTGAGGCTGGTAGTCTTGTTTGTGCCGCTGTAAGCCTGACGCGAGAGAGCGCCCATTGGGCCTCAGGTACAGCTCACACTTTTTTGACAGCCACAATACTTCATAGTCACTTTTCCCGCCCTCGCACCTTATATACCATTATGTTGTAGTCTCGGGGGTTCACATTTGACTCATTCGCATGAACCTCCCAGCACTGCTGTTAAAACTACATGGATTTTGAGGCTAAACCTCAGTCTTGTGCCGAGGTCACTGAACAGTGCTCAGAGCTCCGGATGTGGAATTCAGAGACCACTTTTTCGGATGCACTCTAAGAACGTACAACGGAATACAATGTCATAGACTATGTAATTATAGCGACTCTGCCTGCTTCCTCTGCGGCTTTCGAAGCAGACTCTGCCGCTTCTTTGCTTGAGTGGCGTTGGAAACAGGCACCTTTCACGCCAGTGACCAGAGGCGAGACAAAATGCCTTGAAGTCAAGGTTTGAGTAGCACATTCGACTTCAGGATGCGACTCACCATCCATTAAACACACCAACCTGCTGGCCTTTGGTGATTACATACCATTTCTCAGACGTGTTGATGTTCAGACGGTTGGTGCCTTCTTGCTCACGAGGATGGCATGTGCAGCTTGCACAGTGAGGCACCCCTTCGACACGATGAGGCGCACATAAGAAAATGTGGGCTGAATTCACGTACCCAGCTTGGAGAGCCTTTGATCGAGAAACTGCCTGACACTTTTGATTGGATGGTGGGTTTGGTCCGGAACGATGGCTGGTACAGGGACATTGCTAGAAGTCTTGGATGAATCATCATGGGCAAGTTCAAGCCCTGCAAAAAAGACTGAGTGAGACGACAAAAATACACTCTAGCACGCACGTTCAACTCGCTTCAGTAGAGCTGTCAGGATAGGATCAGCGGAGGAAGGGGAAGATGCATGAGCAATAGCTTCCACTTTCTCCGTGCACATGGTGGTTACGACGAAGGGGACGGGGTATGAGTCCTGAAATTCACAAAGCGGATTGAAAATGACCCAGCACGCAATCGTAATCCATCACATACCTCAATTTTGTGTGTGAACCCACTCACCCTAACTACCATACGTATTACGGACAGGGTTAATGGTCCGTTAGACTACAGGACAATTGAGGCCGATACATTGTGGGGCCACGGCGTTGAAAAAATGGTCCGAAAGGGAAAACCTGTGAGAGAAACCCGCATTTAGAAGGCCTAGAATGGCTTAGCACGCCCCAAAACCACAAAACCATGTCAGTGATGCATTGTGGAGGCGAGCTGTGTGCCTGAATGATCCATCGGAGAGCGGCCAATGATGCATTATAGACAGGCAGACGTAGCAAGGGGTCGAAAACAGGGTCAAAAGGTGAATTAGAAGCCATAGAAATTTTGGGAGAGCGATCAGAATCGAACGACATCACATACAGTACCACAAATTCGCGCCTGTTACCGGGTAGAATATATTGGGTGTTGCATTAATCCCTCGCTCTGTGACACTATCGAACGTCAGCTGTGGTGAGCGCTGCGCACAGAAAGTCATATTCTATTGCTTACCTGGTTGCCAGGCAGTGTTGATAATGCCTGGCAAGCCGTGGACAACGGATGAACAAGTGAAATTTCTACTCGACTATGTGCCACAATATCGCGAGACGCAGGCAAACGGTTCATTGTCTAGCGTGTTTTGGCCGCTCATATATCGTGAATGGTTCCAAACTTTTCCGGAGAAAGCCATAGTGTCCCCAGGATGAGCTGACAGAAGAGCAGGAGGTGCTTTTAAGGTCCAGACTAGAAGAGCGACGGAAAGTGAGTTGTTCCATTATGCAATGCCAACGAGAGAATGACCTAGTAGATGCTGCGTACCTGGTTCCGGTGGAGAGGCAATAACACTGTGCGCAAGAAGGGGGGATTTTTTCTTGCAGGCTCAACATCCAAAAAACGACACTTACACGACACTGAGGCCTATTCAAAGCTTTTCTATCAGAGTAAGCTGAAGGGCCTTGTGGAGGCAGAGAGCGTAGGAGTGTCACTCACCCATTCGGAGAAGTTGGCCAAAATTCTTGAGGTGACAAAGCGGGAGTGGGCCAACGAATCTGAGGAGGTAAAAGCGCATGTCAAGGCCAAAAAGGGTGAACTAGAGAACGAGCGCAAACCTGATCTGGACGACTCAGCCTTGCCTTCACCCGAAAAATATCAAGCCGCGATCGATGATTTGGACTCCCTTGTGAACAATTTCTTCGAACATCTCAAGAAAACGACCAACTGGACTGGATTTATGGTCGTGGGTGGACCAAAACCTGACGTTGGAGGAGAGATCGCCCTTGCGTCGTGTGTATTTTGATCAAAGAGTCTTTACCATATATTCAACGATTAATTTTATTCCAGATTTTTCACAGATAGTGGCCTAGAACATCAAGCCTTTCAGATGTTTTTGCCGACCTTCGGGAGTGATATCATTGTGCCATTTGGCAATTATCTGAAGACGGTCTATAGTGAGCATTCATGGATATTTGAATTCTTTGCCGATATTGAGACTTGATCTCAAGACAATACACCGCCTTCGAGTTGTGTAATGGCTCAAAATCCAGCAGCCAGGCCAGATTCGCATCAGGCAGCCTCATCTTTACCTTCGGGCAGTGCCCCTGCCGAATCATCTCAAGCAACCCCAATGAATCTAGTTTCACAACCGATAATCTCATCCGAGCTATCGCTCGAGCCTTTGCCAATGCATAGCATCAGCGCGGATCTTCTATCTCTACCTTGGTTACCTGCCCTACCAGGTATCGCTGCCATGGAACCCACGTATCTGGATAACGATATGGACCCCGACGTCTCGTTTTCGCAGTTTGGTGATGCATTCCCAAGCCATTTCCCACATTTTTCTCGTGCGCTCAGCGGAGATAACACTCCTATCGACTTTGATGCACCAGTTCCGTCCTGTGGGGATGCATCATCTGCTTCGTATATCTTCCCGAGCCCTGCCCCCCAGATTGGCATGCCAACCCGCCGTGATATAGCGCTGACCGGCGAGGCTCAAGGCAATCTTGTGCTCGCTGGTAATGTGTCTTACCATACTCCAACTGGCCTTTCATTTGCAATAGCACCGGCCTATGATTTTTCCAGTACCACATCTCTGACTGTCTCCTCCACTATCCCTAAAGCGCCTTTCAATTTCCTGCCCGCTGCCAGCGGCACAATGTCTTCTCTATCCGGGGCAGCCATAACTGCTGAACCGCAACACGGTGTGTTGATGCCAAATCTAACACCTTCCCCAGCTGTTGCTGGAGACTCTGTTCGCCGCTCTATACGTACTATCATACCTACACTAAAGGCCTCAGCGACAATGACAATGGCAAATGGGAAGGAGAACAAAATACCCAACAGCGGACAGAAAAGAGGTGTGCGCAACAATGGCACCGGTGTTGGGTCTAGAGGAGGATGCCTTCGAGGCCGTGGTAGCCATGGTGGCCATGGTGGACCAGGTGAAGTAGATGGAGTGAACTTAAGGTCTCCCAAGCATGTGCGCGAGACATGATCTGGCTAGTAGTTCTCAGTATATTTCGTTCAATTTAGATAAGCATATAAAAGACAAATGATACATGGCAATGCATGATAGGCAAAGTCAGGCTACAGGTGATGCATTGCAACGTAAGGGTAAGGAATGAATAAAGGTGGCAAGAGGACACATGATGGGGGCAGCAGCAGTGGCAAGGGGATGCATGACAAGGGCAGTGAGGGGATGCATGATAAGGGTGGCGAGGGGATGCATGACAGGGCTGCAAGGGGACGCATGATGAGGGCAGCAGCGGTGACGAGGGGATGCATGATGAGGATAGTGAGGGATGCATAATGAGAGAATGCACAATGAAGGATGCATGACGAGGGGACGTACGACGAGGGATGCATGACAAGGGCAACGGGGGTGGCAGGGGGATGCGTGACGAGCAACGAGGGATGCATGACAAGTGACGAGGGATGCATGATGAGTGGCAAGGGCAACAGTGGTGGCGAGGGCAACGGCGGCGACGAGGGTGGCGAGGGCAGAGAGGGCAATGGTGGCGGCGAGGGCAGCGAGGGATGCATGACGAGGGTGGCGAGGGGATGTATGACGAGGGCGGTGAAGAGATGTATGACGAGGGTGGCGAGGGCAATGGTGGCGGCGAGGGCAGGGAGGGCAACGGCGGCGGCGAGGGCAGAGAGGGCGGCAAGGGCAACGGCGGCGACGAGGGTGGGGAGGGCAGAGAGGGCAACGGCGGCGACAAGGGTGGCGAGGGCAGAGAGGGCAATGGCGGCAGCGAGGGCGGCGAGGGCAACGGCGGTGGCGAGGGTGGTGAGGGCAATGGCGGCGGTGAGGGCGGCGAGGGCAGAGAAGGCAACGGCGGCAGCAATGGTGGCAATGGGATGTATGATGAGGGCAGTGAGGAGATGCATGACGAGGGCAGCGAGGGGTGGCGAGGGGATGCATGACAAGGAACACACGGCAAAGGGATGCATGATGACAATGGCGAGGGGATGAATGATGAGAGAATGCACAACGAAGGATGCATGATGAGGGAACGTATGATGAGGGATGCATGACGAGGGATGCATGATGAGCAATGAGGGATGCATGATGAGCAATGAGGGATGCATGATGAGCAATGAGGGATGCATGATGAGCAACGAGGGATACATGATGAGGGCAGCGAGGGCAACGACAGCGGCGATGGCAGCGGGGACAGCGGCAGCGGTGAGAGCAGCGAGGGCAATGGTGGCGGCGAGGGCGGCGAGGGCAATGGCGGTGGCGAGAGCAGCGAGGGCAGCAGCGGTGGTGAGGGCAGCGAGGGCAATGGCGGTGGCAAGGGCAGCGAGGGCAATGGCGGTGGCGAGGGCAGCGAGGGCAATGGCGGTGGCGAGGGCAGCGAGGGCAACGGTGGCGGCGAGGGCAGCGGCGGCGGCGAGGGCAGCGAGGGCAATGGCAGTGGCGAGGGCGGCAACGGGATGTATGATGAGGGCGGCGAGGGAATGCATGACAAGGGTGGCGAAGGGATGCATGATGAGGACGGCAAGAGGATGCATGATGAGAGAATGCACAATGAAGGATGCATGATGAGGGAACATACGATGAAGGATGCATGACGAGGGCAGTAGGGATGGCGAGAGGATGCATGACAAGGGCAGTGAGGGGATGCATGACGAGGACGGTGAGGGATGCATGACGAGGATGGTGAGGGATGCATGACAAGGACGACGAGCGGATGCATGACGAGGACGACGAGGGGATGCATGATGAGGACAGTGAGGGGATGCATGACGAGGACGGCGAGGGGATGCATGATGACCAATGAGGGATGCATGACAAGGATGGTAGGGGGATGCACAACAAGGACGGCAAGGGGATGCATGATGAGAGAATGCACAATAAAGGATGCATGATGAGGCAACGTACGATGAAGGATGCATGATGAGGGCAGTAGGGGTGGCGAGAGGATGCATGACAAGGGCAGCAAGAGGATGCATGACAAGGGCAGCAAGAGGATGCATGATGAGGATGGCGAGGGGATGCATGACAAGGACAGTGAGAGATGCATGATGAGTGATGAGGGATGCATGATGAGCGCAATGAGGGATGCATGACAAGGACGGCAGAGGGATGCATTGCACACAGTAGTGGCAGTGTATGGTAGTTAGCAAAAATCATGCATTATTGACCTACGGTAGTTAGCGTATATAATGCATAGAATCGCTCGCATTTGGTGGTCATCAACGGCTCCCCGCTCTGGACGCTGTGGATATACGTGTTCGGCTTGGCGAATGCCATGATGCGGGTGCCATCTTCGAAGAAAGCAATAACAGTGCACCAACTAGGAGTGCTGAGTGCTGGACACTTGCCACGACTGGTCTTCAGTCTTGATATTAATGACGTACACAGTTTGTGAATCGACCCAACACGCGATGACGCTGTCGTCCGCTGAGAAGCACAACTGGTAGACGCGATGGTCAAGCGTCTGATTGAGGAGTTCCTTGGGTTCCTCCTCAGAGATGTCCCACACATACAAACCCGTGTCATCACCAGCAGCAAGGAGTTGGGGATGCCCGTGCGAAAACATGACCACGTAGGCGTCTCTCTCGGTCTCTAGCTCCGGCTTGGGCTCCCGCGTTTCCGTATCCCAAACTATAACTGATCCGCCCACACTACAGGACACGAAGGATTTCGAGTCTAGCGAGAAGGAGGCGTTGAGGACCCAGGATGTGTGATCTGTTAACGTAGCCAGCGCAGCACCAGTGTTTCCGTCCCAGAGTCTCACCGTAAAGTCATGGGACCCTGAGATAACATATTGGCCATGAGGCGAAAATGTCAGCGCATAGACCTGGGATGTGTGCGTCTCGAATTTGCTCTCGCGCAAAGCC
Organism: Clavaria fumosa; assembly: GCA_951802425.1. NCBI lineage: Eukaryota > Fungi > Basidiomycota > Agaricomycetes > Agaricales > Clavariaceae > Clavaria > Clavaria fumosa. Next base: position 4,328,978 of record OX637795.1, on the reverse strand, counting down.
AGCTCGAGATCCCACATTCGTGTCGAGCAGTCATTGGAACCGGACACGAACCGGTTCCCAATCTGAGTGACGGGGCACGCAAGCGTGTTCGTCGTGTAACTACCGGTATGGCCCGAAATAATCAAGGAGCCATCGGATGAGAAAGTGAGGGCCGTCACCGGAGCCGGAGTGTATTGCTGACCTCGCCACTCGTACGGGGCTTCCAACTTGGTCCGTAGGTGCCCATCGCCTGGCGCGACATAGACGACAGCGCCGCACGCAAACGCAAGCAGCTCATTTGATGACCACGCCACGCAAGCAGCCCCGCCCACGTCGGAAACTAAAGTCTGCGTCTTGTTCCCAACATCTATCATAGCCACTCCGATTGCCACACCATAGACCAACCTGGAGCCATCTATTGAGAATGAGACACAGATGATCGATCCCAGATTGTCGGTCAACGGAGCCGGCGACGATCTGCTAGTAGGGCATCCTGAGACACTGCCCCCTGATCTCTCGGTTGAGGCATCCCTGCTTCTGGCCCTCGTTGACCCGGGGGCCTGCTAGCCGGTTGGTCTCTCTCAGTGAATCCCACAGGTTCAACGGTGTGTGGTCGGGGTGGGGTATGCAATAGCTCGAGTATGCTATCTCTGTGGTCCGGGACGTGAGGCCGATGGACGAGAGGCGTGGTCGAAGGGGGCTGTTCGACATCTCCAGGAGTTGCCTGAGGACCCGCAGCTAGCATATCCGCAACCATTTCATTGATGTTTGGCCCAGGTCGAACAGGTGTGGGTTGGAGCGGTTGTTGTGCTCCTCGTTGAGGCATGAGGTGAGCCCATCTACATCGGATACTTTCGATATCTTCTATCTCAGGTTCGGAACTGTGATATGTATCTGGGAATTCTCCTGAACGAGGTTGCGTTTGTTGGATCACCCTTCGCAACAGATCATCGAGGCGGTCCATCTTGCGGTTGAGTCCTGCGTTTTCCGGGGGCGAAATGCGTCGGCCCAGGAGATCGTCAAGCTTTTGGTTGACGTCATACTGTCCGTCCTGCAAACCTTGGGTTTGACCCCTGAGAGCGCCTAGGAGACCACCATGATCCGCGAGAGACGGGCCGGCTCGAGCTCGAACCGTACCAGCTGATGAGACGGGGGAAGCAGTTGGTGAGGGTACTTCAGACCGAATATGCGCCGTGTCAGGTAGGGGGAGCAAAGGTACAGGAAAAAAAGGTGCGCGGGGAATCTGCGCAGGAGTGGGCGTGCTTGTTCCTCGAGAGAACGCGTTGATGCCATAGAGTGCGGACTTGGGGGGGGGACGAAGGTAAGCTTGGATCAGAATCCCACGGTGGGGATGCAGGCAGGGGATACGTCTCCGACTCCAACAATGATAAATCATCAGAATGACGCGATGAAAGGAATGACATGCCAGATGATATCGAACTGGGAGAACCAGGAGCCGGAGCTGCCGATGGTGGTGGCGACAAAGGAATGGGCTCCGTCGCGCGAGGTACCACCAGTCGCTCCGAGGATGCAACACTGATCCTATCAATACCCACGTCTTTTTTGGGTGGAATGGGAGGTGGAATGTCACGAGCGCGAAGCCAATCTGCCAGGTCGCCCAGTTCACTCCGTAGGGCACGGACATGATCCGCAAGCTCCCTGTTCTCCGCCCCTCTGGATTGGTAAATCCCATGAAGGTGCTGCAGGAGCATATTGATGTCACGGCTGAGGATTTCGCTCCGTTGCGGAGAGATGACAGAAATAGCTTCCAAACCCGAACGAGTGGATATAGCATCACCATGAGGTGTACTGAGGCTGACGCTCATCGATCGTGAGGTTGGTATTGACGGTAGTGTCGAATCTGGCAATGGGATCAAATGAGGAGGTATCTGGATATTCCCTCAGAACAAATTCATAAAAGCAACCAGAAAATGTGACTTACGGATATCGGAGTCGAAGCATGCGCAGTGGGCAACAGCGAAGGGGGTGGTAGATATGTCAGGTATGTCCTCAGGTATCTCAACCAGGGAACTCGAGTCGAATATGTTGCTCGTCGCCGCTGCCACCGCTTGTCGCCGCCGTCACTGTTGCTTTTGCTGCTGCCACCACTTGTCGCCGCCGCCGCTGTTGCTTTTGCCGCCGCCACCACTCGTCGCCGCCACCAGCGCTCGTCGCCAGCGCCGCTGTTGCTGTTTCTGCCGCTGCCGCTGCTCATCGCTGCCGCCGCTGCTTGTCGCCGCCACTGTTACTCGTTGCCGCCACCACCGCTCGTCACCCTGGCCGCTGTTGCTTTTGTCGCCGCTGCTGCTGCTCGTCGCTGCCGCTGTTGCTTGTCGCCACTGTTGTTGCCTGTCGCCGCTGTTGTTGCCTGTCGCCGCTCCCACCACTTGTCGCCGCCGCCACTGTTGCTTTTGCTGCTGCTCGTCGCTGCCGCTGCTGCTTGTTGCCGCCACTGTTGCTCTGCTGTTGCGGCTGCGGCTGCCGCCACCGCTGTTGCTTCTGCCACCGTCACCGCCACCGCCGCCACTATTGCCGCCGCCGCTGTTGCCGCTGTTGCTTTGCCGCCACTGTTACCCCTGCCGCTGTTGCCACTGCCACCACCTCCGCCGTTGTCGCTGCTGCTGTTGCTGCACCATTGTTACTCTTGCCGATACGCTGGTGAGGAGTAGTGTTGCCACAGTCCGGTTTAGGCAGGGGGCGGGAGGCGAGAGGCTGAGGCAGGGGAGGGGGAGGTGCAAAGAAAGCGGGCAGAGGGGGCAGGCAGAGGGGGAGGAGGCAGGCAGGAGGTGAGCAGGAGGCAGGAGGCAGAGGAGGCCGACGTACTTGGTCCGTGATCCTATTGAAAAAAACTAGGGATAGTCCATTAGCCCAGTCAAATGTAAGACTGTCGTATTGCAGTAGTACCTAGGGATAGTCCGTTCTACCCTAGGGCATCAGAAAAGTACTAGTGCGAAGTTAAAAAGGAAATTACTCACAGCCCAGTCAAATGTAAGACTGAGCTGTGGCAGAGTTCCGGTCGCTCCTAAATAGGCGCATCATTACGTAATCTGTCCGGGTGATTACCAACACTCCCTCTCAAACGGGCAGGAGCGCGAGTTCCCTAACGAACACCTCAAAAGCGGGACGCGGAAGCGGCTTTGTCAGGCCGTCGGCAACATTCTCTCCCGTCAGCACATACTCCACGCCTATCGTTCCGCTCTCGACCGCCTCGCGAATGAAATGGTGCCGGATGTCGATATGTTTGGTGCGTGCGTGGAACTTGTTATTCTTTGTTATCGCGATCGTTGACATGTTGTCAAGCCACAGCCTCGTCGCCCCTGGTTCGCTGACTCCCACCTTGGCGAGGAACGTCCTCAGCCAGAAGATCTCCCTCGCAGCCGTCGCGGCTGTGATGTACTCCGCCTCGGTGCTTGACTGCGCGACCAAAGTTTGCCTCTTCGATGACCAACTGACTGCGCCGCATCCAATTCGGACCACGAAACCCGATATCGAGTGTCGATCCGGTTGCGACGCCCAATCTGCATCGGAAAAGACTTCCGGCGCTGTCCCAGCGCCTCCCAACGTGAGCCAGAGGTCTTTGGTGGTATTCAGGTATTTAATTAACCGCTTCAATGCCTCCCAGTGAGCGCGTGGGGGGTTCATCGTGAATTGCGACAAGATTCCGATCGCCAACTGGATATCGGGCCGCGTGATTACCGCTGGCCAGAGCGCACCACCGCATGCCTCCTGATAAGGCACGTTAATCGGCTCCACAGGGCATTGATCCTTAGACAGGACCTCGCCGGGGTCCATCGGGGTGTAGACGGGGTGTCCATCCTCCAAACCGAAACGCTTCGCGAGTACCTCGAGGTAAGCACGCTGGTTCAACGCTATGGTTCTTGCCGCTCTGTCTCGCTTAACCTCGAACCCCAACAGCCATGACAATTTGCCCTGGTCCGTTATCTCGAAGGACTTGCGTAATTCGGCCTTCACAAGGTCGACAGCTGTCCGCGTGTTTCCCATCACGACCATGTCGTCCGTGGAAACCGTGACATGTACGTTCTGATCTCCTTTTGTTCTAATAAACGCTGATTGGTCGAGTTTGGAGACGGCAAAACCGAGCGATATAAAGGTCGCTGCCATCATGCGGTACCACATGCGTCCGGCCTGTTTCAATCCATATAGGCCTTTTCGCAGCCTGCACACCATGCCCCGCTCCTTCTCGCTCAACACGCCGTGCGGAGGCTCCATATAGACTTCTTCCTCGAGCTCTGCATTGAGGTAAGCCCCTACAACATCAACTTGATCAATCTCCCAATTTCGTTGAGCTGCCAGCGCCAGCAAGACTCGGATCGAGGCGATCTTCGCCGCTGCGGCGAAGGTTTCGTTATAGTCTGTGCCTTTGGTTTGTTTGTGTCCGCCTGCGACGACACGCGCTTTGTACTTCAGGATTTCGCCCTTTGGTCCAAGCTTCACCCTGAAAACGTAACCGCACGGGATGACTGGCTTGGCTGCGGGGCATTGGACAATGTCCCAGGTACGTACGCGGTTCAATTGGTCCAACTCAGCCTGATAAGCTTTCTTCCAGTGGGTGGCATCTGGACCGGAGAGAGCTTGCGCGATTGTGCGTGGCTCGATGCCGATTAGCCCAGCGTGGAGAGCAAATAGAGGTGAGTGGTCGTCGTTTTCGATGTGAGTAACGTTCGCAGCAGTTCCGCGTGGTGGGTAGCCAGCGAGGATCTTGTAGAAGCCCGGTTCAGGACGGATGCGGCCGCGAGAGGGTTCGTCGGGGGGTGGTGATCCATCGGTGGGATCGTCGTTTTCGTGTAGCTGGTTTTCGAGCAACTGATCGTCGTCGGTCTGGGGGTCGTTAGGCGGTTCGGATTTGACGGCGGGGTGCCGGATGAACTTAGTCATCCTCCCCCCAGACGGCACTTCGCCAGTCCAAGCAATAGGGTCAGCCGTTTCGTCCAAGTTGAAAACGACTTCACGCTCGATCCTAATTTGTTTTTTGTCAGGGAAATAAATCCTGTAACCGGTGCTGGTCGAATCAATGCCGATGAAGTGGCCCATGCGGGCTCGGCGTTCGAGTTTTCCAGCGTCGACAACCTTGGCCCAAGCTTGCGTCCCAAACGGGACAAGTTTTGAGAGGTCGGGGTGTCTAGCATACCGGGCGTTGAACGGGGTTTGGCCATCGAGCGCGCGGGTGGGTGATCGATTCTTTATCCATGCCGCGTGGTTCATTGCTTCGCCCCATAGAAACTTTGGCAGTTTTGAATCAATAAGCATGGCTCTTGCGAGCTCCGCTTTCGTTCGATTCCACCTCTCGACGACTCCTACCTGTTCGTGTGTGTCGTGAGTCGTGAGCTCTCGCTTCGTCCCTTTTGCAGCTAAATGATCTGAGAACAGATCACTGTTGAATTCGCCACCTCGGTCCGAGCGTAGGAACTTTATCTTTACGTTCTCGTGAGTATTTATTTGGGCTTCCAGGGCCTTGTAGGCATCAAAAGCATCTGACTTCTTATGCAGGGGAAAAATTTCCGTCCAACGAGTCGCATCGTCGACAAAATCGACGGTGTAGCGGCTGCCGCCTATCGTTGCGGTAGACGCGGGACCCCACACGTCTGCGTGGATGCGTTCACCGTATGTCGCCGCTCTGTTTGTTGCTTTCTCGGGGAATGGCAGGCGGTGAGGTTTTGCCTGTGCGCACGCTTCGCAGAACACTTCCTCTGACGAGTTGTCAAGGTGGATTCCGCGGACTTTCCCAGTCGATATAGCATGTTTAACTGCGGCGTAATGGATATGGCCGAGAAGACGGTGTGCTTCGAACAAGGTGAGTGTCCTGGACTTCTTTGCTATGTGTGCTTCAAGCGGTAACGGTTTTATGCGGTAGAGCCCGTTTACTTTCGGGATGTGGGCCAGGGTGTTCCCCTGTTTGTCCTTTACCAGGCACAGGTTGTTGGTGAAATGAGCGGTGTAACCTGCGTCGTCGAGTTTTCCGAGGGACACCAGGGTGAAAGCCATGCTAGGTGCGTGCGCGACATTTTTTAGTCTTAATGTGCTTACACGGTCACCATTCAGGGTCTGTAGAACAACGTCGCTGCGACCGATGGCGTTGAGCTCGCGGCCGTCAGCAGCAGTGACTGGAGTCGGGGTTGTAGATGAGTAGTTCACGAACATAGACTTATCCGGACCGAAATGCGCCGTCGAAATGCGCCGTCGCGCCGCTGTCAAGTATTATGTCGCGGTTTTTACCTGGAAACATGGCCGCCATGTGGTCATACTGGTCCCCTAGGCAAGTAAACGCAAGGTACTCCTCGCTTTTATCTTTCTCCTTGGTCGACGCAGCTGCTGCGTTGGCTTTATCCTTTTCCTTTTTCTTTTGCCAAGGGGCTTGGCCCTGTTTTGCTCCGCCGTCGGCGTAGCAGTTCTCGGTCTTGTGGTTGGTACGTTTGCAATTCGTACATGGCGTTTTCGTAGCTGACTCGTCCGAATTGCCTTTGCGGCCTCTCCCCTTTTTGACGAGAAGGGCTGCGTCGCCGGACTTGGAAGCCTGATTTGCCAGCTCGCGTTGTCTTGCCTCTTCGAGGACAATGCGCATAAGGTCGTTCGGAGATATGTCCGCACCAGACAAGCTGGCGGCATGTGTTATTGAGTGAAGAAGAGAGCGGTAGCTCGGCGGCAAGGACGTAAGAATCATATTTGCGAAGTCCTTGTCGGCGACTGACGCGCCTATACCGTCCAGCTCCTCTCGGATCTTTAACATTGCATTGAGGTGAGCTTTAATGTCGCTGTCCTCGTTGCAGAGCATGGACTGCAGCCTGCGACGCGTGTCAACTTTGTGAAGTTGGCTTTTCTTCGTAGTGTCCAGGCGGATAGCAGTCCACATCTGTGCTGCTGACATGGACTTGATGATCGTAGAGAGACGCGGGGACACTGTGGTGAGCAAAATATGTTGCACACTGTATTCCTTTTGCTCGTATTCGTCAAATTTACGTTCTTTTTCTTCCAGATCTTCATCAGTTGCTTTAACTCCCGGAGCCTTCATCAGGATTCCTTCAAGTTCAGGGTAAGCAACCGGTTTTCGCGCAGTGCCGTCACGATGCCTGATCAGTCCTCTAGCCCCCATAGCGGTTCGAGCTTTTGACTCGTAATCGGCCCAGTTTGCTCCGTCATCGCGGAGTCGGGGCACGGCCATGGCGTTGGTGGAGGTGTTGGCAGTCATGTTGTCGGTTTGTGCAACGAATCTCATAATCTATTGAAAAAAACTAGGGATAGTCCGTTAGCCCAGTCAAATGTAAGACTGTCGTATTGCAGTAGTACCTAGGGATAGTCCGTTCTACCCTAGGGCATCAGAAAAGTACTAGTGCGAAGTTAAAAAGGAAATTACTCACAGCCCAGTCAAATGTAAGACTGAGCTGTGGCAGAGTTCCGGTCGCTCCTAAATAGGCGCATCATTACGTAATCTGTCCGGGTGATTACCAACAGATCCAGCCATATCCCGACGTGAGGTCCGTGCATTTCTGGTAGGCCACCCCAACGGCAGTGCTCGCGAGGAGGGTGCCACTAACAGCGAGCGCAGCTGCGCCCCAGCCCCAGGGGGCGGACGGCGACAGTGTGGGCGCGGTGAAGACACGCAGCCCCCACGCAGCGGTGTGTGCATGCCCCCGACCCGAAAACGCGCCCAGCACCCCCGCCACCGCACCGCGTATCCAAGCACTGGTACGCTGAACGTGAGCTTGTTCGCCAGCTCCTGCAACCGCACTTGCAGCTCCGGACGCGGCTCATAGAACCTGGCGGAGACGAACAGATCAGGGTGGGAGAAATCCAATCAGCAGCCACCTGACGGTGAGGGCGCTTACTGTCGTCAGGAGGAAAGGGACTGAAAGAGGGCATGTTGGAAATTGGAATCTAGGAAAGTGTGATGCATCTGGATAAAGCAGCCTATCTAAGACCCAAAGGCTCAGGCAGGAGGTTACTCACGTTGATATGAATCTCACACCGTAAACTGCTAGTAGATGTCCATTTGCGAGATGTCATGTCCACTGACCTGTCCCACCTTGCTCTGTTTGTATCAACTGGGTTACATAAGTGAACACACTATGACGTTCCCAGATTCGGCGATGTAGTAGCTATGGACATGTGAGAAAAAATGATTGGATGACAAGCTCTCGGCCATGCGATGCATCTCACCTGATGCCAACTGCAATGACTTCTATGAAGCAGCCACATGCTGTGGATGTCACAGCCTGGAAGTTCAGTGTGTATATTTTGTCTGATCATGTTAGGATCGCTTACATAAGAATCCTAAAAGAGCAGTTGTGGAAAAACAGAGGAGGAGAGCGTGGGAAAAGTCACATGACCTCACGGCCGGATGCGGAAGGTCACCGTCAGACGGTGACTACAAACGTGTACAAACAGCAAGAAGAGGAGGGCATGGGAAAAATCACGTGACCCAAGGTCCGTGCATGGGAAAGTTTTGGCAAGTTTGCTATATATAATTTCACTTTCCACTATTTGTACCTTTTTCCCCTTATCTTAGTATTGTCATCATGACCTTACCCTTAAGTTGTGTGAGACCCAGTCTGATATAATACTAAGATCCACCCTGTCTGCCCTAGCCCCATGTCCTAACCTGGCTAGCCTGGACCCCTAATTTCAAACTGTGACATGTTGCCACAGCTCAGCCCCCATCATCCTCTTCTCCTTTACCCTGCCTGCGGTGTGTAACAGAACCGCACGAAATTTTTACTGTGTGTAGATACACGTGACCAGACCCAGAGGAAGTCTACTGTGACCCTCCTCAAGCGATACCGAGTGCCAAAGGCCCGGAACTTTGTTTTGCAGCTATGTACCTGTAAATTGTGTAGTGTACAGGGCATGGAAAAGCCCTCTACATAGTCTTTCTGTAGTTTCCTGGTCCAGTGGACAGGGTACTTTGCTCTGTGACCATTGTCAGAAGGGCACACAGGCAACTCACTAGGGGTTGTGGAGTGACCACCTGGGACACTGTTCAGGCCCCATGTTAGCAACAGGTTTTATAGAATAAGAGTTCTATAAGTACCTAAGTACATAGAGAGCAGCCTGAGAGGACAGGACTGCTAAGAGATCGAAGAAATCCTGAGTGCCCAAGGCCTGGAATCTTATTTACAGCATCTACGTCCAAGACCGGGTCGAGCCCAGCTCCCCCCCGATTCCCCCGTTACCGACGTCCCTGAAACCCCATCACCACCACCAGGGTCTGTGATGGCTGACCATGTCACCCCGCCTGAAGTCCATGCCACAAGGCTGGATTTAGCTGTTGCCCCATTTGATGGGCAAAAAAGAAATTTCCGTACATTCCTCCGGTCGCTCTGCCTCCAGCTTATGGCGAATCCGACAGTCTATGCCATGGACCTGGCAAAGGTCCTCTACACCCTCAGCAAAATTGCTGGAGATGGGTTTGCCGCAGAATGGGCAAATATGAAGGGAGAGGAAATCCTGGGTAACAACGAAGTTGGAACCTGGACAGAATTTGTGGAGGATATGAGGCGAGCATTCGATGATCCGAATGACCGCACGACTGCCCTTGCAGATATTGCTGGGTTGAAACAGGGTGTCATGACAGCACCTGAGTTTTTTGCGAAGTTTGAAACAATGTTCCGAAGAGCAGGAATGACAGAAGTGGCCAATTCGGACATCCTGGTCCACTGGCTGGAGCAGAACCTCAACAGGAGATTGGTGGCAAAGGTTTATAATGTCTCCCCAATGCCAAGAAACTATGGAGAATGGAAGGCACTTACAGAGAGACTGGATGCCCAGCAGCGGCGCTTCGATGGCGTCGTGACACAGCAGAACTCTGCTCGCCCTGCTCTACCCACAGCAAATCGTCTGCCCCAGCCAACCCGCTCCGCCCCAGCTCCCCGCCCCTTCCTGGCCCAGCCACAGGCCCGCACCCCTGCCCCTCCCATCATGCCACATCCTGCCAGTGCTGGCGATGCCATGATGGTTGATCGTGTACATGCCCCTGGAGTAGGACGCACCTGTTTCCGATGTGGCCAAGCTGGCCACATGGTGAGAGACTGCCCCCTCCCGGACTCACGCCCACAGATCCCGAGGCCGCAGGTCCGTGCCGTGGAAAGCCAGGCACGAGATGCTGAGGGCTATGAAAATGAAATTGCATTGCTCCGAGACCGTATAGAGTTGCTAGAGAGAGAGAAGAGGGCTCCTGTTGAGGAGCTGGATTTTGGAGACGAGGTCCAGTGAGTCCAAACTGGTGCCTCAAGAGTAGATACCCCAGCCCCCCTCCCGTCCCTGTACCCACAGCTAGTATCCCCAAATACACTATATTGCAGCAGAGACATACCCGGATTGGGGCTGAGGCAAAGGACAAAGCGGAAACGGAAACCGCTAAGAGTGAAATACCGAGAAAGGAAATGGGCACTAGCAGAAAAGTGGAACCGACCAAGCACCTGGCAGAGGTGCTGAAGGACACACTGTTGCATATGCCCTGAGAGCTCTCCATCCAGGTGCACTTGGAAGCTCTCAGCACTGGCAGGGGGGCAACCACAAAAGCCCTTGTCGACTCAGGCTGCACCAACTGCTTTATGGACTTGGAGTGGGGTAAAAAAGTGGGATTAGAGCCATCCCCCCTGCTGAACCTGATCACCATGTACAATGTGGATGGGACACAGAACAGGGATGGCAAGATCCGGTATGGGATAGAGTTGCTTGTGACAGTTGGTGATCACCGGGAACGGATCCACTTCCTGCTAGGGAAGACCCAGTCCCACATGGCAATCCTTGGGCATGATTGGTTAAAACATCATAACCCAGAGATCGACTGGGTGAAAGCCGAAGTAAGGCTCACTCGCTGCCCCTATGCCTGTGCCTCTTCCCCGCACAGCCGCCCAACTCCTAAACGAGTCCCTGCACCCCCGAAAACAAGTACCCTGGCTTCTGCCAGTATTCCGGACACCTGTTTTCCCAATGATGGCCCCACTCCTGATTGGCCCAGCCTCCACCCCACAGTCTTCAGTGAAGCAAAGTGGGATGAGCTCCCCCGTTCCCGCCCTGACTTTGACATTAAAATTGAGTTCAAAACTGATCCTGGGCACCTCTCCACTAAGCTGTACTCACTGACACGGGCAGAGATGGTGGAGATGAACCGATGGGTAGATGAGCAGTTAGCATCTGGACGTATCCGACCCTCGAAATCCCCATATGCAAGCCCCTTCTTCTTCAAACATGAGAAGGACAAGCTGCACCCAATTATTGACTACTCGAAGCTGAACTCATATTTGATCAAGGACAAGTACCCCCTTCCCCGTATCCGTGACACGGTGGATGTGCTCAAAGGGGCAAAAATCTACTCTAAGATCGATGCGAAGGGAGGTTTTCTGTCTATGAAGGTCTGGCCGGAGCACCAGCACCGTTGTGCCTTCCTCACACCTCGTGGACTCTTCGAACCAGCTGTTATGTGGTTTGGACTACAGAATGCACCTGCCACTTTCCAGCGCTTCATGAACCACGTTCTAAGGGAGGAGATTGCAGGAGGACATGTCCGGGCATATGTGGATGATGTCATCGTGTTTGCGAAAGATCTGGCCACCCACCGCTATTGGATGGATCGGGTGCTACAGAAGTTTGGGAGGAATGGGTTGTGCCTCAGGCTCAGTAAATGCGAGTTTGAGAAAAGTGAGATCATCTTCCTTGGAATGAAGATCTCTCACAATCACTTGGAGCATGACCCAGCCAAAGGTGAAGCAGTGCGGAACTGGCCTAGGCCCAGGAATGTCAAAGACGTGCAGAAGTTTAATGGGATGTTAAACTACCTCTGCTGGCACATCCCAAACCTCTCTGCCCGAGCTAAACCATTATTCCGGCTGACTGGGAAGGTCCCCTGGAAATGGGAGGCAGAGGAAGAAGCGGCCTTCCAGGATCTTCGTCTAGCACTCGTATCGGCCCCTGTCTTGGCCCTACCACAGGACAAAGGGAGATGGAAGGTAGAAACAGATGCAAGCAACTTGGCAACTGGAGGAGTTCTCTCGCAGCAGCAGACAGATGGGACTTGGAGAGTTGTAGACTATATCTCCAAGGCCCTCTCTGCAGCTGACAAGAATTATGACATGTACAACAAAGAGTTCCTGGCTGTAATCCGGGCACTACGTGAGTGGCGTGCTTACCTGATCGGAGTGGAAGAGATCATTGAAATCTGGACAGACCATGCTAACCTCCAGTACTTCCAGAAGCCCCAGAAGTTGAAATCAAGGCAGGTCTGGTGGGTGGGGGAGCTCCAGTGCTTTGACTTTGAGATAAAGTACCGCACTGGAAAATCAAACACGAAGGCAGATGCACTCTCGCGGAGGCCAGACTATGGGGAGACAGTGGAGGAGGATGTGCCAATACAAGTCTTCCCAGAAGTGGAGACCCGTGTATCATTCACATCAGAGATGGAGACGCTACTCCAGAAAAATAGCGCAGTACATGTACTGAAGCCAGAGGAGCTGGATGATGAGTGGACAAGAGATCGAATGGGACTTTGGCGGAAGGCTGGAATCACCTGGGTGCCTCCAGAAACACGTGAGGCAGTGCTCACTTTTGAGCATGACCTTCCCATCGCTGGTCACCCTGGCCCCTGGAAGCTGAGAGCAGCACTGCTGAGGTCCTATTGGTGGGTGGGGATGGTGAAAGACTCGAATTGGTATGCGGGAGGGTGTCAGATGTGCCAGAAGGTGAAGCCTGACCGCACTAGGCGTGCTGCTCCACTCCACCCTCACCCTGTGCCAGAAGGGCCTTGGGCAGTCATCTCTTGGGACATTGTGGGCCCTTTCCCCCTCTCCTGTGGGCACAACGCAATCCTGGTCATTGTGGACAAGTTCACAAAGCGGACCCTCATTGAGGCTATTGGGCTTGACCTCACTGGACTTGGTGCTGCTCGTATCCTTCGAGACTGGGTCTTCCGTGACCATGGAGTTCCGCAGAAAGTTGTGAGTGACTGGGGCACCCAGTTTGTGTCTAAGTTTATGAAGGAGTTTTATGGGATGATTGGGGTTAAGGCAAACCCGAGTACAGCCTTCCACCCCCAGACAGATGGACAGACAGAATGAGTCAACCAGGAGGTTGAGGTGTATCTCCGGGCCTATGTGGACCACCTACAGGACGATTGGGCAGAATGGCTGTCTACTGCTGAGTTTGCACTCAATAACCACGAGCATTCAGCCACTGGATTCACGCCCTTCTACCTAGAATATGGCTGGCACCCATGGAATGGTGGAATCCGGCCACCCTCAGAGGTGAATCCTGCGGCAGATGAGTGGATGGCCAAGCTCACAGAGTCTCAGAGAGCAGCCAGAGAAGCAATGGGGAAAGCAGCAGATGCGATGAAGGCCAGTTACAATAAAGGAAAGCAGCCAAGTCGGGAATACTCAAAGGGAGACTTAGTCTGGTTGGACACACGGAACCTGAAAATGGATCGACCCTCCAAGAAGCTTGACAACAAGCGGGCTGGACCCTTCATGGTTGAGGAAAAAGTTGGACCAGCAGCATACCGGCTCAAGCTCCCCCAAGCATGGCGCATTCATCGGGTCTTCAATGAGCTGCTACTCACTCCATATATTGCACCCTCTTTCCCTTCTCAGAGTCCACCTCCACCCCCCCCTCCCACGATTGACGATGACCACTTGGAGTATGATGTTGAAGCCATCCTTGATGTCAAAAAGGTTGGGCGTGGGGTGAAGTACTTGGTGAAATGGCTGGGGTACCCTGTGGAGGAGAACACCTGGGAACCTCGCCGGAACCTCACCAATGTGACTCTGTTGCTCCAGGACTTCTTCCAGCAACACCCTGACAAAGCAAAATTGCCTGGTCGAGACGCCCAGCCTTAAGAGGGGGGTGATGTTAGGATCGCTTACATAAGCATCCTAAAAGAGCAGTTGTGGAAAAACAGAGGAGGAGAGCATGGGAAAAGTCACGTGACCTCACAGCCGGATGCGGAAGGTCACCGTCAGACGGTGACTACAAACGTGTACAAACAGCAAGAAGAGGAGGGCGTGGGAAAATCACGTGACCCAAGGTCCATGCATGGGAAAGTTTTGGCAAGTTTGCTATATATAATTTCACTTTCCACTATTTGTACCTTTTTCCCCTTATCTTAGTATTGTCATCATGACCTTACCCTTAAGTTGTGTGAGACCCAGTCTGATAGATCGTATCTTGTCCTTTTGTCCTCATGCTGGATCCTCTTCCCCCTGTCACAGGGCCTTCCAATACGTACTGGTGAGAAGCACCTCGCTTCTTGCATTCACAGGCTGACATTTGCACACTCAACTGGACACTCATTATGGAATAAGGCATAAGGCCATATTACATGGCACAGCCCACTAACATTATAATATTTGTAGCCAAGAGAACAACTGAGTTGTGAAAAATATGACCCACAGTGCCACCAAAAAGACCATACAATTGCACATTGGGTTGGTGAACATTGGGTTGGTGAACATTTTTGAAAAAAAAAAATCAAAAATTTTTTGGGTGCAGTGAGGGCAAGAATTGCTTCATGAGTACAGAATATGTAATCAGGGGATCTTTGAAAGTAGAAGCTTAGGGGATCAGGTAAGTGGCCATAAACCATTGATATACTATAGAGAATGTCTCCTCAAAGTTTCATAGGCCTCCCATGCCTACGTATTGTACAATATGCTATTCTTTGTAATGATACACTAGGAAGAGGCCAAAATGAAAACCAGGGGATCTTTTGAAGTAGCAAGTGGGGTGAGACATGATCCATACAAAAGTTGTATTGTTTTACCTATAGAACATGTCTACAAGGTTCCTATAACACATTTTGCAGTTTTTTATTATGTGGCCAAACTTGCATTGGCCATTTGTTTTACAGCTAGCCAGGTGTTTGGCATTGAATTGAAGGAGGGAGGTGTAGTGGCTCTGCGCGGTGTCCGTGAGGTAAGAGGTGGTGAAAGTAACCCTCTTGTGATCTCCTTGGAAGGTTATGGGCTTGGCAAAGAAAGTCATTAGGCATTCCGTGATGAAAGGTTTCCACTTGCGTCAGTCACGACCATTGAACAGTTCGGGACATCTGGGGTCGAGCTTGGATTCTCAAGTGAAGGCGTCTTGGGCCGATGGTCCTTCAGAGGGAGGGGCCTGGTAATAGTAATGGTGGTGGTGGGTACCAGGGGCCTCATCTCAAAGCGCGGCGGCGGGGTGTGGAGGCATAGGGGGGACCAGAGGGACCTGTGGGGCTTCAGCCTGTGACGGAGGGCGAGATGCTGGTCGCATCTCCATCTGGGGTACTGGTCGCGCTTCTGGTTGTGGAATACGGAAGGGCTCGACCGGAATCTCGAGGCAAGGGGCAGGTTGAAGCATTGCCTCAGTCCCTATAGGGTCGCAAGGGAGTGCCCTACTCGGAGTAGTGGCTGGCTGCGTCCACGTAGGCCAGCTGCTGCGAGGGGCGGTGTACCTAGGGATCCTGGAGACAATGGCGGGTCGCTCGTTGGGCGCAGCAGGGTTGGCAAAGTTCTGCAGGGATTGTGCTGTGACTTGGAAAAGTGGGGCCATGTCTCGGGGTCCTCTTGTAGGCTGGGTGACTCTCGGAGGTTGCGAGGGGGTATCCAGGTCGGGGGGAGACAGGGCTCCTCGGTCGGTAGTGCATGGATACTGGCATTGACTCTCGTAGAGTCGGTTCTGCGGGTTAGCTCAGAATCCATCTGTTAATCGTACCAATGCCTCGTAGAGATTCGTCGTCTCAATGAGATATGCTAATTCTTCATCAAGAGTTCTGGTTTTGTATTGGCAGCGAGTATTGTTGAGAATTTGGTAAGTACGGTGGCAAGGGCGGTTGAAGCGCGGGTAGCCGAACTGCTCCACGAGGGTCTTGGCTTCTTCGCATGGGGACAAGGCGTGGCTAGGTGCGATTTGGGCGGGGTCTTCGGGCTGTGATTGAACGACGGACGCAGGTCACTCTTGAATGGTGGTAGGCGGCTCGCAAGTAGTCTCCAAGATCATTGGAGTAATTGCGCGGCTACCTGTGCATGTCTGAAAGTGATGAGTGGTTGGTTGGGGAGGAGTGTGACTGGAAGACATAATGGTTTGTGTTATCCAGGTGTTGAGTGGTGGGGTGAGGGGTAGACTTGATATTATGTTAGGGCCTGTCCTGTCTCGATAGTAGTGCCGGAGATCGACTTGTTGGTGACCTATGCTGGAAACTCACTAAGACCAATCAACTGTTGAGCACAGTCGAGAATGCTCAGTCCTGGAAGGTCGTGAAGACGTCTGAGAAGATGTAAGAGCGAAGAAAGATAAGTATAGAGGAGGAAGACGTCGTTGGGAAGGTTGCGAAGTCAGTAGACGAAGCGTAAAGGAGGAAATTGACAAGGAGGGGGGAAATGGGTGATGCTGAGAGGGTCGCGAAGTCAACCAATGAAGCGTGAAGAAAGGAATAGACGAGGTGGGGGAAAGTGATAATGCTGAGAAGGTCGCGAGGTCGACCGACAAAGCGTAGAGAAGGAAAAAGACAAGGTGAAAGAAATAGAGAATGTTGGAAGGATCGCGGTGGTTGCGACAGTGTTGAGAAATGTGTCGGTGAAGGCGATGACTTTGCCAACCAACGAGTGAACCTGTAGGGTTCCAAGATCAGTACCAAGACGAATAACAGAGAATACTTAGATCGCGCAAGTTGTTGGAATGCAGAGGGTGAGTTAGAACAGAGTAGTGTGTGTCTTGGCGATCTTGTGGTCACCAAGAGAGACAAGACCAATCAATCATGGTGGTTCCAAGCTCAAAGGGTGTACTAGCCTCAAGCTTAAACCAATGTGCGTCAATATCAAGTCTACAGTACGAGAAGTACATGCGAGACTTATATACGTGCGTACAGAGAGTATAACAAAAAAGGGAAAGTACAGAGGTCGCCAGGCGACAAGACTATAGTAGTATGGGTTATGTTTAGTCGTAAAGTGACTAGGCGCATGTTCTACTAAGGTCGCAAGGGGTCAGGTATGCATAGGTAAGGTTGCGAAGATGACTTGTCACAAGTCGCAACCTAGTTAAATAAGTATATACGTCGCTATAACTACGGAGGGATTCTCAGATCATAAGTAACGTAATTATAGACGACTGAGGAGAAGAAGGGACGCATATTTGAAGTGTACATACAGCTGACTGTTGGTGGCGCGTTTGAGTGTTAAGGTCACAAGATCATAAGAGCGATCATGTGGGTGACGCTAGTGACGCAGGTGACCTACAGGCAGTTAGTCACATGGGTAACGCTGGTAACGCAAGTAACGGTCATAACGCTGGTAATGTATTGGCACTGGTAGTGGTAGCGCTGGGGGTGCCGCTCGGCAAGTCACGTGCTGGTGGAAGTAAACGCGAATCAGTGTGTCGCACGTAGGATTGGTGGATCTGGGCGAAGTATGCACATAGGGTGAAGTAGTAGGAAGCGTCGCGAGTACAGCATGGTGGTCGCGAGTGTTGTGTGAGCGTGGGGGAGGTTGGAGAGGTTTCCAGAAGGAGATAGCGGGTTTCGGAAGTGGGTAGAGGGGTACGCGAGGTGGTAGAGGGTCGTCAGGAGGGCCGTAGATGTTGGTGGAGTCGGCTTGGGTAAAGGAAAATTGAATGGGTCCTGACATCGGCGTGGAAAAAGGGGACCCATCCCGCATTTCAACATACCAAAACTTGAGACAATGCAGCAAGTAATACGGAGTATACGCGCCATGGGCGCCGTATACCAATGGACAAGCGATGTCACCGAACGGTGCCATATCACACATGCGAAAAATCCCTACCACCACTCAAACCATGTTGATTTTCACAAGCAGTGTTGTTGATATCTTGATCGTGATGAGAAGCGGCGTTTCTTTCGTTTATTCATCCTCCTGAAGGATAGTGGTGTCAATCTATTGAATGAGATGCGGAGAGAGGAAGGCTTCATGGCATCATCCTATCCTGAAGCTGCCTGGATCGCTCACATCCGCCCTGATGATAAACTAGTTAGAGGTCCAAGACTCCCACGGAATTTCTTCACAAATAACCGCAGCATTCTTAGCGACAATGGTTCTATTGCTCTTTATCTCAATCACTCTCCACATCTGTCAGCAATTACCATCGAAGATGCTGCTTGTCACTTTCGCATCCCTGATTTCCGAGGTGCTCTTGGTGACTTCTACTCTGGACGATCGTACTCTGATAGGCGTGGTCAGTGCCTTTGCGGTGTCAACTGCACTCTTCCATTCCAGAAACTGAATATCTGGTTCAACCTCAAGATCCAGCACAGATCGGTCCAAGACCCAGAAATCGTATGCCCCTCTTCAACTGTGCAGGCTCTACCCCCTGATGATAAGCTGCCTCACGGCCGCTGCAATACTGTTATCATTTCTGTGGATCGGGATATATCTGACATAATTAATTCTACCTCATACGCCGGTGCGTCAATCCTCCTAATATCTGAAGTCTCTTATGTTGATACTTCGCACCACAGGTGCAGCTCACACCGCTGTGCAAGTCTGTATGATTTTCCAACCAGTCATGCCTCACTCAAATGCAAATGCTCCTCTCCTCTTTTATGGCCAATATTTTCGGTATTCCCATCATCATGTTGCGCACAGTCCAGACGGCGAGCGGATCCATGTTCCTGAGCCAGGTATTGACATGTTTGTTGTTACCCGTCAGTTCCGCTTCAATCATGCCCCGTTGGGGGACATTCTCCTCCTGCACAATATCCAACAAGTTGTCCAGCTTGTACCTAAGTTCGGACGGTATGCAGATCCTGCGCTGACGAAGGACAATAGTATGGACTTGGGAAAAGACTTCGATATTAATAATTTTGTGGACAAGGAGATGTTCCATGCGATACTCAGTTATTGTCACGCCCGTGCCAACCGGACTATTCTCCGGCCTTCTCCGGCCTTCTCCGGCGGTCTCCGGACCCCCAATCGCAACTCCGGGCTCTCGGACCTATGTCCAGAGCGCCGGACTTCACTTGCGCGACATAGCGCAGGATCAGGAAGTGTGCCTGAAGGGCCACCAACTGATGTCTGCACTAGTTGCTGTTGCCTCGGGCAACCAGGAACTGGTCCTGCCCCGGACCTGTCGCCCGGACAATTTGATGGACTCCCGGAAACGCCTGTACATCATAGTTAGTAGTTTACCCTTTGTCCCAATCAGATTCCGTCTCCGTCTTGTAGTCCCGTAGTTTAGTTTATTTCCTGACTCCCAGACATTACTCTGTAGCTACGAACTGATTCCGTAGTTGTACCGGAGTTATCTCCGTTGCTAGCATCGCCCCGGACTTTTGTATAAGTACTCGTAGATTACGGCTTTGTCTAGCCAGTCTGATTATCAACCCCGCCTACTCACACTCTACTCCGCATTGCCTGAAACCCGTCTCCTGACTTCTCCTGAAATCCGAGACACTGATCCGCAGAGGGCATCATTTCAATACGTTCGCCAAGTCTCGTCCAAACCTAAGTCCAACTCCGTCCAAACTCCGGTTTGCTCTGTCGCACCCGGACCTTGTTACTCTCACGCGGACTTTATTGTTCCCCACCGGACTTTGTTATTTCCGCCCGGACTTTACTCCGCCCGACCCCCGCGGCATAGACGTAACAGTATAATCAGACTGACCACTCTGCGATCATAATGTCCGAACCTCCCCGATGCAGTGCCCGTTTGCGCCCAAGCGCCAAGCCGACGACCCCTGGTGGGTCCGACCTCGGAGAACTAATCAACCCGACCCCTCCTGGCGAGGGGGACGAACCAACCGTACCCGCCCCATGCGAAACCCGATCCCGATCTCCTCCGGCTGAACAGCCCGACTCCCCGTTATCCGAACCCGACCCCGAAGCCCCGAACCTCGCGGACGCGATCCGTGCCTTGGCCGCATCCACCAAGGAACGAGGTTCCCCGTCTTCCTGCGTCAAGGAACCGGAACCGTTCAACGGTTCCAACTCCAAGAAACTCCGTAGTTTCTTGGTTCAATGCGAATTGAACTTCCGAGACCGCCTGAAGACTTTCAGCGAGGACTCGGTGAAGATAAACTTTGCCATCTCCTTCCTGCAGGGAACCGCTCTCGAATGGTTCGAACCCGCTCTCCTAGGCGAAGCCCCGGACGCCGACTGGATTTCCAACTGGAATCTATTTGTCCAGGAACTCCAGGATAACTTCGGACCGCACGATCCCGTCGGAGATGCGGAGGCCGAACTCGACCGCCTCCACATGAAGGACTCCCAACGGATCACGATGTACAACGTCGAGTTTAACCGGATAGCTGTGCGGCTCCGATGGGACGAAGCCGCGCTCCGGCACAACTATTACCGCGGACTCCTGAACCGCCTCAAGGACGAGATTTCCCAAGTCGGGAAACCGACTTCCCTCCCCGTCCTGTGCAAACCCTGCCAGGACATCGATGCGCGATACTGGGAACGTCAAGGCGAACGTTCCCGCAACGCACCCGCCAAATCCGACAACAAGCCCCGCCAAGCAAATAACCCCGGACAATCGTCCGGAGGAAACAAACCTGCCAACAACTCCGGAGCAGCATCGAACGCCTCCAGATCCGCACGAAAGACCAATCCCCCGAAGGATAATAAGATCGGCAAAGATGGAAAGCTAACTCCGGAGGAATGGAAACACCGCTTTGACAACAACCTCTGCCTCGTTTGCGGAGGAACCGGACATGTTGCGAAGGACTGCCCGAAGTCCCGGAACACGCAGGGCAAGAAAGCCCGGACCGTCACGACCTCCGACACAGTTCCGGAGGTTAAGGCTGCGGCTGCTCGGGCAAAAAACTCGTGAGCAGCCCTTCGAAGTCCGCACTACCGGAGGACCACGCCGCCCCAGCCAGTGCACGTTACGAGTTCTGCCTCGGCACATCTGCCATTTCCCCTTCGTCTGACTCCTTGTACATAACTCTGTCTGCTCCGAATATAGATTGTTCTCCGTATTTCCGGACCCTGGTTGATTCCGGGTCGTCGCATTGTTTCATAAGTCCCGAGTTCGTCAAGAAACACAAACTCCGGACAACTCCGATTTCCCCCATGTCACTCCGCCTCTTTGATGGCTCCTCTACGGACATTGTCAAATCCACACTCACTCTCTCCGTCCAATTCCCTACTGGAGAACTTTTCGATATCGAATTCTTGGTAGCCTGAATGGATCCCGCCAACTCCGCTGTCCTCGGATATAACTGGCTCACCTGCTACAACCCGTTGGTTGACTGGGTAAGAGGCAGTATCGAATTCCGGACACCGAAGTATTCCCGAACATCAAATCCGACCTCCAACACCCAAACCCCGACTCCAAAAGTGGGAACTACCGTCCTCACTCCCCCTCCAAAATCACCACCACGGCACCTGGAGATTCGTTTTGTCAACGCAGCTAAATTTTCCAAGATCTCCGAGTCAACGGGATCTCGGACTTTCATGCTGCACCACTTTGGTGACGAAACATCCGTCCGCTCCGTCGCAACCGAACCGGTGGACCTGTCCTCCGTCCCGGAGGAATATCACGACTTCGCTGATGTGTTCAGCAAGACGAAAGCGGACACCCTAGCTCCGCATCGACCGTACGACCTCCGGATTAATCTGGAAGAAGGTAAAACTCCGCCCCATGGGCTGATATATTCCCTCTCCCAGATGGAGCTCCGTACACTGTGGGATTTCCTCGATGAACATCTCCGCATTGGATTTATCCGCCCAACTAGCTCTTCCCATGGAGCTCCTGTTTTATTCATCTGGAAAAAGGATGGAAGTCTCCGGCTATGCATGGACTTCCGAGCCCTTAACCAGATCACCTGGAAAAACCGATACCCGATCCCCCTGACCCGTGATCTGCTGGACGTAGCCGGAACTGCGAAGGTTTACACCAAGATCGATCTCCGGCATGCCTACCATCTGGTCCGGATCGCAGAAGGTGATGAATGGAAAACCGCCTTCCGGACCCGGTATGGTTCGTTCAAATGGTGCGTTATGCCCTTCGGACTTACTAACGCCCCTGCGGCATTTCAACACTTCGTAAACGATGTGTTTTCCGACCTCCTGGATAAATTTATGATCGTCTACCTGGACGACATCCTGGTATACTCCGACAACCTGGAGTCGCACGTACAGCATGTCCGAGAAGTATTCCGGCGCCTACGCGCCAACGTACTTTTCGCTCACGCAGGAAAATGCTTCTTCCATACTGAACGAGTTGAGTACCTAGGTTTCCTGCTCTCTCCAGAAGGACTCGCGATGGACCCGGCGAAGGTGAAAGCCATTACGGAATGGCCGGAGCCCCGGAAAGTGAAGGATGTCCAGTCCTTCCTCGGATTCGCCAACTTCTACCGGAGATTCGTCTTCCGGTACTCCGACATCGTCGTCCCTCTTACTCGACTCATGCGGAAGTCCTCCATCTGGAACTTCAATCCCAACTGCCGGGAAGCCTTCGACACCCTGAAGACAGCTTTTACCTCAGCCCCGATACTGGCGAACTTCGTCCCCAATGTCCCTATAATTGTGGAAACAGATGCTTCGGACTACGCAGTCGCCGTGATACTCTCTGTGGAATCGCCACCTGGAGAAATTCATCCAGTCGCTTTTCACTCCCGGACGCTCCACGACGCGGAGTTGAACTACAACACCCACGACAAGGAACTCCTGGCCATATTCGAGGCATTCGGTGAGTGGCGTCACTACCTCGAAGGTTCCGCTATTCCGGTCCACGTTATTACAGACCATAAAAACCTGGAATACTTCGGAACTACCCGGACTTTGTCTCGGAGACAGGCCCGGTGGTCGGAATTCCTCTCCGGTTTCAATATGGTTATCCGATTCCGCCCCGGAAAACTAGGAACAAAACCCAACACCCTCACCCGACGATGGGACGTTTACCCCAAAGAGGGAGATAGTGGCTACACCAGCGTAAATCCGCAAAACCTCCGACCGATTTTCAACTCCGAACAGCTGGCCACCTCCCTCCAAGCAACTTCCCTCGAAGGACTCGTACTCCGATCTGTCCTTGTCATGGACGAGGAAAAACTCCGAACCGACATCCGGAACTCGCTCCGCGATGATCCGGTCGCAAGCACACGCCTGGACAAAGTCCTCTCTGGCACCGGAGATAATCCCCGGTGGACTGTAGATGCGTCCGGCTTCCTGCGACTGGATGACCGGATATACGTTCTGGACTCCAACGACCTCCGACTCCGTGTCCTACTGTATAGGCACGACCACCCGATTTCTGGACACTTCGGACAAAACAAGACTCTGGATTTGATCCGAAGGGAGTATATGTGGCCCGGACTTCACAGTTTTGTTTCGGAGTATTGCAACTCCTGTACTAACTGCAGCAGATCGAAGACCCGAAGGCACCGGCCTTACAGTCTCCTCCACCAACTCCCGGTCCCGGAATTACCATGGAATTCAATTTCCATGGACTTTATCGAACACCTCCTGCAATCCGACAGATTTAATTCCATTCTTGTCGTCGTTGACCGCTTTTCCAAGCAAGGAATCTTTACTCCGACCTACGACACGGTTACATCGACGGACCTTGCCGGACTTTTCGTCCAGCATGTTTTCTCCAAGCACGGAGTTCCCTCACACGTAACCTCCGATCGCGGACCGGAATTTGTTTCTCACTTTTTCCGCTCCCTCGGAAAAGCCCTCGACATGACTCTCCATTTCACGTCCGGACATCACCCGGAAGCAGATGGTCAAACTGAACGGTTGAATCAGACACTGGAGCAGTATCTCCGGTCTTACTGCAATTATCAGCAAGATGATTGGTCCGAGCTCCTCCCGCTCGCAGAATTTGCATATAACAACGCTCCGAGCGAGACGACCGGAATTTCACCGTTCTTCGCTAACAAAGGTTACCATCCGAACATCTCCGTCCGAGTTGACCAGGACATGACTTCCTCCCATGCCTGGACTTATGTTGCTGATCTGGAAACACTCCACCAGGTACTCCGGCAACAAATCCTTGCCGCGCAGCAGCGGTACCAAAAGTCCGCTGACCGGCATCGCATTCCGGCCCCGGATTTCCGCGTCAGAAACAAAGTTTTTGTCAAGGCGGAATTCTTCCGGACCACCCGACCATCCAAAAAGCTAAGCGAGAAAATGCTCGGACCTTATGAGATCATCGCTCAAGCCGGACGAAGCTCCTTTACTCTCCGACTCCCGGAAACCCTCCGCTCCGTACATCCAGTATTCCATGTTTCAATGCTGGAATTGGCAACAGCCAACACAATTCCGAACCGGATCCAGCCCCCTCCGGAACCAGTAGTTGTCGACGGAGAACTGGAATTCGAGATCACGGAGATTTTGGATTCTAAGTACGACAACCGGAGGAAGACTTGTAAGCTACTCTACTTGGTCCGGTGGACAGGTTACGAAGGAACCGACGAAGAAACTTCCTGGCTGCTCACTACGGAGCTTGAGCACGCACCAGACCTCGTCGCAGACTTCCATTCCGCGTACCCCGACAAACCCGGACCCCTCGGAGTTTAGGCTTCACTCGGACTTAGTTCACACGAAGTCCAATCAACGGAAATCCGATTCGCAAAAACACAAAAAAAATATATATACGAAATAATTTACACCGGACCTAAGTCCGGTTCCCCCTCTGCATCCTCCGTCTCCATCTCCTGCTCCGCTCCTTCTCCCACCTCCGGCCGGACATCCATCAACGAAGAACGACGGGAGCGCGTGATCTCCTGCTCCACCGCCCGGGCCATCTCCGGATCTTGTCGCTCCAGCACCCTCCGCAGGATCCAGTTATCCTGCGCAAGCTGATCCCTCTCCGTGATCATCTTGTTCATGTTGAGGTGCTTGACGAAGTCCAGGACGAGCTGTTGGAGTTCAGTTCCGAACTCTGCAGGTGCCCCAGAAATGACTCACCTGCCCGATCGCTGCCTCCAACCTCCTCGTCATCTTCTCCAGCCCCTTCACCATCGAGTTCCAGTGCATCCGGACTTCATGGCTCTTCTCCGCGTTGGCCCGGAGGAACCAGTTCGTCGACTGGAGGTCCAGCTCCGGCTCGAAATCCTCGGCCCGGAGCTTCTTCACCGGCCTTGCCTCCACCTCCGGCTCGCCCTCCACCTCCGTCTCCGACCTCCGATCCAAGTCCGACTCTACCATGGCGTCGGACTTCGTCCCCCGGCGCGTGACCCGCTTTCCCTTGTCTTTTCCTTTTCCCTTGCCCTTCGCCTTCCCCGGCCACATGCACCCGACCCACTTCTCCCGGCACTCGTCACAACTCCGAGTTCTCGCCGGCCCCGTCCATTCCTGGCCCAGACTTTAGCGCGAACTCCGGCGGAGACAGGAGAACCTACCAGTTTTTTCTGGGAGCAACGCTCACACGTTACTCTGGCCGAGGTCCCCTGGGCCTCCGTGATCTCCGCTGCGCGCTTCCTCCACGCCTCCTCCTCCTTCTGCTCCCGCACCGCTTTCTCCGCCGCCTCCTGGAGGTTGACTGACTCCTCCACGCTGGCCACCAGCTTCGTTGTGGCCCGCACCGCCTCCAACTCCTTCCTCCGTTCCCGCGCTCTTTTCCCCGCCTCTTCCTCCTTCCTTCTCGTCTCCGCCTCCTCCTCCTTCCGTTTCCGCTCCGCTTCCTCCTCCCTCCGTTTCCGCTCCGCTTCCTCCTCCCTCCGTTTCATCTCCGCCTCCTCCTCCTCTCGTCTCCTCCGCTCCGCCACCTCCTTCTCCCTCCGCGCCTTGTTCGCCTGCAACATCTCCATCTCCACCTGGAGTTTCCGGAGTTGGACTTCGTATTCATTGTCTTCTTCAGCCATGCCTGGTGGTGGTTCAGGTCTAAGGAGAGGGGACCGGTGGTGGATTGATGCCCCGGATTATATACCCGGCCACGGATTTCGAACTCCGACGAATCTCCGATCCCATTTCCGTCCTCGGATCGCGATCGCCTTGATCCGAACGCCCCAATCCGGTCCAGGGGTGGTAACGGATCTAGGGCCTCGAGGGCTCGGCCCTGAGAGGGAGATACTGTCATGCCCGTGCCAACCGGACTATTCTCCGGCCTTCTCCGGCCTTCTCCGGCGGTCTCCGGACCCCCGATCGCAACTCCGGGCTCTCGGACCTATGTCCAGAGCGCCGGACTTCACTTGCGCGACGTAGCGCAGGATCAGGAAGTGTGCCTGAAGGGCCACCAACTGATGTCCGCACTAGTTGCTGTTGCCTCGGGCAACCAGGAACTGGTCCTGCCCCAGACCTGTCGCCCGGACAATTTGATGGACTCCCGGAAATGCCTGTACATCATAGTTAGTAGTTTAACCTTTGTCCCAATCAGATTCCGTCTCCGTCTTGTAGTCCCGTAGTTTAGTTTATTTCCTGACTCCCAGACATTACTCCGTAGCTACGAACTGATTCCGTAGTTGTACCGGAGTTATCTCCGTTGCTAGCATCGCCCCGGACTTTTGTATAAGTACTCGTAGATTATGGCTTTGTCTAGCCAGTCTGATTATCAACCCCGCCTACTCGCACTCTACTCCGCATTGCCTGAAACCCGTCTCCCGACTTCTCCCGAAATCCGAGACACTGATCCGCAGAGGGCGTCGTTTCAATACGTTCGCCAAGTCTCGTCCGAACCTAAGTCCAACCCCATCCAAACTCCGGTTTGCTCCGTCGCACCCGGACCTTGTTACTCTCACCCGGACTTTATTGTTCCCCACCGGACTTTGTTATTTCCGCCCGGATGTTACTCCGCCCGACCCCCGCGGCATAGACGTAACAGTTATCAGTAGCTAGGAGATTTGCTTGTACATCGCATGTGTTGGTCTATGAGCAGTAAAGGAGTGGTTTTTACCTGTTCCTGAAGTGATGTCGTACCAACATCCCTCCCCATGACCCTGAGGTGGTGAATAACTTAAAGAGCAGCGAGCTTGCCTGCATTGCTTCTTTTCTTCCTTTTTTCCCCCCTGCAGCGAGCCGACTTGAATGTCGCAGCGTCCTCAGCGAAATCGTGGACCCAACCCTCAAGACCGTCTGGCTGTGGCTGGTGAGGTCGCTGTGGCACCCACTTTCTCACACAAGAGAGTGACTCTCCCCACCAACATGAAAGAGCCCCGAGCTCAGGCGATTCGAAGACAGCGGCAGAAGGTTTTAACTAAGCCATTGAGTCTCACATCATCGAATAGAATGCTCGACAGACTCAGGATGTCCAAGTCGTGTCGCCTACTTCCCAACCCTTCGAACCTAGGCCATTTAGACCTGACGATGAGTGCTTCATCTCAAAGTCACTCCATAATCCGGATCCAGCAGTACCACCCAGACAGCATGCAGGACCAGATGAGCTTGAGGATGGTGATAGGACAGTGATGGCTTCTGATCTCCTCAGTCTGCAAAATGTCTCATCAGGACAATGTACACATTGTAAGCGTCCAGCCTCTCTGTTACCAGGCTCTAACATTCATTCCACAACCAAGACGAACACTTCAAGCCAGGTTGGAATGAACCAGACAATCGTGGGTGTTTATCTTTGTCATAAAGAATGATGTGCTGATGGCGACGATTTTACAGAAGGTGCGCTTTTTCTCCCAAGCCCACATCAAACACAACAGTTCAAATGGGTGGAACAATAGGATCGCTGCTCACTTTGCTAGAGGATGCCTGTTTACCTGGACGTATGCTATCCTATTCCTTCTCGGCTGATATTAATTATTGCTTGTACAGAATTTTCGTATCAACTCGACAATGTCTCCCCAGCCTTTGGCCCAGATATCGATGGCTCTGCGAATGCAGGGCAGCTCCATGACTTCAGAGACAAGCCCACTTCAAACAGTACGAATGTAGACTGCAGGCTGATTATTAATTCGCAACGACTGCCCTTGTACGATCCAATTCCCTTTTCTCTGTGTATAATGCCTTATTCTTCTGTTTCAGTGTCGCAACTGGTCCAACGGCGTTGTTTGTCCATCACACTGACTCTATAGCGAATATGGGCTCCAGGGGCACTATCTTGCATCTGCTTGTACGTTCCCTTAAATCTCAGACACCTTTTTCTTATCCCCTTCAGTTGGATGGAACAGACCACGACATCATTCATGAGCATCGCTCACAGGCAAATGCACCGAAGCTGCCAATGCCCCAGCAACTTCAGACCCATGCAACAATGGTGACCCAAAATCAGGGATTACCCACGGCGTCAACGTTGAGTATGTTGTTGGATTCCCTGTATTCTGTGATGCCTGATACGTATTGAATAGGCCAGGATAGCAGCGCCCTTATATCATCGCAGCCTGAAGCACCGAGATCCCAGGTTGCCCGGACGTTGACATGAGTGCCATCCATGGCATCTGGAGCATCATCCTGAGCATCAACCAGAACATCGCATGATATGTCTTCAGGACCGGGGTCATGCTCACAATCCTGAGCGCCATCATGAGGACCTGTCAGACTTAGTCTCATGGTTCACACAACTTAACATAAGGTCGATGATGACAATACTAACATAAGGGGAAAAGGGTACAAGTAGGAAAAAGACGTAGTATATATAGCGGGAACCCCGGGAGTTGCCGGCGTTCCCACGCTCGGACCCTGTGAGTCACGTGATGCGTCCAGGCCCGGGTCACATGACTTCCGCATTATGTAATCCATCACCCATCTGGGTCACGTGACTTTCCCACGACCTTCCCGCTTCCCTTTTGCAATCCCAACCTGACCTTTCTCATGTGCTTATGTAAGCGATCCTGACATCACCCCCCTCTTAAGGCTGGGCGTCCCGACCTGCTAACTTTGCCTTGTTGGGGTGTTGCTGGAAGAAGTCTCGGAGCAACAGTGTGACATTAGTGAGGTTGCGACGAGGTTCCCAAGTGTTCTCCTCCACAGGGTACCCCAAACATTTTACCAAGTACTTCACCCCACGTCCCACCTTCTTGACATCAAGGATGGCCTCAACATCATACTCCAAGTGGTCATTGTCAATCATGGGAGGGGGGGTGGAGGTAGACTCTGAGAAGGGAAAGAGGGTGCAATATACGGGGTGAGTAGCAGCTCATTGAAGACCCGATGAATGCGCCATGCTCGGGGGAGCTTGAGCTGGTACACTGCTGGTCCAACCTTTTCCTCAACCATGAAGGGTCCAGCCCGCTTGTTGTCAAGCTTCTTGGAGGGTCGATCCATTTTTAGGTTCTGTGTGTCCAACCAGACTAAGTCTCCCTTCAAGTATTCCCAACTCAGCCGCTTTCCTTTATCATAACTGGCCTTCATCGCATCTGCCGCTTTCCCCATCGCTTCCCTGGCTTCTCTCCGAGACTCCGTGAGCTTAGCCATCCACTCATCTGCCACAGGGTTCACCTCTGAGGGTGGCCGAATTCCACCATTCCATGGGTGCCAGCCATATTCTAGGTAGAAGGGTGTGAATCCAGTGGCTGAATGCTCGCGGTTATTGAGTGCAAACTCAGCAGTAGACAGCCATTCTGCCCAATCGTCCTGTAGGTGGTCCACATAGGCCCGGAGATACACCTCAACCTCCTGGTTGACCCATTCTGTCTGTCCATCTGTCTGGGGGTGGAAAGCCGTACTTGGGTTTGCCTTAACCCCAATCATCCCATAAAACTCCTTCATAAACTTAGACACAAACTGGGTGCCCCGGTCACTCACAACTTTCTGTGGAACTCCATGGTCACGGAAGACCCAGTCTCAGAGGATGTGAGCAGCACCAAGTCCAGTGAGGTCAAGGCCGATAGCCTCAATGAGGGTCCGCTTTGTGAACTTGTCTACAATGACCAGGATGGCATTGTGCCCACAGGAGAGGGGGAAAGGGCCCACAATGTCCCAAGAGATCACTGCCCAAGGCCCTTCAGGCACTGGGTGAGGGTGGAGTGGAGCGGCATGCCTAGTGCAGTCAGGCTTCACTTTCTGGCACATCTGACACCCTCCTGCATATCGATCCGAGTCCTTCACCATCCCCACCCACCAGTAGGACCTCAGCAACACTGCCCTCAGTTTCCGGGGGCCTGGGTGACCAGCGATGGGAAGGTCATGCTCGAAGATGAGCACTGCCTCACGTGCCTCTGGGGGCACCCAGGTGATTTTGGCCTTCCGCCAGAGTCCCATTCAATCTCTCGTCCACTCATCATCCAGCTCTTCTGGCTTCTGCACATGTACCACGCTATTTTTCTGGAGTAGCGTCTCCATTTCCAATGTGAATGACATGCAGGTTTCCATTCTGGGAAGACTTGCACCGGCGCATCTTCCTCCACCATTTCTCCATAGTCTGGCCTCCACGAGAGTGCATCTGCCTTTGTGTTTGATTTTCCAGTGTGGTACTTGATCTCAAAGTCAAAGCACTGGAGCTTGCCAACCCAATGGACCTGCCTTGGCTTCAGCTTCTGGGGTTTTTGGAAGTACTGAAGGTTTGCATGGTCTGTCCAGATCTCAATCGTCTCTTCCACTCCGATGAGGTATGCCCACCACTCGCGAAGTGCCTGGATTACTGCCAAGAACTCTTTGTCATACATGTCATAATTCTTCTCGGCTGCAGAGAGGGCTTGGGAGATGGAGTCCACCACTTTCCAGGTCCCATCCATCTGCTGCTGCAAGAGCACTCCTCCAGTCACTAGGTTACTCGTGTCTGTCTCTACCTTCCATCTCCCTTTGTCTTGTGGTAGAGCCAAGACAGGTGCTGATACGAGTGCTAGCTGGAGATCCTGGAAGGCTGATTCTTCCTCTGCTTCCCACTTCCATGGAACTTTCCCTGTCAACCGGAACAATGGTTTGGCATGGGCTGAGAGGTTCGGGATGTGGTGACAGAGGTAGTTTAACATCCCATTAAACCTTTGCACCTCCTTCACATTCCTAGGTCGTGGCCAGTTCCACACTGCTTCACCCTTCACCAGATCATGTTCCAAGCGGTTGTGAGAGATCTTCATCCCAAGGAAGATGATCTCACTTTTTTCAAACTCACATTTACTGAGTCTGAGGCACAACCCATTCTTTCCAAACTTCTCCAAAACTCAATTCATCCAGTACTGGTGGGTAGCCAAGTCTTCTGCGAACACTATGACATCATCAACATAGGCCCAGACATGTCCTCCTGCAATCTCCTCTCTCAGCACATGGTTCATGAAGCGCTGAAAGGTTGCAGGCGCATTCTGCAGCCCAAACCACATGACAGCTGGTTCGAAGAGTCTGCGAGGTGTCAGGAAAGTGCAGCAGTGCTGGTGTTCTGGCCAAACCTGCATCGAGGGGAAGCCACCTTTTGCATCTATCTTGGAGTAGATGGACGCTCCCTTACGCACATCCACTGTGTCTCTGATGTGTACTTGTCCTTGATCAGATGCTTGTTTAGCCTCGAGTAGTCAATAATCGGCTGCAGCTTGTCCTTCTCATGTTTGAAGAAGAAGGGGCTTGCATATGGGGATTTAGAGGGTCAGATACATCCAGATGCTAATTGCTCATCCACCCATCGGTTCATCTCAACCATCTCTGCCCATGTTAGTGCCTTGCAGCATCTGCAAGGGTTTTTGTTGTTCCTTACTTATTACAGACATAATACCAGAGCCAAAGGTGCTGCCTCCTTTATTCAGTGGCAATACCATGGGTCCATATCTAGTAATTGTTCAGGGTCAACCAAACCATTTTCAAGCTACAGGAAAATCTGGGAAGCAGATATATTAGTATCTACAAAATGGTTGACTTTGTTCTAGTCATTTGGAAAATTGGCAAATTGACAACACAGTGGTAAATTTAAAGAAAGGACATAGAATCAGAGTATAACTGTCATCATCCTCCCTTTACTATTTTCTGCTTCCCTTCTTGGTCATACATCTACCTTCCTTACATTTCAGATTGAGATCATGAAACAATCTTAACAATGAAAGGGGTCATTCCATACATGCAGGTGCTTCTAAGTATTGGGAAGAGGCAGTGTCCCTAGTAATCACCGGAGACTTAAGTTTCCCTTTCTTTCCCTTTAGCAGAACCGGCCTGAGCATCTGCTAATTCATTCAGTGGGGCTTCACTGATCCAGTCCAGTGACGGACCCGGCTCAGTGGAGAAGAAGGCCGGTTTCAGGCGCAACATAGCTTTCCGGTGAGCTTCCAATCCATTCCTCGGAAAGTCATCCATGATTGCTGACGCACAGATGATTGACCTGTAGACGCTGTCCATCTCTCGAGGGACAACCGCATATGTCTCGTGTGTGCAGCCCTCAATGTGGATTTGGTAATGTCGTAGATGGATATTCTCTGTCCGAGTGTCACCACCCCTCAACTTCTTCGCAGGGTACGGGGCATGAGGGTAGACTTTTGGTGTCTCGAGTCCGATGTCATGCACAAGTGACAGGATCGGATGTTGGTTGACCGGTGTGCCCCCAACATGAGGGTTGAGGAGAACATCCGAGAACGTTGCGCGATTCTTAATCTGGCCAAAAAGTGGACCACTATTGGCTGGACATATCGGAGCATCAAGGCCCCCAAAATGCATTGTTGCAAATAGGTCTGTTGACTTCTGATTGTCGGCACATTGATAGGCCACTCCTCGAACCAAAGGAATCCACTGAAGGTTTGGACGGATGACTCCGTAGTCACCAGCTCTCACGAATTGAGAGAAATTGAGATAAACACCCCGGAATGCACACTCCAAGGTCGGGCCATCCGTGTTGGCGACAGGCTTAGCATTAAGGATAGTGTGGTGCCAGCGTGGATTGATCAGTGCCCTCAACCAATCAAGAAGGAGTACCGGCCGATGGTACCTTGGATTGCTCGGATTATTGATCGTATCCGCTGTGTCATTCTGAATGACGAGATCATGACCAATCATCCAGAGAAGGCGGCCAATCATCTCTCCTCGCTCGCCTCGTGCCAGCAGGCCACCCTCAAACAATTTAGTCAATATGGTAGGGGCAACAATTTGGATGTGGGGGTCGGTGTTGAGAATTTGGGCAGCTGCTTCGGCTACGAGGGGCTCAGACGGTGTACCACCACGCAAAAACTCCCGATGATCCGGAACGGCAAATGCGATTCGCAAGTGGCTTTCGACAAGTTTCTCTTCGAAAATTCTTGACGTTTCGCGGGCAATGTCGAAGTCAAGCATGATTCGGACGCTGAGAGCAGCAATTCGCGCGTTCTCCGCCGCAACGTCACCGCAGGAAAGCTTCACCTTCGCGAGATCAATCATTTCTGATTTAACCTCACCGGCGCCGCAAGTATAGAGAGACGCCCAACTGACGCTAATCAGGGATGGAGACATGATGGACAAAGACGGAGCTCACAGAGGACGGCCAAATTTCACAATATATTCAAGCGTGCAGACTTTGTGAAGTGTTACCCCAGATGGACATGCTTCAAGCAACGTGGTGAAGGAGTTGGATGCAAATGTGTCGAACGGTAGCTCCGTAAATGGGGCATGCAATATAACTCTATCCCAATCACGGAGGGTTTGATGGTTGGATTTGGAAGGAGCGAATGCGCCAAGCCAGGAGTTCGTTGAAAGGAAGACAGTAAAGAATGGCAAATCGTTCATCTTTGCCAAGACACGTCCAAGCAAATGGTACCTACTCCGCGGTGGAGGTTGACCTGGTTTTGCTTCTGACTTTGTCAACACGTGTGCTTCATCAAAGTACATGAAAAACAAAACAGGTTCCTTCAAACGTTCAGAATCGAAGGAATGCTTGGATGACGCCAAAGCTTTGCGCAAGGACGTCATGAACGATCCAGCATTATCTGCCAGCACCGAGTCTGCATCGAGCGTTCAGTATACAGCAGAATGCGTGAAACAAAACATGCACACCGACGTCCTCTGAAGCTGTGCCCCCCTGAAAAAACTATTGATGTATTAGATAAATGCAACATTCTAGCAACTGGCCCACACCTTCTCCGCAACATCTACGACCTTCTGATAGAATTTGCTTCGCGCTGCACCTACTCTCCATTCGGTGGCGCCCGAAGCTAGGTAGTTGTGCCAACGCTTAGCAATCGAGCCTTCCGAGTGTTGTGTTTGGTTGAGCGTGACCCGAAGCTCGCTGGCAGCACATAGGAAGAGCGCTGCAAAAAAGGTCTTATATCTTCTCTCAATCAGGCCGTCGTCATTTGGCTCTCGATATTTAGGTTCGTGGAAGAAGTCCCGGACGCAATCATCGGCAGGAGGGTACGCTAAGTGATCAAGGTTAGGTTAAGAAAAGCGTGTAACAATCGCAGGACGCTACCGATCAGACTTCGCGAGGCAGGCTCGCGTACGTTGAAGGGAAAACAGAACTTTTCTTCGGCGACGGCATCTACGAGGCGTGATTTGCCCATACCTGAAGATTGAATGATGCTAATAGAATGATTGTATGGAGATTTCAGGGGGTCATCGGGAGGCTTGCGCAATCTATTCATCAAATCTGCGAGAAGGAGATGGCTATTGCCCAACCACTTATCCGAGAACGCTTTGTGAGCAGCTATGGTGACCATTGGAACAAATCGTAGTGGATGACAATGAAAAGGACAGGACCTTTCACTACATGGGGGGTGAAGGTCAGGCTGCAGTGATAACACTTTATCAAGGTAAGGAATGATTCACATCTTTCTGCTTCCCTCTCCAGGGGGGGTGAACGGCGCAGCCGAGATCCCACGCTTGCAGACGTTGGTAGGCGCAAAATTTCTGCACAGACATGGGCAATGATGAGTATACCTCAAAGTTGGTCCTTAAAATAGGATATCGCACTCAAATTCCGGATCTCCTTGAATGATCTAGCGGCCCACGCCTCTTTCAGCTTTTCCACCAACTCTGGATGATCTCGGAGCAGCAAGTGTAGTTCGGTGATTTTCTCAAACTTTGGGTTGAGCTTCCCTTCGGAGAATGTTACAATCGCCCCGAGAATTTCACGAGAAGAGAAATCCTGTTCCTGTTCCTGTTCGAACCAATCAAGCACTAACCTGTCTTGGCGGGTGTGGGCGGCATCATCGAGGTCATTAGACGCCTCTTCGAGAATTGTATGTTTGGCAATGGACTCATCCATTGGAGGGTCGGTCTGAGAACTGGATCTCTTGCGACTGCCAGAAGGCTGGTTCATGTGTATGTGAGAACGTTCGTAGGTCAGCGAAGTTGCAATTGCCGCAGCTCCGTGAGGGCAATCCCCACCAAACACGCATGACGCTTATATAAGTGGGTTGGGCAACTCTGTGACGCGGCAGCGTGACGTAACAGCCTGTGACAGAAAGCGTGACAAAGGCTGACCCACCTCAATTACAGGCTTCAGACCTGGCAACAACACTGTTTTCTTGGTTATATAGAAACTATATACACTGCAGATACTCAAGAGACTCTACACTGCTTGTTTGAAGTAAAGATAATGGCACAATAATGGGAAAACACTGCACTATTCATCTATGTCCTCCCAGTGATGGACGAGGTTATATGGTTGAAGATGCAGTATATCAGGAACATATTAAGGCGTCTATTGAGATAAAACAGGTCCAAATTTCCTGCATTATTTCCTCTATGGTTATTGACAATTCACTTTCAGAAGTCTAAATGTCACAACCACCATGCAATATCCCAAGCAAATGGACACAGTGGATTACAAAGAAACCATTTACATGCTACTGGAGTGGCTGCATCTGCATGTGGATGCCATGGCTGTTTCTATCCTCATAGTGTGGTGGATCTCCAAAAAGGAGAGAGGTGTGTGGGGAATGCCATTGAATTCTGTTCTCCCAATTGACATTGCCAAAGACAGATGAACATTGACTATTCTTTCTGTCAGGCTCTTAAGCAAGTCTTACTTGCCAAGAGAGTCATTTTTGTATATGATGTTGGATGTGAGTGGCACATCAATTTTCAGCAGTGAGTTGATGCCAGTGGGCACTTGTATGTGCAGGAGGATCTTGAAGTGATAACTGCAGTTGGAAAATTCCACTTAGGTGCTCACATCCAAAAATGTTTTGCACGGTTCTCTTTGAACTTTGTGCAAGGTGTGGGGCAGTTGGATGGGGAAGTATTGGAAAGCCTTTGGTCATCACTTAATAAGGCAGCAAGCCATACAAGGGGCATGTCTCAACCACATCAGCAGGAGATACTGGACAGCTACATGCAGGATTCCAATTGGAAGAAATGTCTAGAGCATGTAAGCAAATCCCCATATTCTCACATGTGTCTTTGCTGATGACTTGGCACAGCACAATCTATTGTCACCAAGTTAAAAAAAGCAATGACTGAAAGAGAGGACAAGAAGTTAGCCCTGGATGAGTTGATGAAACGGCTTGAACCAACATGGGTATTAGAATGGAAGGACCTAGAGGAGAAGGCAATGACTCAATGGGGAGATGCTCTTTCGGTGTACGATGTCACAAATGTGAAAGGCCAGTACTTGGAAAACATACCTATAGTTGCTATATTGCCTGGCTAATGGCATACACTTTTACACAGAACCAGGTTGTGCTGAGGTTCTACTGGAGCTTTCTCAGAAATATTGTGCTGCTGGAAATCTATCTGGCATATCTAATCTCTTGGCTCTGGGATTGAGCATAGAAGCCACTCAGTGAGTTGTATTGCAAAGTTCTGTTGCCTGTCATTCACAACAAAATAGGGCCTCTTTGGTTGCCTATACACAGTCTTTGAGGCAACCCTCACTCTCTGATAAAAAGGAGTTGGAGGAAAAGCAAAGGTGCCTCCAGATTGAGATCAGCAAATATGAGAAGAAATGGGCCACTTTATCTCTCTTTGAAGAAGCCATTGAACTGCAGGCAAACCATTCATCTCAGCTTGATGAAGAAGTCAGTGTTGATGTTGCTGCTTCTGATGATGAGGAAGATGTAGTAGTACAGCCCAAGGCTGTGACACTATTTCTGCCTTCTAATTTGTCCAAAGAAGTTCGGCAATTACATAACTTGGATGAGATGGGGAACTGGGAGGCAAAGCTTCGCATAGGGCAGATGAATGATGCTTTATGGCGGCTCAGGATTGCTTTGGGTGAGAAGTCTATGATATATAGGGCAAATGTAAGTTTTAGCTCCACTGTCATTGACGATCTAACTGCCATTAGGTCCGAAATGCTCGCAGCCAGAAAACTTCGACATGAGCATGGAGCCAGGTGAAGCAGATGGAGTCAAGAGTCCAGCAGGCAGTACAAGATTACAAGCAGGCTAAGTCTGCTTTATGCAGATTGGGTGTTACAGAGCCAACATTCAATGACATCACCAAGGAAGACTTGAAGATGCCAGGTGATATCATAGAAGAAAATAGGTTTGGACAGCGATCAGACAAACTACCATGGTTTTGGAGATTGGATGTCAATGTGGAAGGAGAGCGGAGTGAGCAAATGAAGGAATGTAAGTGACAAATCATTAATATGCATGAAATGTCTGGCAACTTTGATTAGTCTACAGAGTCAACTGGTTGAGAGCAAGTGCACGATTTCAGAGATGGGATGAGGAAGTCAACTTGCTAAAACATGAGATGCAATGGACAGTAGCCTTCTTCAGGCATAGGAAAGAGGAGTGGATGAGACTGGGAGAGATGGAAGAGGCAAAGAGTGGTTTGACATGCTATGCATTCAGGCAGGCAAATGTATGGGAGCAATTTGAGCAAGAAGCAGAGGATTTATTTAGATTTTCTCATACCTGTTCAGTCTAGCAGATCAAGGGTGAATGAATTTGCTCAGGATTATTCTGGCATTGTCTGGCATGCTTAATGGCTCATGAAAGTTCTGGAGCCATGCCTAATGACTGATGAATATTCTGCCATTGTCTGGCGGAGCTGGGCGAGATGGCTAACTGGGCGAGATGGCTAACAAATATTCTGGTATAGTCCAGCGGAGCTAGTCGCAATAAATATTCTGGCAATGTCTGGCAGAGCCATGCCAAATGGTGGCTGAATATTCTAGCATAGTCCGGTGGGGCTATGCCAAATGGTGGCTGAATATTCTAGCATACTGTAGTATTTCAACCTTAGGTTCAGTCACGCGTCACGCAGGGGGGCTGAACTGAACTCAAACAGCGTGACTGTCACGCTGTTTGAGCAACAATGAACTTGATAAAAAAATTTATATAAGAATTTCCTATTGTGGCTGATGACTAATGCTCTTCCCAATCTTCCTCATACGGTGAGATTTGTGCTGTTGCCTCCTTCCTCTGCCACATTCCTCAACCTGTTCCAAAATCTTGTCAATTGTCATTTCTGGTAAGTCTTTTTGCTGTGTTGAGTCTTCTGCAA
Source organism: Clavaria fumosa (assembly GCA_951802425.1). Taxonomy (NCBI): domain Eukaryota; kingdom Fungi; phylum Basidiomycota; class Agaricomycetes; order Agaricales; family Clavariaceae; genus Clavaria; species Clavaria fumosa. The sequence goes on along the minus strand of OX637795.1, from coordinate 4,290,897 downwards.
GCTCTACATGGCCCTCATATGCAAGCAATAAATTTCATGCATGAACTAAGGAACCGTTCAGTCATGCCCCACCACTGAAACCTGAACCACAAAAAAAAGGTCACGTGATGCTTATGTAACTGTGGCGTGAACCTAAGGTCGAAATACTACAGTAGTCCGGTGGAGCTAGTCGTAATGGCTAACAAATATTCTGGCAATGTCCAGCAGAGCCATGCCAAATGGTGGCTGAATAATCATCTTGTTGTACCACTAATGGCTTGCCGTGCTTGGCATCATCACCGCTGCTTTATCGCACGCGCCGCCGCCTGCGCAAGAGCGCGCCTGTCGAGAAGGGGAAGGAGTACGAGGATACGGACGTGGGCCTCGGCGGCGGCGATGGCGATGGCGACGGCGGTGCAAGCCTGGCGAACGGACACGCAGATACAACGGCGTCGCCAAGTTTCTTCACACTGATCCTGCAGGAGGGCCCGCTGACGCCGCAACCGTGCGGCGCGTTGCTGGGCGTGGTGAGCCAAGGACTGATGCATTCGACGCCTTCGTCGCAGCTGCCCTCGCAACTGCTGCACTCGCCGCCGTCGCAGCTGCCCTCGCAACTGCTGCGCTCGCCGCCAGAGCTGCCGATCATGCTGGGCGCACTGTATTGGCTGAGTGGCCACGTCAGACAGCATGCGAGAGTGCTCTAAGGTGCGCTTTCCAGTGCACGTACTTGCGTCGAGATAAAAATATACTCAATCATGATCGCTTTTTTCTGGGGGAGCAGGTGCACCTCCACCCATCGTGTCTGATTATGCATCAGCGGGAACAATCGCCGCACTGGCGCGGTCGACGATGACGGCGAGGCCGGGGGCAACAGTAGCAAGTCTTGCGATGGCAGTGCCGGTGGTGGTAGTCGCAACAAGATTATGGTGCTGCTGGTGTGGAAGAGCAACGGGAGGTTGTTGAGGATGATAGGGACGTGAGACGACGTAGATGGTGAGTAACTCCACATGCACCTCCTCTCATCCCAGTGCCACAAATCCCACACTTCACCAGACGTGCTCTTCGACCACAAAGTGCTCCAGGAGTATATCCTCTACGCCAGCCAGTGTTCCTCTCTATAATCATCTACACTGTGTTTTACGTGGGGGGAATGGGGCACCTGAAAGTTAGGGTGACAGATTAGATAATATCCATCATTGCACTGTAGTTTTAATATCTTGAATACTTCTTTCCTTTCACCCCCTCTCTTTCAACCAGTAGGAGCCTGGGATGAACGGAGATGTATGAAGGACTGTTCTGGACAAAAATCAAATGTTTCATAAAATTTGTGAATGCCCATGCATGCCCATGCATGCATTTGTATGCAAAAAAATGCTGAAATGTGCCAGAAAATGTGAAAAGATGTGAAAAAATGTGTGTAACATCATGTGAATTGATGCAAAAATGTGCTAGAAAATGTATTAGAAAATGTAAAAAAATGTAAGAAGATGTAAAAAATGTGTGCAACATAATGTGAGTTGATGCAAAAAAGTGCTAGAAAATGCAAAAATGTAAAAAAAGTGAGTTGATGCAGGAACATGCTGGAGAATACAAAAATGTAAAAAGATGAGAGTTGATGCAGAAATGTGCTAGAAAATGCAAAAATGTAAAAAAGTGTGGGTTGATGCAGAAATGTGCTGGAAAATGCAAAAATGCAAAAATGTAAAAATGTTTTAAAAATGTTTTAAAAATGTGCTAAGATAGGCCTCATTCATACACGACTACTTGTGACACTTGTGACAGATCACGTGCTCACTCACATGAGTCCTGAACACAAGTGCAAGTATAATAGAAGATGAACTAGATTACAGGATTAATTAAAAGGGTTAACTGGTGTTTAATTGAGCCTTGGAGAGGTCATCCAACAAGGTATCAGGAAGAACACAGTGTCCGCGATATTTTTTGCCAGCCCATGCCACCTGCTTGCCATTGAGACCCTTTCGATATGCGTCCATGAAGCGTTGAGCACGCGTTGCAAATCTGTAATGAAAGAGTATGAAAAACTTGCATGGAGTCAAAGAAAGCTCATACCGTCGGCTTGCTTGAGGACCAAACAGGCTGTGAGATCTCAGCAAAGGTTCTTGCCAGTCGAGCTTGGGCATCTGCTGCAGTGGACTTCATGCTTCCAGAAACTGCAGAAGCGACGGGGCATTGCTGCCGGTTGAAAGGTGAGCGTTCCGCTGCACAGTTACATTTGTATCAAACTTACATTCTCTTTGTCCTCATCTTGCAGCTTTGTCAATCTTTTCTTTGGTGTAATATATTCTCTAAGGTTTCCAATACTTGTTCTGACTGAGCGGGGCTGTTTTGGCATTGGGGAGAATTAAACAGAAAATAAATTGGTCAGCAAATTTCCTTCAACACTTTACTACAACCTCATCTCCATCCCATTGCAATCTCAAATCAAAAAACTGGCTCCTGGTAGTGAATGGCATGGGTAACCCACAGGTAAATTTGGCTGTACCCTTACCTGCACCTGACAGTACCCTTACCCATGGGTGCAGGTCCACTAAACTGCCGGGTATAGGTACGGGTACAGGTTTGTACCCCTAACTATGCTATGCACAAATACTAGACTACAATGGTGTCCCACCCATCTGCCATCTCCTCCTCATCTCCTTCAACTTCAGCCAGTACTGTGACACCCATAACATCATTGTCCTTCACTAGACCTAACTTACTCCACATACCAACACAAATCAATGCCCGAGTTGACTGAGCTGACAGCCGATTCTGGACATGAGACAATAAGATCCGCCCTTGACTGAAAACACGCTCGACATCAACTGATGTTGCTAAAAGGTAAAGAGAATATGTCAAGTAGAATTCAATACTTCAGAGGAACAAACACACCTGGGATACTAAGGTAATCATGAGCCATGCGCGAAAGGCAGGGGTACAAATGACTCCTTTTAAACCACCAAATCAATACATTTTCAACATACTCTGGGTCACTGCTGAGGTACACAGCAAGTTCATCTCGAAGCTCAGATGCTTTTGGAGCTGTGAGAGCAGGTAGATTGTCGAAAATATTCATGGCCTTCTATCTCAGAATTGGATCAGCAATGATTCAGCATGAAGTAATAAGGACAGAAATGACTCATATGATGAGTACTACCTTTTGAAATGATGCCTCAGTTACCTCATCAACAACAGCAGTCTCACTTGCATAGGACCACAGGAACTCATCACGGACAATGTCCTGCCATTTGAATCCACTCTGGTTTCCAATTTGCCTGTTTAAAGTATTGGAGTTTGTGCCGAGGATGTAAGACTGACAAAATATAGACATAGTCATTATCCATGAATCAATAATAAAGTATTTTGAGCTCACTCATCGCAATTCTGTAGACCTCAGAGCTGTCTGTCAAGTTATAGTACCGGTTGAGAGTCTTCTTCCCGATTGCTAGAGCAGCACAAATTGATGCCTTGAACTTGTGATTGAGAGATTTGGTGGTGAGAACTTCATCAATGTGGTCCATAGCCGGGATGACAGTGGCGAGGGTGGGTGTTACTCGAGAGAAAAACAATGTAGCATCTTTGAAAATCTGAAAAGAGGGTGAGAGGGTCAGATAAGCCAAATAAATGGAGACAGACCTTCAGGACATCGTGCAGCTCGCTTGCAATTCCCCACTCCTCATCATTCAGTTCATACTGGCGCAGGCCGCTTGCCTTGTCCCCAGCCATATCATCAATTGCTCGCCGATAAACAAGTGCAAACTCAATCATATCAAACGGGAGGGTTCGGTCACAAGAATTGTGACAAGAAGACGTTGTCTTGGCCAACGAAGGCCTCATCAGTCACGTGCAACCATGTTCGCTGCCATACAATCCATCGCATCTCGACGCCTCTCAGCACACCCAGATGACATCATATCCTCCCTCTGTACCTATTTAAGAGTTGCTCTCGCCCATTCCGTCCCCAGCTCACCCATAACTAGCCTCTAGTTTACCATCACATCGCCTACATCTCATCACCACCTAAGTCTCTTCCCAAATCCTATTACCTAAGCTTCCTCCTACCTTGGCCTGAAAACAGAGCCAAGACGTCGAGTTCCACCTGGTGGCCACATCACGTGGCATTTTTCTCTTTGCCAGCTTCAGCCTGTCAAGAATTTCGAACCACATCGGAAGGAGGATCGTCGTGGAGTGCACAATCGCAAATGATGTCTTGCGCAACTGCAGGATATTCAACAAAGTGAGTAGAAAGTCATTTCCTGATAACTCACCTTGACAAGGACTAACTTCACTGGTCGTGTACGGTTGTCTAACGCCTGCCGATCCTCCGGGGATAGGCTTTCGCGCTCATCGATCCACCCTTCATCCCCATCCCCATCATCTTCATCATCTGCACCATCTCGTTCCACCTGCGTTACCAACTCATCAATATCCGTCCCATCTGAAAGCCGGGTCAGTTCTGCTTGTGCCTCGCTCCATGCTTCATCTGCTTGAGCCTTTGGGACATCAAACTGACGAATCACACTCTTCGCGACCAGGTTGAGGATATGGAGGAAGCAACGTGTTCGGTTCGCGGCACCTGGGAAGCTTTCAAGAAGATTACTGAGTTCCTCAGTCATTGTGTCGTTTGAAGAGGCGTTATCACAGACAACGCTAAGTATCTGTTTAGATCTGTGAGTACTATGGAATAACTCTATCATATTATCGTTTACCTTGTCTGCAATCCCAAAATCTTCAAGGATCTTCGAGAATGCGTGAGCTAGATTGATGCCGGAATGCGATTCTGCCACTTCAAGCATGTCAAGGATCATGCAGAGCGGGATCCCATCAATCTCAAGATGCACCGTAATAGCAATGAATGCCCTATGGTTAGGCGATGTCCAAGCATCCGTCCCAAAGCTGAGCATGCCATCGTGCTCCTGGAGGTGAGCTTCGTGTCAGATTGAGTCATTGGGATAACGACAATAAAACATGCCTGCAGGAGCTTGGCAATCCGCTCCCGAGTCTTCACAAAGACCAATTTTACATCTCGTGAAACGGTGGAGGGTGAAGGTAAGTAGTATCCTGGTCTGCCCGTTTTCATGAGGCACTGAAATCCACGATCCATCACAACATTGAAGGGCCACATGCTTTCTGACACCCAACGCACAATCTCTGCCCTATGAATGTTGACATTTGGATCAGGCTAACGCAAATAAGATAAAAAATCAGTAACCGTACCTGGACTCAGTTCTTGTATGCTGGCGGTGCATGTATGTGATGTTTCCCTTCCCCTTTCTCGAAAATGCAGCAGTAATTGACTCAGGCTGCAATAAACCTTTAACAGTGGTTCGTCGCACGTCCTTCGCATTGTTTGCGCTATCCGCATCGGCTATAACGTCGGCACCCCAACACTTCTTCGCGTGCTTGCGCATATTACTGGTGGACTTTGCATCTCCTTTATCTAGGAACCTTCTTACAAGCCTCGTCTGTCCTTTACAGCTCTTTGCAAGGCACTTGAAGACATGGGAGCGGCGGCCATCAACATATGCAACAACAGGTGTTGCGACAAAGAAGGCATAGATCGGTGCTGTCCAGTCCTTTGTAAGTCTCTCTATTAGTAAAGATTAGTAAATAATCTTATGAGATGCATGTTGCCTACTGATTTCGGCCTCTTCGGTCTCCGAAGCTTGCTCATCTTCGGTCTCTGAAGCTTGCTCATCTTCCGTGTCAACATCAGTCACCCTGGGAACAGGTACATCATTCCCTGCCATATTTTTCTCCATGACCCAGTCCCTATTCCTCTCAAGAATGCTCCCAACATGTGATATAGCATCGTCTACATTATCACTCACACTAACTTCCCGTGACTGCACTGTTGACGGAGGCAGAGATGCCGTTGTCTTCACAGATGCTGTCCTAGCTATGTGCCGGGCAGCTGCTAAGGGAGCTTGAGCATGCGGAGTCTTCTTTGAAGCTGTTTTTTTGGCGGTTGAACTTTTTTTTTTCTTTTGCAGAGTCATGGTATGTACACGGCCACAGGAGTACTTTGTTTACTTGTGTTGTGCATATGTATCGAAGAGTCAGCCACTTGAGTACTTTGTTTACTTATGTTGTTCATATTGTATTTGTAGGCTACCCGTGTACCCCTATGAAGGGTATGGGTATTGGAAGGGTCAGGAATCCATTACCTGTACCTGCACCCAGCCATACCCATGAAGCAAACCTGTGCGGGTACCAATACCCATGCAATTCACTAGCTCCTGGGAACCTTTCTTAATCTGTAGCAGCAGACTTCTCAGGAGCTGGATTGGCTAAAAATATGGTTTTGTGGGAGGAGATACAAGTCTAATAATTTCCACCTGCCAAAATGACAGGAGCATGACAAAATTGATCACATGCAAGTAGTCATGTATGAACAAGGCCTATCTTAGGAAGAAATGGAAGCAAACACTTGCTGTAAATATACCATAAGAGAGATGCAGAGGCAGCCAAATATGCCATTGCAGTATAGAAGAAGGCAGAAATCCTTTGCTGAAAGGGTTCAAGCTTGCAGGCCCCATCAAATGGGGAGATGAACCCACAGTGATAGTGTGAGCTAATGCTGTAGCTGAGAGACTCTTGGATATGCAGGCAGAGCTCTCCTGCCAGGATGAAGAGTTTGATGCTCTTGTGGGGGCAATGAGAAATCACCAAAGTAGTATCTGTCAATGGCTAAGCAAGGAGGCCAACTGTCACAACCCAACACATCCAGTTACAGGCCACCCAACATATCCACGCACTCAATAGAGCTCTGTCCATCATGTCGCATTGTCAACAAAATTGATGGTATAGCAGTTTCCTCCTGTTATGACCCCATCCAATCACATAAGCATGATCCCCACTCCAGACTCCAGACTAGTGTTGCCACAGCTATGACTAGTAGCTGACTAATAGCCATAGCCGTAGCTGATTGTAGCTGTAGCCTAGCTGGCAATCAGCTATGGCTACAAAGCAGCTATGACTATGGCTATTGATATTTCCATAGCTGATAGCTGCAGCTAAGCTATGGCTAGGTTTGATGTAAAGTTTCAAGTGAAATAAGTTGAGAATAGCACTTTATCTTTCAAATATTTCACCATTAAATGCTCTATTATCTTGTTAGCCATGCTGTAACTCACCTTTTTATCCCTGCTGTGCTGACTTTATCATTCTTAGACTTGTTGCATATGAACCAGCTTATGAACTGACAGTGACAGGGGTTGTAACTGATGATAGTAGTGGCATTGCACTATTAGTCAAAGTAGCAGTACTGCAGTGTCATGGCCACCAGGGCATTACAGCAGTGAGAATGAACACATAAATATAATATAAGAGTTGGCAGCTAAGCCATGACTATAGTCAGCTAAACTCACTAGCTGCAGCTATGACTACAGCTAAGACAAATTGAGACCAGCTAGAGTAGTCACTAGCTGCAGCTGGTCTAGCTGGCTCGTGACTAGTCTAGCTGTGGCAACACTACTCCAGACTCCACACCAACTCTGGCCATCTCTGATCTGCTCCTCCATAACTCCACATCCTCTGCTCCACACTTTCCTCGGACTCTGCATCACTGTACTTCAGACCTTTTGGACTTCATTCTAGAACCTTCTCCCTCCATCCCCTCATTCTGTTTACCATTGGGAGGATGCCCTCAACCCATGGGAGTCATTTTTTGTTGTTATTTCTTTGTTCCATGAAAATTGCACAGGCACTTGTGGTGAAACTCTCCTAGTAATTTGATATATACTATGTTTGAAAGTACTCCTATACTCCTGTCCTTGCAGTATAAGATCCCACATGTATTTCCCTGTTCTGCAGTTCAAATATTAATGTCTCTTGATCCTAAACATCTCTGAGCTTTTGTCCTCATCATTCTCGACATTCTCCACATCATCTGACCAACTCTGACCAACTCTGGCAGACTCTGATGAACTTCAGAGTTTGACTACTACTCTGATTCTCTTCTGGGTATTGTTTACAATTGTTTACAATTTGGTATCCGCCTCCGTCTTGAGAGACTCAGGCTGGTGCCTCGGCGGACCTAAAACATGGGGTAGTATGGTAGGTGTAGTATGGTATGATGCAGTTCTATGTTCTCTCTCTTTCTCTATGTTGTGAGACATTCAATTTTGCTGCTCTTGTTTGTAGTACTCCATAGATTCTCCCCGCGAGGTATATGGACGCCATGTGCCATTCTCGTGAGATTTGGGCTAGTAGTCGTGTGAGGTTTAGTGAGGGGTGGTCTTTTTGGGTGTGCGTTATTTGTCGAAGTGACGGGACTTGACCAAGGTAGTACTGGGATCTTTGGAGTGGCCAGATGTCCGGGGAGTCGTCGAAAAGGTGGTGTGCGGCGTGTAGTAATGACTGTTTTTGGGTGTGTGTGACGTGTCCCTCGTTTTGGGCTAAAATGTCTATCGTTCTTGCTACTATCCTCTCCACCACTTCTGCCCTGACTGTTTCTTGTGCCGAACATTCGATGAAGATGTGGTGAGGGTTTTCGACTGCAAAGCAACCAAGTCGGCATTGGTCTGTTTGATTTGATTGGGGTTGTCGTTTCGCGATCGTATTGGCTGTTGTGAGTTGGCCCGATCGTGCATAGAGCTGTACTAGTGCGGAGTACGCTGAGTATGCTCTTTGGTAAGGGTATTCGGGTGGGGTAGTGTCGTCGTAGAGCCATGTTGCCATGCGGTGGCTATGTCCATAGGCAAGTTTCTGTTGAGATGTAAGCGTTAGTGATTTTTCAATGTGTGCACGTGCATTCGACTCAATCCATCCTATATTTTCTTGATATAGGGTGTAGGGATCCATCATGAACGATGAGGATGGGGCCCTTGGGATGATGGAGTAGTGTTGTTGGGCTTGGGTTGCGTAGTGGTCTGCTTCTTCGTTTAGGTCACTTTCTGTGGTTCCACCGCCGGTATGTGCTTTTGTGTATTTCATTTTGCATTTTGCATTTTTGGTTAGGTCGAGTAGCCATCGGTGATACGAGCGGGCGTTGCGTTTTCGGATTCGCAGTTCCTGGGAGATGCCAGATTTGTGGTCCTCGGCTAGTCGGACGGTGTTGAGGTGGTCTGTGTAGATTATGTGATTGCCTTCGGAGTTGTTTGCTAATATGAAAGCTGCCGTTAGTGCCATAACTTCTCCGTGGAGAATGGAGTTGGACTGGTCAGGTAATTTTAGGATTAGAGTGCGAGGTCCTGTTACGGCGGCGGTGACTCTTGTTTGTGCGTTAGGTGTTTTTGATGCGAGTATCATGCTTCCGTCAGAGGCCCATCTGTTGGAGAGTTTGGTGCGGGAGGGGGGGAGTTTTTGGGTTGAGGCTAGGTGTTGAATGAGGAGTTCCGCTTGTAGTCTTCTCGTTTTTCTGGGAATTAGTATTTCTGGGTCACCGGGAATGAGGGAGGTTGGGCTTATCGCGTTTAGTGTTTGTAGTATTTCGGTGATTGCATGTTTTGATGCTTGGGACCAGGTCATTGTCGAGAGGTTTTCGTGTTTGGAGGAGTTCCAGTGGGCATTGGCATCTCGCATCCATCGTCCGATGTGTTTAATGAGTTTGATTCCTTTTCTTCGGAGCGCATAGAGGGCGGCGCCATGGGTATTTGGTTTAGTATCTGTTGTCGTGTTTTTTAGGGTGTTCGCAATGATGTGGGATATTGAAATATCACCGTTCCAAAGGAAGCTGGCATATGTTAGGCGGATGGAGGTTTGCGGTTTGGTTTGGGAGAGGTGAGTCTGAGCCGTGATCCAGGCGCTCGGTACTTTTTTGGCATGGTGTGTGAAAGTTCTTGACAGGCCTCGTCCGTTGAGGGGGTCTACGCAGTCGCTGATGCGGCATGTCCAGTCGGCATGTGTGATGGTGGCAATCGTTTTGTAGGCTTTGATGTGATGATTGAGGTCGCGCAGGAGTCCATCAACTGCGATGCCTGCGTTAGTGCGGTAGATGGAGGGGAAATCAGCACCATGGTATTCTAGTGGGAGCGTTAGGATTTCGGTGTTGGGGTGGTAGGGGAAACCCGTCATGTCGTGTACTTTGAGTTTGATGAGATTGTCGAGGGTGAGTGCGTCTTGGGGCTTGAGCGGTTGCAGCGAGATGAGTGCTCTGCATCGGGCCATTATGTGTTGCATGGTGATTTTTCTAAGGAGTGTTAGTGGCGTTCTCATAGATAGCTTGGGGAATTGGAAAGCTTCAATATATGATTTGAGTTCTGCGAATCTTGTGTCTGGCTCGTTGACCATGGTGCGTAGAAACTCCATTCTATTCGGGATGAGGGGTATTGTGATTGTGGATTGGTGTAGTGGGTTGTGTTTGTTTGATGGTGTGACAGTGAGGAAGGATATGTTAGAGGGACAGTTGGTAGGGGGTTCGAGTACATATGCTTGAGTCTTAGACCATTGTGTTGTCCATCCGTAGGCGAGCTGGAAGCACTCCATGAGGTAGCAGAAGTTGATGAGTGTGGGGATGGACTTAGCGAATATAAAGGAGTCATCGGTCGCTTCGACCATGTTTATGCGTAGTTTGAGCGTGTCGTTTTCGTGGTGTGGGTCATCTTGAACTCTGGGGCGGGCGCTTATGGTGAGGGCATCGGGGTTGGTCAGCGCAGTGTCGTTGAGGTACCTGTGTCCTAGGCTGGTCGTGAGTACTGATTTGAGCGTTGATAGCGGTCCCCCTTGTTTTGTTACTCCGTTGATGGTGATTGGGTTTGAAGGGCCATGGGCCGTTCGGATCGTGCAGAGCGTTTGGTGTTGGGCTGCGCGGTCAAGATCGATGATGGAGGTTGGGAGTCCGTAGGTGATGATGGCATCGTAGAAACCTTGTGGAGATAGGCGATCGAAGCCTTTGGTTTGGTCTCTTTTGATGGCGAACAGGGTTTGTTTGTTGCGTGTGGCCCAGCATTTGATGTCAGCTAGGAGGCTCATAATGTCTCTCGATTGTACGCCTGGTTGTGTTGCGACCTGTGTGTCTGGAATTAGTTGGACTTTTGTGGCATATGAGAGGAGTTTGTGATTGAGCCAGGTCATAGGGGAGTTGGCGATGAAGTTCGAGAGGAGGATGCCGCGGTAGTTGAGTAGGTCGGTTCTAGCGCCGCGTTTGTGAATGGTTGTCAGCCACATGTCCTTGATGCCAGCTGGGAAGGTGTTGGTTGTGACAATGTAGTTGTGCAGGTCCAGGACAAGTGTTAGTGCTTTGTCTGAGAGGTTTTTGACGCACCATTTCTCCCATCCATCTGGGCCAGGAGATGGCTTGGGGTTTCCTCTTCGTATCATTGCTCGGAAGTCATTGAGTGACGCTTTGGTGGGCCATTCGAAGGGGGCATTGGCTACTCTTTCTTTGGCCTCTAGTACCGATTTTGTGGTCATCCAAGGCTTGGGAATGCTGGGGTTTTCGTCGTGAGTGTAGAGAGTTTGGAAATACCTTTGGGTTGCATGTTTGACTTGTTCCGGTTCGGTCAGCATGGACTCGTTGTTTGTCAGGTCGAGGACTGCTATTAGTAGTCCAGTGTATTCTGTTCCGCTGACGAAGGACTTGGTGGATCCGCCTGTGAGTGCAGATGTGATTCTTGCTTTTTCTCGTTTTTGTGCTCTGGCTGTCGTTTCGCGGTCTCTCTCGGCATAGAGATCTTTCCAGGCTTGTCGTTTCAGTTGTTTGAGGTGTTTGGTTAGGGCAATAATATCGTTGGGGTGCTTTGTTAGGGCATCTGCGTAGAGTTTAAGGGCGAGTGGGGGGGGGTTATACTCATTAGTGTTATTGGTGAGTTGTATTGCGCTGCCGGCGCATCGAGCTCTGTATGTTAAGTTTTGAATGGTTCGAGAGGTGACGAGGGTGTAGTCTTTGATGTTCCGCTTAGTTCGTCCGAAGACTTGTTGAGCTGTGCTGTTGATTATGTCCATTAGTTTTGTGTAGCGGTTAAGAAAGGATGTAGAATCTATGACAGGTTCTTGATCAAGTTTGAGTTGTTGGATGCGTTCATCTGTCTTGCTTTGGAAGTCATGGTAGAGGTGTTTCGAGTTCTTGGAGGGGAAGTGAATTCTGGAGAGGTGTTGGTGCGGTATTAGGATTCTGTCCTGTAGAGCCGTTTGGTAGTGTGTTGGAGGGAGGATGATGGTGCGAGAGATGATTGGTCTGTGGTCAGTCGTTGGGATGTAGTCTGTAGACTTGCTTGCGACTCGGATATCACTGTCTGCGAATCCTTTTTGGGAGGCAATAACTCTGTCAATTATGTTTCCACCTAGGTTGGTGTCACCTTGTGCTTTACTGGTCCAATCTTGTCGGCGTGTTCTGTCGGTTTTGCGGGACCATAGGTCTATTCCATGAATGCTATGGAGGAAGTCCATGTAGTTACGGCAGGACGTAGCGCAGTCAACGGCTCTTTCTGCTATTTCGGTCGTGTCATTGAGGTCACCCACGATGGTCCATGAGTGCGTGGTGCTGTTGCAAAGTGTCTTGAGGTCTTTCCAGAAGATTGGCTGTCCACCAGGATTCCACGGAGCGTAACTGCCGAGTATTCTGTGGATGAAGCCGGTTCCATTAGATGTTGGAAGTACTATGTCAAGTGCGATAACTCGGCCAGTTAGGGAGGCAGGAAGGTCAGTTAAACGGTTGTGTATTTGGATGTCCTTACGGATTCCAATTAGTAGGCCCCATTTGTAGATGTGGTGGCCATCTGTGCGGACTCCTGGTTCCTCAAAGATATTATAGTCTTGGCACGGGAGTTTTTGCTTAAGGGAGGTATTCGTTTTGGTCTCAGATATTACAAACGCATGTGGTCTGTGTGCGGTAATCACGGCGTTTACGTGGGAAATCTTAATGTTGTGAACGAGACCGTTTGCATTTAGTGCGAAGACCGAGAAAGCATTAGACGTATGTACGGGAGGGGCTGCAGCTACTGTTGTGATAAGGATCAGGAGCGATAGGAGGCAGAGAAAAGGAGATAGCGCAGGCAGACTGTATAGAGAGAGAGAAGAGGCACGTTGAGTATGAACGGGTGTAGAGGGGGTCATGGGGGTCATGGGGGTCATAAGGGGCATGGGCATTGTAGGAGTCATGAGCGTGGTGCGTTTCGTAGATGTAGTCTGGCTGGACATCGTGGTAGTTGTGGGTTTGCGTGCGGTTGGTTGGGTGGGACGTTTGGGGGCCGTGGTTCTCTCTCCAATTCCTCGTCTGCATGTAGTGTCAAAAGGGTTCCTCAGGTTGAGGGCAGACATTACTGGGAAAAGGAAGAGAGCACCATGGCTTTGGGTTAGTTTGATATTGTGTCTGGGTTTGGTACTTACGAGGGGTTCCTCTTCTGACGAGTCCATCGCATTTGTGGGTGTGACCTTGTTGGTTGCACAGGATGAGACTTTTCGTTTTTTAGACGTTGGTTGGCTCGCATTGGGAAGGGAGGCCTGCGATAGTACGTTGGTGCGATGACAGGTTGTGGGTAATTCTGGTTGGGGTTCAGTAAGGTGGGTCATAATGCCGGTCATTGGGGTTGCTGTGGGCGGAGCGATGGTTTGGGGGGAGAAAGTGGTAATGTTTGGGTGGGGGGGGTGAGTTACGGCCGCCGGGTGTGTGGGTGTATGTGATGGTGGCGATGTAGGGATAGGTGGAGGTGGGGGTGGGGGGGCGATCATGGGAGTGCCGGGGAACGAGTCGGCAGTGGCTCTTCGTTCGTCTAGAAGTTGCTTCTTCTTGGTTTCTAGTTTGTTGAGTTCGTTTTCTGCCTGGGTCGCTTCGAGTTGGTTGTTGCTGTAGTGGGCTTTGTCTCGGTAATATCTGACTTCATCGTCGATGTTGGCGATGAGAGTTCGGTAGTAGTTCTCGACCCTCATTTGTTCGAGGCCTACGGAGTTGGTTCGGACTTGGTCAGTGAGCATCTGGATGCCTTGTCCCATGTGGAGAAGGTTTTGAGTGACGGCTTGGATTTGAGTATTCGTTGCAGCGAGCGAGTCTTGGGTAGATATTTCGAGTGCGTCCATGCGTTTGTTGATGTTGGCTTCTGTGGCTTTGAGCTGTTGTAGTAGTTGTCCTGCGCCTGATTCAAACTCATTGATGATGTTCTTTTTGCGAAAAGGGGGGGCAGAGTTGTGTTCGAAGAGTAGCGATGGGGTAGAGAGGTCGCTGAGCATTGATTTTGCATAGTATTCTCGGAATAGATCTGTTGATTCGAGGAGTTTGAGTGTGGAGGGCCAGTCACGCATGGAAAAGACATAGGCATCAGGGTGTCCTGTTGGGATGCGGTGGTCATGGAAGAGAGATTCGGATTCATCAGTGAAAGTCTCGGAGATCCAGTCGGTTAGGTTTTCGGCAAGGCCGCAGCTGTATGCGTTTATACCAGTGATGATAAGCTCGAATGCCGACTCTATTTCGATTTGTTTGCCGCCAGTTGCGCGAGTGGTGGTGGGCCATATTCCGCTAAGGAGTAATTCACAGCCTGCTAGGGCATCCGCTTGGGCTGGTGATGCAAGTACGATGATAGGTCCGCCTTCTGTTCCGAAGTGGCTGGTTATTGTCCCTTTGTAATTCTTGGGGTACCAGGCGGCTATTTTGGCGGCAAATTCGGTGGCGTCCTTTTTGGCGTTGGGTTCTTGTCGGCTTCTGGCGAGATCTGGGAAGCGGACCCAGCAGCGCTTGTCTTTGCCTCTCTGTTGGGGGGGCCAGGAGACTTGCCATGGTTCATTGTATCTGGAGAGAGCTTTTTTCCAGTCTTCCATGAGGTCGAAGCGAGGTTCTTGGGTTGTTTGGGATGAGAGGAAATGGGCAGTGAAGGATATGTAGGCAGATGGGGTTTTGTTGCGTTGGCTGAAGGGTGTAGCTGTAACTGGACAGCGGTGAAAGAGGTCTGAGGCATCGTTCTCGATGATGGCAGCGATTATTTTGTTGACGTATGCGGCAGGGTCAGAGCGAGGTTTTTGTGATTGGGGGTCAATGATACCTCATACGATGAGTTCATTTCCGTAGGAGTAGAAGCACGTGTTGGTTGGCGCTTGAGTTGTAGTGCGTGGGCGTTGTTGGGCTGCTTTGCGCGGACTTACAGGAGGTGGAGGGGGGAGCGGGTTCATGGTGGGGGGTCACGTGAAGTTGGTTCGGAAAATGGTTTTTTGTGATTTTGGACTCAAGGGAAGGTTTTGTGTTTTGGGGATTGGATCTATTTGTTTGGGTAGGTACAGGTTTGTAGATTATCGCTATGCGAGGTTGGTTCTGTGGTATTGGGAGGCTAGCGAGGGTCTCGACTAGTACTGCGGTTGCGTTCGTGGTGGTGGTTGTTGTTGTTGTTGTTGTTGTTGTTGTTTCTGTGTGATAAATTGGGACACATATATATGTGGTGGCACAACACATAAGTTGAGGCCGCAGTCCCATAAGACCCCTCTGTCTCTATCTACTTCTCCATTTCTCTGATA
This sequence comes from Clavaria fumosa, assembly GCA_951802425.1. Taxonomy (NCBI): domain Eukaryota; kingdom Fungi; phylum Basidiomycota; class Agaricomycetes; order Agaricales; family Clavariaceae; genus Clavaria; species Clavaria fumosa. The sequence goes on along the minus strand of OX637795.1, from coordinate 4,275,540 downwards.
TCAGACTCCAATCAGACTCCAATAGAATATCTCCACTCTGCTCTGCTAATTCCTCCACTACTAACCTGATAGGACCATGACAGTATATTCAAACTTCAAACCTCATATATACAACCCTAACAATGCCTACTACACAACTTGGGGGGAGTGGGCTGTCACAAGTGTGGCATGAACAAGTCCTTCTGTCAAGAGTAGGTCAATTCCACCTAAATACAAGTGTAAACAACAATGGGAAGGGGCACAGCAGTAATTCCAACAGTGGGCAGGAATTCCGCATGCAGGCTGCACCAGCAGGAAGGGTGTGGGCACAACCAGGGAGGACGAGAGGTAGTGGGGCAACACAAGGAGGGGATTTGACCTGGAGACTGCATGAGTGGCTGCTACATGATGCCAGTCAAGTACCCAAAGTGGCTCTTGACAGTAATCCTTGCATGTATGCAGGTAATTGTGTTTATGTCATATGCTGTAGTATCTACTACAGCTTTGGGGATTATATAGTAAGTAAGTATCTAAAATGGGTTGGCAGCATAGAAAGTCTGCAATGAAGAAGTTATAAAACAAATACAAAGAAATTGCCTGGAAACATGTTTCAGCCACCATATCCAAACCCCCAAGTCTAATATCATCAAGGGACCTTCACTAGCTTGTCTGGAGACCACCCTGCAGGTTCTAAACCAACTCCACTCATTTCCCAGGGTCCCCTGACATTGGCCAAATGACAGTGAAGCATGTGGAATTCATCAGAATTATGACCCATGCACAGAATTGCCAATTGTCAGTTCGGAACATTCATCAGGCAGCAGAATTATGTCAGGAGCAGTCGTTGAGTGCAGGGACATGTCAGGCAGCCTGTGACTGGGTGTGTTGGGTCATGACACCTTCATTGTCTTCTAGATTTTCAATAGGTTCTGAGATGGCTTTTGAACATAGCACAATTAATATATGGAGGTGGCTGAGGCCACCTCCACACATCTATTCATTACACCATCTGTATGTATGCTCATGACATATCCAAACTTATTGAATAAGATAATAACTAGCAAAAAATCCTGCAGACACAAAAACTCCTGCAGACACTGCAAGGTGCAAGAGAAATGTTAGTTGTGTGGTGTAGAGATACTCTGAAAATTTGATGAAGATTGGCCCAGTGGTTTGCTGAGATATAAATACTTTAGTACTTCACTATGCATTTGATGTGTGTACTTGCAGTAAGGGATATCCATAAACCATAAAATTATTCAATATATATATTTAACACTTATAACCTCATAACCATCATGTCCCTCAGATATCTAATTCAGAGTTGAAATTAGTGTTGCCACAGCTTGGCTAGCTGTTAGCCAGCTTGAGAAGCTGATGCTCTTTTTGGTCAAGCTGAAGCTGTGGCCAAGCCTGAGCTGCAGCTTGGCTACAGCTTGAGCTGGATCAAGCTGCAGCTAGCTGCCAGCTTAAGCTGAAGCTGATGCCATTTTGTCCAAGCTGAAGCTGTAGCCAAGCTGTAGCTGCAGCTTGGCTACAGCTTCAAGCTGGCTTCTAGCCTAAGCTGTGGCAACACTAGTTGAAATTGCACAAAGAGATTGGTATAACAAAATTAATTCATTGACAATATTTGACTACACATGCAATAAAAACAACAGAGAGGGAGACTGAGAGGAGACAGGAGGAGGGAGGGAGGGAGGAGATGGGGAGAAGGGAGACTGGAGAGAAGGGAGGGCATGGATAGGAGGGAGGGGAGACAGCAGAGGTGGAGAGGCAGAGCAGAGAGAGGGGAGAGCAGGCAGAGGTGGAAAGAGGGAGGCAGAGAGGCAGAACAGGGAGAGGCAAAGGGGGAGAGGCAGGGCAGGGTCAGATAAAGGGGAAAGGCAGAGGCAGAGGGGCAGAGTGTTGAAAGAAAGAAAAGAGTGGGGGAGAGTGCACCAGAGAGAGGGGGTGCAGTACTACCATGCCACCACCACCACTGTCGCTGCTGTCACTGTCACCCCTCATTGCTGGGGGAGAAGAGGGAGTGGGAGCTGCCACTGCTGCCATCATTGTCATTGCTGGGGGAGGGAGAGGGGGAAGAGGGAGAGAGAGCCACTGCCACTGCCACTGCTGCCATCATCCTCGCCATCGTCGCTGTGAATGTAAAAGCGGAAAAAAGAAAAGGAGAAAGGTGGGAGGAGGATGCACCTAACCCATCACAGCTGCTGCCGCCATGGCCATGGCCTCCGTCCTCACCATCCTGATCATTGCCACCATCGCTGCTGTTGTGGTGGCTGCCATTGTCACTGGGAGGTGGGAGAAGAGAGAGAGGATGAAGGGAGAGAGGGAGAGGGAGAAAGAAGAGAAAGGGGGAGAGGGAGAGAGGGAGAGAGGGAGAGAGGGAGAGAGGGAGAGAGGGAGGAGGGAGAGAGGGAGAGAGGGAGAGAGAGAGGAGGGAGAGAGGGAGAGAGGGAGAGAGAGAGGAGGGAGAGAGGGAGAGAGGGAGAGAGAGAGGAGGGAGAGAGGGAGAGAGGGAGAGAGAGAGGAGGGAGAGAGGGAAGATGTACCTGGGGGCAGCAGCAATGTTGCTGCCACAGCCACTGCTGCCACCACTGTCTTTGTCGCCATTGTCGCATGGGGGTAGGGAGGAGAGGAGAGAAAGAGAGAAAGAGAGAAAGAAAGGGGGGGAGAGGGAGGGGCCCACCATTGTCATCATCATTGTCACTGTAATTGTAAAAGTAGCAAAAAAAGAAAAAGCAAAAGGTGCAGAGAATGCACCTGGCAAGGCTTTGCCACCACATCACCGCCACTGCTGTTGTGGTTGCCGCTGTCACCGATGTCTGCTGTTGTCACTGGGGAGAGGAGGGGAGAGGGAGGGCTGTAGAAAAGAAGAGAAAAAAGGGCAGAAATGCACCTAGCAGCCCTCTAGAGGGTGAGAGAGGAGAGGGAGAGTCCTGCTGCCACCACCAGTAACAGAAAAGCAGAAAAAGAATAGAGGGAGAAACACACCTGCCAATACTCATCAGGAAATACCTACTTTGCTAATTGAGATCTAGGCTGATACTAAATTCTTCTAATTAGATCTAATTGACCCTAAAAATGCAAAAATTAGTGAGACCTAGAGAGGACTAGAGAGGACTAGAGAGGACTAGAGAAATTAGTTCTAATTTTGTATAATCTAGAGAATCCCACGTTACCCCTTTCTGAACTAGAGGAATTTAGATCTAATTTGTTCAAGCCTATCACACAATTAGAGGAATTGAGATATAATTTGTTCAAGCCTATCACACAATTAGAGAAATTTAGGACTAGTTTGTTGAAGGATTATCACAATTAGAGAAATTTAAAACAACAAATATAATATAAATTTCTTCAAGCTTATTACACATTTAGGACCTAATTTGCTCTCCCCTGCTGCCGCTGTTGTGTCGCTGCCGCTTGCTCCTGTCGCCGTCGCCGCTGTTGCTCGTCGCCACTGCCATCGCCGCCGCTTTTGTTCGTCACCGCCGCCACTGCTTTTGCCGCTGTCGCTGCTGTCGCCGCCGTTGCTCTTGCCGCTGCCGTTGCTGCTGCCGCTATTGCTCCTGCTGCCATCGCCGCCGCCACCGCTGCTGCTGCTGCCGCCGCCTCTGCCGTTGCCGTTGCTGCTGCTGCCGCCGCCGTTGCAGCACCGCTGCTGTCGCTTCAAGACCTGAAGAGGCGTGAGAAGCTGAATCGACGTGAGGCGGAGAGTCTGGCGAGGGAAGAAATGGAGAAGGCGAGGAGGGAGGAGGAGGAGGAGACGAGGCGGGAAGAGGCCGAAAGGCAGTTGCGGCTTGAGGCGGAGAGACAGAAGAAAGATCAGCTGGAGACACAAAGGATCGAAGAAGAAGCTAGAAAGGAGGGGGAGAAGGCACAGGCAGTGAAGAAGGAGGCAGAGCTCAAGCGCCAAGAGGAGGAGAGGCGCAAGAGAGAAGTTGAAGCCACAGCTAGAGGAGGAACGGCAGCAAGGAGTTGAGACTCGCCGGAGGGCTGAGGCCGACGCGCAGTGGACGAAGATAGACGCGACGCGAGACCACCAAGAAGGGAGAAAGCGTGAAGCAGAGACGGGTACCCGTGCGGAAGACGCACAGCGACCGCACGCTTACGGTCCCTATAATACTTCCATCCCACGGGGTGTTGGCGTTTCCGCATCTTCTGCAGCGTCTGCGGGTGCCAGCATCGGCTCCTCTTCTGCGACCTACCGTAGTGTTCCCACCTCGTCTAGTCCAGACTCTGCGTCCTCTGCAAGTCACCGAAGCCCCGCCTGGTTGGTCAACATGGAGTCGCACGTCTACAAGCCAGGCCTCGAGCCCAAGTCGTCCAACTACCACGTCAAGCGCAAGCGCGAAAACCCATACTCCGAGATCCCCTGGTATGCCGCATTCCTCGACATCAAACCTTACCCCGAACGTCCGCGTCGACGAGGCGGAATGGGCCCAACGGCAGGCGCGTCTTGCACAGGAAGAGCAAGAAAAGTTTCGCCGGGAGCAGGAGCGTATAGCAGCAGAGAAGGAAACCAAAGGGGGCGGGCCGCTCACCAAGACAGAAATCCTCCGCCTGTTCGCTGCGCACGAGCAAATGTGGTCCAGCCTGGAGACTGTGGGCGAGGTGGGGTGGCACAGCGTACCATGGCCCACGCTGAAGCGGCCATCTGTGCCCGAGGAAATTACGATATCTGCGCTGAGCGCGTACGCGCTCTCGCCACCTTGCTGGTCGCTGCTGCCGCTCGCCGCCGGGTGCCGCGGTCGCCCTCAAGTGGTTCCTCAGGTTTGGTGGGGAGCGAGCGCAACCAAACATCGAAGTTGGGCAGAGAGGATGAAGAGACGGCGAGGTGGCAATGAGCAAGTGTCGGACTTCAAAAAAAGTTCAACATGGGATCATGTGATCCCACATTGGACTTTCTTTGAAGTCTGACAGTGGCAGTGGCAGCATCTAGTTGCAGCAGCACTCAGCACATAGTCTATGCTGACTACTGCTGAGGGTTTGTTTTCCTGATCAGTAGCAGTGGGGGCAGTGGTGGTGGCAGCAACAGTGGCAGCATTGGACTACCTTAGCACTAACTGTAGTCATATTTGAGCAAGTAAGCACTCATTAGAAGATTTAGAACAGGATTTGCAATGTTTAGAGTTGGGTGAGACCATCTTAGCACTAGCTTGAGTAACTGAGAGTTCACTAGATGATAACAGATCTTGCCAATCTCATCTAGAATAAGATGAGAGTTTCCTAGAGGAATTTAGACTAGGTTTGCAGCAATTAGATCATGGCTAGATTTTGCTAGAATGAGTTTAGAGGAATTTAGAACTAGGTTTGCAGCCATTAGATCATGGCTAGATTTTGCCAATCTCATCTAGAATAAGTTTAGAGTGTTTTAGAACTAGATTTGCAACTTATAGAGTTGTGCTAGAGCTCTTTTTGATATCCTAGACTATATTAGAAGGATTAGATCAAATTTAGACTGCATTAGAAGGATTAGATCAAATTTAGACTTCATTAGATCATGTCTAGCAAAGGAGGTTTTCCCTGATGCTAGTGCCACTGCCATCATCATCGCTTGGGGCAGAGAGGAGAAGAGAGAGAGGAGAGAGGGAGATGAGGGAGAAGGAAAGGGAGGATGCACCTGGGGGCAGCAGCAGCGTTGCAGTCAATGCCACTGCGGCCACCGCAGCTTTCGTTGTTGCTGTTGTTGCTTGGGGGTGGGGAGGAGAGGAGGGAGAAGAGGGAGAGGGAATGGGAGGACACACCTGGGGGCAGCAGCAGTGTCGCAGTCAATGCCACTGCGGCCACCGCAGCTTTCGTTGTTGCTGTTGTTGCTTGGGGGTGGGGAGGAGAGGAGGGAGAGGAGAGAGAGGGAAAGGGAGGACACACCTGGGGGCAGCAGCAGTGTCGCAGTCAATGCCACTGCGGCCACCGCAGCTTTCGTTGTTGCTGTTGTTGCTTGGGGGTGGGGAGGAGAGGAGGGAGAGGAGAGAGAGGGAAAGGGAGGACACACCTGGGGGTAGTGGCAGCATTGCCGCCACTGCCGCCATCGTCATTGCTGTCGTCTGTCGTTGCTGTTGTCGCCCACATCGCCCTGTAGATAGAAAAAAGAAAGAGAAAGAAAAAAAAAACCTGCTGCTGTCAGTGACAGCCTGTCACCGCCATCATTGCCATCGCTGCCATCGTTCACGTCATCACCATTGCTGCCATGGTTGTTACTGGGGGGTGGGAGAAGAGAGAGGAGGAAGAGAGAGAGATGAGAGCGCAATGCATTCAACATGGACATGTGCAGGTAGACAGGGAGAGGGAGAAAGAGAGAGAGAAAGGAGAAGGAGAGAGAGAAAGGAGAAAGAGACAAAGAAGGGAAAAGGGAGAGGGAAAGGGAGCACATACCTGGCAGCCATTGCCGCTGCTACCACTGCCGCCATCCTCACCATCATTGTCCTCGCTGCCACCATCATTGTTGCTAGGGGGAGGGAAGAAAATAGAGCCGCTGCTGTCATCATCCTTACTGCTGTTGCCATTGTCACTGTAAATGTAAAAGCAGAAAAATATGGAAAGGTGAGGAGCATGAGAGGGTGACAAAGGGTGCCACTGCCGCCACTGTTGTTGTGCCCATCACTCCATCATCGCCATCATTGTTGCCACCATTGCTGCCATTGTCATCACTGGAGTTAGGAGAAATAAACCAATTAAGAGAAGTGGGAAAAGCAAGCAGAGAGAACTCACCTCTTCAGTAGTATGGTTGCTAGAAAGACAGAGGGAGAGGAGAGAGGAAAGGGTGAGGGGAAGTGGGAAAGCATGACATGTTCAATGTGGGACATGTGATGGCGACGTTGCGCTGCATCTGAGTTTGAAAGGGCCACGACGTGGATTCGCTCCTGCACCCTCAATAAAATAGTAAAAATCATGAAAATATTAACATAAGCTGAAGTATTAGGCATCTATGTCCTATCAAATTTTCAGAAAGATCTATGAAGTAGTTGTTGACAAGCAATACCTCTGTCATGGTCAAGTATTGCCACTGCCAGTGAATGGTGCTGAGTTTGAAATTGGCAAACTTCACACTGTAAAGTTGCTGACCAATGCTGACAAATTCTTACATAAGAAAATGGATCATGCTCATTTAATATCTTGGAAGGAGTCATTCATGCTGGACTTGTGATCCTACACCCTCAAGTTGTACAAATCCCTGACATGGCTCCATATAGAACTCCTCACCCAACTTCACATTCACAAAATTTGTACATGCTGCCCTTGAGATGGCACTCAATGACACCTTACCTACCTTGTATAGGAGTTAAGAACAACAGAGACATACATAGATCATGCCTGGTGTAGATACAATGGAGACATATATAATACATACCAGGTGTGGAGACAATAGATAGAGGTGTATGTACTGTATACAACAATAGATAGAGGCACATGTACTGTATATCAGGTGAGGAGGCAGTAGAAGCTTTGGTGACTCATACAATTCTAATTGCCACTGTACATGCATTTACTCAAGCCTTTTCCTCTTGTGCACTTGCTTTCTCTGCATTGTTGAAGGCCATAAACCAGAGAAAGTGGAATTGCGCCATGCTGGACCTTTGTCACATAGTTTCTGAAGAGCAGACTTCTGTGAGAATAATACATGGCCAATCCTTCCAGGGACTATTCCATATGATGGTATAACATAAGAAGTGCAGAGCAGCCCAGCATTGCAACTGCCACTCCCACAAAAGGAAATCTTGAGTGTAACAATCACATTTCCACTTCATTGCACCTCCATTAAATAAGGTAAATTCATGTAAATATTACTGTAGGCACTACCCATACCTACCCACCTACCCTCAAAGTCTGGTAAAAGTCCATGTTGGGGTTGCTAAGATATGGCCATAGAAATTCACTCAGTGCAACTTCTTGGAACGTTGGAGTTTAAAATTGCCATGATGTGGATTTGTTCCCACAGCCACAATTCTACTCATAAAATCTTGAAAATATTTAGGGAGGGTCTCCTAATGTAGACACAAAGTTTCATGTAATTCCATCCATTGGTCATTGTGTTCTGAGAAAGTGCACTTACCTGAGTTTCAAATTGCCAAAACTTCACACTGTAAATTGCTGACCAATGCTTACATACAATTATTTGTCATATTCTTTGTCAGTGTGGACCATGCTCATTTAATATATAGACTAGCAAGGGGTACCCATGGACACCACAGGATTCATTCTCACCCCCTTCAGCACACCCACCCCCTATCCAAAAGGCCTAGCCAATTTTGACTGATGCCCTTTTTATAGGCCCAGCCAATCGTCAGCCGAGATATAGTCGTATAGGCTCGGCTGATCAACTCGATATACCAAAGTCATGTTATACATACACAGATCTCATGGTAACAATATGCCTTATAATAGGCTTCCAACCTATTGGAAGCCTATTATAAGGCATATTGGTTTTGATTTCACCCTGCTGTATTGAGGTGTATGGTCTCATTTAACACTAATGCAGTCTCAGATGATGATGACCTTGTAATTTATGTTCCTATCAAATAGCATATCTGATCTATTGCTTCATAAACTCTATATATGCTTCATCCCCAGCCTCTTTGATATTATTTGTCATGTAAGGAGAGAAGTGTTTTGAATAGGGTGCTTCAGGCCCTCTTCCCTGGTTCCTAAAATGTTCATTGGCTAGCTCTTTTGAAAGGGCATCATTAGTACCATGAGATCTGTGTATGTATAACATGACTTTGGTATATCGAGTTGATCGGCCGAGCCTATACGACTATATCTCGGCCGACGATTGGCTGGGCCTATAAAAAGGGCATCAGTCAAAATTGGCTAGGCCTTTTGGATAGGGGGTGGGTGTGCTGAAGGGGGTGTCATTCTGTGGTATATAGTGAGATAGCCTGAAAATTTGGTGAAATTTGGTCCAGTGGTTGTTGAGATATGATTGTTTTGATTTTACAGCATTATTGCATAGCAAAGGGTACCTGTACCATGGGATTCATTCTGGGGTATATACAGAGATGCCCTGAAAATTTGGTGAAATTTGGGCCAGTGGTTACTGAGATATGAATAAATTAGTAGTCTGAGCATTCCCCCTTGTCCTCAGTACCCTCACATCCCCACCCACCCCCAGCCTTACCCTGACACCCTGACACCTCACACCCTCATGATCACTATCACCCTCTCATTCACTTTCACTTTCTCACAACTGCCCCTCATACCCTCAACTTATCAAACATGCCCCCATACTCAGCCTCCCACCTTCATTCCCTCACTCTTCTGAACCTCCACTCTCAGATAGCTGTACACTCACATCCCTCACAACCCACTGTATCCTCACCACCCTCAATCACTCTTCACACCCCCATACTCAGTGTCATCACCATTACATCCTCACCTCCCTCTCCCTCACCCTCACAGAGCCTTACCCTTATTCACCCTTCCCTCACACTCATATCTCCCTCCCTCACCCTCATCCTCACCTCCAATCTCAAATTGCACTCAAACACATACCTGAAACACCCACCACCCATGCTCAGCACCATCACTGTCACCCTCATCCCCTCACATAGCCTACCCTCAGATCACCCTCCCTCATGTGTGACCTCACTCACTCACCCTCATTCTGACTCACTCTCACTTGACATGGTTGAGCATGTAATCTCACACTCAATAGTCTATCCAGTACAGTCACAAAGAGAGAAAATGAGCAGAAAGGAAGGTGCAGAGAAGGAAGCAGCACAGAAAGAGCTTTGGCTTGCATTTTGGAGTATTTTAAACTCAGATTCAAAGTCATCGCATGGATTTGTCCACTTTTGGTATACTTAAGCTCATATTCAAACTCAGACCCAAAAAAAAAGCAAACTGCAACTTTCAGTGGCTGGCATTTCACATTCAAACAAATTTCTAAAATCATGAAAATATTTACCGATGTTTCAAAGATTAGCATGATACCCTCTGAATATTTTGAAGATGGATTATATAGTAAAAATTGAGATATACAGCAAAATGATTTATGACCCACTAATATGACACTTACACAGTCAAACATGCATGTGAAAATTGTCAGAGATAGTCCTTCAGCAAGGCCAACAACTTTGTTAGTGGTGACCTGATGCATACTGCACTGTGTGTAGAGATAGAAGCTTTGGGGACCCATTAATATGACATTTACATGGTCAAACATGCTTAATTCTGTCCAGGAAAAAGGCCAGAGATAGTCCTCAGAGAGGCCATCAACTTTGTCAGTAGTGGCTTGATGGGTGCTAGTCTGTGTGTGGAGATAGAAAATCCAAAAAAGCAAAACTGAAACTGATGATGGATGTGCTTACAAATAATTTTACATAATCAAGTTTTTTGTAAGGACCACACCTTCTTCAATTCTTCACCAAAAATCACGAAAAAATGAGTGGTAGAGAGAGGGTGAGTGGGTCTATAATTCATATGCTGGGGGCATGTCAGTCAGATGAGTGGTTGAGGTGTTAAAAAATGTTTAATGCAGAAATAAATTTATGTAAGCGAAAACTCCCACGGACTGAGCTCTTTTAATAAAGAGACTAGCAAGGGGTACCCATGGACACCACAGGATTCATTCTGTGGTATATAGTGAGATAGCCTGAAAATTTGGTGAAATTTGGTCCAATGGTTGTTGAGAAATGATTATTTTGATTTTACAGCATTATTGCATAGCAAAGGGTACCTGTACCATGGGATTCATTCTGGGGTATATACAGAGACACCCTGAAAATTTGGTAAAATTTGGGCCAGTGGTTACTGAGATATGAATAAATTAGTAGTCTGAGCATTCCCCCTTGTCCTCAGTACCCTCACCCACCCACCTCCAGCCTTACCCTGACACCCTGACACCTCACACCCTCATGATCACTATCACCCTCTCATTCACTTTCACTTTCTCACAACTGCCCCTCATACCCTCAACTTATCAAACATTCCCCCATACTCAGCCCCCCACCTTCATTCCCTCATTCTCCCTTACTCTTCTGAACCTCCACTCTCAGATAGCTGTACACTCACACCCCTCACAACCCACTGTATCCTCACCACCCTCAAACACCTTATGCTCAGTGTCATCACCATTACATCCTCACCTCCCTCACCCTCACCCTCACCCTCACCCTCACCCTCACCCTCACCCTCACCCTCACCCTCACCCTCACCCTCACCCTCACCCTCACCCTCACCCTCACCCTCACCCTCACCCTCACCCTGACCCTGACCCTGACCCTGACCCTGACCCTGACCCTGACCCTGACCCTGACCCTGACCCTGACCCTGACCCTGACCCTGACCCTGACCCTGACCCTGACCCTGACCCTGACCCTGACCCTCTCCCTCACCCTCACAGAGCCTTACCCTTATTCACCCTTCCCTCACACTCATATCTCCCTCCCTCACCCTCATCCTCACCTCCAATCTCAAATTGCACTCAAACACATACCTGAAACACCCACCACCCATGCTCAGCACCATCACTGTCACCCTCATCCCCTCACATAGCCTACCCTCAGATCACCCTCCCTCATGTGTGACCTCACTCACTCACCCTCATTCTGACTCACTCTCACTTGACATGGTTGAGCATGTAATCTCACACTCAATAGTCTATCCAGTACAGTCACAAAGAGAGAAAATGAGCAGAAAGGAAGGTGCAGAGAAGGAAGCAGCACAGAAAGAGCTTTGGCTTGCATTTTGGAGCATTTTAAACTCAGATTCAAATTCAGAGCATGGATTGGTCCACTTTTGGTATATTTCAAGCTCATATTCAAACTCAGACCCAAAAAAGCGAACTGCAACTTTTCAGTGGCTGGCATTTCACTTTCAAACAAATTTCTAAAATCATGAAAATATTTATGGATGTTCCAAAGATACCCTCTGAATATTTTAAAGATGGATTATATTGTAAAAACTGAGATATACAGTAAACAATGATTTGTGACTCACTAATATGGCATTTACAGTCAAATATGCATGCGATAATCTGGGAAAATTGTCAGAGATAGTTTTCAACAAGGCCAACAACTTTGTTAGTGGTGGCTTGATGCATACTGCACTGTGTATAGAAATAAAAACCAAAAAGGTGAAACAGAACTGTCAGAGAAGATGTACTTGGCCATTGACACTTTCAGTGCCAGGATTCCTCAGTCAAACAAATTCCTAAAATCATGGAGATATTCGTGAGCGTTCCAGGCATAGGGATGATATCCTTGGAATATTTCTGAGATGGATTCTATAGTTTGTATTGAGATAGAAGGCAAGGAACCTTTGGGGACCCATTAATATGACATTTACATAGTCGAACATGCTTCAATTTGTCCAGGGAAAATGCCAGAGATAGTGCTCAGGGAGGCCATCAACTTTGTCAGTGGTGGCCTGATGGATGCTATTCTGTGTGTGGAGATAAAAAATCAAAAAGGCAAACTGAAACTGATGATGGATGTGCTTACAAATAATTTTACATAATCAAGTTTTTTGTAAGGACCACACCTCCTTCAAATCTTCACTAAAAATCATGAAAAAATGAGTGGTAGAGAGAGGGTGAGTAGGTCTATAATCCATATGCTGGTAGTGAATTGCGCGGGTATTGGTACCCGCACGGGTTTTCTTCATGGGTACGGGTAGGTGCGGGTACGGGTAATGGATTCTGGACCCTTCCAAAACCCGTACCCTTCATAGGGGTACACGGGTAGCCAGTCAGCGTGGATCCTATTGTCGCATGTCCAGATTTGGCTGTCAGCTCAGTCAACTTGGGCATTGATTTGCATTGGCATGTGGAGTAAGTTAGGTCTAGTGAAGGACAATGATGTTATGGGTGTCACAGTACTGGCTGAAGTTGAAGGAGATGAGGAGGAGATGGCAGATGGGTGGGACACCATTGTATTTGTGCATAGCATAGTTAGAAGTACAAACCCGTACCTGTACCTGGCAGTTTAGTGGACCTGTACCCATGGGTAAGGGTACTGTCAGGTGCGGGTAGGGGTACAGTCAAATTTACCCATGGGTTACCCATGCCATTCACTATATGCTGGGGGCATGTCAGTCAGATGAGTGGTTGAGGTGTTAAAAATCATTTATTACAAGAATGATTTACATAAGCGAAAATTCCCACAGTCAAGCTCTTTTAATAATAAGACTAGCAAAAACCCTTGCAGACACTGCAAGGGGCTAGAGAAATTGTTAGTAGAGTGGTGTAGAGATACCCTTATTAAAATTGGTGAAGATTGGCGCAGTGGTTGTTAAGATATGAATATTTTAGTACTTACATTTCACTGCAATAATTCTCATCACACTCATCTTCCTTATCACCCTCAGCTCATTACCCACATAACCCACATACCCTCATCACCCTTATAGCCCTTATAACCCACTTAATCTTTATAACCCATCCCTGACACCCATTCACACCTCTCCCTCACCATTACCACCTGGTTCTTGAGATCTGAATATGTTTACTTGTACTTTAGCATTCTTGGACAATGCATTCAATGTGTGCACTTGAGTATTTTAAAAAGAAAGAGAAATACATGGCTATCAGTCCAACAATACTTCAGTATATACAATGTTCTTGGTCACAGGCTGAGGGGAAGTATTTCACGGATGTCACCCTTGATACTGCCACATAAAACTGTCCATGTCAGCGACCGGCCACCAGCTCAACTGGGGTTGCGGTGCGACTCAGTCTCAGGAGCCCGGAGTCGAAGTCGGGGGTAACGAAATCTATAGGCAACTACGGGGAGTCTCTACTACAGACAGGAGCTGGTCGGGTATAGACCAGGTCAAAGACGAGGGAACTAAGACGTCTGAACGACTGACTACTTATACTAATGGGCCTTATCTCCTTATCATGGTCCATGCGGTACAACACTGCTTCTATATCACAAGGCACGGGAACATGTGCCTAAGAAGCGTGGTTGCTGACTGTCCGCAGCGCGCACAGACCAGGGTGCCTTCCTAGTGTGGTCTTTCATCAGTCACAGAAGCTCTCTGTGGGAGTTCCCTTGTTATTGTCACTGCCTGTGATCCGGACTTTATGGAAGTCGGTCCGGTCACGTGTAGGCATAAGCGCTGGTCCGGCGCTTATGGTCGTTGCCCTTTTGGGTGTGCCTAACACTTGGGCTTCTCGGACTAGGTGCCGTACCTAGCCGGTCCTCGGCATGATTAGGGACAAGTTAAGTCCAATAGGTGCACGGGTGTTCTATGGTCCATGCGAGCCATTAGTCACATGGCTTGATGTTCCACGTGGGCGAGCTGAGCTCAAGCCTTGCTTTACTAAGCACCAATTATGCTTAAGTAATACCGGCGCTAATATGGGCGCTTAGAGTCATATTGGCGCGGACCTATTACTAAGCGGATGCGCGCTGGACGGGCGCTTAATCCAGTAGGCGCTCAAAGTGAGCGCTTGGGTTGTGGGCGCTAAATGCCAGGCGCTTCACAGTGATAATTATGTAAGGAAATTCGATTATCCTTACATTACCCCCCTCCCAGGTTCATGTCCACATGAACGCGTCCATGAGTCCAGTCTTGGACTTTCCCTTCCCAATCGGTGAGATTCTCGTAAGGACGGAAGGATAACTGGGCATGGTCTATTGCCCTAAGTTTCCTTGGTGCCTCTGGGTGCTCTTTGTGGAAATCTTGGATGGCTTCTTTTGCGTTTTCAAGATTTTCCAGGGGTTCCCATGTGGCTTCTTCTTTGGGGTAACCTTCCCAGAGTACGAGGTACTTTATTTTCTTTACCCGTCCTTCGAGTTTAGAGTCGATAATCTTTTCGACATTATATTCTGGTTCATCACCGATGATCTCAGGGGGTGGAGGAGGTTCGCGTTCCTGGCTAGGGAATGCAGGCAGTACATAGGGTTTCAGGAGCCCTTCTGAGAATACGTTGTGTATTTTCCATTGTGGTGGGAGCGTTAAACGGTACGCTCCTTCTCCCACTTTGGATTCAACGGGGAAGGGTCCTACTCTTTTCCCTGCCAATTTGGGGGTCAGTCCCTTGGGGAGTTTAAGGTTCTTGGCATCTAGCCAGACCAAATCTCCTTTTTTATATTCAAGGGCTGTTTTCCTATGTTGGTTGTATTGGAGCTTCATTTGCTCCGCTGCCTTTTCAAGAGAAAGT
This sequence comes from Clavaria fumosa, assembly GCA_951802425.1. Lineage (NCBI taxonomy): Eukaryota > Fungi > Basidiomycota > Agaricomycetes > Agaricales > Clavariaceae > Clavaria > Clavaria fumosa. Next base: position 4,260,455 of record OX637795.1, on the reverse strand, counting down.
CTAGCTTTCTCTCTAGCCTCTAATAAGTCCTCGACGAGTTTATCCACATGTGGTACGTCGGTGGACTTCTTTGAGATTTCTCCTTTCCAAGGGTGTCTCCCAAAGTCTAAGTAGAAAGGTGTATACCCCGTCGCGGAGTTCACCTTATCATTATAGGAGAACTCGGCTGTAGGCAGCCAAGTTGTCCAATCGTCCTGGCGGTGTGTAATGTAGTGCCTCAGGAAAGTTTCAATTTCCTGATTGGTCCGCTCGGACTGTCCGTCTGTCTGCGGACGATAAGCCGTGGAGGGATTTGCCTGAATCCCCATGGCTTTATAAAAGGCAGTGATGAGCGCGGAGGTAAACCTCCTGTCTCTGTCACTGATTATCTTTTTAGGGAGTCCATGCTCCCTGAATACTCTATCACGGAGGATGGCTAAGGCCTCGTCCGTGGTGAGTTTCATCTTTACTGCCTGCAGTATGAGGCGCTTAGTGAATCGGTCTACGATTACTAAGATTCCATCACAGGACTTGGACTTAGGAATTGGTCCAATTATGTCCCATGTGATTTCTTCCCACGGTCCAGGTGGGATGGCGTGCGGGTGGAGCGGATTAGCTCGCTTAGTCCGGTCCACCTTGTTTCTCTGACACCAGTCGCAGGCATGTGCGTACTTGAGGGTATCCTGGCAGAGTTCCTGCCACCAGTAATTACGCTCAATTAGCTCACGGGTCCTTTCAGGACCTGGATGTCCTGCGAGCAGGGTGTCATGGTGACTCCGAATTATCCTCTCTCGGAGGGCTGTGTCCGGAGGAATCCACAGTCTGTTTTTGTGCATCCAGAAACCCTCACTGGTCTCTAACCAGTAGCGTCCTACCTCGGTAGGGGGGGATTTCTTGGTTGCGGCTTTTATTTGTTTTTCTAGATTGGAGTCCGGTCCAATTGATACTATATTTCGGACTCTCAGATGCTCAGGTTTGATGAGGGTGACATCTTTATTGTCATTGTGTCCCTCATCGTGTCCAGGCCTTCGGGAAAGAAGATTGGCACGGCCGTTGTTCTTTCCTTTTATGTGATGGAGCGTATAGTTATAGTTTTGGAGCTCCATCATCCATCTGGCCTGTCTACCATTGAGGTTCTGAGGTTTCCGAAAATATAGGAGATTCTGGTGGTCGGTCCAGACTTCTACAGGGTCTGGCGGTGACAAAAGCCACTTGGACCACTCACGAAAAGCTCTGATGATCGACATCAATTCTTTATCGTAAATCTCATAATTCCGCTCAGCGGAGGACATTCCCTGGCTTAAGTAATCTATGGGGTGCCATTTTCCGCTTTCGTCTTTTTGCGAAAGAATGGCACTGGTCGCATAGTTACTAGCATCACACTCGATTCGGAACTGGCCTCTTTCGAGTGGGGAATGTAGCACTGGGGGGTTCATCAAGAGCCTTTTGAGCTCATCAAAGGCTGCCTGGCATACGGGTGTCCACGCCCATGGTTCCAACCCTGTAAGTTCATGCAAGGGTTTGGTGACCTTCGAGAAGTTTGGGATGAACCTCCTATAATAGTTTAGGAGACCTATGAATTTTTGGAGTTCTTTGAGGTTTTTCAGGATGGGCCAATCCTGGATCCCACTGCACTTTTTTGGTGACAGTTCAATCTTCCCTTTGGATATAATCAATCCAAGGTATGTAGTCCTGTTAACCTCAAATTCACATTTCTCTGGTCTCACGCACAAACTAAATTCTCGCAGTGCTGTGAGGACTCGCCTCACGAGAGAATGGTGGAAATCCTTTTCTGAACTTTTAGTGTGAATCAGTATGTCGTCGACGTATACTTTCACATGTCCAGTAGCGATTTCCTTTTCTAACGCCTTATTCATCATGCCTTGGAATTGGCTAGGCGCATTGCACATTCCGAACTGCATGACTTTCGGTATAAAGTTACCGAAAACTGTACAAAAAGCTGCAAGCAGCTGTGACCTCTTGTCCATAGGGATATTATGGAACCCCCATAATGCATCGAGTAGCGTATAAAGGTCATCATCGCCGATTCCATCAACGAGGTCCCTTATTAAAGGAAGGGGGTAACTGTTCTTGACAGTTAAGTCGTTCAACTTCGTGTAATCGACTATGGGTCTTAGTCTATAAGATCCATCCCTTTGCATTTCCTTTTTAAAGAAGAAGGGTGATGACCATTCTGTGTGTCTACATTCTTCGATGTGTCCTCGAGCAAGAGCCTGATCGAGATACTCTTGGCACTTCTGGGTGTGCTCGGGGTTCATAGGGTATAGTTTCGACCTGAAAGGTTGAGCACCAGGCTTCAACTCTATGTGCATATCAAAGCCAGGTCGGCTTATAGCTCCCTTTTTGAATATGGCATCGCTAAAAACGGTGGGGAATTCCTTCATTAGGTCTGGAAGGAAGTCAACATCAATTACGTTTATTGCGATGGTGGCCACTAAAGAAGAGTCCCATCTAGGGAGTGCAATCCAGCGCTCTCCCCAGTTTATTTGGGGGTGGTTATTTTTCAACCAATCATAGCCCAAATAGACTTTGCTCGAGCCAGTATTGAACAGAGGAAATTCCATTTCCTGAACATGATGCTGGCCGATGAGCACTGTAGTTCTTACAGAATTGGTGGCTTCATTTGCACTCCAACTTCCGTCTGCCAGTCGGGCTTTCATGGGCTTAGCTAATGGGGTAGTGATGAGCTCTTGCTCTTTAGCCCATTGCTGGTCCATGATGGAGATAGTACAGCCTGAATCAATCAGGGCTAGTACTTTGACTGGGGTGGCATTTATCCCTTGCCGAAGGCTGATTTCTACTTCCAGACATTTCCTGCCAGCACAGGGTATTATGTCTGTTTTTGGAGGTTTCACAGGATCCTCAGTTTTCGCACCAGTCTCACCAAGTGTGTGGAAGATGCTACGGATTTCAACTAAATTATTTGGAAGAAAATGATACGTAAAGTAGTCCGATTCGCTTTCTTTCCGGAGTGTAGTAATATTCACCATACTTAGGGAAGCGTGGTTGCTTTCCTTTTTGGCATACTTCTGTACTACACTATTGCTTTTTGTAATTTTTGTAAGTGAATTGTCTACATTCGAGCTACTTCCAGTATTGTAGTCCGTGACACTATGGTGAGTTGGGTATAGGGGGCCAGGCGCCTTGGTGGGTGCGCTCACTTCCTGGCTCCGTGAAAATCCTGTGAGGAGCTTGCTCCTTGTAGTTCTCTGACCGCCTGGGTCAGTTGTGCGATTTGTTCCTGAAGGAGCCGCACATGGTCCTTCAGGGCTGCGTTTTCTTCGCAGACTTCTTCCACGTCTACCTCCTCAGCGTATTCGTGCTGAGGGGTTTCATCCTCTTCCTCCTCAGGTTGTTCTTCCTGAGGAGTTTCCTCTTCGGCCTCGTCAATGCCGTCGAGGGCGCGTGCTTTTACCCCTCCAGGGGGTCCTGGGACTGGACAATCCTTGATGAAGTGTCCAGTCTTCCCACACCTGTGACAAGTGGGCAGCCCTTTCGGGTTCACTGCTTGTTTGTAGGTGGGGGGAGCTGCGGGTGCTACCGCTGGAGGTGCTGGCCTGCCAGGGGTGGTGTACCTAGGTGGAGGCTTACTCCACATAGGGGGTTTAGGTGCCACTCTCATAGGCACAACGACTTTCCCACTAGGGGCTAGTCGTCCTCTCGCTTGTCTCTCGAGTCCTTCAATTCGGGTTTTAAACCGAGTGTCGGACTCATCGATGTTGGTTATGCGCAGTTTGTACTGCGTATAACTAGTGGGAATCAATCCCATTGAGTAAATTGTTTTTATAATATTGCGAGAGACCTGTCTCTCCAATATTTGTTTTACAAAGGGGAAATTGACCAAGAGTCCAGGGTCAATGTCCACGGCAATTGCTAGTTCTTCGAACCTGTCGAAGTACTCTTCCGCTTTTCCAGAGCGGAAGTTGAGGTTGTCCAGGGCAATGAAGGCATCCTCCTGGTTGCTCCTGTCCTCAAAGCGGAGCTTAAAATGCTCCAGGAAAAGTCCCCACGATGGCCAGCCATCGTAGTCATATTTGTCCTGGATATTTTGAGCCCAGGTTTCTGCAGACCCCTCACTGCAGAGTGATAGAGTCAGGATGACTCTATTGACGGGGTTCGCAAACTGAGCCGAGTCAGCTGCGAAGTATAGTTTGAGTCTCCTGAGGAAACCCTTGAATTTTTTCTTGTCTCCATCAAATGGAGACGGCGGTGTAAGTTTTAGCCGCCCTTCACCACTCGTAGGGTGGTGGGGGGTCGGCCCGGGGGTCAGTCGTGGGGTCGGTGAGACCCTCGTCGTATGGGGCGGGGTCCCATATAGGGAACCCATCCTCATCGACTCTTCGTCGTCGTCGGGAGGGTCCGGCGGCGGCTGTGTTTGTTCTGGCTCTGGGCCAGATCCTTGAGGGTCCGGCTGTGGTGGCTGTGGTGGTGGCTGGGGTGCTCCGCCCTGCGATGCCTGTGAGGGGGCGCGGGACGGACGGCGAGAGCGAGGCGGAGGGGGCGGGCCTCGAGGGGGTAAGGGCGTTTGCGGCCCCTCGGGATTCTCCCTCTGCTTCCCTTTGCCTCTGGTGCCTTTGCCGGCACCACCACGTTGACCACCACCTAGACCCATGAAGCTCATCTTGGCTTCTTAGGTCTGGGACTATGTTTATTTGTCCTTGTGAATCTACAATCCACAAGGAACCACGGACGGGGACTTTTATATGTAGATGATCCGGTGGGGAGCACGGAGGATCTACCATGATTTCGGGTATCTCCGGGAAGTAGTCCAACCACGGACCTTCTTCTTCCCAGAGGTGATTTTGTGAGTTGTGGTCGTGAGACTCCTTTCGAAGTTGACCACAAATGGTTTGGACGGCTTTCGCTGTTTCCAGACGAAAGTCGATGTATTGGAGGACGCCTTGTTTATTATCTCCTAGCCGGCGTCTCAGCTGGGAGCAGGAGCAGTATGCTCCTTGTCTTTCCCTTGATGGGGGATAGCCTTGTCTTGGGAAAAGGGTAACTTTCCCGGGGCAAGACTTTACGTGTAGGCAATCTTCCAAGAAGGGAAAATTGCCCACAAAGGGTCGGACAAAGAGGTTTTCCGTTTTTTCTTTCTTTTGTAATGTGACTTTACAAAAGTGGGTGTGGAGCAAGGCTCAACGCGATCGCCGGGGGGCAGGTTTTATTCGTTATGTAGAGCTGTCTGGTGTATATCATATAAGGTGGGTGTGGGTGCGGGCTGCAGTTAAGCAGTCCGCGGGACTAGGTCCCCCACTAGTTTCTCGTCGTTGCGGACGTCCAGTTTAACGTCATAGTGGACGTCAGCTCTGGGTATGGTCCTGCTGGCGTCTATTGCGTTGGTCTTGCATAAATATTGATAATAATATCGTCCCGTGGGAGGTGGTTCTCCCAGTGTGTCCCGTGATTTTTAGTCCATGTGTGGTGGTGGTATGACTATCTTTCGGGGGTCAGCTTCCCAGGGTAAGATTACCCCTGAGAGCTGGTGGGGCTCGTCTCCACATACAGAGCAGTTTACTCTCCAGAGTTTTATAGGGGGGATTAATCCCTGACCCATATTTCATGGTAACTCTAGAGTAGACTAATCTGGATAGTGATCAGCATAGTCGAAACTAAGCCTCTGCTACGTCAGCGCCACTAGTTCCTTATCTTTTCGGTGCGATCCTGCCACACTTACACGGATAAGCTAGCAACTAGCTGTCACTATTTCGCTTCAAATCTTATAGTGGACTTTGATCAGGATTTGTCTTGGTTTACCCAAGTCCTGAATTTCGTTGGGTGGATAAGTCCCATGACCTCCCTTTTCAGGGGGCTCCACTATAAGCTTTATCCTTGATAGGAAAGAGGGACCGAGGTAGACACCCCAGCTCTCTTGGCGCTGCTCCACCTTGCCTTAGGTAAGCGGTCGGGCGGTTTAAGCCGGCTGAGCCGAGCTCCGACATTTCCCTTGGCCTTCCACAAATTTCTGTGTGAAACACCCTGGAGCTATGCATTGGGTTTTATAGGATTGCAACCCTGGCCCCGGCAAAAAAGCCTAAGGCGCAAAGAGCGTTCCGGACCCTGCGTCCATCGGGCACACATACTCAATGGGCTGGAATCGCGATCCACAGTTTCCTATTATAGTATAGTAATATATTCGAATTTTTCTTATATCCAAGAACTATTCGAATAGTACTACTAAACTTTTTATAGCCTGGGTCCGAACGGTGGTCCAGGTGGAACTCCACCCCTTAAGGGGGCCAGTGATCCCTTCTCCCCTTCTTTGCACCTCAAGGGAGGCAGAAGGCGGGGAGGTCTACAGAATTTAATTCTACTAATTTAATTATTTACAGGGCCCCGTTCTTGGCCTGTATGTTACAATACAAAATTAGAGGGCGGCTGGTCTTTCCAGGTCCGCGCCTCCTAATCCTACTACACTTAGCTTAGAAACCTCTGCTGCCGGGGAGGCCAGGTCCTCGTGTTGGTCGGATTCTTCGTCGGTCGAATGTCGATGGCAGTCGAGTCGTGCCGGCGGTCGGTGGGCGCTTCGGTTGGGGTGAACCGGAATCATAAGTTAGTCGGGGGCAAGGGTGGGGCGGTTGTCGTCCGGGTGTGTACAGCACGCGTCGATCTTCCCGCTGGCCGTCGTTGGCCGTCGCATGTTGGTCGCTGCCTGTTTCGGCGCATCTGCGCATGCCGCCTCTATCCTGCACGTCGTCAGTTTCTCAGGCTGCGACTAGAGGACTTACCTTTCTTTTTCTCGTTCAGCTAGAACCCGAGTGCCGTCCGCTTCGTCGCGGTCGGTGCGTCGGCGAGGTCTTCGACCTTTTGTCAGCGACCGGCCACCAGCTCAACTGGGGTTGCGGTGCGACTCAGTCTCAGGAGCCCGGAGTCGAAGTCGGGGGTAACGAAATCTATAGGCAACTACGGGGAGTCTCTACTACAGACAGGAGCTGGTCAGGTATAGACCAGGTCGAAGACGAGGGAACTAAGACGTCTGAACGACTGACTACTTATACTAATGGGCCTTATCTCCTTATCATGGTCCATGCGGTACAACACTGCTTCTATATCACAAGGCACGGGAACATGTGCCTAAGAAGCGTGGTTGCTGACTGTCCGCAGCGCGCACAGACCAGGGTGCCTTCCTAGTGTGGTCTTTCATCAGTCACAGAAGCTCTCTGTGGGAGTTCCCTTGTTATTGTCACTGCCTGTGATCCGGACTTTATGGAAGTCGGTCCGGTCACGTGTAGGCATAAGCGCTGGTCCGGCGCTTATGGTCGTTGCCCTTTTGGGTGTGCCTAACACTTGGGCTTCTCGGACTAGGTGCCGTACCTAGCCGGTCCTCGGCACGATTAGGGACAAGTTAAGTCCAATAGGTGCATGGGTGTTCTATAGTCCATGCGAGCCATTAGTCACGTGGCTTGATGTTCCACGTGGGCGAGCTGAGCTCAAGCCTTGCTTTACTAAGCACCAATTATGCTTAAGTAATACCGGCGCTAATATGGGCGCTTAGAGTCATATTGGCGCGGACCTATTACTAAGCGGATGCGCGCTGGACGGGCGCTTAATCCAGTAGGCGCTCAAAGTGAGCGCTTGGGTTGTGGGCGCTAAATGCCAGGCGCTTCACAGTGATAATTATGTAAGGAAATTCGATTATCCTTACAGTCCATGAGTGAAGACAGGAGTCTGCAGAGCCAATCCAACATGCTTCACTGATTGCCCTTGAGACTTGTTGATGGTCATGGCAAAGGCAACACAGACAGGGAACTGATGTCGACGAAGCTGAAATGGGAGCTGGAGGTCTGATGGAGAGAGAGTAATGCAAGGTATAAGGATGCACTGCCCAGCATTGTCTCCACTCAAAAGTCTGACCTCAAGCACCCTCCTGGTCATCTTGGTCAAGATCCCTCTGGTCCCATTGCACACCCCTTGGCCAGGATTGAGGTTCCTCAAGATCATTAAAGGACAGCCAAGCTTCAGAGTCAATTCAGCTAAGGGAAGGCCAGAAGCATTGATGGCATTGAGGTACTCCACAGGATATAGGATTGAGTCCTGCTCATCACCTCTTGATTCAATAGAGTCTGCACAAATAAATGTTTGTGCATCTCCAGGAAAGCTCTGCAGGACATGAGCATTGATCCTGTGTACATCCTCATTTCTGGCAGTGAGCAGCATCCTCTCACAAAAGTAGTTGTCAGGAGGGTGGGGGAGCTGATCAATTTCAGGGTATGTAGACTGCACCAAGGACTGCAGGCTGTTCTCTGCACAGTGGAAGGAGTCAGGGAGGGTGACATTGTCATCTGTATCTGTGTGTTTCCCATGTCCTACATCCAGTTGCCACTGAGCAAAGTCTTGCTCAGCAGCATCCAAGCCCAGCCTCATGTTCCTCTTGAGGGTGAGGATGGAGAGCTGCCTCCAGAAGGTAGACCTTTGAATGCAAGCACCCACAATTTGAGGCCTGGAACCCCTCACAATGACTGGCAAAGTCTGCTGGAAATCACCACCAAAGACCACTGTGAGACCTCCAAATAACTTGTCACAGGCCCTAATGTCCTGCAGAGTGTTATTGACAGCCTCTGGAATATGACGATGTTGCATGGGCACCTCATCCCAGATGATTAAGTGAGCTGCCTGGAAAAGCTCTGCCTCCATACTATTCCTCCTGATTGCACAGGTAGAGGATTCATGAACCTGAAGTGGAATCTTGAACCTGGAATGGGCAGTCCTTCCACCCTTTAGAAGCAAAGCTGCAATTCCAGAGGAGGCCACACAAATCACAATCTTCCCCTGGGCTCTCAATGCATGACAGAGTGTCTTGTAAACAAAGGTTTTGCCAGTTCCACCAGGGCCATTAAGGAAGAAGCAATGTCCAGACTTGGAGGTGACTGCATCCATGATCTGATCAAATGCATGCCTTTGCTCCTCATTGAGCATGGGAATCTGCTGGTCTGCCATGCTCTGCTCATGGACCACATCATAGTCACTCTGCTCTGCAATGAGCCTATTGCCCACCAAGTGCTGCCAGTCCATGTGGGGGAGGGGCATGGGAGGATAGTCTGAGAGAGACTTGTTGCTTGAGTGCAGCAAAACGTCAATGAGGTGGAGACCATAATCAAAGGCATCCTCTTCAGTAGGGTTATCCCTGCCAAGTCTCCTAAGGGTATGCCTCAGATCATCACATACAAACTCCCTGAATTGCATCCACAGCTGCTCAGGCTGAGCAGGCTGACAGTCTCTGAGGATGATGGCAAAGAGAGACCTGAGCTGTTTGCCAGTCTGCATGGTGCTGGCATCCTGCAAGCAGAGAATCCACTCATTGTCATCTTCCAAGAACCCTCTAGCCATGCAAGAGGCCTTAAATGTGGGATGGACAGTGCCATTGAAGGTGAGGAGGTCCTCAAAAGATGTAGCACCCTATCAAGCAAATTCATTAGTACTATGAAGCCAATTAGAGTGTCAAGGGGATAGACTGACCTTGACTGCAGTCAACAAAGTCCTGAGGTAGAAGCGCTCTCCAGCAGATGGTGGAACATAGTACATTCTCCCAATTGCAAAGCCTCTAGATCTGGGCTTCCACATTTTCCTACTGGCCAACCAAGTAAACCTTTGAGGAAACTCATGGTAGAGAAGGTTCTTGGCTTCCTCATATGTGGCATTGGCCTTGAAGTATGCAGTCAGTGTGGTGTCTTTGTCTGCAGCCCTGGCAATGACCTCCTGAATGTCTCTCTGCTGGTCTGAGTTCCAGGTGACACATTGCTGGCCAGGGAGGTGTATGGAGAGCCTAACAACATTGGGAATCTCTCCATGCATGTCAAACATCATCAACCTCCAGAAGGCCTCATGAGTGCCCACCCATCTAGCATCCAGGTAAAGCTTGACTTCATCATCACAGGTGCCAAATTGCATGGAGATACGATCATGTCCTTTGTAGATGTACTTGAATATGTACTTGAAGGACTTGATGCTGATGACACATTCAACATTGAAATGGCACCTGTACTTGTGCAGAAGGAATGGACAGTGTGGCACTACCCAGCAATTGTCAACCTGGCATCCCCTCACTTCATGCAGCCTTCCATTGTCTCGACGTTGGTAAGCAACATAGGAATCATCAGAGATGGTGGTCTGATCCCTAAAAGGCTTTGGAAAATTCTTAGCACAGTTGCCATTCTCCATGCAAGGGGCATTAGGGTTGAGAGCACCACAGGGACCATGCACCATATATTTTTTGACCAAGGTATACAGCTCTGGATCCTCCTCTGGGTCAGGGAACTCTGCAGAGAGCATAGAATTTACATCCTCTGGAGTGTGCAATTTGTGGTCATGGTGGAGTATGATGATCATGTGAATATGGGGGAGATTGCGCTTCTGGAACTCAATGGTGTACACATAGGCCTGCACCTTTCCAAGAATTTTCTGCTTAGTGATGTCATTAATGAAGTCCTGGACCCTGGCATGGAAGACTCTGGAGACCAAGTCAAATCTCTCTGCAGGTGTCTGGCCCTGGAGGAGAGCAGCCACTACCTCAGGGGAATTGGGATCCACAGTGAATGTGATGAAGAGATCAGCACCATGGAAATGCCTGTTAATTGCCAGAGCATCCTGACAGTACTGGATCATATTGCGAGTACTGCCAGAGAAAGAGGAAGGCAGGATGATACATTGGCCCAACTGAGCACTGTCAGTATCAGCATTGGCAACTGCATCCACCAGGCCTTGGTAAACATCAGACCTGATTGACTTCTGGTTGTGGGAGATCCAGTACAGCCTTGACTGTTCTGTAGCAGCCCACATGTCAACCACAAATTCTTGGAAGAGAGCACCTGCTCTGAAGAGATGATCAGACTCATCCATTCTGGGGAAGAGCCTAAAGCGAAAATATTCTGCCTGGGACATATACTTGGGTCTCCTTCTGCTAGTGATTGCATGACCTGTTGCAGCATTTCCAGGCTCCTGTCCAGGAGCATGAAGAACCTCTTCTCCAAGGTCCACATCCACATTGTCATCAAGTGCAGCAGCTGCAGTCCTAGACCCCCTTCCTGTGGTGCCATACTCCAGCTGAGGATGCCATCCCAATTGGCCAGTAGGGAAGAGTAGCACAAAATGCAATGAGTGATAGATTGGGTTCATGTCATTGATTTGTCTGAGCCCACCACCTCTGAGGAAGAGAACAATATCCCTTGGCTGCAACTCCTGATCACCATCACCAGGAATGATGACAGCAATCTCATTACATCCAGAGGTAGGAAGGTTGTATCTCCTCCTGTCACAGGTCCTATCAAATCTAAGGCCAATCTGGAAGTTTTGCTCTGCTGTGATATTCCTCAGCTGCTGATATGCTTGCTTGAAGATTGCCACAGATGGATGGGTCCTGTACAGAACATTCTGCAAGGTCTGCATTGTATACCTGTCCAACCCAGTGTTGTATTGGGATGCCATGCGATGGTCTAGAGCTTCCATAGGATCGTAGATATAGAGTTGGGCAAATGCAGGCGCCACTCCAGGATTTGGAATGAGAGACCCAGCAATGTGGTGCAGAGCTCCCTTGACCTTGTAAACTTTGGGACCATGACCATCATTGAGGGAATTATCCACCCCCAGCCTAATTCCAGGACTCTGACCAACAGAAGTCATGGCCAGAGCATTATTGTACCTCCTGAGATTCTTTCTGAAGGTCTTGGAGATGTTATCCTGGCCATGATATAATTGATACAATTCAGGAGGGAGAGGCTGCAGGAGGGGTATAGAGATTTTGCCACTGTAACAGCACATCCCAAATTTAGGCAAGTGGTTGGGTGAATGCACCAGTTTCTCTGACCTCCAGTGCAAGGCTCCACATGATGGACAGGGAATGTTCATAGAGCCAAGGTCAGATCTCTGCACAGGGTCATTCCTATTGAATGGTCTTCTTGACAAAGGGAATGGCTGATGAATGGGCTGCAGATCCTGATGAGGTGGCAATGGAGGTGGCAGTGTTGGTGGAAGCACATGAATTGGTGAACCCATGGGCATATGCAGAGGAGCAGATGGTGGTGGGGCATCAATCAGGGCATTTGGTTCTCTGATTAACAAAGGCAAAGGAAGATGTGCTGAATCTCGAAGAATTGGTGGAGCTGGGTGGGGTGGTAGCTGAACATATTGTGCAGCAAGTTCTCCTCCACTCAGAACAGTCCTTGGATGATGCCCTCTCCTTGGGGGTGTCTCCAACTCCCTTTCTAACATCCTAGCTTGACGTTGGATTTCTCGGAGTGCAGCTCTGGCCATTTCAGGTGTATTAAGAGGAGTTGCAGACCTGCAAAAGATAGTCAAGACTTGGCAAGAACTTCAGATCAAAGTGACACTTACATTTTTTAGCAGAGGAGGAAAGATACAAAGACAAATACAAATTAAAAATGCAGGCAGATTTAAGAAGAATCTGAAAAGCACAGACTCAAGTTGAATATAAGTGCAATAGAAGCACCTCAAGTAGAACACACTGTCAAGGTCCTAACAAGGTTAGCGGCGAAGGGGTTAGCGGAGCGGAGCGGAGATATTCTATCAGAGTCCGGTCGGAGTCCGATATCAGAGAAACGGAGAAGTAAACACAAGGAAGAGAGACTTATGGGACTGCGGCCTCAACGTATGTGTTGTGCCACCGCGTATATACGTGTCCCTATTTATCAAACAAGAACAATACCTAAAGGAGGATCAGAACACAAGTCAAAACTCCGAAGTTGATCGGAGTCCGTCGGAGTTGGTTGGAGTTGATCGGATGACGTGGAGAACGTCGAGGACGATGAGGACGAAAGCTCAGAGATGTTTTTAGGATCAAGAGACGTTAATATTCGAACTAAGGAGCAGGGAGATACAGGTGGAAACTTATACTGCAAGGACAGAGTATAGGAGTAATGTGAAACAATGTACATATCAAATTACTAGGAGAGTTTCACCACTTGTGCCTGTGCAATTTTCTTGGAACAAAGAAACAACAACAAAAGCGACTCCCATGGGTCAAGGGTATCCTCTCAGTAGTGAACAGAATGAGGGGATGGAGGGAGAAGGTTCTAGAACGAAGTCCGAATGGTCCGAAGGTCGGCGGAGTAAAGTCCGATGAAGATGCGGAGTGGGGCGTACGGAGTTATGGCGGAGCGGATCAGAGTTGGTACGGAGCTCGGAGTCCGGGGCGGGGATAGTGCTTATGCAAGCAGATGGGGTCATAACAGTATCCCCCTCTTAGGGTTGAACCCCTGAGACCCTGTGGCCAAAGTCCGTGTGAACACATGGCTCCCATATCAAGTTAGCACCGGAGTTTCGCGGCGCTTCGATCGGAGTCCGAAATTTTTTTGGGGGTTAAAACGATTGTGTGCGTCGCACTCCGCTTTTCTCTTCCTTAATTCATCACTCCCACCACTCGCCCCTAACACGGGCAATTCCTTTCAAAAAACTTATCATGTCCAACACGCAATCGACGCCCAGAGCCGGGCCCAGTTGCCCCTCCCGCCCTCGCCCATGACCCGTCGTCGCCACCCCCACGCAACCTCGCGCGGTGGACGAGGACCCCGAGATCGCTGCCCTCACGAAGAAAATTAACGCGTTGAGGGAGAAAAGGGCGAGGGAGGAGGAGGAGTGACGGAGGCGGGAGGAGGAGGAGCGGAAAGCGAGGGAGGCAGTGGATAGGGTGCGGCGGGAGGAGCTGGAGAGGGCGAAGGCGGTGGAGGCGAAGCGGAGGGCGGCGGAGGTGGCACGGGAGCAAGGGGTGGGGAGGAAGCGGTCTCTGACACCGAAGATGGAGGCGGATCGTGCGGAGTGCGCGCGATGCCATAGGTTGGGGGTGGCCTGTGTGTGGCCGAGTGGGGGGCGGGGGACGGCCTGCAACGCCTGTGCGGGGCGAAGCAGAAGTGCGGAGGAGGAGAGGCAGAGAGGCCGGAGCGGAAAAAGGCGAAGGGGACGCGGACCAAGCGGTCCGCGGAGTCGGAGGAGGATAGGGCGGAGATGTGGGTGCCGCGGGGTTGGCGGATGGAGGAGGAGGTTAAAAATTTGATGCAGGCCACACATAGCGTGGTCCTGAGGGGGGTGTTTGCGATGGAGGAGTGGAGGGCGGAGGCCGCAGCGGAGCGGAAGGCCGCGGCGGAGGATCGGAAGATTCTCCGCGGGATTTTGGAGAAGTGGGGGAAGAGGATGGAGGTGGCGGAGAAGGCGGAGGCAGCGGAGGAGGTGAGGAAGGAGAAGGCAGAGGTTCTGAGGGCGGAGGCAGAGGAAGCGGAGGCGGAGGACATGGTGGTGGAGGTGACGGGGAAGGAGAAGGAGAAGGGAAAGGCGAAGGAGGTGGGGTCGGAGAAAGAGGCGGAGGAAGAGGCGGAGGCGGAGGCGGAGGCAGGAGAAGTGGGAGCGGAGTCCGGGCTTAAGGAGCCCGAAGGAATTTTGCAGGCGTCGCCTGGCTCGCCCCCCTCCGCCTAAAAAAATAAAAATTTTATATACTTGTATTTATTGTTTCTTTTTCCTTTTTTATAAAATTTTTGTTTTTTATCTTTGAACTCGAGTGAAAAGTAAGCGGAGTGAAAGGAAAATAAAGTAAGACAACACAGAGAAGACGAAGAGAGGTTCGGAGTCAGACTTGGGAGAAAAAATCAAAGGTTCGGAGTTTACAGAGAAAAGGAATAAGAAGAAAGGAGGTTTTTTAGAGTTTTCGGAGTTTTTGGAGACAGGAACAGAGAGAGAGACGGAGAGGCGGAGAGACGGGGAGACAGAAATACATTTTTTTAAAATTTTTTTTTTTTGGAGAAGACGGAGAAGTGAGAGATGGAGTAGTATAGAACAGAAAATGTACGTAAGTAGAAGCATAAGAGAGATTTCGGGGTATCGGAGTGAACGGAGGCAGAGATGGAGACGGAGTCCGGGTCTGGTTCGGAGTCGCTGCAGATGACATTTGAACTGGAGCACACGGAGCGGAGACAGACAGAGGGACAGAGGTGGACAGAGGGACAGAGTAGAGAGTGCTGGCCGGTGCACCCTCTGGATCAGATTTCGGAGTTTTCTCCTCTTTCGTAGATGGTCTGGGCTTTATCTGGCCAGTAATCCAGTCAACCAGCGGGTTGTTTTGGAACAGCCAATTCATTCCCAAGATCACATCACTAGAGGGATCAAGATCAGTAACTACACACAAGACATCGGTCGGATCCATGGCGGAGAGCCGAATGGATAACCAGACCGCTTCGGTAACCCATACGGAGGTGGTCCCGTTAATAAAAACGACCTCCCGAGGGGTCACCGGAGTTTTCGGAAGACGGAAGCGAGAAGCAAATTTGGCGTCAATGAAACAAAGTTCAGCGCCGGAGTCTATCATAGCTTTGAACAGAGACAAAATAGAAGGAGAGGAGGCAAGAAGGGAAAGAGAACGATGAAAGGAAAGGGTATTGAGTATCGGTTCCATACGATTGGAGTCGGAGCAGCTGGAGAGTCGTACTATGCTCTCTGGGCTGCTCAATCTTTTTTTGGCACGGAGTCATCTCCCTTGGAGGTGATTCGTGCAGCGCTGGCACTGGCCCGCAAGGTCCGCTTACGGCACTCGTTGGCTTTGTGGCCCACTATTCCACAGAAGAGGCACAGATTATTATCAAAACGCCGTTGGCGTTCCTCTGGAGTCAGTTTTCCATCCTGACCCAGATGGGCCTTCTTTGTGTCGCTGGAGCTACCGGAGTTAGCGGAGCCCTCAGCGACCTTTGGAACGGAGTTCCCAGAAGTCGAACCGGAGTTCACCGGACGCTTATCCGAGGGTTTCTCAGACTTGGTATTAGCGCCGGAAGTGCTCGGGGACTTGGGAGTATCCGAAGTCTCCTTTTTTATGGTGTTGTTAGGTGTCGGAGCTTTAACGGAGTCCCGAGAGATCTCCTGCTGCCGAGCCCAATAACGGCCATCAATCGCACTGGCTTGCTCGCGGAGTCCGCGGAGCATGTCCACACGGTTAACGCGGGCCAGTTCGTCTTTGATGCGGCTAGCAAGTCCTTTGTAGAACTGCCGCTGCAACGCGTACTCGTCCCAATGGACAATGGATGCGAATCTGTTGAACGAAATGGTATATTTCGTCAACTTCTGGTCCTCGCGCATCCGGAGGCGTTCGAGTTCGAACTCCGCCTCGCGGATCGCGTCGTAAGGACCAAAGTTCTCTGTAAGTTGAGCAACGAACATCTTATAGTTCGAAAGAACCGGATGGTCTTCACCATCCAGGATCATTGGTTCGAACCATTCCAAGGCGAAGCCTCGAAGAAAGGAAAGGACATAGCGTACCTTATGAGAATCGGACTTGAACGCTCTTGGGCGATCAAGGAAGTTTAACTGGCATTGGACCAAGAAGCTTTTCAACTTCTTAGCATCCGAGCCATCGAATGTGTCGGGGTCGCGTGGTTTTACCGTATCCGGGCGCTTGTTGGCGTTGATAATTTGCTGAAGAAGGCGTGCCGGAGTTGGTTCGCGCTCTGCTCGAGGTGTCAGAGGTTCATTTAGCTTGTCGTCGTCGTCAGTGACTGTGGGATCTGACTCTTCGTCATGGTCCGGAGGTCCGGACACACTCGGAGTCGGAGTATTGTCGGCCGGTTCTGGAATGTTGACGTCGTCGGCAACAGGAGGTGGAGGTCGAGCACCGGAACGTGTAGTAGGCATTGTTAAGTTTGTATATACGAGGTTTGAAGTTTGAATATACTGTCATGGTCCTAACAAGGTTAGCGGCGAAGGGGTTAGCGGAGCGGAGATATTCTATCGGAGTCCGGTCGGAGTCCGATATCAGAGAAACGGAGAAGTAAACACAAGGAAGAGAGACTTATGGGACTGCGGCCTCAACGTATGTGTTGTGCCACCGCGTATATACGTGTCCCTATTTATCAAACAAGAACAATACCTAAAGGAGGATCAGAACACAAGTCAAAACTCCGAAGTTGATCGGAGTCCGTCGGAGTTGGTTGGAGTTGATCGGATGACGTGGAGAACGTCGAGGACGATGAGGACGAAAGCTCAGAGATGTTTTTAGGATCAAGAGACGTTAATATTCGAACTAAGGAGCAGGGAGATACAGGTGGAAACTTATACTGCAAGGACAGAGTATAGGAGTAATGTGAAACAATGTACATATCAAATTACTAGGAGAGTTTCACCACTTGTGCCTGTGCAATTTTCTTGGAACAAAGAAACAACAACAAAAGCGACTCCCATGGGTCAAGGGTATCCTCTCAGTAGTGAACAGAATGAGGGGATGGAGGGAGAAGGTTCTAGAACGAAGTCCGAATGGTCCGAAGGTCGGCGGAGTAAAGTCCGATGAAGATGCGGAGCGGGGCATACGGAGTTATGGCGGAGCGGATCGGAGTTGGTATGGAGCTCGGAGTCCGGGGCGGGGATAGTGCTTATGCAAGCGGATGGGGTCGTAACACACACCTCTGAATCAGAGACCAATGATTTGCACACAAAAGCAGTCAAAATAGTTGAAAGTTGCACCTCATGTGCACACAGACTGAGTCTTCCTCTTTCACCAGCAGTCCTGTCCTCTTAGGCTGCTCTACTCTTTCTTCTTCTTTCACTCCTCTGTCTTCTTCTTTCACCCAGTGGTCCAGTCCTCTTTGGCCACTCTCTATCTACCAGAGAGCCAGGAAGCCAGGAAGCCAGACACTCTCTGCAATCCCCTACTGAGTGCTTCTTTGGGAAATCACCGCTAGGCAGTGTCAGTTATATGCTTATTGACCTCTCTGGTCACCCCTTTTCTGCAAGGCAGGTGGAAGTGACTGTGAGAAGGTAGTCAAAGCCAACAGTGAGGAATGGACCTCAAGCTGAGGCAAAATTTAAGCACTGTGACACCTGCAGAGTGTAAGAGGCCCAGTCTGCTCCAAAGGAACAGGGTTTGGCAGCAGCAAACTAAGGCTGTGCAGGTAGGCTTCACACTCAATAGGCTTGTTCACTGAAATCCACACTCAGTCTGAGAAAGCACCAGAGCAGAGAAATAGAACACCCCAGCCAGAGAGGGGCAGGCACGGCACCCCAGCCAGGGAGGGGCAGGCACGGCAGGCACAAAGGTAGAGGAGGAGAGGAAAGCAGAGTGGGGTGGAGATGGTGGTGGTAAAGAAGAAGGAGCGGTTCACACTGCCCCTTACCTCTGCTCACAATTTGTGCTCCTGTGTCACCTGCTCCTCCCAAAGACAAAGGGGCTAAAACTTTATTTCTTTTAATTTAACTATTTACATGTCTGTTGTAGCCTAGGGGAGGGAGAGAGCCACTGTGGCCGCCCTCATTGTCTGTCATCACATAGGGGAGAGAGGGGGAGAGGGCCCTGCCAGCCGTCCTCATCGCCCACATCGCCGCCGCCGCCACCGCCGCCGCCACTGCTATCCTCGTCCGTCGTCGCCTAGAGAGGGAGCTGCCGCAGCCGCCCTCGTCGTCCGAGGGGGAGAGGGCCCTGCAGGACGTTGCCCACATCGCCGCGGCCGCCGTCGTCGTCTGTCGTCGCCTGGGGGAGGGAAAGGGAGCCGCTGCGTCCGCCGTCATCGTCCGTCGTCACCTGGGCGAGGGAGAGGGTGCCGCCCCCGTTGTTGCTGTACCCCCATTGTCCTGTAAGTAAGTAGATGAATGAAAGAGAAAAAATGAAAGAAAAAAACGACGGAGGGACACACCAGACATTGTCGTCATTGCCGCCTGTCGCTATCCGTTGCTGCTAACTAACATAGATTGAAGAAAATGAATTGAAAAAGAAAAAATAAGGAAAGGACACACCTGGCATCCTATCGCAGCCGCTGCCGTTGCGGCCGTCGTTGTCGCATCATCGTTGTCGTTGTCGCCATTGTCACCATTGTCGCCTGGGTGAAGGGAGAGAGGGGGGACTGAGAGAGAGAGCGGGAGGGGGAGAGAGAGGGAGAGAGAGAGAGAGAGAGGAGGGAGGGGAGAGTGAGAGGCTACTGCGGCCGCTGCCTTCATCGTTGCCTCGCTGTCCGAAATTTAAAAACCAAACAAAAACAAATGAAGAAAATCCAGGGGACGTACCTGTTCTTCGACGTCGTCGCCCTCACCACCTTTTCTCCTCTTCTTATCTCGCCTTACCCCCCCTCATCGTGAGTTACGCCGCCTCCGCCGTCGCTGTCGCCAGGGAAAGGGAGAGGGGCCCGCCGCGTGAAGGAGAGAGAGGGGAAGGAGGGAGAGGAGGGAGAGGGGAGAGAGGGTGCGGCAGCGCCGGTGGCGGCCGTCGTCGTCGTCGTCGCATCACTGTCTGAGAATCAAAATTTAAAAATTTAAAAATTAATAATTAATGAAAATGGACAGGACGTACATGCCCCTCGACGTCGTCGCCGTCATCAGGGAAAGGGAGAGGGGCCCGCCGCATGAAGGAGAGGGAGGGGAAGGAGGGAGAGGAGGGAGAGGGGAGAGAGAGAGGAGTGACGGCGCCGCTAACCTTCGTTGTTCCCCCTGTCCAGCGTAGGAACTGGCAGGGGGTGCAGGGAGCCACTCGTCGCAGCAACGATTGCCACTGTGGGAAGTGGGGGGTGGTGTGGATAGCCACTCGTCGTCGTCATCGTCGTCATCGTAGCCATGGCCACTGTGGCCAGGAAGAAATTAAAATTAAATTAAAATTAAATTGAAAATTAGATAAAAGTGAATGGGACGCACTTGTGCCCCGAAGTCGTCGCCATCACCCTCTGTCATCCTCTCCTCACCCCCCTCAAAGCCCTCGCCGTCCCCCCTCCTTCTGCCCCCTAACGTCGCTGCTGCAGTGGTTGCCAGTGTAGGAAGTGTCGTCGCCGTCGCAGCCGCAGTGGTCGCCAGTGGGATGTGGCGGGGGGGGGTGCACATAGCCACTCGATGGCCACTCGTTATCGTCGTCGTCGTCGCAGCCATGGCTGCCGTGGCCCCCTGAAGAAATGAAATAAAATTTAAATTGAAAATTAAGTAAAAGCGGGTGGGACGCACCTGTGCCCTGTCCTCGTCCTCGTCCTCGTCACCCCTTACCCACTTATCTTCTGTCACCTTCCCCCCCTCATTGTTGCTTACTCCGCCGCCGCCGTCGCCGTCACCAGGGAAAGGGAGGGGCCTAGGGAGAGGCCCGGAGTGCCGCCGCGAGGAGAAAGAGAGGAGGGAGAGGGGAGAGGGAGGACAGGGATGAGAAGGAGAAAGAGGAGGAAGGGGTGAGAGAGTGTGGGTAGGGCGTTGTTGTCGTCGTTGCGTCGCTGTCCGAAAATGAAAAATGAAAAATGAAAATGAAAAAAATTGGATGGAGGGGACGTACCAGTCCCTCGATGTTGTCGACATCATCCCTCCTTCTCCCCTTCTTCTGTCGCCTTACCCCCCTCGTCGTTCTTACGCCGCCCTCGCCATCACCGTCGCCATTTCCTGGAAGAAAAAGGGGCTGAAATTTTTTTTTAAAAAAAAACAACATAAATGACAGTAAAACTACCTTACTGACAACCCACAGAGGGTTATTAGAGAGTTTAGGAGGGAGGGGAGCAGCGAGTGGGGAGGGGTGAGCGACGTCGAGGGAGTGAGGATGGTGGGGGAGACGAAGAGGAGGGGGATAGGGGTTGCAACCGCAAGCCGCGTCGTTGCCGCCCCAACTGCAACGTCACATGACGCCAAAAAATATGGATTTTTTCTGTCATTTTCACCCTCACAGCTCAAGTAAACCATTTAAAATCATGGAAAGATTAAGGAACCTTGGTATTATTAGTAGGGTCATGTAGAAATAAATTGGTGATTCACCTTGTCATAAGTAAGGAGTTACATGGCTTACAATGTATGGAGACATAGTAAAGAAGACTTTCACACTTCAAACATCCATGGACTGGTTAAAATTTTTTTAACAGAGGACAGATGTCATAGCGGCCTTCAACTTTGACACTTGGACCTTGAAAGGATTCTTGCTCTGTGTGGATTTAAAAATCC
Organism: Clavaria fumosa; assembly: GCA_951802425.1. Lineage (NCBI taxonomy): Eukaryota > Fungi > Basidiomycota > Agaricomycetes > Agaricales > Clavariaceae > Clavaria > Clavaria fumosa. Next base: position 4,239,590 of record OX637795.1, on the reverse strand, counting down.
CCAAAGCACCAAATTGAACTTTTGGGGAGTCAGCTGAGTTTGAAATGCCTGCAAAAGCGAATGGGCTCCCCCGCCTTTGCACAAATAGGTCTAATCCTGAAAATATTTACTGAGCCTAATTAAATATGGACCTACCTGCAGACCCAGTTTTATGGGAATCCATGTAGTAGATTGAGTGAGTTGTACTGGATTCAAAGTGGGAGGTGAGAGATCCATGCGACGTTTTGGAACGTCGGAGTTTGAAACCGGCCCAGCGCGGATTGGTTCCCACACCCGCAGTTTGACTGATAAAATCCTGGAAATATTAAGGGAGGGTCTCCGGATGGGTCCCTATCTACCTACCCAATTTCATGCCATTCCATGCACTCGTTGTGGAGCTGTAAAGAAATGTTCCCCATAGCTGAGTTTAAACTGCCCCAAAAAGCGATTAGGCACCTCCTGCCTCCCAAAAAACTGGTAAAATCCTAGAAAAATTCATGGAGCCTAATTACAGATGGACCTAAGCCACAGACCCAGTGTCATGGGGATCCATGTAGTAGGGTGAGGGAGAACCTGACTTTCAAATGCCTGCTGACTCAGAAATAGCAAAAACCCTTGCAGACACTGCAAGGAGGAAGAGAAAATGTTAATTGAGTGGTGTACAGATACTGTTAAAAAATTGGTGAAGATTGGCCCAGTGGTTGCTGAGCTATGAATATTTCAGTATTGTAGTCTTTGTTGATATGGGAATTTTCATTCCCACACCTCTTTGTACTTTAGCATTCTTGGACAACAGGACAATGCACTCAATGTGTGCACTTGAATCTTTTAAAAAGAAAGAGAAATACATGGCTATCAGTCCAATAATACTTCAGTATATACAATGTTCTTGGTCACAGGCTGAGGGGAACTGGGGAAGTATAAATCCAACTGTCCAAATGGAGAAATGTTAGTTGAGTGAAGATTGGCCCAGTGCTTTATTTTAGTACTTCACCATTCTTGGACAATGCATTTGATGTGTGCACTTGCAGCAAGGGGTACCCATTCAATGTGTATATTTAACATACAGATGGATGCTGTGAAAATTTGGTGAAAATAAGTGCAGTGGTTGCAGAGATCTGAATATATAAGCATTTGTGCATACTCTTGCAGATACCCTGTGCACACCCCCCTCAAGCACCCCTCACCCTCACCCTTTGCCCAATCCACCCCTTGCTCAAATTCACACACCCCTTGCCATTGCACCACTGTAGTTAATTTTGCAAAACATTTGTCTTTGCCTCAACTTCCTTAATCATACCCTCACCATCCTCATGTTCATCCATCACCAACTTCAGATATCTTGTTCAGACTTAGATTTGCACAAAGGAATTGATTTACTGTAAACTTATTGACAATATCTAATTTTACTTGCAGTAGAAAACTAAAATACAACAAAGAGGGAGACAGAGAGCAGAAGGGAGGGCAAAGAGGGAAGGAGGAGAAGAGAGAAAGAAGACAGAAAGGGCAAAGGGGGAGAGGGCAGAGACAGGGAGATGGGAAGGCAGAAACCTGGCACCCCATTGCTGCCAAGACTTGGGTTTACAAACTCAAGCACTAAAATATTCACAATATTCACCAAATTTTTTGGGGCATCTCTACACCACTTGACTAACATTCTGCAAGGGTATGAGGGTGATGAGGGTTATTAGTTAAATGCAAGTACTAAGATATTCATATCTCAACAACCACTGGGCCAATCTTCACCAAATGTTTTAGGGTACACATGCATACACTCATCTATACATGTGCCTTTGCCCTGACATGACCCTCATGTCTATCCATCACCAAATATCAGATATCTCATTCAGACTTAGATTTGCACAAAGGAATTGGTTCAAGAGATTTATTGACAATATCTTATTATACATGCAGTAGAAAACTAAAATACAATAAAGAGGGAGACAGGGAGAAGAGAAAAGAGAGACAAAGAAGGGGAGAGGGAGAGATGTGAGGGCAAACAGGGAGATAGAGCAGAGAAGGCAAAGGGAGGGAGGGGAGAGGGGAGACAGAAAAGGGGAGAAGGGGGACAGAAAAGGGGAAAAGGGGGACAAAGAAGGGGAGAGGGGGAGAAGGGTGACAGCAAAGAAGAGAGGGGAAACAGGGAGAGGGAGGGAAGGCGCACCTGGCAGCTTATCGCAGCCGCCGTCCTCGTCGGCCCCGTCCTCATCATTCCTCGTCGGCCCTGTCCTCATCGGCCCCGTCCTCGTCGTCGTTCTCGTTGTTGCACCGCCACTGAAGAGAGAGGGGAGAGAGGGTATCCGCCACCACCGTCGTCGTCATCGTCGTCGCGCTGCCGCTGAAGGGGAGGGAGAGTGAGAGCCGCCGACGGCGTCAGTTACCATTGTCGCCGCCGCCATCGCCGTCGCATCCGTCGCCATTGTTGCCGCCGCCGCCGCCATCGCCATCGCCTCCATCGCCGCTGTCGTCGCCCTGTTGTCGCCGTTGTCGCTGGGGGGAAGGCAGGAGAGGGAGAGAGAAGGGAGAGGGAGAGAAGAGGGAGAGAGGAGGGGGAGATGCACCCAGGGGCTGCGGAGGCATTGCCGCCGCTGCCGCCGCCGCTCTCGTCATTGCCGTCGTCATGGCAGGGAGGAGAGGAGGGAGAGGAGGGAAAGAGGGAGAGGAGGGAGAAGAGGGAGAGGGAGAAGAGGGAGAAGAGGGAAAGGGAAAGGGAGGACGCACCTGGGGGCACCGGCGGCGTTGCCGCCACTGCCGCTGACGCCGCCGCTGCTGTCGTTGTCGCCGTCGTCACTTGGGGGCAGGGAAGAGAGAGGGAGAGGGAGGGAGGGAGAGAGGGAAAGAGGGAGAGGGAGGGAGAGAGGGAGAGAGGGAGAGGGAGGGAGAGAGGGAAAGAGGGAGAGGGAGAGAGAGGGCGCCGCCCGCCGCCGTCATTGCTGCTGCGGTCAAGAGGGAGAGAGGAGAGCGGGGTGAGCCGCCATCGCTGTCACCGTCACCGTCGCCATCATCGGGTGAGGGAAGGGAGAGAGGAGAGCGGGGTGAGCCGCCGTCGCCGTCGTCGCCGCTGTCGAGAGGGAGAGGGGAGAGCCGCCGTCACCGCCGCCATCGTGGTCGCTGGGGGGAGGGAGAGGGAGCTGCCGCCGCCGTCCTCACCGTTGTTGCTATAAAAGTAAAAGCAGGGGAAAAGGAGAGGGTGCGCACTTGGCAGCCTACCCCGCCACTGTCACCGTCGTCGTCACCCCCGTCGTCGCCATCGTCCCCGTTGCCCCTGTCGTCTCCGTCTTCGTCGTTGCCCTGTCGCCGCCGCCATCGCCGCCACCGTAGAGGAGAGAGAAGAGAGGGGGAGTGGAGAGGGGGAGAGAGAAGGATGGCCACTCGTTGTCGTTGTTGTCGTCACAGCCACGGCCGCCGAGGCCCTGAAGAAGAAAAAAATGGATAAAATTAAAATTGAAAAATAGATAAAAGTTAACGGGACGCACCTGCGCCCCATCTTACCCACTTATGTTGTCTCACCTTACCCCTCGTCGTTGGTTATGCCGCCGCTACCGTCGCCGTCACCGGGGAAAGGGAGAGGGGCCGAGGGAGACGCCGAGGGTGCCGCCGCGAGGAGAGGGAAAGAGGGAAATGGAGAAGAGGGAGGAGAAGGAGAGAGGGGGGGAAAGGGGAGAGTGTGTGTGTACCGGGCCCCCCGCCGCCGCTGTCGCTGTCATTGCGTCGCTGTCCGAAAATTAAAACGAAAAATGAAAATAAATTAAAGTGCAGGGCACGTACCAGTCCCTCAACGTTGTCGCCGTCACCCCCCCTTCCTCCCTTCTTCTCTCGCCTTAACCCCCTCGTGGTTGGTTATGCCGCTGCCACCATCGCCGCCGCTGTCGCCCCGCCGTCTCCTGGAAGAAAAAGGGGCTGAAAAGAAAAAACCAAACAGTAACGAAATAACAGTATAATTACCCTGACAACCCACAGAGGGTTATCAGAAAGTTTGGGAGGGAGGGGAGTAGTGAGTGGGGAGGGGTGAGCGAGGTGGAGTGAGCAAGAGACGAAGAGGAGGGGTGGCAACCGAGGGGGAGAGAAGAGAGGGAGGAGAAGGAGGGAGAGGAGGGAGAGGAGAGAGAGAGAGGGTAGGGCCGCCGCCGCTGCCATCGTCGTCGCTGTCGTCGCGTCGCCGTCCGGGGGTTAAAAATGAAAAATGAATAAAATAAAATAATCGATGGGACGTACCAGTCCCTCGGCGTCGTCGCCGTCATCCCCCCTTCCCCCCTTCTTCTGTCGCCTTACCCTCATCGTCGTTCGTTACCCCGCCCTCGCCATCGCCGTCGCTGTTTCCTGGAAGAAAAAGGGGCTGAGAAAAAAAAAAAGATTTTAAAAAACATAAATGACGGTAAAATTACCTTACTGACAACCCACAGAGGGTTATTGGAAAGTTTGGGAGGGAGGGGAGTAGTGAGTGGGGAGGGGTGAGCGACATGGAAGGAGCGAGGATGGTGGGGGAGACAAAGAGCAGGGGATAGGGGTTGCGACCGCAAGCCGCGTTGTTGCCGCCCCAACCACGGCGTCACATGACCCTGAAAAATATGGATTTTTTCTGTCATTTTCACCCTCACAGCTCAAGTAAACCATGTAAAATCATGGAAATATTAAGGAACCTTGGTATTATTAGTAGAGTCATGTAGAAATAAATTGGTGATACACCTGGTCATAAGTAAGGAGTTACATGGCTTACAATGTACAGAGACATAGTAAATAAGACTTTCACACTTCAAACATCCATGCATTGGTTAAATTTTTTTTAACAGAGGACAGATGTCATAGGGACCTTCAACTTTGACAATTGGACCTTGAATGGAATCTTGCTGTGTGTGGATCTAAAAATCCCCAAAGCACCAAATGGAACACTGTTGGTGAGGCAGCTGAGTTTGAAATGCCCCCCAAAAAGCGAATGGGCTCCCCTGCCTTTGCAAAAATAGGTCCAATCCTGAAAGTATTTATGTAGCCTAATTAGATATGGACCTACTTGCACACCAAGTTTCATAGGAATCCATGCAGTACTGTAGGTTGAGTGAGTTAAATACTGGATTTGAAGTGGGGGGTGGGTGGGATCCATGCGACGTTTTGGAACGTCAGAGTTGGAAATTGGCCCGACGCAGATTGGTTCCCACGCCTGCAGTTCGACTGATAAAATCCTGAAAATATTCAGGGAGGGTCTCCTGATAGGGGCCCATGTACCTATCCAATTTCATCCATTTCCATGCATGGGTTGTAGAGGGGTTTGGAAAAGTCAAATGGTCCCCTTAGCTGAGTTTAAAAGCCCCAAAAATGCGATGGGGTTCCCCAGGCTCTGGAGAAACAGGTAAAATCCTAGAAAAATTTATGGACCCTAATGACATGGGGACCTAACCCACAGACCCACTTTGAAGGGGATCCATGTAGTGAAGTGAGGGAGAACCTGAGTTTCAAATGGCTGCTGAGTCAAAAATTACAAATAAGCATAGCCGTCAGACCGTCCTTGTTTAATAAAGAGACTAGCAAAAACCCTTGCAGACACTGCAAGGAGCAAGAGAAATGTTAGTTGAGTGGTGTAGAGATACCCTAAAAATTTGGTGAAGATTGGCCCAGTGGTTGTTGAGATATAAATATTTTAGTATTTAAGTTTGTGGTCTCAAGTATTATACTACCAAGACATGCCAGAACACAAACCAATAACCCTCATCACTCTCATAACCATCATCACCCTCATCACCCTCATCACCCTCATCATCCTTGTAACACTTACAGCCCACATAACCCACATAACCCTTATAACCCACATAACCTAATCCTGCACATGCATTTACACCCCTCACTCACCATTACCATCACTTTGACTCTCATGCCTTACCCTACCCCACTTAACCTCACCATCACACATGCTCACTGATCCCTCACTAACCCACTCACACACCCTTCTCTCACTCACCCACTCACACTCACTTAATCATCTTCACCCTCACATACTCTCAGTTACCTTTCCCCCACTTCCCCATGCTCAGTCACCCTAACTGCCACATTTTACTCACCCTCACAATCATCATCAGTCATACCCTTCCTCACACTTCCCTTTCACCCTCACATCCCTTCACACCCCTCATGCCCTCATGCCCTCACCTCCCCCAAACACTCCACATGATCAGCACCTTCACCCTCACATAACCATACTTACTCACCTTCACCCACTCTTGTCTGGTTACCCATCACCCCCTCACACCCCCCTCACCCCCTACCCCCTCCCAACCTTGCCTCTCCCCTTCATATCCTCTCACACCCATTCACTCACTCCCCCCCCTCACCCTTCACTCCACCATCTGCCCATACACCCTCCCCTTGCACTCTCTGCCCAAATCCCATGCATCATTCACTCTGGCTGCCCTTCACAACCCCTCACCACACCCCTCACTTGCCCTTACACCCACCTCACACCCTCACACCCTGAAAAATCCCCCTCACACCCCCTTCACTTCCCTTTCACTCCCTTTCACTCCCTTTCACTCCCTTTCACTCCCTTTCACTCCCCCTCACTCTCACCTCCTTGCCCATACCCCCTTCCCTTGCCCTTAACCCAAATCTCATGCATCATTCACTCTGGCTACCCTTCAAAACCACTCACACCCCCCTTACACCCTCTCACACCCTTACACACCCCCTCTCACTTCACTCACCCTGCTTATCCTCACCCTCTCTCCATCACACCCCCTCACACCCCCTTTACTCCCCTCACACCCCCTTACTCTCACCTCTCTCACATATTTGCCCATACATCCTCACTTCACTCCACCACCCTGCCCATCCACCCCCCTTTCTTGCCTATACACCCTCCCCTCACACCCCATCACCCTCCCTCCACCACATCCTTGCCAATCCATCTCTGACAATCAGCTTCACTTTCAGTGTTGCCACAAAAGGAAATCTTGAGTGTAACAGCCACAATTTCGCCTCTTGCACCTCCATTAAATCAGGTAAATTCATGTAAATATTACAGTAGACACTGCCCATAGCTACCAACCTACCCTCAAAATCTGGCAAGGATCTATGACGTCTTGCTGAGATATAGCCATAAAGGTGTGCCCAAGGCGACTTTTTGGAACGTCGGAGTTTAAAATTGGCACGACGCGGATTTGTTCCCACGCCTGCAATTCTACTGATAAAATCTTGAAAATATTAATGGAGGGTCTCCTTATAGGGACCTATCTACCTACAAAGTTTCATGTAATTCCATCAATTGGTTATTGAGTTCTAGAAAAGTGCTCTTATCTGAGTTTGAAATTGGCAAAACTTCGCACTGTAAAGTTGCTGACCAATGCTTAGTAAAGTTATGTGTCAGCATGGACCATGCTCATTTAATATATAGACTAGCAAAAACCCTTGCAGACACTGCAAGGAGGAGGAGAAAATGTTAATTGAGAGGTGTACAGATACTGTTAAAAATTTGGTGAAGATTAGCCCATTGGTTGCAGAGCTATGAATATTTCTGTGTAATCATAAGCAGTTATTTTCTTTTTGAGTGAAGATTACATGAATTTATTACATAAGATTAGTCAGATCTGCACTTAAGTATTTTAAAAAGAAAGAGAAATGCATGGCTATCAGTGGTTATTTCAGTATTGTAGTCATCATTGACATGGGAAAAGTCATGTAGTTTTCATTCTCACACCTCCAAATCTGATGAGTGGTTATTGAACTATAAGCAGATTACATAAATGTATTACATAAAATTGGTCAGCAAGTATGTGGTTGTTGAAATCTGTAGTTAAGTATTTTAAAAAGAAAAAGAGAAATATATGGCACAGCTATCAGTCCAACAATACTTCAGTATATACAATGTTCTTGGTTACAGGCTGGGGGGAAGTATGAGTCCAAATGGCCTTGATCCTATTCACTGATGTCACCCTTGATACTGCCACATAAAACTGTCCATGAGTGAAGACAGGAGTCTGCAAAGCCAATCCAACATGCTTCACTGATTGCCCTTGAGACTTGTTGATGGTCATGGCAAAGGCAACACAGACAGGGAACTGACGTCGACGAAGCTGAAATGGGAGCTGGAGGTCTGATGGAGAGAGAGTAATGCGAGGTATAAGGATGCACTGCCCAGCATTGTCCCCACTCAAAAGTCTGACCTCAAGCACCCTCCTGGTCATTTTGGTCAAGATCCCTCTGGTCCCATTGCACACCCCTTGGCCAGGATTGAGGTTCCTCAAGATCATTAAAGGACAGCCAAGCTTCAGAGTCAATTCAGCTAAGGGAAGGCCAGAAGCATTGATGGCATTGAGGTACTCCACAGGATATAGGATTGAGTCCTGCTCATCACCTCTTGATTCAATAGAGTCTGCACAAATAAATGTTTGTGCATCTCCAGGAAAGCTCTGCAGGACATGAGCATTGATCCTGTGTACATCCTCATTTCTGGCAGTGAGCAGCATCCTCTCACAAAAGTAGTTGTCAGGAGGGTGGGGGAGCTGATCAATTTCAGGGTATGTGGAGTGCACCAAGGACTGCAGGCTGTTCTCTGCACAGTGGAAGGAGTCAGGGAGAGTGACATTGTCATCTGTATCTGTGTGTTTCCCATGTCCTACATCCAATTGCCACTGAGCAAAGTCTTGCTCAGCAGCATCCAAGCCCAGCCTCATGTTCCTCTTGAGGGTGATGATGGAGAGCTGCCTCCAGAAGGTAGACCTTTGAATGCAAGCACTCACAATTTGAGGCCTGGAACCTCTGACAATGACTGGCAGAGTCTGCTGGAAATCACCACCAAAGACCACAGTGAGACCTCCAAATAACCTGTCACAGGCCCTAATGTCCTTCAGAGTGTTGTTGACTGCCTCTGGAATGTGATGATGTTGCATGGGCACCTCATCCCAGATGATTAAGTGAGCTGCCTGGAAGAGCTCTGCCTCCATACTATTCCTCTTGATTGCACAGGTAGAGGATTCATGAACCTGAAGTGGAATCTTGAACCTGGAATGGGAAGTCCTTCCACCCTTTAGAAGCAAAGCAGCAATTCCAGAGGAGGCCACACAAATCACAATCTTCCCCTGGGCTCTCAATGCATGACAGAGTGTGTTGTAAACAAAAGTTTTTCCAGTTCCACCAGGGCCATTAAGAAAGAAGCAATGTCCAGACTTGGAGGTGACTGCATCCATGATCTGATCAAATGCATGCCTTTGCTCCTCATTGAGCATGGGAATCTGCTGGTCTGCCAAGCTCTGCTCCTGGACCACATCATAGTCACACTGCTCTGCAATGAGCCTATTGCCCACCAAGTGCTGCCAGTCCATGTGGGGGAGGGGCATGGGAGGATAGTCTGAGAGAGACTTGTTGCTGGAGTGCAGCAAAATGTCAATGAGGTGGAGACCATAATCAAAGGCATCCTCTTCAGTAGGGTTATCCCTGCCAAGTCTCCTAAGGGTATGCCTCAGATCATCACATACAAACTCCCTGAATTGCATCCACAGCTGCTCAGGATGATCAGGCTGACAGTCTCTGAGGATGATGGCAAAGAGAGACCTGAGCTGCTTCCCAGTCTGCATGGTGCTGGCATCCTGCAAACAGAGAATCCACTCATTGTCATCTTCCAAGAACCCTCTAGCCATGCAAGAGGCCTTAAATGTGGGATGGACAGTGCCATTGAAGGTGAGGAGGTCCTCAAAGGATGTAGCACCCTATCAAGCAAATTCATTAGCATTATGAAGCCAATTACAGTGTCAAGGAGACTGTCTGACCTTGACTGCAGTCAACAAAGTCCTGAGGTAGAAGCACTCTCCAGCAGATGGTGGAACATAGTACATTCTCCCAATTGCAAAGCCTCTAGATCTGGGCTTCCACATGTTCCTACTGGCCAACCAAGTAAACCTTTGAGGAAACTCATGGTAGAGAAGGTTCTTGGCATCCTCATATCTGGCATTGGCCTTGAAGTATGCAGTAAGTGTGGTGTCTTTGTCTGCAGCCTTGACAATGACCTCCTGAATGTCTCTCTGCTGGTCTGAGTTCCAAGTGACACATTGCTGGCCAGGAAGGTGGATGGAGAGCCTAACAACATTGGGAATCTCTCCATGCATGTCAAACATCATCAACCTCCAGAAGGCCTCATGAGTGCCCACCCATCTGGCATCCAGGTAGAGCCTGACTTCATCATCACAGGTGCCAAATTGCATAGAGACATGATCATGTTCTTTGTAGATGTACTTGAAAATGTACTTGAAGGACTTGATGCTGATGACACATTCGACATTGAAATGGCACCTGTACTTGTGCAGAAGGAATGGACAGTGTGGCACAACCCAGTGATTATCAACCTGGCATCCCCTCACTTCATGCAGCCTTCCATTATGTCGACGTTGGTAAGCAACATAGGAATCATCAGAGATGGTGGTCTGATCCCTAAAAGGCTTTGGAAAATTCTTAGCACAGCTGCCATTCTCCATGCAAGGGGCATTAGGGTTGAGAGCACCACAGGGACCATGCACCATATACTTTTTCACCAAGGCATACAGCTCTGGATCCTCCTCTGGGTCAGGGAACTCTGCAGAGAGCATAGAATTTACATCCTCTGGAGTGTGCAATTTGTGGTTGTGGTGGAGTATGATGATCATGTGAATATGGGGGAGATTGCGCTTCTGGAACTCAATGGTGTACACATAGGCCTGCACCTCACCAAGAATTTTCTGCTTAGTGATGTCATTAATGAAGTCCTGGACCCTGGCATGGAAGACTCTGGAGACCAAGTCAAATCTCTCTGCAGGTGTCTGGCCTTGGAGGAGAGCTGCCACTACCTCAGGGGAATTGGGATCCACAGTGAAGGTGATAAAGAGATCAGCACCATGGAAATGCCTGTTAATTGCCAGAGCATCCTGACAGTACTGGATCATATTGCGAGTGCTGCCAGAGAAAGAGGAAGGCAGGATGATACGCTGACCCAACTGAGCACTGTCAGTATCAGCATTGGCAACAGCATCCACCAGGCCTTGGTAAACATCAGACCTGATTGACTTCTGGTTGTGGGAGATCCAGTAGAGTCTTGACTGCTCTGTGGCAGCCCACATATCAACCACAAATTCTTGGAAGAGAGCACCTGCTCTGAAGAGATGATCAGACTCATCCACCCTGGGGAAGAGCCTAAAGCGAAAATATTCTGCCTGGGACATATACTTGGGTCTCCTTCTGCTAGTGATTGCATGACCTGTTGCAGCATTTCCAGGCTCCTGTCCAGGAGCATGAAGAGCCTCTTCTCCAAAGTCCACATCCACATTGTCATCAAGTGCAGCAGCTGCAGTCCTAGACCCCCTGCCTGTGGTGCCATACTCCAGCTGAGGGTGCCATCCCAATTGGCCAGTAGGGAAGAGTAGCACAAAATGCAATGAGTGATAGATTGGGTTCATGTCATTGATTTGTCTGAGCCCACCACCTCTGAGGAAGAGAACAATATCCCTTGGCTGCAACTCCTGATCACCATCACCAGGAATGATGACAGCAATCTCATTACATCCAGAGGTAGGAAGGTTGTATCTCCTCCTGTCACAGGTCCTATCAAATCTAAGGCCAATCTGGAAGTTTTGCTCTGCAGTGATATTCCTCAGCTGCTGATATGCTTGCTTGAAGATTGCCACAGAAGGATGGGTCCTGTACAGAATGTTCTGCAAGGTCTGCATTGTATACCTGTCCAACCCAGTGTTGTATTGGGATGCCATGCGATGGTCTAGAGCTTCCATAGGATCATAGATGTAGAGTTGGGCAAAAGCAGGCACAACTCCAGGATTTGGAATGAGAGATCCAGCAATGTGATGCAGAGCTCCCTTGACCTTGTAAACTTTGGGACCATGACCATCATTGAGGGAATTATCCACCCCGAGCCTAATTCCAGGACTCTGACCAACAGAAGTCATGGCCAGAGCATTATTGTACCTCCTGATATTCTTTCTGAAGGCCTTGGAAATGTTATCTTGGCCATGATAGAGCTGATGCAATTCAGGAGGTAGAGGCTGCAGGTGGGGTATGAAGATTTTGCCACTGTAACAGCACATCCCAAACTTAGGGAAGTGGTTGGGTGAATTGACCAGTTTCTCTGATATCCAGTGCAAGGCTCCACATGATGGACAGGGAATGTTCATAGAGCCAAGGTCAGATCTCTGCACCAGGTCATTCCTATTGAATGGTCTTCTTGACAAAGGGAATAGCTGATGAATAGGCTGCAGATCCTGATGAGGTGGCCCTTGAGGTGGCAGTGCAGGTGGAAGGACAGGAGCTGAATGTTGAAGGATTGATGGACCTGGGTGGGGTGGTAGCACAGCATATTGTGCTGCAAGTTCTCCTCCACTCAGAACTGTCCTTGGATGATGCCCTCTGTCTGGGTATGTCTCCAACTCCCTTTCTAACATCCTGGCTTGCCGCTGGATTTCTCGGAGTGCAGCTCTGGCCATTTCAGGTGTATTAGGAGGAGTTACAGACCTGCCAAAGATAGTAAAGACTTGGCCAGAAGTTAAGATCAAAGTGACACTTACATTTTTTGACAAAGGAGGAAAAATACAAAGATAGATACAAATAAAAAATGCAGGCAGATTTCAGAAGAGTCTGAAAAGCACAGACTCAAGTTCAATATAGGTGCAATGGCAGCATGTCAAGTAGAACACACCTTTGAATCAGAGAGCAATGATTTGCACACAAAAGTGATCAAGATTGTTGAAAGTGGCACCTCGTGTGCACACAGACTGAGTCTTCGTCTTTCACCAGCAGTCCTGTCCTCTTAGGCTGCTCTACTCTTTCTTCTTCTTTCACTTCTCAGTCTTCTTCTTTCACCCAGTGGTCCAGTCCTCTTTGGCCACTCTCTACCAGCAAGCCAGGAAGCCAGGAATCCAGACACTCTCTGCAATCCCCTCCTGAGTGTGTCTTTGGGAAATCACCACAAGGCAGTGTCAGTTATATGCTTATTGACCTCTCGTGTCACCCCTTTTCTGCAAGGCAGGTGGAAGTGACTGTGAGAAGGTAGTAAAAGCCAACAGTGAGGAATGAACCTCAAGCTGAGGCAAAACTTAAGCACTGTGACACCTGCAGAGTGTAAGAGGCCCAGTCTGCTCCAAAGGAACAGGGTTTGGCAGCAGCAAACTAAGGCTGTGCAGGTAGGCTTCACACTCAATAGGCTTGTTCACTGAAATCCACACTCAGTCTGAGAAAGCACCAGAGCAGAGAAATAGAACACCCCAGCCAGAGAGGGGCAGGCACGGCACCCCAGCCAGGGAGGGGCAGGCACGGCAGGCACAAAGTTAGAGGAGGACAGGAAAGCAGAGTGGGGTGGGGAGGGTAGGGGCCACAGGAGATGGTGGTGGTGAAGAAGAAGGAGCGGTTCGCACTGGCCCCTTACATCTGCCTTACATCTGCTCACAATTTGTATTACTCCTGTGTCACCTGCTCCTGCCAAAGACAAAGGGGCTAATTTTTTTAAATTTAAATAATTTAACTATTTACATCTGTAGAGAGGGGAGACAGCACCGCCCACCCCTAGGCAAAGAGGGGAGAGAGAGGGCGAGGGTGCCCCCGCGGCCGCCACACCTATCCCCTCCGTCGTCACCGTCCCTGTCGTCGCCCCCGTCGTCGCTCCTGTCGCCATTGTCGTCACCTGGGAGGTGGGAGAAGAGAGACAGGAGGGAGGGAGAGAGGGAGGGCGGAACGCACCAGCCGTCGCCGTCGTCGCCGCCTGTCGCCATCCATCGCCGCTAGCTAACTTATGCCGCCGCGAGGAGAGGGAGAGAGGGAGAGGGAGGAGAGGGAGGCGCGGGAGAGGGAGGAGGGTGAGGTGAGAGGGATAGGGTACCCTGGCGGCCGCCGTCACCGTCGTCACATTGCTGTCCAAAATTGAAAAATTGAAAGAAAAAAAAAAAGCGGACACACCTGGAGAGAGAAGGGGGGAAAGGTGAGGGTGCAGCCTCCGCCGTCGTCATCGTCGTCGCGCCACTGCTGCCGCTGCCGCTGAAGGAGAGGGAGAGTGAGAGCTACCGACGGCGGCGGTTGCCGTTGTCGCAGCCGCCGTCGCCTCCGTCACCGTTGTCGCGGCCGCCGTCGCCTCCATTGCCGTTGTCGCGGCCACCGTCGCCTCCGTCGCCCTCGTCTCTGTCGCCGTTATCGCGGCCGCCGTCGTCTCCGTGGCCGTTGTCGCCTCCACCGTCGCCGCCATGGCCTCCGTCGTCGCTGTCGTCGCCCTGTCGTCGTTCGCCGTCATCGCTTGGGGCAGGGAGGTGAGGAGAGAGAGGAAAGAGATGGAGAAGATGGAAAGGGAAAGGGAGGACGCACCTCGGGGCAGCGGCGGTGTTCCTGCCGTTGCCGCTGACGTCGAGAGGAAGAGAGGAGAGGGAGGGAGAGGCGCCATCGTCTGTCGTCGTCCGGCTTCGTCCGTTACCTGTAAATAGTGAAATAAAAATAAAAAAGTGAAATGAAAATGAAAAAGATATGGGGGAGGGCGCACCTGGTAGTTCCCACCCGTCGCCGCCGTTGTCGTCTGGGGAGTGGGAGGGGAGAGAGAGGGGAGGGTAGAGAGAGGAAGGAGAGAGAGAGGGAGGAGAGGGTGAGGGTGCTCCCACCGCCGCTGCCATTGCTGCCGCTGCTGCTGTTGCCGCCACCGCTGTTGCCGCCGTCGCCGTCTGGGGGAAAGAAGAGAGGGGGGAGAGAGAAGGAGAGAGGGGGAGAGGGGGAGAGAGAGGAGGAAGAGGAGAGAAAGAAAGGATACGGCGGCGGGGGCGGCCGCTCTCGCCGTCGTCGCGTCGCTGTCCGAAAATTAAAACCAAAAAAACAAACTCACAAAAAAACAAAAAAAGCAGCGGACGTACCCTCGACGTCGTCGCCATCACCCCCCTTACCCCATCATCACCCCCCTTTCCCCATCACTCTCCTTCTCTCGCCTTTCTCCCGTTCCGCCACCGCCGCCGTCACCAGGGAACGCCTTTCTCCCGTTCCGCCACCGCCGCCGTCACCAGGGAAAGGGAGAGGGGGCCTAGGGAGAGGCCGAGCCTGCCGCCGCGAGGAGACGGAGAGCGGGATAGGGAGGTGAGGGAGAAGAAGGTGAGGGAGAAGAAGGTGAGGGAGGAGGGTGAAGTGAGGGAGAGAGGGTACCGGCGCCGTCGCCGCCGCCGTCACCATCGTCGCGTCGCTGTCCAAAATGAAAAAATGAAAGAAAAAAAAACGGAAAATACAGCGGACGTACCGGTCCCTCGACATCGTCGCCGTCACCCACCTATCCCCCTTTCATCTTTCGCCTTACCCTCCTCATCGTTAGTTACGCCGTCGCCGCCATCGCCGTCGTCGTCTCCCGGAAGGAAAAGGGGCTGAAAAAGAAAGAGGGGCCAAAGGAGAGGCCGAGGGTGCCGCTGCGAGCAGAGGGAGAGCGGGAATGAGAGGGAGGAGGGAGAAGGGAGAGAGATAGGGTACCGCGTCGGCCACCGTCACCGTCGTCGCACCGCTGTCCGACAATTAAAAATGAGAAATAAAGAAAATGAAGCAGACTTACCTGTCCCTCGATGTCGTCGCCGTCACCCCCCCTTTCCCCCCTTCTTCTCTCGCCTTACCGTCGTCGTGGTTGGTTACGCCGCCCTCGCCATCGCCGTCGCCGTCTCCTGGAAGAAAAAAGGGGCTAAGAAAAAAAAACCCAAATGTAATGAAATTGTGGTACAATTTCCTTGGTGACCCCTCACAGAGGGTTATTACAAAGTTTGGGAGGGAGGGGAGTAGTGAGTGAGGAGGGGTGAGCGACGTGAAGTGAGCGAGGGAGGTGGGGGAGACGAAGAGGAGGGGAATAGGGGTGGCAACCGCAAGCCGCGTTGTGGCCGGCCCAAATGATGACATCACATGACCCCCAAAATTTCGAAAATTTCCCTCATTTTCACCCTCACAGCTCAATTACAGCATGTCAAGTCATAGAAATAGTACAGGGGACAGATCTTATAAGGGCCTACAACTTTGCCACTTGGACCTTGAATGGATTCTTGCTCTGTGTAGATCTAAAAAATGAGGCAGCTGAGTTTGAAATGCCCCCAAGAAGCGAATGGGCTCCCCTGCCTTTGCAAATGTAGGTCCAATCCTGAAAATATTTAGGGAGCCTAATTATATATGGACCTACCTGCAGACCAAGTCCCATGGGAATCCATATAGTAGGTTGAGTGACTTAGACTGAATTTTAAGTGGGGGGGGGAGATCCATGCGACGTTTTGGAACGTCGGAGTTCGAAATGAGCCCGACGCAGATGGGTTCCCACACCTGCAGTTCAACTGATAAGTTTTATGTGGCAGTATCAAGGGTGACATCAGTGAATAGGATCAAGGCCATTTGGACTCATACTTCCCCCCAGCCTGTAACCAAGAACATTGTATATACTGAAATCCTGAGAATATTCAGGGAGGGTCTCCTGATAGGGGCCCATGTCCCTATCCAATTTCATCCATTTCCATGCATGGGTTGTGGAGGGGTAAGGAAATGCTCCCCCTAGCTGAGTTTAAAAGCCCCAAAAAAGGCGATGGGGTTCCCCAGCCTCTGGAAAAACTGGTCAAATCCTAGAAAAAATTTATGGACCCTAATGACATGGGGACCTCACCCACAGACCCAGTTTGAAGTGAATCCATGTACTGAAATGGGGGAGAACCTGAGTTTCAAATAGCTGCTGAGTCAGAAATTACAAATAAGCACTTTCCCACGGTCGTCCTCATTTAATAAGGAGACTAGCAAAAACCCTTGCAGACACTGCAAGGAGGAAGAGAAAATGTTAATTGAGTGGTGTACAGATACTGTTAAAAAATTGGTGAAGATTGGCCCAGTCGTTGCTGAGCTATGAATATTTCAGTATTGTAGTCTTTGTTGATATGGGAATTTTCATTCCCACACCTCTTTGTACTTTAGCATTCTTGGACAACAGGACAATGCACTCAATGTGTGCACTTGAATCTTTTAAAAAGAAAGAGAAATACATGGCTATCAGTCCAATAATACTTCAGTATATACAATGTTCTTGGTCACAGGCTGAGGGGAACTGGGGAAGTATAAATCCAACTGTCCAAATG
Organism: Clavaria fumosa; assembly: GCA_951802425.1. NCBI lineage: Eukaryota > Fungi > Basidiomycota > Agaricomycetes > Agaricales > Clavariaceae > Clavaria > Clavaria fumosa. The sequence goes on along the minus strand of OX637795.1, from coordinate 4,222,551 downwards.
GAGAAATGTTAGTTGAGTGACGATTGGCCCAGTGCTTTATTTTAGTACTTCACCATTCTTGGACAATGCATTTGATGTGTGCACTTGCAGCAAGGGGTACCCATTCAATGTGTATATTTAACATACAGATGGATGCTGTGAAAATTTGGTGAAAATAAGTGCAGTGGTTGCAGAGATCTGAATATATAAGCATTTGTGCATACTCTTGCAGATACCCTGCGCACACCCCCCTCAAGCACCCCTCACCCTCACCCTTTGCCCAATCCACCCCTTGCTCAAATTCACACACCCCTTGCCATTGCACCACTGTAGTTAATTTTGCAAAACATTTGTCTTTGCCTCAACTTCCTTAATCATACCCTCACCATCCTCATGTTCATCCATCACCAACTTCAGATATCTTGTTCAGACTTAGATTTGCACAAAGGAATTGATTTACTGTAAACTTATTGACAATATCTAATTTTACTTGCAGTAGAAAACTAAAATACAACAAAGAGGGAGACAGAGAGCAGAAGGGAGGGCAAAGAGGGAAGGAGGAGAAGAGAGAAAGAAGACAGAAAGGGCAAAGGGGGAGAGGGCAGAGACAGGGAGATGGGAAGGCAGAAACCTGGCACCCCATTGCTGCCAAGACTTGGGTTTACAAACTCAAGCACTAAAATATTCACAATATTCACCAAATTTTTTGGGGCATCTCTACACCACTTGACTAACATTCTGCAAGGGTATGAGGGTGATGAGGGTTATTAGTTAAATGCAAGTACTAAGATATTCATATCTCAACAACCACTGGGCCAATCTTCACCAAATGTTTTAGGGTACACATGCATACACTCATCTATACATGTGCCTTTGCCCTGACATGACCCTCATGTCTATCCATCACCAAATATCAGATATCTCATTCAGACTTAGATTTGCACAAAGGAATTGGTTCAAGAGATTTATTGACAATATCTTATTATACATGCAGTAGAAAACTAAAATACAATAAAGAGGGAGACAGGGAGAAGAGAAAAGAGAGACAAAGAAGGGGAGAGGGAGAGATGTGAGGGCAAACAGGGAGACAGAGCAGAGAAGGCAAAGGGAGGGAGGGGAGAGGGGAGACAGAAAAGGGGAGAAGGGGGACAGAAAAGGGGAAAAGGGGGACAAAGAAGGGGAGAGGGGGAGAAGGGTGACAGCAAAGAGGAGAGGGGAAACAGGGAGAGGGAGGGAAGGCGCACCTGGCAGCTTATCGCAGCTGCCGTCCTCGTCGGCCCCGTCCTCATCATTCCTCGTCGGCCCTGTCCTCATCGGCCCCGTCCTCGTCGGCCCCGTCCTCGTCGTCGTTCTCGTTGTTGCACCGCCGCTGAAGAGAGAGGGGAGAGAGGGTATCCGCCACCACCGTCGTCGTCATCGTCGTCGCGCTGCCGCTGAAGGGGAGGGAGAGTGAGAGCCGCCGACGGCGTCGGTTACCGTTGTCGCCGCTGCCATCGCCGTCGCATCCGTCGCCATTGTCGCCGCCGCCGCCACCGTCGCCATCGCCTCCGTCGCCGCTGTCGTCGCCCTGTTGTCGCCGTTGTCGCTGGGGGGAAGGCAGGAGAGGGAGAGAGAAGGGAGAGGGAGAGAAGAGGGAGAGAGGAGGGGGAGACGCACCCAGGGGCTGCGGAGGCATTGCCGCCGCTGCCGCCGCCGCTCTCGTCATTGCCGTCGTCATGGCAGGGAGGAGAGGAGGGAGAGGAGGGAAAGAGGGAGAGGAGGGAGAAGAGGGAGAGGAGGGAGAAGAGGGAGAGGGAGAAGAGGGAGAAGAGGGAAAGGGAAAGGGAGGACGCACCTGGGGGCACCGGCGGCGTTGCCGCCACTGCCGCTGACGCCGCCGCTGCTGTCGTTGTCGCCGTCGTCACTTGGGGGCAGGGAAGAGAGAGGGAGAGGGAGGGAGGGAGAGAGGGAAAGAGGGAGAGGGAGGGAGAGAGGGAGAGAGGGAGAGGGAGGGAGAGAGGGAAAGAGGGAGAGGGAGAGAGAGGGCGCCGCCCGCCGCCGTCATTGCTGCCGCGGTCGAGAGGGAGAGAGGAGAGCGGGGTGAGCCGCCGTCGCCGTCGCCGTCACCGTCGCCATCATCGGGTGAGGGAAGGGAGAGAGGAGAGCGGGGTGAGCCGCCGTCGCCGTTGTCGCCGCTGTCGAGAGGGAGAGGGGAGAGCCGCCGTCACCGCCGCCATCGTCGTCGCTGGGGGGAGGGAGAGGAAGCCGCCGCCGCCGTCCTCACCGTTGTTGCTATAAAAGTAAAAGCAGGGGAAAAGGAGAGGGTGCGCACTTGGCAGCCTACCCCGCCACTGTCACCGTCGTCGTCACCCCCGTCGTCGCCATCGTCCCCGTTGCCCCCGTCGTCTCCGTCTTCGTCGTTGCCCTGTCGCCGCCGCCGTCACCGCCACCGTAGAGGAGAGAGAAGAGAGGGGGAGTGGAGAGGGGGAGAGAGAAGGATGGCCACTCGTTTTCGTTGTTGTCGTCGCAGCCACGGCCGCCGAGGCCCTGAAGAAGAAAAAAATAGATAAAATTAAAATTGAAAAATAGATAAAAGTTAACGGGACGCACCTGCGCCCCATCTTACCCACTTATGTTGTCTCACCTTACCCCTCGTCGTTGGTTATGCCGCCGCTACCATCGCCGTCACCGGGGAAAGGGAGAGGGGCCGAGGGAGACGCCGAGAGTGCCGCCGCGAGGAGAGGGAAAGAGGGAAATGGAGAAGAGGGAGGAGAAGGAGAGAGGGGGGGAAAGGGGAGAGTGTGTGTGTACCGGGCCCCCCGCCGCCGCCGTCGCCGTCATCGCGTCGCTGTCCGAAAATTAAAACGAAAAATGAAAATAAATTAAAGTGCAGGGCACGTACCAGTCCCTCAACGTTGTCGCCGTCACCCCCCCTTCCTCCCTTCTTCTCTCGCCTTAACCCCCTCGTGGTTGGTTATGCCGCTGCCACCATCGCCGCCGCTGTCGCCCCGCCGTCTCCTGGAAGAAAAAGGGGCTGAAAAGAAAAAACCAAACAGTAACGAAATAACAGTACAATTACCCTGACAACCCACAGAGGGTTATCAGAAAGTTTGGGAGGGAGGGGAGTAGTGAGTGGGGAGGGGTGAGCGAGGTGGAGTGAGCAAGAGACGAAGAGGAGGGGTGGCAACTGAGGGGGAGAGAAGAGAGGGAGGAGAAGGAGGGAGAGGAGGGAGAGGAGAGAGAGAGAGGGTAGGGCCGCTGCCGCCGCCGTCGTCGCGTCGCCGTCCGGGGGTTAAAAATGAAAAATGAATAAAATAAAATAATCGACGGGACGTACCAGTCCCTCGGCGTCGTCGCCGTCATCCCCCCTTCCCCCCTTCTTCTGTCGCCTTACCCTCATCGTCGTTCGTTACCCCGCCCTCGCCATCGCCGTCGCTGTTTCCTGGAAGAAAAAGGGGCTGAGAAAAAAAAAAAGATTTTAAAAAACATCAATGACAGTAAAATTACCTTACTGACAACCCACAGAGGGTTATTGGAAAGTTTGGGAGGGAGGGGAGTAGTGAGTGGGGAGGGGTGAGCGACGTGGAAGGAGCGAGGATGGTGGGGGAGACGAAGAGCAGGGGATAGGGGTTGCGACCGCAAGCCGCGTTGTTGCCGCCCCAACCACGGCGTCACATGACCCTGAAAAATATGGATTTTTTCTGTCATTTTCACCCTCACAGCTCAAGTAAACCATGTAAAATCATGGAAATATTAAGGAACCTTGGTATTATTGGTAGAGTCATGTAGAAATAAATTGGTGATACACCTGGTCATAAGTAAGGAGTTACATGGCTTACAATGTACAGAGACATAGTAAATAAGACTTTCACACTTCAAACATCCATGCATTGGTTAAATTTTTTTTAACAGAGGACAGATGTCATAGGGACCTTCAACTTTGACAATTGGACCTTGAATGGAATCTTGCTGTGTGTGGATCTAAAAATCCCCAAAGCACCAAATGGAACACTGTTGGTGAGGCAGCTGAGTTTGAAATGCCCCCCAAAAAGCGAATGGGCTCCCCTGCCTTTGCAAAAATAGGTCCAATCCTGAAAGTATTTATGTAGCCTAATTAGATATGGACCTACCTGCACACCAAGTTTCATAGGAATCCATGCAGTACTGTAGGTTGAGTGAGTTAAATACTGGATTTGAAGTGGGGGGTGGGTGGGATCCATGCGACGTTTTGGAACGTCGGAGTTGGAAATTGGCCCGACGCGGATGGGTTCCCACGCCTGCAGTTCGACTGATAAAATCCTGAAAATATTCAGGGAGGGTCTCCTGATAGGGGCCCATGTACCTATCCAATTTCATCCATTTCCATGCATGGGTGGTGGAGGGGTTTGGAAAAGTCAAATGGTCCCCTTAGCTGAGTTTAAAACCCCCAAGAATGCGATGGGGTTCCCCAGGCTCTGGAGAAACAGGTAAAATCCTAGAAAAATTTATGGACCCTAATGACATGGGGACCTAACCCACAGACCCACTTTGAAGGGGATCCATGTAGTGAAGTGAGGGAGAACCTGACTTTCAAATGGCTGCTGAGTCAAAAATTACCAATAAGCATAGCCGCCGGACCGTCCTCGTTTAATAAAGAGACTAGCAAAAACCCTTGCAGACACTGCAAGGAGCAAGAGAAATCTTAGTTGAGTAGTGTAGAGATACCCTAAAAATTTGGTGAAGATTGGCCCAGTGGTTGTTGAGATATGAATATTTTGGTATTTAAGTTTTGTAGTCTCAATTATACTGCCAGGACATGCCAGAACAAAAGCTCATAACTCTCATAACCCTCATAACCCTCATAACTCTCATAACCCTCATCACCTTTATAACACTTATAGCCCACATAACCCTTATAACCCAATCCTGCACACCCATTCACACCCCTCACTCACCATTACCTTACCCTACCTCATTCAACCTCACCATCACACATGCTCACTAATCCCTCACTGACTGACTCACACACCTTCTCTCACTCACCCCCACTCACACTCACTCAATCATGTTCACCCTCATATACTCTCAGCCACCTTCCTCCCACTTCCCCATGCTCAGTCACCCTAACTGCCACATTTTACTTGCCCTCACAATCATCATCAGTCATACCCTTGCTCACACTTCCCTTTCACCCTCACACCCCTTCATACCCATCATGCCCTCATGCCCTCACCTCCCCCCAAACTCCCCACATGCTTAGCACCTTCACCCATACTAACTCACCTACACCCACTCTTGTCTGGTAACCCATCACCCCCTCATACCCCCTCCCAACACTTCCTCTCCCCTTCATACCCCCTCACACCCCCTCACCTGCCATCACCCCCCTCACCCCCTCTCACTCTCTCACCCCCTCCACTCGCCCTCAATCCCCCTCACTCTCACCATCTTGCCCATACACCCTCCCCTCACACTCTCTGCCCAAACCCCATGCATCATTCACTCTGGCTGCCCTTCACAACCCCTCACCACACCCCTCACACACCCCTCACACCTCCTCACTTGCCCTCACACCCTTACACCCCCCTCACACCCTCACAATCCCCCTTCACTCCCCCTTCACTTCCCCTTAACTCCCTCACTCTCACCTCCTTGCCCATCCCCTTCCCTTGCCCTCACTCTCTGCCCAAATCCCATGCATTATTCATTCTGGCTACCCTTCACACCCACCTTACACCCCCTCACACCCTCATCCTCTCACACCCTCTCCCTCACATCCCCTCACACCCCCTTTACTCCCCTCACACCCCTTACTCTCACACACTCTCTTTGCCCATACATCCTCACTCCACTCCACCACCCTGCCCATCCACCCCCCCTTCTTGCCTGTACACCCTCCCCTCACTCCATCACCCCCCTCCACCACTTCCTTGCACATCCATCTCTGACAATCAGCTTCACTCTCAGTGTTGCCACAATAGGAAGTCTTGAATGCAACAGCCACAATTTTGCTTCTTGCACCTCCATTAAATTAGGTAAATTCATGTAAATATTACTCTAGACACTACCCATAGCTACCCACATACCCCCAAAATTTGGCAAAGATCCATGAAGGGATTGCTGAGATATAGCCATAAAGGTTTGTCCAAGGCGACTTTCTGGAACGTCGGAGTTTAAAATTGGCACGACGCGGATTTGTTCTCACGCCTGCAATTCTAACAATAAAATCCTGAAAATATTAATCTAAGCCAAACTAATAGGCATCTATAACCTATCAAAATTTGAACAAATTTCATTCAGTGGTTGCTGAGAAGTGATACCTCTGTCATGGTCAAGTATTGCCAGTGAATGGTGCTGAGTTTGAAATTGGCAAAACTTCGTTTGTGCCAACTTCCTTAATCATACCCTCACCATCTTCATGTCCATCCATCACCAACTTCAGATATCTTGTTCAGACTTAGATTTGCACAAAGGAATTGATTTACTGTAAACTTATTGACAATATCTAATTTTACTTGCTGTAGAAAACTAAAACATAACAAAGAGGGAGACAGAGAGCAGAAGGGAGGGCAAAGAGGGAAGGAGGAGAAGAGAGAAAGAAGACAGAAAGGGCAAAGGGGGAGAGGGCAGAGACAGGGAGATGGAGATGGAGATGGGAAGGCATAGAATTGAAAGGAAAAAAGGGAGACAATGCACCTGGCACCCCATTGCTGCCATTGCAGCCACTACCACACTCTATACACATGTATACACTCATCTGTATGTGTACCTTTGCCCTGACTACACCCTCATCACCCTCATGTCCATCCATCACCATTATCAGATCTCTCATTCAGACTTAGATTTGCATGTTCAAGAGTTTTATTGACAATATCTAACTACACATGCAGTAGAAAACTAAAATACAATAGAGAGGGGGACAGAGAGAAGAGAGAAGAGAGACAAAGAAGGGGAGAGGGGGAGAAGGGAGGGGAAAGAGCAGAGAAGGGAAAGGAGACAGAAAAGGGGAGAAGAGGGACAGAAAAGGGGAAAAGGAGGACAAAGAAGGAGAGGGAGAGAAGTGAGGGCAAAGAGGGGAAACAGGGAGAGGGAGGGATGGCGCACCTGACAGCCTATCGTGGCTGCCGTCCTCGTCGACCCCATCGTCGTTGTGCCACCGCTGAAGAGAGGGAGAGAGGGAGGGGAGAGAGAAGGGGGGGAAGGTGAGGGTGCAGCCACCGCCGTCGTCATCGTCGTCGCGCCGCTGCTGCCGCTGCCGATGGCGGCGGTGGCCGTTGTCGCACCCGCCGTCACCACCGTTGCCGTTGTCGCAGCCGCTGTCACCTCCGTCGCCGTTGTCGTGGCCGCCGTCCCCTCCGTCGCCGTTGTCGCGTCCGCCGTCCCCTCCGTCGCCGTTGTCGCGGCCGCCGTCCCCTCTGTCGCCGTTGTCGCGGTCACCGTCGCCTCCGTCGCCGTTGTCGCGGCCGACGTCGCCTCCGTCGCCGTTATCGCCGCCGCCGTTGCCGCTGTCGTCGCCCTGTCGTCGCCGTCGTCTCTGGAGGGAAGGAAGGAGAGGGAGAGAGAAGGGAGAGGGAGAGAAGAGGGAGAGGAGAGGGAGGGGGAACGCACCTAGGGGCAGCGGAGGCGTTGCCGCCACTGCCGCCATCCCTGTCGTTATTCCCGTCATCATGGCAGGGAGGAGAGGAGGGAGAGGAGGGAGAGGAGGGAAAGAGGGAGAAGAGGGAAGGGCAAAGGGAGGACGCACCTGGGGGCAGCGGTGGCGTTGCCGCCACTGCCGCTGACGCCGCCGCTGCTGTCGTTGTCGCCATCGTCACTTGGGGGCAGGGAAGAGAGGGGGGAGAGGGGGAGAAAGAGAGAGAAGGGGGAGAGGGAGAGCCGCTGTCGTGGCCGTCGTCTCCTGGAAGGAAAAGAGGCTGAAAAAAAAAGAGGGGAAAAAGGGGGGGACGCACCCTGGGGACCCCTTCGCTGCCAGAAGAGAGGGAGAGGGAGAGAAGGAGAGAGAGCGGAAGAGAAGAGAGGGAGAATGGGTGCCCCCGTCGCCATCGTCGCGTCGCTGTCCAGAAATGAAAAGTAAAAAATTGAAGAAAAAAAATTTGAAGAGAAAAATGAAAAGAGAGGGCGCACGATACGCCGCCGCCGCCGCTGCCGTTGCCATCGTCGGAGAAAGGGAGAGGGGCCCAGGGAGAGGGCGATGGACCCGCGGCGAGGAGAGGGACAGAGGGAGATGGGGAAATGGGGGAGAAGGAGAGAGGGGAGGGAGATGGGAGAGAGAGAGGGAAGCGGGCCCGCCGCCGCCGCTGTCGCCGTCGTCGCGTCACTGTCCAAAAATCAAAAAAGTAAGTAAATGGGAGAGGGAGAGAAGAGAGGGCGAAGAGGAGAGAGGAAACAGGGAGAGGGAGGGAGGGCGCACCTGGCAGTCTATCGCGGCCGCCGCCCATCGGTCCCGTCGGCGTCCTTGTTGTTGTTGCCCCTCCCGCCACCGTCGTCGTTGCACTGCTGCTGAAGAGAGGGAGAGAGGGAGGGGAGAGAGAGGGGGGGAGGGTGAGGGTGCCGCCCCCGCCGTCGTCATCGTCATCGCGCCGGAGAGGGCGAGGGTGCGCCCGCCGCCGCCGCCACACCTATCGCCTCCGTCGTCACCGTCCCGTCATCGCCCCCGTCGCCGCCCCTCTCGCCGTTGTCATCGCTGGGGAGGTGGGAGAAGGGAGAGAGAAGGGAGGGAGAGAGGGAGAGGGGAGAGGTTCCCCCCCCCCGTCGTCGCTGTCACCCCCGAGGGTACCGCGGTGGCGGCGGCGGCCGTCGCCATCGTTGTGTCGCGAAAGGTGGGGAGGACACACCTAGGCCTGGGAGGGGAGGGCGAGGGTGCCCCCGCCGCCGCTACAGCTATCGCCTCCGTCGTTGGAAGGGACACACCGCCGTCGTCGCCTGGGGGAAGGGAGAGGGGCCTATGGAGATGGCAAGGGTGCTACCCCGAGGAGACGGAGAGAAGGAGAGGGAGGAGAGGGAGGAGAGAGGGAGGAGAGGGAGGAGAGAGGGAGGAGAGGGAGGAGAAGGAGGGAGAGGAGAGAGAGGAGAGAGAGAGAAGGTGGCGCGGCGGCCGTGACGGCCGTCGTCGTCGTGTCGCTGTCCGAAAATAAAAAATGAAAAAAATGAAAATCGACGGAACGTACCTGTACGTCGACGTCGTCGCCATCGGCCCCCTTTCCCCCCTTTCTCCTGTCGCCGTACCCCCATCGTACCCCCATCGTCGTTCGTTACGCCGCCGCCGCCAGCGCCGTCGCCGTCTCCTGGAAGAAAAGGGGCTAAAAAAAAAAGAAAGAAAAAAAGAAGAAAAAAAGTACAATTACCTTACTGACCACCCACAGAGGGTGATGAGAAACTTTGGGAGGCAGGGGAGTAGCGCCGCCGCCGCCATCGCCGTCGCCGTCGCCGTCTCCTGGTAGAAAAAGGGGCTAAGTTAAAAAAAAACCGAAAAATAATTGAATAATGGTACTATTACCTTCGTCACAACTCACAGAGGGTTATTAGAGAGTTTGCGAGGGAGGGGAGTAGTGAGTGGGGAGGGGGGACCGATGTGGAGAGAGCGAGGTAGGTGGGGAGATGAAGAGGAGGGGAAGAGGGGTGGCAAACCGCAAGCCGCGTCGTTGCCGGCCCAAAGAACCATGTCACATGACCCGAATAAATACAGAACGTATCCGTCACCTTCACCCTCACAGCTCAAGTAAACCATGTAAAATCATAGAAATATTAAGGAACCTTGGTATTATTGGTAAAGTCATGTAGGAATAAATTGGTGATGGACTTTGTAATCAGCCATGCAGGTACATGGCTTACAATGTACAGAGACACAGTAAATAAGACTTTCACACTTCAATCATCCATGGACTGATTGAAATTTTTTTAAAGGGGACAGATGTCATAGGGGCCTACAACTTTGCCACTTAGACCTTGAATGGATTCATGCTCTGTGTGGATCTAAAAATCCCCAAAGCACCAAATGGAACACTTTTGGTGAGACAGCTGAGTTTGAAATGCTCCCAAAAAGCGAATTGGCTCCCCTGCCCTCCCAAAAATACATCCAAACCTGAAAATATTAACTGAGCCTAATTAGATATGGACCTACCTGCAGACCAAGTTTCATGGGAATCCATGTAGTAGATTGAGTCAGTTATACTGGATTTAAAAGTGGGAGGTGGGTGATGCATGCGACGTTTTGGAACGTCGGAGTTTGAAATTGGCCCGACGCGGATTGGTTCCCATCCCTGCAGTTCAACTGATAAAATCCTGAAAATATTCAGGGAGGGTCTCCTGATAGGGGCCCATGTACCTATCCAATTTCATCCATTTCCATGCATGGGTTGTGGAGGGGTTTGGAAAAGTCAAATGGTCCCCTTAGCTGAGTTTAAAACCCCCAAAAATGCGATGGGGTTCCCCAGCCTCTGGAAAAACAGGTAAAATCCTAGAAAAATTTATGGACCCTAATGACATGGGGACCTAACCTACAGACCCACTTTGAAGGGGATCCATGTAGTGAAGTGAGGGAGAACCTGAGTTTCAAATGGCTGCTGAGTCAAAAATTACAAATAAGCATAGCCACCAGACCGTCCTCGTTTAATAAAGAGACTAGCAAAAACCCTTGCAGACACTGCAAGGAGGAGGAGAAAATGTTAGGGTGAGGTCCCCATGTCATTAGGGTCCATGAATTTTTTCTAGGATTTTACCAGTTTTTCCAGAGGCTGGGGAACCCCATCGCCTTTTTTGGGGCTTTTAAACTCAGCTAGGGGGACCATTTCCTTACCCCTCCACAACCCATGCATGGAAATGGATGAAATTGGATAAGTACATGGGCCCCTATCAGGAGACCCTCCCTGAATATTCCCAGGATTTTATCAGTTGAACTGCAGGTGTGGGAACCCATCTGCATCAGGCTCATTTCGAACTCCGACGTTCCAAAACGTCGCATGGATCTCCCCCCTCCCCACTTAAATTCAGTCTAAGTCACTCAACCTACTATATGGATTCCCATGGGACTTGGTCTGCAGGTAGGTCCATATATAATTAGGCTCCCTAAATATTTTCAGGATTGGACCTACATTTGCAAAGGCAGGGGAGCCCATTCGCTTCTTGGGGGCATTTCAAACTCAGCTGCCTCATTTTTTAGATCTACACAGAGCAAGAATCCATTCAAGGTCCAAGTGGCAAAGTTGTAGGCCCTTATAAGATCTGTCCCCTGTACTATTTCTATGACTTGACATGCTGTAATTGAGCTGTGAGGGTGAAAATGAGGGAAATTTTCGAAATTTTGGGGGTCATGTGATGTCGTCATTTGGGCCGGCCACAACGCGGCTTGCGGTTGCCACCCCTATTCCCCTCCTCTTCGTCTCCCCCACCTCCCTCGCTCACTTCATGTCGCTCACCCCTCCTCACTCACTACTCCCCTCCCTCCCAAACTTTGTAATAACCCTCTGTGAGGGGTCACCAAGGAAATTGTACCACAATTTCATTACATTTGGGTTTTTTTTTCTTAGCCCCTTTTTTCCTTCCAGGAGACGGTGACGGCGATGGCGAGGGCGGCGTAACCAACCACGACGACGGTAAGGCGAGAGAAGAAGGGGGGAAAGGGGGGGTGACGGCGACGACATCGAGGGACAGGTAAGTCTGCTTCATTTTCTTTATTTCTCATTTTTAATTGTCGGACAGCAGTGTGACGACGGTGACGGTGGCCGACGCAGTACCCTATCTCTCTCCCTTCTCCCTCCTCCCTCTCATTCCCGCTCTCCCTCTGCTCGCAGCGGCACCCTCGGCCTCTCCTTTGGCCTTTCTTTTTCAGCCCCTTTTCCTTCCGGGAGACGATGACGGTGATGGCGGTGACGGCGTAACTAACGACGAGGAGGGTAAGGCGAAAGATGAAAGGGGGATAGGTGGGTGACAGCGACGATGTCGAGGGACCGGTACGTCCGCTGTATTTTCCGTTTTTTTTTCTTTCATTTTTTCATTTTGGACAGCGACGCCGTCAGCGCCGGTACCCTCTCTCCCTCACTTCACCCTCCTCCCTCACCTTCTTCTCCCTCACCTTCTTCTCCCTCACCTCCCTATCCCGCTCTCCGTCTCCTCGCGGCGGCAGGCTCGGCCTCTCCCTAGGCCCCCTCTCCCTTTCCCTGGTGACGGCGGTGGCGGTGGAACGGGAGAAAGGCGAGAGAAGGAGAGTGATGGGGAAAGGGGGGTGATGATGGGGTAAAGGGGGTGATGGCGACGACGTCGAGGGTACGTCCGCTGCTTTTTTTGTTTTTTTTTGGGTTTGTTTTTTTGGTTTTTAATTTTCGGACAGTGACGCGACGACGGCGAGAGCGGCCGCCCCCGCCGCCGTATCCTTTCTTTCTCTCCTCTTCCTCCTCTCTCTCCCCCTCTCCCCCTCTCTCCTTCTCTCTCCCCCCTCTCTTCTTTCCCCCAGATGGCGACGGCGGCAACAGCGGTGGCGGCAACAGCAGCAGCGGCAGCAATGGCAGCGGCGGTGGGAGCACCCTCACCCTCTCCTCCCTCTCTCTCTCCTTCCTCTCTCTACCCTCCCCTCTCTCTCCCCTCCCACTCCCCAGACGACAACGGCGGCGACGGGTGGGAACTACCAGGTGCGCCCTCCCCCATATCTTTTTCATTTTCATTTCACTTTTTTATTTTTATTTCACTATTTACAGGTAACGGACGACGTCGGACGACGACAGACGATGGCGCCTCTCCCTCCCTCTCCTCTCTTCCTCTCGACGTCAGCGGCAACGGCAGGAACACCGCCGCTGCCCCGAGGTGCGTCCTCCCTTTCCCTTTCCATCTTCTCCATCTCTTTCCTCTCTCTCCTCACCTCCCTGCCCCAAGCGATGACGGCGAATGACGACAGGGCGACGACAGCGACGATGGAGGCCATGGCGGCGACGGTGGAGGCGACAACGGCCACGGAGACGACGGCGGCTGCGACAACGGCGACAGAGACGAGGGCGACAGAGGCGACGGTGGCCGCGACAACGGCAATGGAGGCGACGGCGGCCGTGACAACGGTGACGGAGGCGACGGCGGCTGCGACAACGGCAACCGCCGCCGTCGGTAGCTCTCACTCTCCCTCTCCTTCAGCGGCAGCGGCAGCAGTGGCGCGACGACGATGACGACGGCGGAGGCTGCACCCTCACCTTTCCCCCCTTCTCTCTCCAGGTGTGTCCGCTTTTTTTTTTTTCTTTCAATTTTTCAATTTTGGACAGCAATGTGACGACGGTGACGGCGGCGGCCAGGGTACCCTATCCCTCTCACCTCACCCTCCTCCCTCTCCCGCGCCTCCCTCTCCTCCCTCTCCCTCTCTCCCTCTCCTTGCGGCGGCATAAGTTAGCTAGCGGCGATGGATGGCGACAGGCGGCGACGACGGCGACGGCTGGTGCGTTCCGCCCTCCCTCTCTCCCTCCCTCCTGTCTCTCTTCTCCCACCTCCCCAGTGACGACAATGGCGACAGGAGCGACGACGGGGGCGACGACAGGGACGGTGACGACGGAGGGGATAGGTGTGGCGGCCGCGGGGGCACCCTCGCCCTCTCTCTCCCCTCTTTCTCCCTCCCCACTCCCCTCTCTCCCTCTCGATAGCGGTAACAACGAGGGCAGCAGCGGCGGCGACGTGAGCGACGTTGCCTAGGGGTGGGTGGTGCTGTCTCCCCTCTCTACAGATGTAAATAGTTAAATTATTTAAATTTAAAAAAATTAGCCCCTTTGTCTTTGGGAGGAGCAGGTGACACAGGAGTAATACAAATTGTGAGCAGATGTAAGGGGCCAGTGCGAACCGCTCCTTCTTCTTCACCACCACCATCTCCTGTGGCCCCTACCCTCCCCACCCCACTCTGCTTTCCTGTCCTCCTCTAACTTTGTGCCTGCCATGCCTGCCCTTCCCTGGCTGGGGTGCCGTGCCTGCCCCTCTCTGGCTGGGGTGTTCTATCTCTCTGCTCTGGTGCTTTCTCAGACTGAGTGTGGATTTCAGTGAACAAGCCTATTGAGTGTGAAGCCTACCTGCACAGCCTTAGTTTGCTGCTGCCAAACCCTGTTCCTTTGGAGCAGACTGGGCCTCTTACACTCTGCAGGTGTCACAGTGCTTAAGTTTTGCCTCAGCTTGAGGTTCATTCCTCACTGTTGGCTTTTACTACCTTCTCACAGTCACTTCCACCTGCCTTGCAGAAAAGGGGTGACACGAGAGGTCAATAAGCATATAACTGACACTGCCTAGCAGTGATTTCCCAAAGACACACTCAGGAGGGGATTGCAGAGAGTGTCTGGATTCCTGGCTTCCTGGCTTGCTGGTAGAGAGTGGCCAAAGAGGACTGGACCACTGGGTGAAAGAAGAAGACTGAGAAGTGAAAGAAGGAGAAAGAGTAGAGCAGCCTAAGAGGACAGGACTGCTGGTGAAAGACGAAGACTCAGTCTGTGTGCACATGAGGTGCCACTTTCAACAATCTTGATCACTTTTGTGTGCAAATCATTGCTCTCTGATTCAAAGGTGTGTTCTACTTGACATGCTGCCATTGCACCTATATTGAACTTGAGTCTGTGCTTTTCAGACTCTTCTGAAATCTGCCTGCATTTTTTATTTGTATCTATCTTTGTATTTTTCCTCCTTTGTCAAAAAATGTAAGTGTCACTTTGATCTTAACTTCTGGCCAAGTCTTTACTATCTTTGGCAGGTCTGTAACTCCTCCTAATACACCTGAAATGGCCAGAGCTGCACTCCGAGAAATCCAGCAGCAAGCCAGGATGTTAGAAAGGGAGTTGGAGACATACCCAGACAGAGGGCATCATCCAAGGACAGTTCTGAGTGGAGGAGAACTTGCAGCACAATATGCTGTGCTACCACCCCACCCAGGTCCATCAATCCTTCGACATTCAGCTCCTGTCCTTCCACCTGCACTGCCACCTCAAGGGCCACCTCATCAGGATCTGCAGCCTATTCATCAGCCATTCCCTTTGTCAAGAAGACCATTCAATAGGAATGACCTGGTGCAGAGATCTGACCTTGGCTCTATGAACATTCCCTGTCCATCATGTGGAGCCTTGCACTGGATATCAGAGAAACTGGTCAATTCACCCAACCACTTCCCTAAGTTTGGGATGTGCTGTTACAGTGGCAAAATCTTCATACCCCACCTGCAGCCTCTACCTCCTGAATTGCATCAGCTCTATCATGGCCAAGATAACATTTCCAAGGCCTTCAGAAAGAATATCAGGAGGTACAATAATGCTCTGGCCATGACTTCTGTTGGTCAGAGTCCTGGAATTAGGCTCGGGGTGGATAATTCCCTCAATGATGGTCATGGTCCCAAAGTTTACAAGGTCAAGGGAGCTCTGCATCACATTGCTGGATCTCTCATTCCAAATCCTGGAGTTGTGCCTGCTTTTGCCCAACTCTACATCTATGATCCTATGGAAGCTCTAGACCATCGCATGGCATCCCAATACAACACTGGGTTGGACAGGTATACAATGCAGACCTTGCAGAACATTCTGTACAGGACCCATCCTTCTGTGGCAATCTTCAAGCAAGCATATCAGCAGCTGAGGAATATCACTGCAGAGCAAAACTTCCAGATTGGCCTTAGATTTGATAGGACCTGTGACAGGAGGAGATACAACCTTCCTACCTCTGGATGTAATGAGATTGCTGTCATCATTCCTGGTGATGGTGATCAGGAGTTGCAGCCAAGGGATATTGTTCTCTTCCTCAGAGGTGGTGGGCTCAGACAAATCAATGACATGAACCCAATCTATCACTCATTGCATTTTGTGCTACTCTTCCCTACTGGCCAATTGGGATGGCACCCTCAGCTGGAGTATGGCACCACAGGCAGGGGGTCTAGGACTGCAGCTGCTGCACTTGATGACAATGTGGATGTGGACTTTGGAGAAGAGGCTCTTCATGCTCCTGGACAGGAGCCTGGAAATGCTGCAACAGGTCATGCAATCACTAGCAGAAGGAGACCCAAGTATATGTCCCAGGCAGAATATTTTCGCTTTAGGCTCTTCCCCAGGGTGGATGAGTCTGATCATCTCTTCAGAGCAGGTGCTCTCTTCCAAGAATTTGTGGTTGATATGTGGGCTGCCACAGAGCAGTCAAGACTCTACTGGATCTCCCACAACCAGAAGTCAATCAGGTCTGATGTTTACCAAGGCCTGGTGGATGCTGTTGCCAATGCTGATACTGACAGTGCTCAGTTGGGTCAGCGTATCATCCTGCCTTCCTCTTTCTCTGGCAGCACTCGCAATATGATCCAGTACTGTCAGGATGCTCTGGCAATTAACAGGCATTTCCATGGTGCTGATCTCTTTATCACCTTCACTGTGGATCCCAATTCCCCTGAGGTAGTGGCAGCTCTCCTCCAAGGCCAGACACCTGCAGAGAGATTTGACTTGGTCTCCAGAGTCTTCCATGCCAGGGTCCAGGACTTCATCAATGACATCACTAAGCAGAAAATTCTTGGTGAGGTGCAGGCCTATGTGTACACCATTGAGTTCCAGAAGCGCAATCTCCCCCATATTCACATGATCATCATACTCCACCACAACCACAAATTGCACACTCCAGAGGATGTAAATTCTATGCTCTCTGCAGAGTTCCCTGACCCAGAGGAGGATCCAGAGCTGTATGCCTTGGTGAAAAAGTATATGGTGCATGGTCCCTGTGGTGCTCTCAACCCCAATGCCCCTTGCATGGAGAATGGCAGCTGTGCTAAGAATTTTCCAAAGCCTTTTAGGGATCAGACCACCATCTCTGATGATTCCTATGTTGCTTACCAACGTCGACATAATGGAAGGCTGCATGAAGTGAGGGGATGCCAGGTTGACAATCGCTGGGTTGTGCCACACTGTCCATTCCTTCTGCGCAAGTACAGGTGCCATTTCAATGTCGAATGTGTCATCAGCATCAAGTCCTTCAAGTACATTTTCAAGTACATCTACAAAGGACATGATCGTATCTCTATGCAATTTGGCACCTGTGATGATGAAGTCAGGCTCTACCTGGATGCCAGATGGGTGGGCACTCATGAGGCCTTCTGGAGGTTGATGATGTTTGACATGCATGGAGAGATTCCCAATGTTGTTAGGCTCTCCATCCACCTTCCTGGCCAGCAATGTGTCACTTGGAACTCAGACCAGCAGAGAGACATTCAGGAGGTCATTGCCAAGGCTGCAGACAAAGACACCACACTTACTGCATACTTCAAGGCCAATGCCAGATATGAGGATGCCAAGAACCTTCTCTACCATGAGTTTCCTCAAAGGTTTACTTGGTTGGCCAGTAGGAAAATGTGGAAGCCCAGATCTAGAGGCTTTGCAATTGGGAGAATGTACTATGTTCCACCATCTGCTGGAGAGCGCTTCTACCTCAGGACTTTGTTGACTGCAGTCAAGGTCAGACAGTCTCCTTGACACTGTAATTGGCTTCATAATGCTAATGAATTTGCTTGATAGGGTGCTACATCCTTTGAGGACCTCCTCACCTTCAATGGCACTGTCCATCCCACATTTAAGGCCTCTTGCATGGCTAGAGGGTTCTTGGAAGATGACAATGAGTGGATTCTCTGTTTGCAGGATGCCAGCACCATGCAGACTGGGAAGCAGCTCAGGTCTCTCTTTGCCATCATCCTCAGAGACTGTCAGCCTGATCATCCTGAGCAGCTGTGGATGCAATTCAGGGAGTTTGTATGTGATGATCTGAGGCATACCCTTAGGAGACTTGGCAGGGATAACCCTACTGAAGAGGATGCCTTTGATTATGGTCTCCACCTCATTGACATTTTGCTGCACTCCAGCAACAAGTCTCTCTCAGACTATCCTCCCATGCCCCTCCCCCACATGGACTGGCAGCATTTGGTGGGCAATAGGCTTATTGCAGAGCAGTGTGACTATGATGTGGTCCAGGAGCAGAGCTTGGCAGACCAGCAGATTCCCATGCTCAATGAGGAGCAAAGGCATGCATTTGCTCAGATCATGGATGCAGTCACCTCCAAGTCTGGACATTGCTTCTTTCTTAATGGCCCTGGTGGAACTGGAAAAACTTTTGTTTACAACACACTCTGTCATGCATTCAGAGCCCAAGGGAAGATTGTGATTTGTGTGGCCTCCTCTGGAATTGCTGCTTTGCTTCTAAAGGGTGGAAGGACTTCCCATTCCAGGTTCAAGATTCCACTTCAGGTTCATGAATCCTCTACCTGTGCAATCAAGAGGAATAGTATGGAGGCAGAGCTCTTCCAGGCAGCTCACTTAATCATCTGGGATGAGGTGCCCATGCAACATCGTCACATTCCAGAGGCAGTCAACAACACTCTGAAGGACATTAGGGCCTGTGACAGGTTATTTGGAGGTCTCACTGTGGTCTTTGGTGGTGATTTCCAGCAGACTCTGCCAGTCATTGTCAGAGGTTCCAGGCCTCAAATTGTGAGTGCTTGCATTCAAAGGTCTACCTTCTGGAGGCAGCTCTCCATCATCACCCTCAAGAGGAACATGAGGCTGGGCTTGGATGCTGCTGAGCAAGACTTTGCTCAGTGGCAATTGGATGTAGGACATGGGAAACACACAGATACAGATGACAATGTCACTCTCCCTGACTCCTTCCACTGTGCAGAGAACAGCCTGCAGTCCTTGGTGCACTCCACATACCCTGAAATTGATCAGCTCCCCCACCCTCCTGACAACTACTTTTGTGAGAGGATGCTGCTCACTGCCAGAAATGAGGATGTACACAGGATCAATGCTCATGTCCTGCAGAGCTTTCCTGGAGATGCACAAACATTTATTTGTGCAGACTCTATTGAATCAAGAGGTGATGAGCACTATATCCTGTGGAGTACCTCAATGCCATCAATGCTTCTGGGCTTCCCTTAGCTGAATTGACTCTGAAGCTTGGCTGTCCTTTAATGATCTTGAGGAACCTTAATCCTGGCCAAGGGGTGTGCAATGGGACCAGAGGGATCTTGACCAAAATGACCAGGAGGGTGCTTGAGGTCAGACTTTTGAGTGGGGACAATGCTGGGCAGTGCATCCTTATACCTCGCATTACTCTCTCTCCATCAGACCTCCAGCTCCCATTTCAGCTTCGTCGACGTCAGTTCCCTGTCTGTGTTGCCTTTGCCATGACCATCAACAAGTCTCAAGGGCAATCAGTGAAGCATGTTGGATTGGCTTTGCAGACTCCTGTCTTCACTCATGGACAGTTTTATGTGGCAGTATCAAGGGTGACATCAGTGAATAGGATCAAGGCCATTTGGACTCATACTTCCCCCCAGCCTGTAACCAAGAACATTGTATATACTGAAATCCTGAGAATATTCAGGGAGGGTCTCCTGATAGGGGCCCATGTACCTATCCAATTTCATCCATTTCCATGCATGGGTTGTGGAGGGGTAAGGAAATGCTCCCCCTAGCTGAGTTTAAAAGCCCCAAAAAAGGCGATGGGGTTCCCCAGCCTCTGGAAAAACTGGTCAAATCCTAGAAAAAATTTATGGACCCTAATGACATGGGGACCTCACCCACAGACCCAGTTTGAAGTGAATCCATGTACTGAAGTGGGGGAGAACCTGAGTTTCAAATAGCTGCTGAGTCAGAAATTACAAATAAGCACTTTCCCACGGTCGTCCTCATTTAATAAGGAGATGGCTGCTGACTCAGAAATTACAAATAAGCATAGCCACCCAGTTTCCCATGGTCGTCCTCATTTAATGAGGAGACTAGCAAAAACCCTTGCAGACACTGCAAGGAGCAAGAGAAAATGTTAATTGAGTGGTGTACAGATACTGTTAAAAAATTGGTGAAGATTGGCCCAGTGGTTGCTGAGCTATGAATATTTCAGTATTGTAGTCTTTGTTGACATGGGAATTTTCATGTAGTTTTCATTCTCACACCTCCAAATCTGATGAGTGGTTATTGAACTATAAGCAGATTACATAAATTTATTACATAAAATTGGTCAGCAAGTATGTGGTTGTTGAAACCTGTAGTTAAGTATTTTAAAACTATCAGTCCAACAATACTTCAGTATATACAATGTTCTTAGTTACAGGCTGGGGGGAAGTATGAGTCCAAATGGCCTTAATCCTATTCATTGATGTCACCCTTGATACTGCCACATAAAACTGTCCATGAGTGAAGACAGGAGTCTGCAAAGCCAATCCAACATGCTTCACTGATTGCCCTTGAGACTTGTTGATGGTCATGGCAAAGGCAACACAGACAGGGAACTGATGTCGACAAAGCTGAAATGGGAGCTGGAGGTCTGATGAAGAGAGAGTAATGCAAGGTATAAGGATGCACTGCCCAGCATTGTCCCCACTCAAAAGTCTGACCTCAAGCACCCTCCTGGTCATTTTGGTCAAGATCCCTCTGGTCCCATTGCACACCCCTTGGCCAGGATTGAGGTTCCTCAAGATCATTAAAGGACAGCCAAGCTTCAGAGTCAATTCAGCTAAGGGAAGCCCAGAAGCATTGATGGCATTGAGGTACTCCACAGGGTATAGGATTGAGTCCTGCTCATCACCTCTTGATTCAATGGAGTCTGCACAGATAAATGTTTGTGCATCTCCAGGAAAGCTTTGCAGGACATGAGCATTGATCCTGTGTACATCCTCATTTCTGGCAGTGAGCAGCATCCTCTCACAAAAGTAGTTGTCAGGAGGGTGGGGGAGCTGATCAATTTCAGGGTATGTGGAGTGCACCAAGGACTGCAGGCTGTTCTCTGCACAGTGGAGGGAGTCAGGGAGGGTGACATTGTCATCTGTATCTGTGTGTTTCCCATGTCCTACATCCAATTGCCACTGAGCAAAGTCTTGCTCAGCAGCATCCAAGCCCAGCCTCATGTTCCTCTTGAGGGTGATGATGGAGAGCTGCCTCCAGAAGGTAGACCTTTGAATGCAAGCACTCCACCACCATCACCTCCTGTGGCCCCTACCCTCCCCACCCCACTCTGCTTTCTTCTCCTCCTCTGACTTTGTGCCTGCTGTGCCTGCCCCTCCCTGGCTGGGGTGCCATGCCTGCCCCTCTCTGGCTGGGGTGTTCTATCTTTCTGCTCTGCTTTCTCCAACTGAGTGTGGATTTCAGTGAACAAGCCTATTGAGTGTGAAGCCTAACTGCACAGCCATAGTTTGCTGCTGCCAAACCCTGTTCCTTTGGAGCAGACTGGGCCTCTTACACTCTGCAGGTGTCACAGTGCTTAAGTTTTGCCTCAGCTTGAGGTTTATTCCTCACTGTTGGCTTTGACTACCTTCTCACAGTCACTTCCACCTGCCTTGCAGAAAAGGGGTGACATGAGAGGTCAATAAGCATATAACTGACACTGCCTAGTGGTGATTTCCCAAAGACACACTCAGGAGGGGATTGCAGAGAGTGTCTGGATTCCTGGCTTCCTGGCTGGCTGGTTGAGAGTGGCCAAAGAGGACTGGACCACTGGGTGAAAGAAGAAGACTGAGAAGTGAAAGAAGAAGAAAGAGTAGAGGACAGGACTGCTGGTGAAAGAGGAAGACTCAGTCTGTGTGCACACAAAGTGCCACTTTCAACAATCTTGATCACTTTTGTGTGCAAATCGTTGCTCTCTGATTCAAAGGTGTGTTCTACTTGACATGCTGCCATTGCACCTATATTAAACTTGAGTCTGTGCTTTTCAGACTCTTCTGAAATCTGCCTGCATTTTTTGGGTATCTGTCTTTGTATTTTTCCTCCTTTGTCAAAAAATGTAAGTGTCACTTTGATCTAAACTTCTTGCCAAGTCTTGACTATCTTTGGCAGGTCTGTAACTCCTCCTAATACACCTGAAATGGCCAGAGCTGCACTCTGAGAAATCCAAAGACAAGCCAGGATGTTAGAAAGGGAGTTGGAGACATACCCAGACAGAGGGCATCATCCAAGGATAGTGTTACCGCAGCTACAGCTAATAGCCGACTAGTAGTCATAGCCGAAGCTGGTTTTAGCTTAGCCAATCACCAGCTTGGCTAAGACTAAGGCAACAGCTCTGACTACGACTATTCAACGTTGCGCAGCCATTAGCTGACAGCTAGCCAGCCTCAGAACCACTCAAAACCCCATCAGGTATGTACTGTTCCCCTCAAAATCAATCAAGCTTGCCATGAGGCTGAGGCATGTCTGGCTATACATACGACATAAAAGTAATTGTCCATTTATGCCACCACATGTCATGTCCATTTATGGTACAGTTATGGGGCAGTCACTGTACAGTTACTTCTTGTCATGCTTTTGCCTGGCCAGCTGTGTTCACTGTGATCAATGGTAGATCAAGCACAATCCATTAGGTGGAAGAAGTTGAGGTGGACCTCCTTGCTGCATTGTTTGGAGATGAGCATGGATCAGCATTTGATGTATTGATTGCTGCGATTGGGGATGATGAAGAGGAGGGTATCTAGCATGTAATACCATGTCAACTTGTATGTTTGCTGCCAACAATGCAGCTATAGTTGACTGCAAAGTCAGCTATAGTCAACTATAGTCAATTGTCAGCTAAGCCGCAAATTTAGTCAGCTAAAGTCAGTAGCTGCGGCTTTCAGCTTCAGCTAGTGACAATCAATCAATTTTGTTAGCTGATAGCTGCAGCTAAATTAGTCGACTATCAGCTAGCTTAGCTGCAGTAACACTATCCAAGGACAGTTCTGAGTGGAGGAGAACTTGCAGCACAATATGCTGTGCTACCACCCCACCCAGGTCCACCAATCCTTTGACATTCAGCTCCTGTCCTTCCACCTGCACTGCCACTTAGAGGGCCACCTCATCTGGATCTGCAACCTATTCATCAGCCACTCCCTTTGTCAAGAAGACCATTCAATGAGAATGACCTGGTGCAGAGATCTGACCTTGGCCCTATGAACATTCCCTGTCCATCATGTGGAACCTTGCACTGGAGATCAGAGAAACTGGTAAATTCACCCAACCACTTCCCTAAGTTTGGGATGTGCTGTTACAGTGGCAAAATCTCCATATCCCCCCTGCAGCCTCTACCTCCTGAATTGCATCAGCTCTATCATGGCCAAGATAACATTTCCAAGGCCTTCAGAAAGAATCTCAGGAGGTACAATAATGCTCTGGCCATGACTTCTGTTGGTCAGAGTCCTGGAATTAGGCTGGGGGTGGATAATTCCCTCAATGATGGTCATGGTCCCAAAGTTTACAAGGTCAAAGGTGCTCTGCACCACATCTCTGGGTCTCTTATTCCCAATCCTGGAGTTGCACCTGCATTCGCCCAACTCTATATCTATGATCCTATGGAAGCTCTAGACCATCGCATGGCATCCCAATACAATACTGGGTTGGACAGGGATGCAGAACATTCTGTACAGGACCCATCCATCTGTGGCAATCTTCAAACAAGCATATGAGCAGCTGAGGAATATTAGAGCAGAGCAAAACTTCTAGATTGGCCTTAGATTTGATAGGACCTGTGACAGGAGGAGATACAACCTTCCCACCTCTGGATGTAATGAGATTGCTGTCATCATTCCTGGTGATGGTGATCAGGAGTTGCAGCCAAGGGATATTGTTCTCTTCCTCAGAGGTGGTGGGCTCAGACAAATCAATGAGATGAACCCAATCTATCACTCATTGCATTTTGTGCTACTCTTCCCTACTGGCCAATTGGGATGGCATCCTCAGCTGGAGTATGGCACCACAGGGAGGGGGTCTAGAACTGCAGCTGCTGCACTTGATGACAATTTGGATGTGGACCTTGGAGAAGAGGTTCTTCATGCTCCTGGACAGGAGCCTGGAAATGCTGCAACAGGTCATGCAATCACTAGCAGAAGGAGACCCAAGTATATGTCCCAGGCAGAATATTTTTGCTTTAGGCTCTTCCCCAGGATGGATGAGTCTGATCATCTCTTCAGAGCAGGTGCTCTCTTCCAAGAATTTGTGGTTGATATGTGGATCATCCTGCCTTCCTCTTTCTCCGGCAGCACTCGCAATATGATTCAGTACTGTCAGGATGCTCTGGCAATTAACAGGCATTTCCATGGTGCTGATCTCTTCATCACATTCACTGTGGATCCCAATTCCCCTAAGGTAGTGGCTGCTCTCCTCCAAGGCCAGACACCTGCAGAGAGATTTGATTTGGTCTCCAGAGTCTTCCATGCCAGGGTCCAGGATTTCATTAATGACATCACTAAGCAGAAAATTCTTGGTGAGGTGCAGGCCTATGTGTACACCATTGAGTTCCAGAAGCACAATCTCCCCCATATTCACATGATCATCATACTCCACCATGACCACAAATTGCACACTCCAGAAGATGTAAATTCTATGCTCTGTGCAGAGTTCCCTGACCCAGAGGAGGATCCAGAGCTGTATGCCTTGGTGAAAAAGTATATGGTGCATGTTCCCTGTGGTGCTCTCAACCCTAATGCCCCTTGCATGGAGAATGGCAGCTGTGCTAAGAATTTCCCAAAGCCTTTTAGGGATCAGACCACCATCTCTGATGATTCTTATGTTGCTTACCAACATCGAGATAATGGAAGGCTGCATGAAATGAGGGGATGCCAGGTTGACAATTGCTGGGTAGTGCCACACTGTCCATTCCTTCTGCACAAGTACAGTTGCCATTTCAATGTCGAATGTGTCATCAGCATCAAGTCCTTCAAGTACATTTTCAAGTACATCTACAAAGAACATGATCATGTCTCTATGCAATTTGGCACCTGTGATGATGAAGTCAGGCTCTACCTGGATGCCAGATGGGTGGGCACTCATGAGGCCTTCTGGAGGTTGATGATGTTTGACATGCATGGAGAGATTCCCAATGTTGTTAGGCTCTCCATCCACCTGCCTGGCTAGCAATGTGTCACTTGGAACTCAGACCAGCAGAGAGACATTCAGGAGGTCATTGTCAAGGCTGCAGACAAAGACACCACACTTACTGCATACTTCAAGGCCAATGCCACATATGAGGATGCCAAGAACCTTCTCTACCATGAGTTTCCTCAAAGGTTTACTTGGTTGGCCAGTAGGAACATGTGGAAGCCCAGATCTAGAGGCTTTGCAATTGGGAGAATGTACTATGTTCCACCATCTGCTGGAGAGTGCTTCTACCTCAGGACTTTGTTGACTGCAGTCAAGGTCAGACAGTCTCCTTGACACTGTAATTGGCTTCATAATGCTAATGAATTTGCTTGATAGGGTGCTACATCCTTTCAGGACCTCCTCACCTTCAATGGCACTGTCCATCCCACATTTAAGGCCTCTTGCATGGCTAGAGGGTTCTTGGAAGATGACAATGAGTGGATTCTCTGTTTGCAGGATGCCAGCACCATGCAGACTGGGAAACAGCTCAGGTCTCTCTTTGCCATCATCCTCAGAGACTGTCAGCCTGCTCAGCCTGAGCAGCTGTGGATGCAATTTAGGGAGTTTGTATGTGATGATCTGAGGCATACCCTTAGGAGACTTGGCAGGGATAACCCTACTGAAGAGGATGCCTTTGATTATGGTCTCCACCTCATTGACATTTTGCTGCACTCCAGCAACAAGTCTCTCTCAGACTATCCTCCCATGCCCCTCCCCCACATGGACTGGCAGCACTTGGTGGGCAATAGGCTCATTGCAGAGCAGTGTGACTATGATGTGGTCCAGGAGCAGAGCTTGGCAGACCAGCAGATTCCCATGCTCAATGAGGAGCAAAGGCATGCATTTGATCAGATCATGGATGCAGTCACCTCCAAGTCTGGACATTGCTTCTTTCTTAATGGCCCTGGTGGAACTGGAAAAACTTTCATTTACAACACACTCTGTCATGCATTGAGAGCCCAGGGGAAGATTGTGATTTGTGTGGCCTCCTCTGGAATTGCTGCTTTGCTTCTAAAGGGTGGAAGGACTTCCCATTCCAGGTTCAAGATTCCACTTCAGGTTCATGAATCCTCTACATGTGCAATCAAGAGGAATAGTATGGAGGCAGAGCTCTTCCAGGCAGCTCACTTAATCATCTGGGATGAGGTGCCCATGCAACATTGTCACATCCCAGAGGCAGTCAACAACACTCTAAAGGACATTAGGGCCTGTGACAGGTTATTTGGAGGTCTCACTGTGGTCTTTGGTGGTGATTTCCAGCAGACTCTGCCAGTCATTGTCAGAGGTTCCAGGCCTCAAATTGTAAGAAGAAGGAGCGGTTTGCACTGGCCCCTTACCTCTGCTCACAATTTGTATTACTCCTGTGTCACCTGCTCCTCCCAAAGACAAAGGGGCTTAAAAGTTTTTAGTTTAAAAAATTTAACTATTTACATCTGTAGAGAGGGGAGATGGCACTGCCCACCCCTAGGCGACACCATGGCTGCCCTCATTGTCCATCATTGCCCAGGGGAGAGAGGGGGAGGGTGCCGCTGTGGCCGCCCTCATTGTCTGTCAGCGCCGCCCACTGTCCTCATCACCCACATGGCCGCCGCTGCCGCTGCCGACATCTGTCCTCGGCTAGGGAAGACGGTGCCGCCCGCTGTCCTCGTTGCTCACATCGCCTCCGCCGCCGCCAACATCTGTCCTCGGCTAGGGAAGACGGTGCCGCCTGCCGTCCTCGTTGCTCACATTGCCTCCGCCGCCGTCATCATCTGTCATTGGCCAGGGGAGGGAGAGGGAGCCACCGTGGCTGCCCTCGTCGTCCCTCATCGCCTAGGGAAGAGAGGGGGGCAGAGGGCGCAGCCCACATCGCCGCTCCCACCATCATCATTCCTCATCACTTGGGAGAGGGAAAGGGAGCTGCAGCATCCGTCGTCGTCATCGCAGCTACGGCTGCCGAGGCTCTTTAAAAAAAAAGGGATTAAATTTAAATTGACAATTAAATTGAAATTAACAGGACGCACCTGTGCCCCGCCGTCGCTGCCGCCATGGCTGTTGCTGTCTCCTGGAAGAAAAAGGGGCTAAGTTTTAAAAAACCGAAATGTAATTAAATAATGGTACTATTACCTTCGTCACAACCCACAGAGGGTTATTAGAGAGTCCTGTCGTCGTTTGTTACACTGCCGTCGCCATCGCCGTCGAGAGGGAGGGAGGGAGAGGGAGAGAGGGAGCCGCCCGCCATCATCGTCGCCCATGTTGCCGCTGTCATTGTTCCCCATGTCACCGCCACTGCCATCGTTGTTCCCCACGTTGCCACCACCGCTGTCATTGTTCCCCACATCACTGCTGCCGCACCTTACCCCCCCGAGGCGCCTAGGGAGACGGCATGGCCACTCGCTGTCGTAGTCCTCATCACAGGCCTGGAAGACTTAAGAATCAAATTAAATTTAAATTGAAAATATAACAAAAGTGAACAGGACGCACCTCAAGTCGTCGCCGTCACTGTCATGGTCGTCACTACCCCTCTCGTGGTTCGTTACACCTCTGCCGCCATTGTCACCATCGTGTCAGATCGTGATCCTAGATTCACCTCTGCCTTTTGGCAGGGGACTCACTGATTGCTCAGTGTTAAGCTGCGGATGTCCACAGCTTTCCATCTGCAAACGGATGGAGCAACGGAACAATCAATCCGATCCATATCACAGATCCTCCAATCTGTGGTCCAGCCGGACCAGGCAGATTGGGCAGAACGAATCCCAGTGGTTGAGTTTGCCATTAACGCATCAGTAAGCACATCAACAGGATTTGCCCCATTCAAGTTGACCTATGGGTACATGCCCCAAATAATGGCAGAGTTGCCAGATGACCTCCAGGCTGTGCCCAGGGGAGTAAGGATGTTCGCAGAGAAGGCCACACTCAACCTTTCAATGGCACACAACACGATCATAGAAAGTTGCATCCACCAGACATTTTACACTAACCAGTGTAGATGGGAAGAACACCCATTTAGAGAGGGAGAGCTAGTCTACCTCTCAACAGAGAACCTGAATCTCCCTAAAAGGCGAGCTAAAAAGCTCATGCCTAAGTTCATTGGGCCCTACCCAATATGGTCATGTAGACCAGAAATGTCTACATATGAGCTGGAGCTCCCTGACTCGCGAAAGTCGAGGAGAATCTACCTGTCAGCCGGTTACAGCGACATGAGCCAAACAACAATGTGTTATTTCCATGTTGAGAAGTGAAAGTCTTTATGACTTTGGAATGGATCCAAAGGAGGAATGGCTGGTAGATGCCATTATTGGCCATAGGTGGGAAGGGCGCCACCTAGAATGCGAGGTCTGATGGAACCTCGGAGATATGACTTGGGAGCCATATATGGGAGTCAAAGAGCTAGCAGCTCTAGACCACTACCTTGAACTACAAGGTGTGGACTCATGAAGGGCGCTGCCTAGGCGCCCTTGAGCAGAGCATGGAGAAGTGAGCACAATCGAGCCAGACTGTGGGGTTGCAAGCCACCATAATCGAGTCACGTGGTGGCTCCACTGTAAGGTACAAAACCTTAAGAGGGTCTGCCCTCTTTTTCTCTTTTCTTCATCAGCCATTACCATGGATGATCTGATGGGGGAAACCCCATCTCCTTGCACTACCTGCACTGCCACTGCCACTGCTGTCCCTGGCCTCACGCCAGGAAACTCACTGCCGACGAGCATCATCAGAACAGCTGGGTTATCCCAGCCATTGTTGTTGCAAGGGGAGGAGGCCCTCCCCTGGGTCCAGGATCGCATCATCCATGTGATCACTCACGGATCCCGGTGCCATCAGTGCATCAGGTTCCGTTGCCATATCTTCGAGTCGCTGCTGCACTCAGATGAAGCATTTCAGCACATGCTTAAGGGAGTGCAGGAAAGCGCTAAGTGTGAACTTGGGCTGGAGCTCGAGGTGATGCAGCACCAGTTGGGAGACTTGCACAAGGATAATGAGAAGGGCAGTGCCCTTTGCTCGGGACATCGGCAAAAGCTTGAAAAAGCTTATGATAACTTGGACAAGGTCAAAGAAGACCTTAGAGGGGCACAGGAGAAGATTCTCTCCCTGACGGAAAAGTTGGCAGCTGCCAATGAAGAGCTTGCCATGCTGCGAACCGCAGCAAAGGGAAAGGGGCCCGAAAGGGATCCCTTAGAGCGGGACCCGAAATGGGCCTGCACCACCATTTTGTATGTGGACATAGTGCTGCCTACAGGGGATGTTGACATCCCCATGAGTATTGAAGAGGGTTATCCCCCTCTTCCACCTGCTGGAGTCAGCCAGCAGAATCCTGATGCCTCACTGAGGCATAAGCATAAGTGAACTTTCGCGGAGATGATCCTCACGCCTCTGACAAGGGGTTACCCCTTCAATGTCTCCCAACCAGACAGAGCTCCGGATGGCTACCCATGGCCATCCGGGATGTCTGTGAAACCCAGCGCATGGGCCATTGAGTTGAGGATGGTTGAGGAGGTGATAGCCCTCAACCAGCAGGCACACCATGGAGTGCCTGATGGCAGTTATGATATGACTGCCATGATGAAGATGCACTGGGCAATCAAGGAGGCCCAGAAGAATGCCACAGTGGCTAAGCCGCCTACACCAGTCGAGGACTGGCTTCTGAGGAACTGGAGAGTTCCTGCTGGCATCGAGAAATCAGCAGACTGGGTAGCATGCCATCTGCAGGGGCAGATGTTGCAAGAAAGTGGAGGGATGGGCAACCCATCCCTGAGGGCAGGACCCTCGGAAGTCACAGGAGGGGGAGTACCCTCCTATCCGTTGTACCAGACATTGCTGCTGGCAATGACGAGAGTGGGTGTGCCTCCCATTAGGGAGTTTATAGAGACTGGGGAGCCATTGCTCCCCCAAGAATTGTGGCTCTCCTTCGTAGGGGAGAAGGGGGAAATTCCCCCTATGACCCCGAAAGGTGACAGAGGCGCAGTGTCAGACTTGCACCGCTATGTTGAGGAAATAAGGATGGGC